>CM073603.1:22128094-22790594 GCA_037074985.1 Solanum bulbocastanum | reverse complement strand
TATATATAATTTAACCACACATCAACAGAAGTTTAATTTAATAAAGATGATGTCCGTCACTAATTTAAAAAATAATTAAACAATTAAAATTAATAAAAAGCGACGAACAACGTGACTTTTTTTAAATTAATAAATAATTATTTTTAATAAAAAACGATGGACTGCGTCTCTATCAATATAAAATAATTAATTATTTATTATATATATTATTGGTGCAAAATTCCGCAAAAGAAAGCGACGGACTCAGCGATGCAGTCCGTCTCTTCTTAAAAAGAACAATTTTTTTTTTAAAAAATAATAAATTAATTAATTAAAAAGTGACGGATTCTATGACGCCGTCCGTCTCTTTTTAAAATAAAAATTAAAAAAAATAAAAAATAAATTAAAAAGCGACAGACTTTGAGACGCCGTCCGTCGCTTTTTAAAATATTAAAAATTTTTAAAAAATTAAAAATTAAAAAAATTAAAAATAAATTAAAAAGCGACAGACTTTGCGATGCTGTCCGTCGCTTTTTTTAAAAAAATAAATTTTAAAAAAAAATTAACTAAAAAGCGACGGACGGCATCGCTTAGTCCGTCACTTTTGGAAGCGACGCCGTCCGTCGCTTTTACTTCCGTCGTTTTTTAGCAGTTTTTTAGTAGTGCGAGCCGAAACAACTATACCTGATGGACCTGCTCCAACCACAACAACTTCAACTTCTTCCTTTGAAAAATTATCCATTGCAGGATTTTCAAAAAATTAAATAAAAGGTTTTGTTTTAGTATTGTTCAAAAACAAATTGCAACAAGATTTCGATAAAGGGAAATATTTAGACAATAAATGTATATGGTCTTCAAAAAGGATAAAAATGATAGTTATTTCTTTTTGCCTTTATTTTAGTAATAGAAAACAATAGTGTTGTAAAAATTGTTGGCTTTTAAAAGGGGTGAATGGAAAATGAAGAGTTGTGACTTTTATGTAAAGTTGCAACTTTTATGAAGAGTTTTGACATTTCTGAAGAGTTGTGACTTTTATGAAACGTTGCAACTTTTCCATAAGGTTTTGACTTTTACCAAAGGTTATGACTTTTTAGTTTTCCCAAAGGGTTGTGACCTTTTCGATAAGGCATAATAAGCACATGTTTGCAATGCCCTTGTTGTCTATAAATAAAGGGATTTCCTCTTATTTTTCAAGAACGATGTTTCTGGATTTCAGAACTTCTTCTTCTTCTCCACTAACAAATTCTAATGTACTTTACTGTCATTGAGTAGTTCATTGACACCATGATTTTATGTACTAATACATCGGTATGTAAGATCATTCTACTATGGGAAGAATATTCCATTAACCCTGAGTACTTGAGGGAATAATTTCCTTAAGGAAACATTGGGGTTTAGTAGGATTGATATTCTTTCTAGAGAAAATATTTTATCAAGTTCTTTTTTATTTACTGGTTTTAAGTTTCTAGTTCGAAAATATTTTTTAAACTTTGTTGTTTCTTATCAAGTTCTCCAAAATTATTGTTCTAAATATTTTAGTGATACATATTAACAACAATTGTATGAAATTATTCTACTGTTGGATTTTTTTTAATGTTCTATTTTGTTGGAGAAAAAAAGAATGAGAAAGAGAATCATTTTATCATATGATAAAAGAAATTTATGATGAAAAGTACCACTTTAATATGCTATAGCTCTGATTATTCACAATCTCTAATGCTTTAACTTATTGAATGTTGGCCGAGTAAGAAAAGAGCCATTAAGTTCAAGTGCAAATTACAATTAATAGATTGTCATCAATAAAGAGATTTTACTTATTCAATTTGGTAGCGTACCAAATGGGTCATATGTTGAGAAGTGTGAATTTCCATTTTAAAGATGTTCAAGGACATTTTAAATATTATTTTACAGTCAAGTTTGGTTACTAATTTCTACTCTGTGTGAAATTTGATTGTGTATGATTTTTGGAAACTAAAAACTTTTGATTTTCTACTCCTTTGGTTTGAAGAATATAAAAACTTCATCAAATAAATCAGATTGTGCATTTCTTTGGTTTGAAGAATATAAAAATTTCACCAATTTACTAAGCACTCTATTTGAATGAATATTTTGACTTGAAGAGTATAAAAACTTCACAACATTCAATTATTCTTTATTGTTAGTATTTTAAATACTAAATTGTATGTCTAATTATGACGGAAAAAAATGGTTAAATAAAGTCAGTGAATTTGTGCTTGCAATGTCTATGGATTGAACTTTGATATTTTGTAAAGATTTTAAAAGGGAATTGAGGCACTAACAATTCTTTTGTAGAATATTATCTCTAAAAGAGGCTTCATACTGCCAATTTGTATTTTGATGGTATACAAGTTGAAAGTATGATAAATTATTTTAAAGAACTTGATTTTTTTTTTTAAAAAAAAATTTTTTTGAGATTACATTTGAAATGGGTTTCAAATTTAAACGTTGTAGCACAAAATATGAAATTCAATGACATTTTTGTATTATGTTAGACCCACAAAACTCTTGGAGTATATTTGATATTGTGGTTATTGATTTTCTCTTTTACTAGTATATCATATGACTAGTATAAAACGACCAAATTAAGTATACTTCTTCAAAAGAGTAGATACAACTACTTGTATAGACATGAATATTTGTGAAAAATCATATGTCATGTTTGTGTTGTAAAGGAAGTATTTGGATCATATTTCCATTATTGAACCTGATGAGACTATGTTCATATGTAATACTATAACCACCAAATTAAAGCTTATGGAAAGGTCCTTCTAAAAAGGACATTTGGCAAGGTGTTGGCTCTAAACAGTGTTTGTATCTAACAACGTTATACAAAGTAAAGAACAAAAGTCACTTCACAGAGTGTCTTTTCAAACTCAAAATTTCTACTTGGAACTAGATATTGTTATGTATATTTGCTTAATGATAAGGATGAAACAATAGAAACATCTAGGCAATATAAAAGTGAACTTGAAATTTAGTTGGATAAAAAGATATTGCCCATACTCGCCTCAATCTAATGGAATTCCGGAAAGAAAAAACCAAACTTTGAAGGAAATATTGAATGTGTTACTTATAAGTTCAGGTTTACCGGGAAGCTATCCTTACAGTAAAAGTGAAAAAAAAAAAGATTTGTTTGTTCAGAAAGGGAGAAATAGAAAGTTTTCTATTCAGGCTTTAGTGTATCCTAATAAAGAATTTCTTGTCGCCCCTTAATGTATATACTCTAGAAAGACAGTGATCTAATACTTTTCAAGACACAGTCTATTCCATATGAGAAATGAAAAGTGTAGGGTTGTCTAGTCAAACTCCAAGTTCATATCCCCAAAAGGGTCAAAATAGTACGCAAGACTGTGGATTGTATGTTCATTGAATATGCTACAAACAGTAAAGTATGTCAATTTTTTATTCAAACATCTAAACAATCAGATAATCATGAAAATTCTCTAATTGAATCAGATGTCATTATGTTCTTTGAACAAATATATCTATATGAAACTAGACTTGAGTCATCTAGTGAAAGGTCTAAACAACCATGAAAAGAAACAAAGGAGAACACACTTAATAAAGGACATCTACTTACTTCAGATCTAATTTTGAAACATTTCCTCATAAAAACAAGTCTCATACATTCAAAGAAGCTATGTCTTATGGGACTCATCCTTTTGGAGAGAGGATGTCAATTGTGAGATTGATTCAATATTGAGCAACCATACTAGACAATTCATTGACCTTCCTCTAGGAAATAAACCTTTGGTATCAAGGTGAATCTTCAGAACAAAAGTATTGTTGATGGAACTATTGACAAATACAAGGCAAGATGTGTCGGCAAAAGCTTTAGACAAAAAGATAGCCTTAATTGTTTTGACACATAATGGCCACTAACTAGGATTACATCCATTCAGATGTTAATTGCACTAGTTGTGGTATATGACCTTCAAATTCGTCAAATGAATGTGAAAACAAATTTATTAATTGGAGTTGCTAATGTGATCTTAGGTATAAGAATCCTTAGGACTCCACAAGGATTAGCCTTTCACAGACTCATTACATTGAAAAGCTACCTCACAAGTTCAAATATTTGGATTTCAATATTGTCAATGTAATATAAGAGAGTAGAAAAAACTTGAGGAACTATGGTCGTATTTCCCTTTGATGCATTTGTGGTTACAACAAAAATATATATACATGATTTACTCTACAAGATGTCTATGAAAATAAGATAACTGATACTAAATGATAACCACTACATAAGATAGAGTTCTACTAATGATAAACTAGTGAAATTGATAATGAGAGGTAGAGAAATACAGGGAACTAACACCCCCCCCCCCCCCCCCACCTTCAAGCTGATGACAGAAGGTAGTGAAGAAGGAACTTTTCACGAAAATAGAGATATGATTTTGAACTCGATGGCTTTGTCAGAATATCAACATATTTGTTAGCTCTTGAGATGAATTCTCATGAACAAAATGATAATCTAGCTCCACAAGTTTGGTTTGACAACGAAAAATGGAATTTGAGAGAAAGGTAGATGGTACCAATGTTGTCGCACCAGAGAGTTGTTGGGAGGGTATTCAAAACTCTAAGATCCTTAATTAAGAAATTGAGCCACAATACTTCAGATGCGACATTTGCCAAAGCTTTGTATTCACTTTCAGTAGATGAACCAGCAACATCGGGTTACTTTTTTGATGACCATGAAATTTAGTTGGACCCTATATATACTAGTTATCAGCTAATGGATAGTCTATCCTCTGGGAAGCTATCCCAGTCACTATCCAAGAAACTTTGAAGCTGCAAGGTTCAATTTTTCTTGAAAAGTAAACCATGAACATTGGTGCCACACAAGTAACAAAGGACTAGTTTGATTTCATGCCAATGAACATTTGTTAGATAGTTCATAAACTGAGCAAGCTTATTTACTAAAAATGCAATGGCGGGGCGGGTTAGAGTGAGGTATTAGAGTACCCCAATGATCTTTCTATATTGTTCTGGATTTGCAACAGGAGTACCAATGAATTTTTTTATGTTCGGCGAGATATCCATAGGTATGGAACATGGTTTTGATGTCCACATATTTGTTTCAACTATAAGATTTTCTACATATTTCTATTGAATGAGCAAGAAGCCTACAATGTGGGCCCTTACTTCAATGCCTAAGAAATAATGTATTGTACCCAAGTCTTTAATAGGGAAGACCATTTTCATAGAACCGATGAAGGAGTCCAACTTGCTAGGATTTGAACATTTTAACAAGATGTCATCAAAATAAACAAGAATGAAAAATTTCCAATCACCTTGGCAGAGAATTAAAAGAAAGCTACCAACTTTTCATGGAGTGAATCCTGATTGTTTTAAGAAATTTGATAAGCGATGGAATCAAGCCACAGAGCTTGTTTGAAGCCATAGAGTGACTGATGTATTTGATAGACATAATCCAGACAGGAAGAGTGCACGAAACCGACTGGTTGATCGATGTAATTCTCATTTTCCAGATGTCCATGCAAGAAAGCATTCGAATATCAATTTTTCTTCTGTGCCAATGATGAATTGTTGCTAGCGACACCACAATGCATACATCGATAAATTTAACAACAAGAGAGAAAGCTACACCACATTGTTGGGAGTAGCCTTTCACCACTAAAAGATCCCTGTACCTATCAATATCACCATTGGATTTCTGCTTGATTTGGAATATCCATTTGTTCCCAATAATATTCTTATTAGGTGGTCGTGGAACTAAAGTGCATGTTTTATTTTTGAAGGAGTGCATTTAGCTTATTTTGGATTACTTCTCTCCATTCTAAAAATGGTTTTTCTTGTGCTAACATTGTTGGATTTTTGTAAAGGTCATTTGGACATGTTATAGCTGTGAAGGCACGTCATTTGGACATGGTTGTAGGAAACAAGATCATGTCATGAGTTCGGGAATTACTTGATTGTGGAGGTGGTTTGGGAAAATATTGGTTGAGATCAACAGGAAGATTTATGGTTCTATTTGTTGTTGGGGTTAAGGATGGGGTAGAATTATGTGATACGCTAGAGACTTGAAGATGGTGTTGGAAATCTGAGAGAGATTAGGATAATTACTTGAAGATGGTGTTGGGAATCTGAGTCCAATGAGGAGTTGCGACAGTTCAGTCTTGGCATTTGCATTAATATATGAGGTTTTGAGAGAGATTAGGATAATTACTTGAAGATGTCGAATTTTCCGTTTAGCCGTTCCATTTTGTTCATGAGTATAGGGGTATACTATGCGATATTGAATACCAACTGATTGAAAATATTTGTTAAGTTTTTGATATTCACCTCCCAAATCTAAATTGAAAGCTCGAATTTTCACACCAAACTATCTTTTAATTAAGCTTTCAAAATTTTGAAATATGTTGTAGACTTCACTCTTTTGTTTAAAAAAACAAAACCCATGTAAAACATGTAAAGTCGTTAACAAATAAAACAAGTAATGGCCAAAATGAGATTGAATAGGTGCATGACCCCATACATCTGAGAAAATTATTTCAAATGGAGCACAACATTTATGTTCAACAGAAACAAGAGGAATGTAAGAAAGTTTGTGTAATAAACAACTGGAACATGGATTTAACTGACTAGAAGGAGTAGGATGCTATTATTCAAGCCCCATTGTTGTCACGCCCGGGCCTACACCCTGGGCGGGACTGACACTCAAGAACCATTGTCGGCCCCAAGCGAACCCTTGGCCTGACTTACTTAATCATCGGAAGACTTTACTTAACAAAGTCAAACCTATAAAACTCAAGAATGTTAATAAGAAAGCATTCAATAGCCAATAAGGCAAACTCAAGTCTTTAAATAATATCTGAATGAATAAGACTAAAGAGTTATAGCTACTCATCTATGAAGCCTCTTAAAGAAAGAGGGATGTCGGGACAAGACCTCCGATCATCCTAACAACTGAAATACTAGAAAACAATGTAAAAAGGAACCCTCCAAAAAGCACAGAGGCTCACCAACAGACTCTGAGTGCTCAACTGGATCAACGAGGCGCTGGATGATAATCTTGGTTACCTGTGTCTGCATCATAAAATGATGCAGGAAAAATGGCATCAGCACATTGAATGTGCGAGTATGCGAGGGGACTACTAAACATAACATAAGCTTGAAAGGAATCTAAAAGAAACACTTACCTTGAATTTACTCAACTCATGAATAACTTAACTCAATATAAAGCAGCAACACACATATAATATATGGAAAGCTTTTAAAACAATAGAAAGTAACTCAGTTTGCTAAAGAAATGCAATAACAGCTTAACTTACTCATATAGTAAAGTAATATAATTTCTGTGGGAGTTTCTCTAACCGACAACCACCACTATGAGCCTAAGTGTTGATACAACGTCATGCCCATGCTGCCAGAACTGTCCTATACTTTGCTGTCATATAGAACGTCGTAACTAAGTAGATCCACTAGTTTATGCTAAAAAGCACTTAAGGAATCATTTAAAAACTATGATCCTTTACTGCCCATGATGGCTACATGATTTATGGAGTCTTGAGTTATTATGAACTAGCATTCCTGCATCGATGCTCAATACTACTCCCAAAATATACTTAGCTGATATGTTTTAAAAACAAAGCTTCTTTCTTTGGTTTGAGATAATTACTCTAAACTTAGCTTAAAAGCTCTCTTGGAATCAATGTTCTCTTTCTTGCTCAAATGTGAAAACATTTCTAACTCTTGGGAATACTTAGTTTCCATATAATCTTTGAAGAAACGAACTTTTACTCTTACTCTATACTCAACTCAAAACTTAAGTCTTAAAACAAAGTTAAAATGTTTGTGAAAGACTTTTGAAATACTTTATGAACTTCTCTTGACTTGATTCTTAACTTCTAGACTTGACTCTTGACTTTCCCTTAATTGAATTATGGATTCAAGGATTGTGATTTGTGATAGGAAAGATCTCATGTTGTTTAGGAGTGCTTATAGATAGCTAAACATGAGAAAAGATCAAGAAATCACTGTCTGGAAACAAGTACGCATTGTGGAGATGTATTTAAATATTTGATCGAGAAATTAAACTTTTAAATAGAAGAGTTCACGTCCTAATCGCGAACCAGAGTGATTTTTGTGCACTGGGGGAGCAAGTCCGCGATGCGGACTTGCGTGCCGAAACCCGCTCGACACAATTCCATCAAGAACTCCACAATCCCATCAAATCTCAAGAACTAAGCAAACTTCAAAAACATCATACTTTCAACTTTCTAAAAACGAATTTCGCTAAATCAAACATAATTGGCACGTGGGTAAATGAACCCAATGCTATGAAAATATCACATATCTTGTAGGATTAAATCTTTGGCAAATTCCACAACCAAAATCACAGGAAGTTGACGAATCTTGTACTTCTCTTCTCTTTGCTCCTCTTTTCTCTTCTCTCAAAGCCCTAGCATATTTCTTAATAGCGTAAACTGAACTAACTCAATTTAGACCCCATATAACTTACTAAAATCGAAATAATTTAATTTGGTAGGGAAAAGACTAAACTACCCTTCAAAAAATCCGGATTAGACTTTTCTTATTTGAACAACCCAACTTCAAATGGGCATAACTCACTTATACGAACTTGGAATCACACAAACACGGCGGCGTTGGAAAGATAATTCCAAGATCTTTCCTACGGTATCTGGAAGCACACCTAAATCATCCTGAGGTAGGAGTTATTTTCGTATGAAGTTGACTAAACCCAAACTTAACATAACTTAACAAATTTCCAGATTTTTCATTCTTTTCTAAAATGACTATTTCCAATTCTAACTCTTTCTAGTTCTTTCAATTAGCGAGATGTTACAATATCTTCCCCTTGGGAACATTCGTCCTCGAGTGAGATTACTCTTACAAGGCTAAGGGTGTAACATCTAACATTCACCTCAAACACCCATCAAGCGGTGCAAATACAACATGCCAACTTATAAGCTAAAGAGTACTAAGAAGAGAATTAGTACCTTGATCTGGAATTTCTCCGGTCTCAAAGAGATGTGGATACCTCTTGTTCATAACTTCTTCAGCTTCCCAAGTAGCTTCCTCAACAAACTGGTTCCTCCAAAGAGCTTTGACAGATGCTACTTCCTTAGTCCTCAACTTGTGAACTTGACAATCTAGAATCTGAACCAGAATTTCCTTATAAGATAAGCTAGCCTTGATACCAATATCTTCAGTTGGTATGATAAGTGAAGGATCTCCCATACATGTCTTCAACATGGAAATATGATATACCGGATGAACCGATGCTAACTCTTGGGGTAGCTCTAACTCATAAGTTGCATTACCCACCCTTTTGGATATTCTGTAAGGGCCAATATATCGAGGACTAAGCTTCACCTTCTTACCAAACCTCATAACAGCCTTAATAGGTGGAACTTTCAAGTACACCCAATCATCTACTTCAAACTCTAACTCTCTTCTCCTAACATCAATGTAGGATTTATGATGACTTTACGCTATATTAAGCCTTTCTCGAATCACTTTCACTTTCTCCGTAGCTTGCTGAACTAAGTCTGGTTCTATCAACCTAGCTTCACCAACTTCAAACCATCCAATATGAGATCTGCATCTTCTCCCATAAAGAGCTTCATAAGGAACCATCTGGATGCTAGAGTGGTGACTATTATTGTAAGAAAATTTAATAAGAGGTAGGTGATTATCCCAATTACCTTTGAAATCAGTCACACAAGCCCTCAACATATCCTCCAGGGTCTGAATAGTGCGCTCTACTTGACCATCTATCTGAGGATGAAAAGCAGTACTTAAGTTCACCTTTGAACCCAAGCCTTTGTGAAAAGATTTCCATAACTGTGCAGAAAATTGGGTGCCTCAATCTAAAATAATAGAAACTGGTACCCCATGAAGTCTAACTACCTCTTGAATATACAACTTAGCATAATCTTCTGTTGAATGGGTAGTCTTTACTGGCAAAACTTGGGCTGATTTTGTCATTCTATCAACAATCACCCAAATAAAATCATGCTGCCTGCGAGACCTTGGTAAACCTATGATGAAGTCCATATTGATCATCTCCTACTTCTATTTCAGAAGTTCTATATTCTGAGCCAAACCATTGGGCCTTTGGTTACTTTAACTTGTTGGCGATTCGGACACTTGGCCACAAACTCTGCAATGCCCTTCTTCATACTACTCCACCAATAAGCTTTTCTCAAATCGCGATACATCTTTGTGGACCCGGATGAATGGAATATATAGAGTTATAAGCTTCCTCCATGATCCTCTCTTGGAGTTTATCCACTCTTGGTATACACAATCTACCTTGATATCTCAATACACCATCTCCCCCTTGTTCAAAAGCCATAACTTTCTACTTCTGAACATTTGCCTTCACTTTAAGAAAAATAGGGTCTTGCTCTTGTTTCTCTTTCATTTCTGACACGAAGGATGATTCATCCGCATTCATCACCACTACTCCTCCTTCTATGGAATCCATTAGTTAAACTCTCAATCGTGCAAGTCTATGCACATATTTCACTAATTCATTATTTCTTCCTCAACATGGGCAGTACTACCCATAGACAACCTACTTAAAGCATCAGCAACAACATTAGCCTTACCTAGGTGATAAAGAATACTCGAGTCATAATCCTTGAGTAATTCTAACCACCTCCTTTGTCTGAGATTTAGCTCTTTCTAAGTAAGCACATACTGAAGACTCTTGTGATTAGTGAATACATCAATATGAACACCATACAAATAATGACGCCTTATTTTCAAAGCAAACACTATAGTAGCCAACTCTAGATCATGGGTTAGGTAATTCTTCTCTTGAACTTTCAACTATCTGGAGGTATAAGCTATAACCTTGCCATTCTACATCAACACACAACCCAAACCAACTCTAGACGCATCACAATATACCATAAAACCTTGAGTACCTTCTGGTAAGGTCGACACAACACTAAAACTTCACTGTCTTCTGAGTTAACTTGGTCAAACGTGATGAAATAGATGAGAACCCCTCTACGAACCTTCTATAATAGCCAGTCGAACCCAAGAAACTCCTAACATCAGTTGGAGATGTGGGCCTAGGCCAATTCTACAGCGTCTCAATTTTCTGAGTATCAACTTTAATTCCATCTCCACACACAATGTGGCCAAAGAATGCCATAGACTCAAGCCAAAAGTCACACTTAGAGAACTTGGCATACAACTCTCTATCCTTCAGAGTTTGGAGAGCTATTCTGAGATGACTAGCATCATTTTTTTCATTCCTCGAATAGATTAGTATGTCATCAATCAAGACAATAACAAACATATCTAAATAAGGTTGGAATACTTTATTCATAAGGTCTATGAATGATGCAAGTGCATTGGTCAAACCAAAGGACATAACTAAGAATTCATAATGACCATAACGGGTCCTGAAAGCTGTCTTTGGAATGTCACATTCCCTTACTTTCAATTGATGATAGCCTGATCTGAGATCTATCTTAGAGAAACAAGTAGCACCCTAAAGCTGATAAAAAAGATCATCAATTCTCGAAAGAGGATACATGTTCTTGATGGTAACCTTGTTCAAGTATCGGTAATCTATATACATCCTAAGGGAACCATCTTACTTTCTCAGAAATAAGACTAGAGCGCACCAGGGTGAGACACTTGGTCGAATAAAGCCCTTATCAAGGAGATCCTTCAACTGTCCTTTAAGCTTTTTCAACTCTGCTGGAGTCATTCTATATCGTGGAATAGATATAGGATGAGTATCTGGAAGAATGTCTACGCCGAAGTCTATTTCTCTAAGGAGGGACTTTGGGAAAATCATCTGGGAAGACTTCTGGAAACTCTTTTACTATTGAAATTGACTGAATAGGAGGTATCTCAACACTAGAGTCATTAACTCGGACTAAGTGATAGACACATCCCTTGATAACTAACTTTCTTACATTAAGGTATGAAATAAAACGACCCTTAGGCACTGTTGAACTACTTTTCCATCTAAACCTTGCTCATTTGGAAACTGAAACTTGATAACTTGAGTTCTACAGTCAACTGAGGCATAACAGACATGGAGCCAGTCCATACCAAGAATGACATCGAAATCTACCATGTCTAATTGGACTAAATCATCCATGATCTCCTTGTGATTGATGGAAATGACACAATCACGATATACTCTCTTAGCTAGAATAAACTCCCCAATAGGTGTAGAAACCTAAAAGGGTTCACAGAGCTTCTCAGGAAGAACATCAAAATTATTTGCAACATAAGGAGTCGCAAAAGATAAAGTTTCTCCTGGGTCTACCAAAGAATAAACATCAAGAGTAAAGACTTTGATCATACCAGTGACAATATCTGGAGAATTATCTTGTTCTTGTTGACTAGTAATCTCATAAAGGCGGTTTTCTCCTCCACTAGTACCAGAAGTAGTTCCTCTAGGTGCAGCCCTGTATAGTGGAGTAACTTATGAAGATTGGGTCATATTTCCCTGATTCCCATTACCTTGTCGGTTCTTGGGGCACTCTTTCATGAAATGGCCCTCTTGTCCACACTTGAAACAACCTGTGGAGCCATCATGACACTTGCTTGGGTGGGTTCTACCACACTTAGCACATGCAGGAGCCCAGTTACCTCCTTGTGCCATATTACCCTAATATTGGGCAGGTCTGGCCTTGAAGTTTTGTGAATTTTGACTATTGTACTCACCGTTGTTTCTTGTGTAGGTGCACTAGCAGATGATGGAGCAGGTCCATTTTACTTTTGCTGAACAGGCAAACGGTTCACATTACCTTTTTGCTGCTCAGACTTATTTCCTGTCTTCGCTTTCTTGTTTCTAAACTCCTCCCTATCCCTCAGATTCTTTTCCTCAACCTGCTTCACGTACACCATCAACCTTGATATATCTATGTCACATATTAGCATTGCAGTCTTACCTTTCTTACTCGACAGACGAGATAGCCCAGCAACAAAAAAGCTCATTCGACTCCTCATATCCGCTACCATCTTCGGAGCATAACGAGATAGTTAGGTGAACTTAGACACATACTCATGAACGTTCAAAGAATCCTGCTTAAGGGTAAGAAACTCTCATACCGTGGCCTCTCTCAATTCTCGTGGGAAGAAATGCCCCAAGAAGACTTCCTCAAAATATGCCCGATTCGCAGGTGGTTCTCCCTCAACTCTACCCTTCTTCCACTGGTCAAACCAAGTCCTAGAAACATTTTTTAGTTAATATGCAGCTAGTTATACTCGCTCAGCATCCGCAACGTGCATAACATCAAATACCTATTGCAGTTCCTCAATAAAGTTCTTTGGATCTTCAATAGTTCTTGAACCAGTGAAACTTGGAGGATTCATCCTCAAGAACTCTCGGATCCTCGAATTATCAGCCTCTTCTTGTCCAACTCCTCTTTGTTGCCCAACCTGGTTAGTCACAGCTTGACTTAACATTCTTATCACTTCCCTGAACTCAACATTGGTGGCGTCCCCTTGGGGCTGCACTTCAGGTGCATTAGGTACCCCTTTCTCCTCAATGTTCCTCCTAGCAAGACGACCTCTGATAGCTCTTCGTAGAGGCATGATTAACTAAAAAGCACCCGCAAGTACGAATTAGAAGGAGACTTTTTAGAGATCAAACTCTAACGCACGAAATGAGTATGAAAGAAGGGAGATAATTTTCTAAGTGTCGCAGCCTCCTAATTATAGATGTGGCGCACTTCACACCGATAACTAGGACTCTACGGACATGGCTTCATAGACTCCCTAGGACTCTTGAACTCTGGGCTCTGATACCAAGTTTTTCATGCGTTGAACCTACATCCTGGGCGGGACTGGCACTCGAGAACCATTGCTAGCCCCAAACAAACCCTTGGCATGGATTACTTACTTAGCGGAAGACTTAACTTAACAAAGACAAACCCATATAACTCAAGAATGTTAATAAGAAAGCATTCAACTAGCCAATAAGGCAAACTCAATTCTTTAAACAACATATGAATGAATAAGACTAAAGAACTATAGCTACTCATCTATGAACCTCTAAAACAAAGAGGGATGTTAGGACAAGACCCCCGATCATCCTAAAAACTAAAACACTAGAAAGCAATGTAAAAATGAGTCCTCCAAAAAGCAAAGAGTCTCACTAATAGATTCAAAGTGATCGACTGGATCAACGAGGCAATGGATGATGATTCTAATTACCTGTGTCTGGATCATTTTATAATGCAAACCAAATGGTATCAGTACATTGAATGTACGAGTATGCGAGGGGAATACTAAACATAACATAAGCTTGAAAGGAATTTGAAAGAAACACTTAACTTGGCTTTACTCAACTCATGAATAACTTAACTCAATATAAAACAACAATACACATGCAATATATGGAAAGATTTTAAAATAGTAGAAAGCAACGCAGTTTATTAAAGAAATGCAATAACAACTCAACTTACTCATATAATAAAGTAATATAATTTCTGTGGGAGTTTCTCTAACCGACAACAATCATTGTGAGCCTAAGTGGTTATACAACGTCTTGCCCATGCTGCTAGAACTGTCCTATATTTTTCTATCATATAGAACACATTAACTAAGTGGATCCACTAGTCTATGCTACAAAGCACTTAAGGAATCATCTAAAAATTATGATCCTTTACCACCCATGATGGCTCCATAGTTTATGGAGAGTTGAGTTATTATGAACTTGCATCTCCACATCGGTGCTCAATACTACTCCAAAAATATACTTAGCTCATATGTTTTTAAAACAAAACTTCTTTCTTTGGTTTGAGATAATTACTCAAAACTTAGCTTAAAGCTCTCTTGGAATCGATGTTCCCTTTCTTTCTCAAATGTGAAAACATTTCTAACTCTTGGGAATACTTAGTTCCCATATAATCTTTGAAGAAAAGAACTTTTACTCTTACTCTGTACTAAACTCAAAACTTAAGTCTTAAAACAAAGTTTAAACGTTTGTGAAATACTTTATGAACTTCTCTTGACTTGATTCTTAACTTCTAGACTTGACTCTTACCTTTCATTGAATTGAATTATGGATTCAAGGATTGTGATTTGTGATATGAAAGATCTAATGATGTTTAGGAGTGTTTTTAGATAGCTAAACATGACAAAAGATCAAGAAATCACTTTCTGGAAAAAAGTCCTCGACGAGGAGATGTATTTAAATATTTGATAGCGAAATTAAATTTTGAAACAGAGAAGTCCACGTCCTAACCACGATGCGGAGGTGAGTTTTGTGCACTGGGGGAGCAAGTCCGTATGCCGAAACCCGCTCGACTTTTTCCTCCTTCATTTTCTCACCCCAATTCGCCTCAGTTCGATTCTTTTCTTCAATTCCTCTTTAGTTTCAGATACCCAGTATATATATACAAGAACTTACCTCAAAACAACTCTTAAATCGACACAATTCCATAAAGAACTCCATAATACCATAAAATCTCAAGAACTAATCAAACTTCAAGAACATAATTCAAGAACATCATACTTTCAACTTTGAAACAAATTTCACAATATCAAACATGATTGGCGCGTGTGTGAAATAACCCAATGCTATGAAAGTCTCACATACCTTGTAGTATTTGAATCCTTGGTGAATTCTACAACCAAAATCGTAAGAACTTGACGAATCTTGAATTTCTCTTCTACTTTATCCTCTTTTGTCTTCTCTCAAAGCCCTAGTGTATTTCTTAATGGCATAAACTGAACTAACTCAGCTTAGACCCCAAAAAATGAAATAATTTAATTAGGTAAGGAAAAGACTAAACTACCCTTCAAAAAATCCGGATTAGACTTTCCTTATTTGGACAACCCAACTTCAAATGAGCATAACTCACTCATATGAACTCAGAATTGCACCAACTCGGCGGCGTTCAAAAGATAATTCGAAGATCTTTCCTACGGTATCTGGAAGTACACCTAACTCATCCTGAGCAAGGAGTTATGGTCGTATGAAGTTGACCAAACCCAAACTTAACATAACTTAACAAATTTCCAGATTTTTCATTCTTTCCTAAAATGACTATTTCCAATTCTAACTCTTCCTAGTTCTTTCAATTAGTGAGATGTTACACAAACCTTTGGCGTCAGTATGGATACACTTTGATAGTCAAGATGCAATACGTCATAGAGCATAATGTATAACCTGAAGTCCTATCCTATAAGATATAAACATAATACTGTTAGAAAACTACACTCTAGTGAAATTATCACACAATTGACTATGTAAAGTTAAAAGATAATGTGTCGGATCCACTTACAGAAAGTCCTAACTAGAGAGAGGGTTGAAATATCATCTAAAGTAATGGGTTTAAGGCTTAGGACAAGTCATCATAGAGGTAAATAACTCAATTCATTCTCGTAATGAGTACAATTTTCAGGAACAAGAATAAAACATTAAGGTTTTTTACGAGTTAATAAAGCTTAAAGTTTTTTTAATGATTTTTAAGTAATTTCTTGTATTAAATCTTTTTAACGAGTAAATAAAGCTTAACGTTCAGGAACAACGATTGCTTGCATAATTTTATTTTGAGTGTAAAAAGAGATCTCTTTTTTTTTTCTTCAGAATTTGTGTTATTGAAACAAAAATCTAAGTTTTGATTTTCTCAATTCTTTGGTAGAGATAAATAATTTGATTGAAAGTTATCTTTAGCTTAAGCTAGGACGTGTCATATGCATTTTGCTGTAAATGATTACAACAATTTAATTGAATTTGACTAAAGTTTATTGACTGGCTAAACTCAACGTATATTTTTTGTCTTTTTATCCATGTCTTAATTTTTCCAGATAGTCACTCAACTAACAATTGTTACTATTAATTAATTATAACATAAAAGTATTCTCTTTGTTGAAGAAAATTAGAATCAAGAAGAAAGATGATTTCATGATATAATAAATATTAGTTGAGAGAACATATGATAAATCAATCCTCATTTTTGTATATGCTGGCTAAAGTATAAGTACAATAAAAATAAGTACAATTTTTCAGGTTGATGCACGAAATATTTAACTTTTTCTTAAAAAGATTCAAGTCACAACGATTACTCTATAACTTTATCTAATTTCTATCGAGTTGGAAAATCCCCAAAGTTATCAAATGATTAAGTCCATTTTTATGTATTTACAACATCATTAATGAGCTTTTGATTCTTCAGTTTAACATTCCATTGGAACTATTGAGTTATGTTATAGGCAAAATTATTAGAAGTCATACATTCCAATGAAATTGTGGAGGTTAATAAGCTCATTAGTTTATCTTTCTCTATTTAGATACTAGAGTTTTTTTCCTGAAACAGAGTTCGAAGTTGTGACGTGTGTCTAATCCACACATTGCACGCTACATAACGTCATTCATGGTCATGTTTTTACTGTGTAACAAATTGAAAACAAAAACAAAAGGCAATCCAATGGAGTGTAATGCAGGCAACAGTCTACCCTAAGACAAACAATATTGATGCACCCTTACACAAATAGTCGATAACACAACTCAAATTCAAGATCTATAGATCACACAAAGAGAACTTAAATTAGTGTTGCTCCAATGCTTCCCTTCATTGAACAAATAGGACATAATCTTATTAA
The DNA here is from genome assembly GCA_037074985.1 of Solanum bulbocastanum. Classification (NCBI taxonomy): domain Eukaryota; kingdom Viridiplantae; phylum Streptophyta; class Magnoliopsida; order Solanales; family Solanaceae; genus Solanum; species Solanum bulbocastanum. The sequence goes on along the minus strand of CM073603.1, from coordinate 22,773,011 downwards.
GTATATGAAACATAAGAAGAATAGATAACAAGTTACCAATAAAGTGTGGTTGCTCTTCGAAATTGAACTTCATATGCATCTCTCTACTTCTTTTGCAAAACAGCAGAGAGAGACAGTGCATATTTACAAACAGATAAAGCACGCTAAGCCTACAGAGAATATGCTACATTCTTTAATTTGCACCAAAAATTTATCTCCCGAGGGTACATATAATGGCATGGATTTTCTCAAGAATAAATGACATAGATGATCCAATTTTTTAACGGATGGCATAGATGAACCTTTTCTTAATGTCTGTGGCATATTTGAGTCACCAATTTATTACAAGCCTCGCTAAAATTGGACCAAAAAAGTTTACCATCAAGTATCATGAGGATCTAGTCAAGTATAAAAATATTGGGCAAAAATGTTAACACATGGAAACTTAAGGTGAAATTTTGGTTGTGTTTGGGTCAACTTTCATGATATACAATGCATAGGTGATTCACTCAGATATTAAAAGGTTGAAAATTTAGTTTGTACAGAAGGGGTCAAAAAAAATTATTTCTTATTTGAAAGATAGAACAACCAATCCATATGTAAAGCACCTATTTTATAAACTATATTGCTAGGGGATCTTGTTAGTCATTTTCCTTTATGCTCTAAATCTTTAAGTAACAATAACTTTCTGTTCAACTCATGCTAAATGGCGTTGGAAATCATTTCTTCTATTAAGCAGTGTTTCAAGAGGATGACACCTACTACAATCCACAAGTAGGTAAGCCAAACTATAGGCTAGAACAATAAATAATGGGTATAAGGGTAGAACTAATAATTAATAACACTATAACAACATTACCAAACAGAAATGGAAGCAAATCAAAAAAATATATACAACAGAATTTCTCCTAGAACTTAAAAGTCATAAGTACAAGGTTGTCTAACATGAACGTACAAGTCCTAAAAGAGGACCCAAACCAAGCTTGTCTTAAAAAGCAGAAGACTAGCTAAATAAGTAAAGAACAAAATAGGTTGATCCACGACGCCAAGTGCTCACCCCGTCTCCAATCCCAAAAGCTGCAGAAGATGGCACAAACAATCACCGTTGTTTGCTGGTACTAGGACCTGCAACACAAAATAGATGGAGAGAGTAGAATGAGTCCAAAATAAAGGTACTTAGTAGGCATCATAGGCGAACTAAGAAAGGAAGGTAAAAACAATAAGAAAAGATAGAATCTATAAAGAAATAAAGGTCCAAGTTGATATGAAAGAAAGCACATGAGCATACAAAAAGTAAATATAAATACAACTATATTAAACCTAACCGGACCCCTTAAGCCTAGAAGGTATACTCGTGTGCAAGTTTAAATAAAACTTGAATGAACCCCCATAATCCTAATAGGTACACAAAATAGCTAGGTCTACTTAGAGTAGAGTACCACAACGTTAAAGTCAGTCTCCTAGCCCAAGTAACCACAAATACCCAACAATTCAGTCAACTCCCAGCCCAGCTAGCAATAATGGCAATAAATCTTGGCCAGCCAACTAGCCCAAGTAACCACAAATACCCAACAATTCAGTCAACTCCCAGCACAGCTAGCAATAATGGCAATAAATCTTGGCCAGCCAACTAGCCAGTCCACTCCCAGTCCAACTTGGAAGAGTGACCTGGGGTGTGTCGACTCTAAAGAGGATCTCATTTATAAAGGCCACCCAACCATCCAGTCCACTCCCAGGACATAAGTCGTCTAGCTTGCATGAGTGACTCGGAAGTGTGTCAACTCTGAAGAAGATCTCACATATCAATACCAAGAAAATGTGGAACAGCATCCAGTCACATAGAATAACCAAAAGGCTCAAAGCCTAAAAAAATACAATCCCATGTTGTCAATAAAGCACAAAATCTCTAGTAACACATCAGATTTGCAGAAATAAGGGAGAGAGTAGAAGATCAATAAAGTTGTTAAAACACCTAAGCTAAGGCACATATTATTAGACTTAAGTATGATATTCCAGTCTATAGGGATCTAGTACATCAAAACTAACGTAAGATAAGAAACAAGGCTAAAAAGCCCAAAGGATCACAAGTCTAAGGCAACACTAATCCTAGATTAAAGTCGAATATGCTCAAATATATAATAAGTAACAATAAAAAATCAAATCATAACAACCCGGAACACATACAATCCCCAACTAGCATGGTTTTACACCTAAAAATATGTCTAGTCAAGCCTCTAAGATAAGGAAAAGAAGAACAAATTGCTACCCACTCATAATTCATTCTAATCAACATACGTTTACTAATTCAAGATCATCTGACAGAAGGAACTCATAGCCTACTTGTAGGCCAATCACGCACGCTCCCAAATTGCAAGGCTGGATCTTTTGCTTTCTCAATAGCCTCCAAATGCTTCTACACTATCAAAAGTTGGAACACAACATCAATACAGTCTTTTAGACACCAAAAACACATAAATTGGAGATTAAACCAATTTTGGAGTCATGTAGGAATTACAGGACACATGTTGGAATTTTTGAAATTGACTCCATCAAAAGGTCCTAAATAGAACCCTGAACTTGTGTCCCTAAATGGAACATAATTTGGGGCTCAGAACATCGAACAAATGACACATGCAAAAATTCATAATTTAAAAGCAACAAAGAAACTAAAAATCTATATATAATGTGATTGTACCACAAAATAAGGTTTGCCAATGACTTTCAATAACTCCACGGTGTCGCCACAACCTTCACAGATCCACCAGACTTTAAATCATTAAATTCTGAGCTATATCGAAGGATAAATTGCTATTTGAATATTGATGACTTTGATGCCTCGCGTTTGGTCTTTAAATAAAAGACTAGGCAAATTTACTCTTCGCGAAGGCAACCCAGTGGCCCCGCGATTGTAGAGATTTTGATAATTTCCCATCATGAACACAGCAAGGAGCCAATAAATGTGAAGACCAAAGAAACTTAGGGTCCACCATCGCGGTCCACCCCCATGAACTTGAAGGCGAAGGGTCCTAACAAATCACGAATATGGACTAGACTCCATGAACGTGGTGACCAACTCCCCTGGTCTCTACGAACCCGACCCAAGGTCCATGAACATGAAGACCAATTTTGGCATGCATTAGCTAATGCATATCAACTGGTTTGGCAAGTTTCCAAATCTGCAGCGGGGTGTTCCAAATCATTCTGAACGTCGTACACATAAACGAGATATGCTACCCGACCATATTCGATATTATAGACTTAATGAAGCTTTTAAAATTCCCATACGATGTCATCTCAGAAAAGAATGTCCCCACCCTCAAACTCCATTCTAAACAAAAACCATAAGGGGGCAATTAGCCCAGAAACCTCAAGATCTACACAAAGGGTCGTTATATACCAAACTAGACTTTCCATAGCTAACTGCATTGATGGAATTTTTATCCAAGATCGTTTACCCAAAATGTTGTCTAAAGTCACACTTAGGCCTTAATTTGAAAGTTAAAATGCCTAATCACATAGACTCGCACTAAAAGAGTCAAAAGTTGTGTTGATGATGGTACTATCCTAAAATGACCCTTCTAGAGCTGATGGAATCGCCGATTTTGATTCTAAGATCATCTTTCTAACCTTTTGACAAAAATGACTGTTCAATGTTCTAAAGCACCAAAACATAAAAACATGCATAAAACTAAATGAACAACTAGGTGACCGAAATGTCAGTTCTAGCAAGTCATAAATGACTTGAGGTCACTATAGGAATGCTGTAAATGATGAACAGAAAGCATAAACACAAAAATGACCTAGAGGGTCATTACAACATCAACTACTAAAAAAGACTTTCGTCTATGTAAATAAGAGCCAAGAAGTACATGAAGGCTCAAATATCTTCTGTTGAGTCTCCTAAGTTGCCTCCTCAAGTGGACGATGCCTCCAATAGAGCTTAACCATAGGAATGGCTCTCGAGCACAACCATCGTATATCTCTTGCTAGAACGGCAATTGGCTCCTCCACCAACATCAAACAGTCATCCAACCTTCTGTATCATACTAGTTCACATGATACTCATTAGGACCATATCAACATAGCATCAAAAGATAGAAAAATAGGTAGATAGCTTATAATACTAAAGGTAGGGCCAACTCATAAGCAACCTCACCAATTGTCGTAGAGATCTCAAAAGGCCCAATATACCTGGTGCAAATATTTACCCACCTCCCAAATCTCATCACGCCCTTCATGGTGACACACAAAGGAAAACTTGATCACCAACTTAAAATCATAGAAGTTGATGCCAACGATCAACATAAATCTCGTGCCTACTCTAAGCTATCTGGAGTTTATCCTGAATCACCATCACCTTGTTCAAACCCTCCTGAATCAAGTGTGTTCCATGCAGTCTAGGCTCTATAGAATCAAACTAACCAGCTAGAGAGAGACAATGCCTACCATATAGGGCCTCGAACAGGGCCATATAAATACATTAGTAGTTGTTATTGTATGCAAACTCCACCAAAGGTAAGAAATGGTCCCACTTACCTCCAAACTCCAACATATAGGCTTGAAACATATCCTCAAGAACCTATATAGTACGCTCTAATGATTAATATATGGGTGGAAAGTTGTGCTAAGGTCAACATGAGTACCTAAATCCTCCTGAAAGTTCCTCCAAAAGCTTGAAGTGAACTAAGCACCCCCATATTATATAGGAGAGACTGGTAAACCATAAAGATGAACCACTTCTAAAAATGTAGATACGGGCCAACCTCATGGCACTGTATGAAGACTAAATAGGGAGGAAATGTGCTTGCTTGAATGAAGACTGAACTGGACATTTTGAAAAGGCGGTGGATATCTAGAGCTTCAGTAGAGAATCTTTGTGGGAATGGGGAACTGTTTGGGTAGTTGGAGAATTGATTCTTAAATGCATTGCACTCAGCAAAATCCGACAATTTTAAGGGTTTGACAGGTGGAATTTCAAGGGTAAGATTTGCAGTTTCATGCAATATCATTTCATGAAAATTAGACATATGTTTATTTTGAGCAGGAATGGCTGATGGAGATTAATTCATGTAGATGGGTATTAGTTTCAAATAGGGGTTTAAGAAAGGGTTTGAAAAGGAATGAATGAATTATTTTTGGTTTTTTTTTATGAGTAATGTGAGTGGGAAGTGAAACGGTTAAGGAGAGAGTATGTGTAATGATGGTGGAGGTGACTCTTTGATGTGATTTTGGCATAGTTTTTTGGAAAAGAAACAAATTAGACTCTTCCATTTTAATGGTTAAGGGGTAGGAAAGGGTTATTGATTGAATGTAACAATCATGCTTAGGTGATTCACCTTAGTCATTTAATGACATAAAAATCATATTTGATAGTTTATATTGGGATCTCCTTCTTTTTTAGAAGTTCTCTTCACAATCTAATACATAACTATGATAAACAAAGTCAAATATCTAGAATTGAGATACACAAATTTCTTGTTCAAGTTTGACAAGTATAACATCTTAGCTAGAATAGATTAACAAGGAACTTGTTTTCTAGCCAATCATTGAGGATAGTTTATGCAATCTTAATCATCCCCAAATCTAACCTACTTTTTTGAAATTGTTCTCTACTCAGTGCCTTTGTTATATTCTAGGTGTTTTGATGATTCTCACAATGTGCGGACTCAGTCCTTGGAAGAGTTCTCTCGTCCATATTTATAATGGTGTACAGTAGTAAAGTTGTCTTGTCAGTGGGTTGGTGAACTCATCGGTGTACTTCACCGATAGAAATGGATGTGGTTGTTTGTCCAGTGGTCAATAATTCTATTTGGTTGATATAATCAAAATGACAAACAACAAGTAGATTCATTCATTCAATAAAAGAGAGAGTTAGCAGGTCTTCTCAAGAACTAACTAAGAACACATTAGAAGGGACTTGGTCCATGCAAGACTGCCTATGTGAAAAGATGATAAGACAGTTGTCAGAAAAGCTACCACCTCTGATGTGATAGGTGCACGTTTTTTTGGAGAAGCAAGCTCTCAGCCAATAGGGTCGTTTAAAGAGGTTTGTGTCCATTTAAAATAATCTCTCCTCACAGGACATAAACCAAGATTTGTCAAACAAAACTTTGAATTTCTAAAAATTCTTAAGCTTAAAAGAGAAGGCCATTTTCAACAAGAAATCATATAGCAAGGGACCTGATCAACTAAAGATTTCTTTCCGTACCTGTTATTGTTCTTGAATGTTCATATTGAGCTATACTTGTAGGATTTGTTTCACTCTTATAAGAAATGTTTCAAACTCTTGTGTGTAGTGAGGGTAAGAACATTGTTAGAGTTAAATTTGTGTCTTATGTTTTGAAGTCTATATTAATTAGTAATAGTTAATATAGTGGGCAATGGATGCATTGCTTGGGCTCAGTAAGTAATAGGAGTATTACTTAGTGTGGGACTAAGAGTTTGGTCTCATTGTTGTGGTTGTAATATGCATTTCACTTTCGCTGAGATTTTTAGTGAAATTAGTTGAAAATCCTGTGTGAAAGGTCGTGATGTTACTCCCTTGTGCAAGAAAGTTTCCACATAAAACTATTCTGCCTATTTTATGTTGTGTTGATTATTTTCTGCACTTTTATTCTATCAGGGGACTTGGCCCTATGATCACTAGTGGACGCATACATTCCAATAATTGGTATCGGAGCCTATTCTCTCTATTTGGTTAACACCAAGAGAGAGGTTATTGGGAGGAATGGCAACACCACCTAAGCTGCAAAGAAGTCGGTCCCCCACAAGATCACCTCTCTTTGATGGCCAGTTCTGTTGATGTGGAATATTCGAATGAGTGACTATCTCATGGCTGAGGACATTGAGGTATGAAACTTTATTTGTGAATCTCATGGATGAGGACATTGAGGTATGAAACTTTATTTGTGAAGGTCCTTATGTGCCAACTATGGAGGTTAAAGATGGAGAGGTAACTACAGTCATTCCCAAAACTCAACAACAATATAATGACTTTGACAAAATATTAGTTGAGAAAAACCACAAAGCTAAGAAGCGACTTATGTGTGGCATTAGTATAAATGAATACGATCTCATCTTGCGAATCAGCCAAGGAAATCTGGGATCGGTTGAGAATAACGTATGAGGGCACTGAGGAAACAAACTAATAAGCTAGAACTCTTTACTACTTAGTTTGAATGTTTCACCATAAAAAAAGATGAATCTATTCATGAAATGTGTACCAAATTCTCTATCATCACCAATGATCTTATGTTCCTTGAAGAACCTGTCCCTGTGTGCAAGTAAGTCTCTAAGATACTAGAAATTCTTCCCTGATCTTGGACAAATGAATTTGTGTTTGGCAATGAGACAAGGGATCCTGAAGTGGTAACTCTAAATGCAATATTTGAACATCTTCAAGTTCATGAGATGCACAGGAAAAATGAGGGTCTAATTCTCAAGGTCAAAGACAAAACGAATGAACTGATCGATGAAGCTGATCGGAACAAAGATGAAAAAAGAGACGAATCACCTGCTTCGAAGTAGTCACAAAGTGAAACCCTAAAATAAATGAGAACTTGGGTCATTTCACTCAAACATTTCAAAAAATTATGAGAGAACGTGGAGGTTCCATGAAATAGGAAAATCTTGACGGGGCTACAAGCTCAAGTGATGTGTGATACAAGTGCGATCAACTAGGTCACTCCATTACAGACTGCCCTATGCACAAGGCTGACCATATGGGATATGTCAAGTCTGGAGAAGGCAAAGACAATGAGGGGGACCAGGTCCATGACAAGTCAAGTAAAAGAGAAGTTGTGTATCATGCGGTGAAGAAGGATCTGACTGCATTGGAAAATTCCTCAAGTGATTCAAACGATTCTGAGCAATCTGATGATGCTTTCATGGAAAGGTTAGATAAGGAAGATGTTGATGAAAAGGTAACCATATCATACTTCAAGCAAAACTTGAATAGATTTTCTACTAGTAAACTAAGAAAGCTAAATGTTGTACTACTTGACTTTATAAGTGAGCTAACGACTAAAAATGATCTTGTGAACAGTAGGCTAGACATCTCTCAAGATAGAAAAATTGCTTTAGTTGCCCAAATATCTGATATTGAAAATCAAATGGTTGTTCTATAAGTTGAAAATCTAGAACTGAAGGAAAAGATAAAAGGGGTGACTACTACAATTTTTAAAGGAAAGAACGAGGCCATTAGCTTGCAGCTGGAGCTTGAAAATAAGTTGCACACTACTGAAATGAAGATAGAATTGGTTCTAGAAAGAAATCTTGTGTTGGAGAGGGTTATGGTCCGTGTAAAAGAGGAATTGGAAAATCCCTCAAATGGACCACTTCCTCTAAGATTCTTACAAATCTAATTGGTCAAGACAACAGCAATAGAAGAGGCTTAGTTTGTGAGAAGATAAATCCCCCATACAATTCTCACAGCAAAAATGTTTCTGATAGACATCTTAAGAGACACTGTCCTGTTTTGAAAAAATATGAAGAGTGTTCTTTAAACTATTCCAAACAGAGGAATAAACAGAAGAAGGGACATGGTCTTGCTTCTGGTCCTAAGTTGAGAAAATCAGTTTGTCTCACTAGACAAAGAATTCTCTTATCACTCATTTATCTGCTGGGAACTCCAACTAGAATGGGTTGCAAGGTTAGCAAGTGATATGGTATGCACATGAGAGGAAGTAGTAACAGTTAGTGTTGGATCATGAATAGCGGATGCTCAAAGCACGTGACTGGGAAAACTGAAAAACTTCCTCTCTCTCAAGGCACTTCAAGGTGGAAGTGTCTCTTTTGGAAATGGCAACAAGTGGTACATTCTTGATGTAGGCAGGACTTCAAAATCTGTGGAACACTCCATTGAAGTTGTGTACTATCTCAATGGTTGAAGTACAATATTTCAAGTGTTTAACAGATTTGTGATGAATAAAATGAAGTAAAGTTCTTATCACAAAAATGTGGTTTCACAAATTTGTTCTCTCGGGTGATGATCTTGACAGAAAAGAGATGCAAAAACAAGTATATTGTTGATCTGAACACTACTCGTAGTAACAGTCTCACTTGCCTTAGTGGTCAAGGTGAGAATACGGATCAACGACTCAGGAGAGTCGACCATGTGAAGGCTCCTCTGCTAAACAAACTTATGTCAAAGGACCTGGTCCATCGTCTGCCCAAAATAAAATTTGCAGATGACAAAGTTTGTGATGCTTATGTTAAAGAGGAGTAGATTAGACCATCCTTCAAGTGGAATGAGCAAGTTGTTAATATTTCAAAGAACTTTCGGGATGAAGTGGTGAATACTACATGTTTTGTGACCAAAAGGATGATATTGAGAAATTTGATCTCAATGGTGATGAAAGAATATTTGTGGGATATTCCTCCTCCAGGAAGGCTTATCAAGTATATAAAAACAAAAATTTTGCATTGAAGGAAGTGTTCATGTGATTTTTGATGAGTCGGGAAGAATTGAGAAGCTGCAAAAAAAAAAAAATTGAGATGGAAGAGTTGTATCAGATTTAGAGAGATGGTCTAAATAATGAGCTTGCTGAAGAATATCCTCTTCATGAATCCAACAACCCTAAGGAAGCTAATGTGGATGATGAACCTAATGAGGGACCCGATCCAGTAGACAATAATGAACAAAGATGATTCACTTCAACCTAATAATGTGAATTCTAAAGGTGAGAATGAAGAAGCTGATCAAGCTCAGTTTGAAAGAAGAAAAGTATGCCACTTGGTTCCCCGACCACCTGATAGGTTGTCCAAGTTCCTTTTCTACAATGTTTTCAAAAGAGGTAAAATTGACAATCCTCTTTTTAAAATCACAAAGAAGGGAGATGCTGATTATTCAAGTATATATTGATGATATCATCTTTGAAGCAACCATTTGAGATGTTCTGTGAAGAGTTTGTTGCACTCATGAATAGTGAGGTTTGAAGTGAGCATGATGGAAGAATTAAATTTCTTCTTGGAGTTGTAGATCAAGTAAACGTCTAAAGGTATCCTAGTTTGTCATGAAAAGTACATCAAAGAGTTGCTAAAAAGTCTTAACATAATTGAAGTCTAGCCAATATTAAAAGGGGGTAATGTCATCATGAAGCTTTGTAAAATGGAAGATCAAGTGTCTGAAATCTTCACCAAAGCCCTAAGCAAGGACCAATTTGTCAAGAACATGAACCTGGTTCTAGCTCAGCGAAGCTACTGAAGAAGTTTCATATCATACATGCCAAGTCAATTGATACTCCCATGGGGACTAAATCAAAGTTGGATACTAATTGATTTGGTCCAGATGTAAATTATACAAGTGTTAGGATTTATGCAACATTCCAAGCTTATCAAATAGAATCACATTTTAAGGCTACTAAGAGAATCCTAAGACACTTGAAAAGGATAGGGACTTGGTTCTATTCTGTCCATCAGGAGACTTTATTATTTGAAGGAATATGGTAATGCTGATTATGTTGGATATCAAGTTGATAGAAAAAGTACCTTAAGAATGGCTTATGTTCTAGGCTGATGTCTCACTCATGTGAAACTAAAAGGCAAGATTCAGTTGATCTTTAAACAACTGAGGTAGAGAATCTAACAAGTGCAACTTTATATGCTCAACTCTTTTGGATCAAGAAGCAGCTTGAAGCTCTTAGAAGACCTGCCTGAGATAATCAAACTGAAGTTGGGAATGATGAAACCTGATTGAATAGATCCTGCCTCAAGCAATCTATCCTCTTATGACTAGGCAATGGGAGAAGGTATCCTTGTTTTTCAGTTATGTATGTATTAGCAAGTTCAGTCTCATACCTTTTGTAGTAATACACACATGGCAAAAGGGTTGAAGGAAAAGGGAGGTAAGGACAGATCTAGGCAATCATATTCAAACTACAGAGAGGGACCCAGTCCATTCTCGAAGGTTGGCACTCTTAACATTGCATTTTGAATTATGCATGAGAGTCGGTGCAATTGCCACATGTATGTCATTCAGTTATCTGACAGTTGTCCCATCATTTGAACACCAAAATGACACTTCTTTTCACATAATACACCTTGTCACTTCCTTTATACTCCATATTTCTTTCCATCTCCCTAGAAAATTCAAATCCCCTTCCAAAAATCAGAGTTTTTCAAAATCCTCTCTCAAAAACACTTCAAATGTTTAAATCCTTTGTTCCTACTAGAAAATTTTCCGATGAAGAAATTTTTTAGTGTGAAGAGGGACTAGGTCCAGCAAGCAAAAAGAAGAAGGTGGAAAAGATTATGTTCAAAAATGAAAAGGTATATATTCTAAGAACTCAAAGTATTATGAATGGAAGAGTTTCTAACCTTGAAATATATTTTTAAAAAAACAAAACAAAACAAAACAAAAAATGGTTCCATTTATTGATCTATTCATCTCAAAGGCCTTGAATAAGTTTGAGTTTACCACTCTTTTTGTCATAAGAAACTCAGGCTTGCATTGGAAACTATGGCAGTTGCTCTTGATAACAGGGACACTGAAATAGTTTGCCTAAACGCTCAGATTCTGAAACAACACAATTAGAGAGACTAGGTTGAGACAACAACATGAAGCCCGGGAAGCAAAGAATGATGAACTTCAAGAGAGGCTTATGAAAAACCATGCTAAGGGATATGATCTTCTAATCCTATTTCTTCAATCCCTTGCTCTTAAGCCATCCCCTCTCTTCCTAAATTCCCATGTCAGACCTCCTCCTTTTCTATCGAAACCCAGTGGGTATTGTCTTGGTTCTCATTCATAATAATATTTGCAATATTTTGATTGCTAATCTTTTACTTATGAATGATAAATGCCTTGATTCTATTGACTTTTCTCATTACTTTATGCATTTTTACTGTTGCCCAAGTGGCCATGAATTTGCTTGAACTTCATTTCTGTCAACTTGGTTTACTAATTTAACCCTTTTTTATGATGCCAAAAGGGGGAAAATTGTTAAGGTATGAGATCAATGATGTTAGCTACTTGAAGAGGACATGGTCAGGTCGATAAGGGGAATCAATGAAAGACATGGTCATGCCGCTAAGGGGAAGAACTTGAACGAGTTGGGGGAAAATGCTATTGTGTTTCTAATGGGAAGCTTTGATGATTTGACAAACTTCAGAAATGATGCAAAAAAGGGACCAATCCAGTTACCTAAAGAGTCCTGTTGATAGGGGGAATTGGTAAATAAGTTTTTTATCATAAAAAATGGGAAAATGTTATTTAGAAGCTAATGATAAGTCACACCCCCAACTTCAACTTTTTCTTGTCGTCAGGTAAAATTCAAGTTCAGCCGTTCAAAAAGGATGTCTCAAACAGTGCTACACATGACTCGATCATGAATGTACACAACAAGACTCAATTTACTCATGCCAAGATCAACTGTGTACCTAAAGATTCAAGTTGTGACACACCATTACCAAATATTCTCATGCTCGCAATACTTTCTTCAAATGCAAGTTCAAGCTCAACAAAAATATTTGAATGCCCACACGCAAAGGATGATTCCATACTCACACAGAATGGTTTAATCATTTAAAGCTCCGAAATCAAATAAAGCGCTCACACTCAAAAAGAACACTATGCATGCTTTCACCCATAGGTTTGCCTATATTTTCCAATCGACACTTGTTTCAGCTCACTCAAGATCAAAAAGGTCATTACAAGGCTTGTAATGGAGATGAGTGCAGAGGTATGATCATTTAGGTTTAGTGAATTTCATCCTCATGAAATGTGATGCTCACAACACTTCCTTTCCTCTTTCTTTATCATTTTCTTTAGTGCTCATAAGGCATCCCATTACTCACTTCACATGGATTGTTTGGGAACCCTATTTCTTTTGTACTTTCCAACTTTATTCCACAACTCTTCTTTTACATTCTTTTTCTTTTTCTCTCTTCTCTTTTTTTTTTTTATATAGAGGGGTTCCATTTTTCTTAACATCATGGGTTAAAGGAGACTTTCCTTGCACTTCTTGACTTTCCCTTTTCTTTTCACCACACCCCCAACTTAGGCTTTTGGCTTAAGTTGACTATTCAAACAAACCACAACTTCATGAGGATTATGGGTGATGGATAAAGAAAGGTCATTTTTATTAAGTTTCTTCCAAAGAAAGGTAAGGCCCAAGGTGTGTTCAAAAGAGGTTCACACACTCACAGCGTAGGCCACAAAAGAGGTATATGTCAAATTGGCTCACACTCTTCGAAGTTGCCTAAGATCATATCAAGAGATAGCCTTACTTAGTCGACCGGACCAATGGGGTAAATTTTAGGTGTTGTCATGCAAGGTTCACAGTAAGCTCATCACACAAGGCATCGACACTAAAGTCAAACAAGATTCCACACTTTCGCTAGTGTGCAACATTCATCGCAAGAGAATCAATTTGATACATGGATAATCACAACGAGATGCAAAGAGTTCACATATTGTCTATGCAACTTCATTTGGTCTCATCATAGTCGTACATTCATGTTCGTTCAATTATGAGCACTATTCAACTCATCGGTATTGATCAAAACCAAGACTTAAATTTGCTAAAGAACAACCACTATCAAGTACATACAAGAGGTGGAAAAAAAATTTTCAGAAGGCTCAAAATCATTTGCAATTTAAAGCAAAAGAAACCGCAAGCTCAAACCTTCCACAAAAGCAATATTAACAAAATTATAGCTTACAACGCAAGTACATAAACAAAACATGATTAACGAATAGCACACAAAGGTGGGACACACCCCACCACAATTAAAAATAACTTTTCCTCAAATGCAAATAATAAATTATCCATAATGTAAATTAAAGAAAGACAGAGAGGGAGGTAAAGAGGGGATCCTATCTAAAGTGGTCGCTCTTTCTGTCTGGGCATCGGTGCCTGGAGTGACCTTAGAAGGACCAGCTCCACTGGATCTAGCAACATGTGCATTTGCCAAGGAAGCTTGCACAGCAGCATCTATCAGAATTGCTTTAGTCTCGGTCAGATCTTCATTTTCAGCTCCCTCAGTCTCCTCAAGCATCTCTTCATCAGTTTCTGCCTCTGACTCAGGATCGGTAGTCTGCTCCGATCTATCTCCATGTTCAGTGGTGGTCTGCGACATCTCTAGAACATATGAAGTCTCTACTGTTCTAAATACCATGGATATATCAGTGGACTGCAGATAGTTCACATCTTTTCACAGCTCAGCTATAGCAGCCTTTAAAGTTGTAACCTCTTTCGTGGGCCCTTGGATACGCTCACACACCACTATCATGGTTGTTAGGGCATCAATGGTATTGTCAGTGGTGTCACAGTGTCAGCGATGGTAGTCTAAATCATGCCCGAAATAGAGGCCTTTAGACTGGCAGCTCGATGATTAGTAGATTGGGCAAGCTGTCCTATCTGGAGTAAGGAAGCCTGGGTGAGTAGAGGTCAGAAAATAGCAACAACAACAGAAGGTATGGGAGGCAGTGCAGCAGCAAAAGAACCTGGAGTGTCAGAAGGAGTAGCAGTGGTAATAGATATACCTGCAGGCCCAAGGACCGAAGTAGGTAAATATGCCTCTCCAGGTGATGATTTTGTGTTCACTGACTCCACCGAGGCTGTCTTCTTCCTTTCTACTTGATCCTTAAAGTACTCGGCTTTGATCTTCCAAATATCAGTAGAGGATGTGGGCATCACTTCCATATCCTTCTTGGCATCTCAAGGTACCCGAGCTCATTTACACAGTGTCGTGATCAATACTGGGAATGGAAGTGAGATTTGGCACTGCCTTGCATGCATGAGTATCTTTGAAGCAATGATCGTACCCAAATTTATTTGAGTTTTCTCTATGATGCAACCCAGGAAGGTTGCATTGGCAAGGCGAAGAGCTGACTCATTTTGGGATGGCATAATTGTGTTACTAATAAAACTGAACCCGAATCTTACAGCAATGTTCATATCTTTCTTTTCAATAGGAGCTCTTTCCTTCAACCATTTTGGAGAATCATCTAAGATCAGCGAGGCTAACCACTCTTTCATCTCATCCAGCTTTTTTGTTCTATCAAGTGTTGGCAGTGATCCCTAATATTTGTGGACATGCCCAAGATTGCATTGATAGCCTTACTATCACACTTCACCCTCCGACCTCTAACAACTATGTAGTCAACTTCTTTGAATGTTGCTGCTAGCTACTTTTTCTAAGGTATTAGTGTATTGTATGCACTCTAGAACTCTCTTACCCAGTTTAGAATATAAGGACCACGGGGTTTGGTGAAGATTTGAAACTTGTGGTGTCTCAGGCCCTTCATTATCTCTGTACATGTCAATAACCCCATCTATTGACAGACGTTTTTCCTCAAGAATCATCCTCAGCCTTTAATCTATTCATTGAATTGGGCAGAGGACCCTATATTAGAGGTGCCAGCATTATTTGGATCATTCAGCTTTTTGGATCGTAAATCAACCCTATGTGCCTCCATCTGGTCATCCTCATCAGAACCCCTACCCTCAATTTAAGATGGGTTGGGGTCATTGATATCAAAGCCATCACTACCGGAGCTTGCTTCTAATAACTCAAAGGCTTTGTCTTTGTCCTTGCCTTTTCCACTAGTTGTGGAAAGTTTTGCGGCCTAGCCCTTCGATGCAACTGCATCCTCATTGATTGTACTCCCTTTTGCTTTACCTTGTCTTGGCATGTTTCTCCCAGCAACTTTAGACCTAGCCATGTCTGCAATTATAGTGGGAAAAGTTAGACAGACTAAATCAAATTCATGTAAACACAATTGCAGAAAGACTCGCTGAATAAATCGACGAATCACCAAATCACTTCGGCGAGCTAGGTCAGGCTTGCCGACAGGATTGGCTAAAAAATTTTAGCATGTTGGCGATGGGAAGGTCTTTTCGGTGAGTCGCAGATCTCTTTCGATGAGCAGGTCTTTGTCCATCAAAAGATGCAATGCAACAAACATTCAGGAGTGCAGACAAAGGGCGATCAAGAAGACTTTCGACGAGTCGCCGAGTGCTTTTGGTGACCAAAGACTTTTCACCAAAAGTTACAAAAACCAACAACACAAATAGCATGAAATTAAAGAAAAGATGGGGTTATTAAGTGAGCCGCAAAGTGGTTCGCCGAGCTTGACCCAGCTCGCCAAACAGCCCAACGTGCCTTCATGCAACCCACCTTCTCTAATTCAACCCTGCAACCCCTGAAAACAAATTTAAACTATGCACTAGTACAACTAAGCTCAGACCCAAATCAGTCGACCATGCTAAACACCCCACACGTACAACCTCATAAGATTTAACTCATTTTGACGCGCAATAAAAAGGGAATTCAAAAATCAAGATAAAATGGCTAGATTTACGTACTAAACTTGGCATTTAAATAATATAAACCTATCAAAGAGTCCCAACACACGACAACCAGATAACATCACTTGCATAAGAGTTCAAATATCAAAGATAAATGCGAAGTTTGGGAAAACCAACCTTTATTGCCGATTTAAACAAGACTAAAATTCTAGGTAGCAAAGTAACCCAATTTTGAGCACAAATCAGTCAACTAAAATACTTATCAAATGTGTAAATATGTAAAATACCAAGTAGGTGCGATTTTGCAAAGATCGAGAGTGAGGGAAAATTAAAAAGGTTGAGAGTTTAAACTAGCGGCTTTTAAAAACTTATCTAGATTTCACCCATTCGGCGATGTTAGTCGAATTCACCCAGCTACTCGACGATCCGCCGAGTGGTTACTTACCTCACTGAGTTTTACAGGACCTTCAAGTGAGGATCCAAACGGCGGTCTTCATCGGGGTCGCTGACCTAATTGGCGACTCACTATGTTGCTCCTGGTACTCGCCGATTGTTACAAAATTTGATGTAAGATTTTCTTCAATCTAACGGTGGTCTGAGTTAGCCTTGCCAAACTCCTCGACAATTTGCCGACTGGACTTATGCCCTCCAACCTGCACTTTTCAAACACTTTTCACACTCAAACCTACAAAATCAAAACACCATTATTTCTAAGACAAAAATAAAGTATTTAAGACATTGGGTTGCCTTCCAAGAAACACCTTAGTTAATGTTGTGGCTCGATGCAAGTACTTACTCACTCTCCATCATTGGCATTGGCCCTAGTGTTATTGTTCATTTGAGTGGGGAGGAGGCACTGCATAACTCATGAGTGTCCTGATCAGCTGGATTGATCTAGAATGTGAGCCAATTATCTGATTCGACACTTCAATATTCTCATTTATCTCTTCCAACACTCGATCTTGTTCGGTGATCCTTTGAAGAATGCTTTGTAGTGTGTCCTCAACATGATTGTTCTCCCTATCTCTAGACTTTTTCTGCTCATGAGAGGGTATGTACCTCCCATGAATTTTGCCCTGGTCTTCCACGTCTAATATTTTGGTGGCCAAATCACTCAACTGAGTTACCAGTGCAGTTAACATAAAGTCCCTCTCCACTTCTTGATTCGTCTCAGCTAATTTTCTACCATTTCCCTCAGCCATGCTCAGGGTATCTGCCTACAACAACAACACAAAGAAAATCAAAACTAAAAATAAAGCTAGTAAAATACAACTAAGAAGAACAAAAATTTTACTAAACTAAAAATTGTCAAATAACACCACTCCTCGACAGCGACGCCATTTTGATGTTTGCGTAATAAAGACATAACTTTCAATTCGAGTGTCTACGATCGTACAATAGTAAAGTAACACAACCAAGGGTTGAGGTCGAGTCCCAAGGGAGTGGTTTTGATTATTAATAGGAAAATAAAATTTAGTTCTTATTAGTCATAGCTATAGACATTATCAAATATAAACATACTAAATCTAAAGGGGGTGACACAAGCGTCAATTATCAAAAGGGGGTTTTGTATTAATTAACAGCTACAAACAGCGAAAATATACAAAAACTAGATAAAGAGATGGGATTCTTGGGATGTGATAGGAATACGAGATAAACTAAAATATCGGGTACATGATTTTGATAGTAAATTGTTGAACATTTGTGACTAGGCTAGACTATAGTGGGGGGTAAATTATCCTCGAGCAACTTACCCCAAATCAACTTGATTTCTCTAGAACACCGAGTTTCTGCTTTAAGCACAACCTCCGCCTTATCCCATTCACACTCTCGAGTTGAACCCATGTCGACCCAATACCACCGGCTATCAATTTATTAGTCTTAGTTTTATGACCTCTCTCTCGAGCAAGCCGAAAACACTAAGATAAAATCGTATTTGCAACTACAACTCCATTAAGTTCATACACAACTACTAATCGAAATCACATTTAAACAACAAATAAACCATCAACAAGCAAGACCCAACAAATAATCTAACCCATATTCACAAAATCACACCCCAAGAATTGGGGTTTTAGCTAGACATGTAAAAGAGATAAAAATTTATACCAATATCAGTTTCCATCAACTGGGTATGAAGGATTAAGTCTTAAAACACGTGAAGAGTGAAGAATCTTTGATACCCAAGTTCAATTTCTTAGAGTTGAAGCCCTTTGAATCTTCAAGGTCTTAGAACAAAGTCTTTGAAAACCTTTAAAACTTAGACTCTCTCAAAAACTGTAAAAAGTTCTAATAATAATAGTGATATCATACTAAGCTAGAAATTTAAACAAGTATTTATAGTGTTTGAAAATGTACTGCGAAGGACCCTTCGGTGAAGTTAGTCGGGATCGCCAATACATTTGGCAATCCGTCATTTGGTCGATTTCATCGCCTTCCTGCTTTAGCCTTTAACCTCTTCGCGTTTTGAATCATTTGGTGATGTGGTACTGATTCGCGGAACTGTTTGGCAACACGCTGACTGCTCCATTTCATCACCAACTTGACTTTATCCTTTAGGGCTTAGCGCACTGGAATAAAAGGCGATCTCCAGGTCGATCGATGACTCGCCACTACGCTCATTCAGCCACCTTGTTCCTTCTTGCCAAGTAGTGTCCATGCTTTCCCTCAAACTCCAAATACCTGAAACTTAAGAGTTTTTATAAGATATTGAGACAAAATATGCATTTGAGGACACTAATTCTATCAAAATATAGCACTAAATGAGTCCAATTTGTGGACTCATCAATAAGTTTTGATGATTTAACAACTTCGGGATCTAAGAAGGGACTAGATCCTTGCTATCGGGACTGACAACAGGGTTAATGAATAATAAACTCAGTGTTAGTAATATTTATGTGTCATCATCAAAAAGGGTGAAATGTTATATACAATGTGTTTTAATGATTCACACAAATTCAAGGACCCGATCCCTGGAAGACTTTTCTCGTCCAGATTTATAATGGTGTACAAGTTGTCCTGCCAGTGGGTTGGTAAAGTCGTCAACATACATCTCCAATAGATATGGAAAAGGTTGTTTGTCCATTGGTCAATAATTTTGTTTGGTTGATATAATTAAAATGACAAACAACAAGTAGATTCAATCATTCAAAAAGAGAGAAAGAGTTAGTAAGTCTTCTCAAGAACTCACTAAGAACACATTCCAAGGGACCTGGTCCCTGAAAGACTACGTATCTGAAAAGATGACAAGGCAGCTATCAGAAAAGCTGCAACCTCTGATTTGGTAGGTGCACGTCTTTTTGGAGAAGTAGGCTCTCAACCAATGGGGTTGTTTGAAGAGGTTTGTGTCCATTTAATATAATATCCTCTCACAAGACACAAAATAAGATTTGGCAAACAAAAGTTTGAATTTCTAAAAATTCATAAGCTTAAAAATAGAAGGACATCTTCACCAAAAACTCATACAGCAAGGGACCTGATCAACTAAAGATTTGATTTTTGTACCCGTCGTTGTTCTTGAATGTTCGTATTGAGCTAAACTTGTAGGATTTGTTTCACTCTTATAAGAAACGTTTCAAACTCTTGTGTGTAGTAAGGGTAAGAGCATCGTTAGAGTTAACTTTGTGTCTTACGTTTTGAAGTTTATATTAATTAGTGATATTTAATATAGTAGGCAATGGATACATTGCTTGGGCTCAGTAAGTAATAGGAGTATTACTTAGTGTGGGACTAAGAATTTGGTCCCATTGTTGTGGTTGTAATCTGCATTTCACTTTAGCTTAGAGTTTTAGTGAAATATGTTGAAAACCCTATGTGACAGGTCTTGGTTTTACTCCCTTGAGCAAGGAGGTTTCCACGTAAAACTCTTGTGTCTATTTTACGTTGTGTTGTTTATTTTCTGCACTTTTATTCTTTCAGGGGACCTGGTCCTGCAATCACTGGTGGGCACATACATTCCAACAACCTTGGTAAAAATATCAGCAATTTGTTCTTCATTGGAGCAAAACATTATTGAAATAATACATTTTTCAACTTGTAAAACATGTAAACGACTAGTTACTCCAAACATTGTGGAAGTATAAAATATTTTATCTATATCTATAGACTTATCAAAGAAACTATTAGGTTCTCTGGTCTTCCATTATTGTTTATTTATGAGAGAAGTTCAATAGGATGAAGGACAAAACTAAGTAAAGTTATGTTGATGAAGGGTATTGAACGATGTAGCTTCCATAGCTTACATTACATTTTGAGTGGTTTAAACTTGATTGTTCATCAGTTCTTATTCATAGAAGAAGATACAAGGGTTAATTTATGGATGTGCTGATAGATATGAATTGTCATATGATCTCTTATTTTTTTCAAATAAAAATCTTGGGCAAAAGCACAAAATATTAACTACTAGCTCAAGAGATAAAATCATTATCTATAATTCTTTTGGTTGCTTTTCATTTGTAGGTATGACCCAAGTACAAGCTATTTCTCTTATTCCATCTTAATATTTGTTTATTTATTAAATATTATGGAACCTGCATGCTAATAACTTTGAGTCTATATATATGATTGTGCCTTCAATTGAATTCTTTACATAGCTTTATAAAACATAAAATTTGTACTAGTGATGTAATACTTTACATAACCTTACACAACATATAATATGTATTGATTATAGTTATGAATAGTGTCTTTACTTTATTAGATGAAGTGAAATGTGCATAATATGCTATGAGAAGTATCCTCTAAGGAAGCTGTTCTAAGCACAATAAAAGGTCGGTTTGTTACAAAATGACTCTTAACATTTTTGAATGCCTTTTTGCTTATTTTGTTATTATTCTTATCTTAGAGGACTTGATGTGTGTTGAATAGTATGTGTCTATTTCTTTTATAGAGTGCTATTAATGTGTTTGTTTAGTTAACTTCTTTCATTTGGGATCATATGAATGTCAGACACAAAATCCTCCAATATTGTCGTTGTTTTCTTCTATATTAGAAGGTAATTATGAACCTTTTACTTTTTCAGTTTTTAAATACCTTATAGAAGGAATGTACTAATTTTAGTATCACTACAAAGTGTTCTGAAGTACTATAGTAGGAAAGAAAATTTCCCATAAATTACGATCATGATAGAAATACTCTAACAAATAATAAAATTTGCGTCGAGAAAATAGTAATCATAAACGGAAAAGAATCGCAACTATCATATTTATTGATTTCAAAGAATTAGTGTTACAATCTCTATGATTGCTCCTCTTATTCATCTTTTCAAAAATAGATTCAAGGGCTATTGTGCTTGGTCTTGAATCTGGAACTTGACTTATACTTGAGTTCAAGGGCTTTTGGGCATGTTCTTGAACTTGAATGCTTGAATTGTTGAACTTGTAGCATATTGAGAAATCTATGGCATTTTATCTACAAGCTTTCTCTCGCTTCGTGTTAGAATTTATGGTATTTTTCTAAATTATGAGGACCCCCTATTTATAGTTTGTGAATAGAGGAGTTGTGATAAGTATAGGTTTCCCTTCGGCCAATCAGATTGAAGTGACATGACATATTGGGCTTTATGAAGTGGGCCAATTATTTTGTCATATGACATGATTCTATAGGTTTCTTTGTTTGGCTTGGCATACCACGTCATTTGACACATGGCAACAAAGTATGCCTCGAGGATGAGATTAAATTTGCTTAACAAACTGGGTTTATCTATTGTATCCCAAATCAATTAATATAGACTTTAATTAAATTCATATTTATTGGATTAAATAGTTAACCCATTATATTAATCCAGAATATTTATTTGGACTAATATATTCATAAATTTAATATAATACATACTCCCTCCGTCCCTATTTAGTTGTCCATATTTCCTCTTTTATTTGTCCCTATTTAGTTGTCCATTTTGATAAATCAAGAAAGGACAACAAATTTTTTCCTATTATACCCTTATTTAAACTTGTTGAAAATTTTTAGTAAGTTGTAATTCATCCTTTTTGGAACCAGACAATACATTTATTATGCTTGGAGAGTTACACAGTCCTTTAAGTTACCCATAAAGCATTTTGTTAGTTTATGAGTAAAAATTTTGAAAAATTTTTTTACTAAAAAAATGGACAGAAATAAAGTTGAAGTTTCAACTAATACTCCTATCAAAGTAGAAGGTTCACTTATATTGATTGAAGATCCAAAAATTATTGAAGTCAAAAATTTAAAAAGAAAAGATGAAGATCGGGTATATATTGTGCAACATCGTAAGAATCATCCATTTCAACCGAAATATTTAAATCTATTCCATTCATTGAACTTGATTTATTTGTCTTGTATCCATTGGTTGTTTGATTTCTCATTTCATTGAAGCATTTTTTTATAACAAAATATTTTGGTGGGAAATTTTTAAATGTTACAAAAAATTGTAAAAATGCATGTTGTTGCCCTCCAATTTATTTCACTTGAATTCAAAGAAGTGGCTGTAACTTTGAAGTGAAAATTTATCATAAATAAAGTAAATAAACTTATGAACTTCCCAGCATTAATTACTTATCTTGAGTGAATTTATTTTGAAATTGTAAATTGTACTATAAGGGTAAAATTGTAACTTCACTATGCTAATCATTGTTGCCTTAATCTGTGTGCCATTTCTAAAGTGGACAACTAAATAGGGACAGAGGGAGTATCATTTTATCAATTTATATGTAATAAATTTTAAATGATTACAAAGGCTCCCTGCTTCAAGTCTTGTCAAGATATTTTATTTTTTGAAGACTATGCTTGAAGTATGAATCAATTATTGAATCAATTTCAAGTCAAATTAATAATTGAAATCATCCATACAATTTATTGATTTATTTCCACAATGGCTTGGAAGACACAGGAAGTTTAATTCTTGCAAATTTATGGGACCCGCCTCTTACTTTGCCTTATTTGATTTCAAGAATAACTCCTTTGCTCCATTCTTTCACCTACGCCGCCTATAGTGTTTCTTTTTGGTTTTTTTTCGTTGGACCAACATAATATTTTTTCTGTCCTTGAATTGTAGCACTTAAACCAGTATCAATTAGGAGTGAACAATTGCCAGTGCTTGTCTACAAATACGACCATGCCCTTCATATGTATTTTTTAACACCAATTGGTGATCTTTTGCTTGGAAGTGATTTGCAAGCATCAACCGTGAGGTATTTAGCCCCTCCTTTATTGTATTTTCTTTTATTATGTGCTTCTTTATAGGTTAATAGAAGCAATATTTGTATTTTTCTTGGAGCGTACATAATGGAGAGTTTTTTTTTTCGTAACACAAAAATTTTAGCTTGAGATGTGAAGGGATATTTTTAACGTCCCTGCCTTGAGATCAAGGGTGGACCAACATAGAGGGTATCGGGTGCTCGAGCACCCATTGACTCTGATGAAAATTTGTGTATGTTCATAGAAAATATTGAAAAATTGATATAATTAATTCTTGACCCATAAACCTAAAGGTTTGATGGGTGCTTTGGTCCTTAGGTGCCACTTAATGCTTGTGTTGATGTCCTCAAGTGCGGGGGTTTGAGTCCAGGTGAAGTTTTTTTATAACATTTTTACTCTTCTTTGACCTTTTCATTGCTATTTGTTTGCTTTTATTTTCTTTTCGATTTATTATTTTTTTCACTTTTCTATTTTTAGTATTTCATTTACTAACTAAACTATAAAAATATTAGTAAGCTTTTAGAAGGAAACCTTTCTTGGCAAGCAACTCTACGTTAAAGGATATGAGCACCCATAACCTTCAAATCCTTGATCCGCCACTGCTTGAGATCACTAATTTAAGACTTTATAAGATCCTGAATACTTATGCATAAGGTGTGAAGGGATGTATTTTAAATCTCCGCATTGAGATCACTGATTGGAGGCTTTATGAGATCCCAAATACTTAAGCATAAGGTATGAAGGAATGAGTTTAACGTTCCCATCTTGAGATCACTAATTTGAGGCCTTATGAGATCCTGAATACTGGTGTGAAGGGATGTGCTTAACTTCCTTGCTTTGAGATCACTAATTTGAGACTTTGTGATATCCCAAATACTTAAGCATAAGGTGTGAAGGGAAAAATTTTATCAACCATAAGACATGGAAATTTAAAGATCCTTTTAAGGATACATTCATGATAAGGCTGGCTTAAGGTGCAAAGGGGAAAAAAATTTCACCCTAAGGCAATGAAATTTAGAGATCCTTTTAGGGAAAATCAATGGAAAGGCCTGCTTAAGGTGAAAAGGGACAATTGTTTACACCTTAAGGCATGGAGTTCTACAAATCCTTTAAAGGGTAAATATATGAAAAGACCATCTCAAGATGAAAGGGATAATTTTTTTTACCTTTAGGCATGGAAAATTAAAGATCTTTTTAAGAATAAATCTATGAAAAGGCCAAAGTAAGGTGCGAAGGTAAAAAATTTTTCCACCTTAAGGTACGGAAGTTAAACAACTTGCATACTAGGAGGTTTGAAGATTGCAACTTGCGGACTTAAAAATTTAAAGACTTCAAATTATATACTTGGAAGATTTAAAGACTTCAACTTGTATACTCAGAGGATTTTAAGACTTCAACTTGCATCCTTGGAGGATTTGAAGACTTCTACTTGCAAACTTGAAAAAACTGAAGACTTCAACTTGCACACTTGGAAGATTTGAAAACATCCACTTGAAAACTTGATGACTTTATCTTGCATACTTGGAAGGTTTGAAGACTTCAACTTGTCATACTTGGACGATTTAAAGACTTCAAGTTGTATACTAGGAGGATTTGAAGACTTCAATTTGCAAACTTGAAGATTTGAAGACTTCAACTTGCATATTTGGAGGATTTGAAGACTTCAACTTGTACACTTGAAAAATTTAAAGACTTCAACTTGCATATTTCAGGGATTTGAAGACCTCAACTTCTATACTTTTGAACACTTCAACTTGGAGACTTAGAAGGATTTGAAAACTTCAACTTGCGTACTTGGAGGATTTGAAGACTTCAAATTTTATACTTGAAGAATTTAAAGAATTTAACTTGTATATTGGGCTGAATTTAAAGGCTTTAGCTCCTATTTTATAAGGGTTTGCCTCTTATTGACCCATCAATACTTCATGCATGTTTGAAGTTTGATGAAACAAAATAAAATTCTTATAGTCTTAACTTTCATGTGACATATGAAATAAGAATATGTGGATTTTTGACACTCACAACGTAGATCTGGAGAGTGTTTTTTGGGGTGTTGTGCACAATTTATACTCTTGCGGGGCAGGAATGTCATGCAGTTTATGCTCCTACAATAAGAAGAATCCTCTTAGTTCAAGGATAGTACCTCTTCAGGAATTTTTCCTTAATAGGGACGTTCCTTATGTCATTTGCCTTGACAAGCTTGTAAGCGCCATTTAAATACGCTTCTTGTATGATATATGGTTTGTCTTACTTCTAGGTAAATTTCCCCCAAACTTATGCAAATTAATGATGGGTCTTCTTACTGCCAAGATTTTGTCTTCAAATTGGAAGTACCTTAAGCGAACCTTCTTGTTAAAAGGATGTGATAGACGAGCTTGATAACATTCAAGATTTTGTTGAGCTTCTAGCCTATTTTCATCATGTGCTTCTAATTTGGTAAGACGTAGTCGAGCATTTTCTTCTTGAATGAGCCTTTCTTGAATACCGAGTCTTAAGGAATGTATTTGACGCTCAAGTGGTAGGACTGCTTCAACTCCATAAGTAAGTGAATATTGGGTTGCTTGAGTCGGTGTGTAGTATGTCATCCTATATGCCCATAGTAAGTGAATATTGGGTTGCTTGAGTCGGTGTGTAGTATGTCATCCTATATGCCCATAGAGCTTCTTCCACTCTTTCATGCCAATCTCATTTGGACTTTTGAGACAACTTTCTTCAATAGGTTGCATAAAGTCTTATTTAATGACAACTTTCTTCAATAGGTTGCATAGAGTCTTATTTAATGTTTCAGCCAGACCATTAGCGGCAACCTCATACATAGAAGATTTATGCTGCTTGAAGCCGTAGAGATCACAAATCTTCTTCATTAACTTGTTATCAAATGGCTTTCCATTGTCACTTATTATATTGTGAGTGATGCCAAAGCAATAGATGATATTCACTAAGATAAAATCTCCAACATTTTCTTTTTTCACTTCATTTAGCGCAACAACTTCGGCCAATTTGAGAAATAATCTATTGCGGCCAAGATTCACAGGTGTCCACCTGAAGATTTTGGTAGTGGCCCAACAACATCCAATCCCCAAGTGACAAATGCCAAAGATGCGATAGTTGGGTTTAATACTTTAGGTGACTGGTGTATGAAATTAACATGAAACTGGCAATTTCAATCATAGTCTAAGCAATCTTTTACCATTGCTGGACAATAATACTCCATTATTTTTTGAAGTGGAGTTTAGGTCCAGATTTATGTGATCCACATACTCCTGCATGTACTTCTCATAGATATTGGACTGCTTCTTCTATTCCTAAACAACATAAGAGTACTCCCTCAAATGATCTTCTATATAATGTGTCCTTCTCTTTAGATTTATAAAAGTATCCCATAGCACAAATAGTCGACAATGTATTTTCTCCAATCATCCTTTGCGTCTTCATAAATAACGATAAGATGCTCAAGGTCATTTTCCTTATATTCATCTTCATCCGGTGGTGGTACTACCCATTTTTGGCAGATAGTAACTTATGTTTGATCAGGAAGAGTTAATGTTGAAGCTAGGGCAGTCAACACATCAACTTTCTTATTTTTCAATTCTAGGCACATGTTGGAGGGTTACATCTCCAGGCCATCCAATCAACTTTTGAGCATAACTGTGATAAGCGCATTGGAATCGACTCTAATATGTGATAGTCAAAGTGCTATTCATGTTTTAAAAATCAAAGATTTCATGAGTGTACCAAACACATTGATGTCATATTTTATTTCATTCGAGATGTTATTGAAGAGGGAGCTATTAAGGTCGAAAAGGTTATCATAGATGGCAGACATGTTGAACAAGATCACTTCGCTTGTAAAGTTTTCACATTTAATGGACTTGGCGGGAGTATGCATTAATTGATGCAACTCTAGAGAACGAATCTTAGGTGGAATTGAAAGAAAGAGGGTTTTATATCCCATAGTTTGTCAAAACGTAAAGGAAGTCTAACATAGTCTAAAAGCCATCTATTACAACAAAGAGTGATTGGGACATAACCCATACATCACATACAACATTTGGAAAGTAAAGACAATAAGCAATAAAGGGCTATATCCTCAGAACATGAGGAATCCTCAATCTTCAAAAGCTATTAAAGTGATCATGAGCCATGAGGATGTGGAATAGGAGCATCGGACCCTACATTAGTAAACAATGTAGGCAAGAGTATGTGTTAGTACAAAGAATGTACCAAGTAAGATAGCAAGGCATAAGAGTTATGAAATCATGCTAAAAGGATTTTTCATGACATGCAAAGACCAGGTTAAACCATAATATGAAATGTTATGAAGCATAATCGTGATCATGGTCAATGCAAGTAAAATCATCTTCCAAACTCATGTTAGATACTTCTAGAAGTAACCTTAGTTCATTATTGTGGGAAGTATCCACTAACCGACATATAGACCATGTGAGCTATAACATGGAATCTGGTGTCTATCCCATACCGAAAAGAGATATCCTTAATTGCCAAGGTAAGAACCATAAACTTCTAGCTTAAGTGGATCAACTAGCTAATGTCTATCTAAGACAAACCTATGGTGGCACATTGTTATGGTATAGGGAGATTGCTACTAGAAACCCAGCGTCAAGTTACGGAAGAGCTTCAAATTCAATATTCTCTCCGTGATAAGCATAAATCCCACGGAATAGGCATAAATCTTAACTTGTCTTATTATCCATGGTAAGGCACATCAAATGGCCAATCCAAGCTAGAATTCATTAGAATAGCTCTTAGTTCTTGATTCAAGTTTAGTTGAGAAAACCTTTCAACTCTAAGAATCATTTATGTCAGAAAACCCTTTCACATTCATGTATTAAGTACTACATAAGAAATCATTTCATAACATTTATTATTCACTCTCAAAGCAACTTAAATCATTTTTCATAAAGAACATGCACATCTTCATAAATTCATCTTTCATAGTTCAAAACCCACATTTTATCATCATAGTCTAGAAAACATGGGTTATGCATGTGTCCATGGAGAATTCAACTTAAAAGCATCCAATTGCTTTAATTCATGAATATGAAGACATAAAGCAATCAATTGGTTCAACATTGAAAGGAACCCATGACAATTGAATGAAAACCCGAATTTGATTAGGGAATCTATCTTTATAAAATTGAGAATTTTAGGAACCCTATGGATAAAAGAGCTCCATAGGTGAAGACTACCATACCTTGGAGTTCAAAACCCTCAAGAAAATGGTAAATTATGGACTTGACCTTGAAACTCTAGACTTCTTATTCTTCCTTAGAGAGAGAAATATTTGAGAGGATGAACTTGTTCGACTTTTGCAAATTTAAGAGAGTGAATTGAATTGGGTGCTTTGGTGGCTTAAAATCATTATATAGGACCTAGGGTAGAGGGTGTAATGACATGGTATTGGGTTACAATAATTAGGGAAAGACCCAAAAGCCCCTTTAAAATTAATTGTTGGACCCCAATGACAGTTGGACCTACGGTCCATATCTCCAACTACAGATCGTCCTGTTCTACCATCGGTAGGTTCAAAAACATATTTTTGGACCTTCAAATGATAGAACCCATGTACGGTCCGTTGGTTAACCTATAGTTCGTACATGGCCGTCGTAGGTCCAACTTTTGCCCCTCAAAATTTCACCAAGTCAGGGATTCATCTATGAGACCTACCTACGATTCATACATTAGATGACGGATCGTCCTGGTGAACCATAAAGGAGTACTTGGAATTGACATTCTAAATCATTGAAGCTTGCGACCAATGGTTCCCACCTACCATCTTTGGTCCGACCTACAGACCATCGGTGGTTCTTTCTGTAATGGCACCACACTATAGAATTCTACAATTTACCTTCTTTTCAAATCTAAGGTACTATAATATCTCCCCCTTGGTAACATTCATCCTCAAATGAGATTTAAGACATCATAGATGTAGCGACCCTTTTCCAATTTCCATACGCATATAAATCACTAAATATTTTTTTTTTAAGCATATATTGTTCCCATACAAGTAAATAATAATCCTAAAGATTTATCATCAACTTCTTAGTACCCAAAATAATCGGGTTCATACGTCATACGATCATTCCAAACAAGTAGGACATGTAACATATTACAAAACTTGGGCTTACACACCCCAAATAAACCAAACACATAGCCATACTTAAATTACAACCCATGAACATGATACGATTAACCTTCAAAATCTAATGCAACTATACATCGCATAGACCGTGTATAAGTACCAAGATTTATACAAAATATAGATGCCTATATGCAAATGTGATCTTCTTTAAGGTTCTCAAAATTTCCATCGCCCATGGCCATCTTCATCACTCCTCTCGATCAGCCCCTACGATAGAAACAACTATCGCTAAGCATAAAGCTTAGTGGTGTAAAAACTATAGGGTCGAAATCCTCAAAATTCATCAAGCCACCTTTTTCCAAGTCAATGAGCAATATACTTGAAACATAATAAATAAATCAAGTAACAATAGATAACAAGTATCAAATTCGATATTCAAAGATACAAATGTCAAGAAGCTCATAGCACCCTTTTCCAAGAATTTCAATAGCAAGGCTCGCCCCATATATACTTCATGTTGTCACACCCGGCACAAGCAAGTATCAAGAAGGGTCGCTGCCCTGTATCAAGAAGGACCGAAGCCCTGTATCAAGAGAACCAAGAACCATATTAAAAATGGCTTTCTAGTTCGTACTTAAAATGGATAACTTCCATTCCTAAGACGAACTACAAATCCAAAGTCAAGATGGCAATTGATCCGAAACAAGAGGCCTGCCAATAGTGACAAAGCCTCAGCCACAAGAAGGACATAGTCCCAACAAGAGTGCCAAGTGATCCAACAATCCGTACAAGTGAGCGAGTTGCATAAGCATCATACCAACATGACAATGCAAAGTAACAAGAGGTAGCTGAGGTATCAAGATCAAATTTCATTTATACCAGCCATCACAAGAGTTCAAGTACAAGTTTATACACAAACCTCAATACTTTAGCGTAGCAATAGTCCAATAAACTTCGCAAGCTCAAACCGGAGATCAATCAACGTATCAAGTTCCTCAACTTGTTCACAAGTCTATACAACCTTAAAAATGAAATTAAATAACTTATTTAATTCCTAATATCTCAATAATATCAAAATAAAATAGGATTATCATCATAAGTAAGCTCAGCCCACACAGATACAATTCTGTTCTCAAAACAGTGATTCTGGCCAGTTTAGTACCCCATGTTGCAACTTAAATTTGAACATGAAAACAGCAAAAATAGATTTTGTAACCTTCATGAAAGTTGTAGATACATCTCTTAAGATTGCAACGCAACAAGAATCACTGAGAAATACATTTTTTTAACAACAAGATATCATCGATACACTAACAGTGGTTCCTACAGGATTTCTGAATCCGAAATCTGGACAACACTTGTCCTGTGTTGCATCCAATTTTTCACATCTGTAACAGCTAATTTATACTTTCACATAAACATAAGAGTTGTATATATATGAATCAGCTTTCCAAATCATATTTATTCACCCAAAACGGAGTTATACAGAATGAGATATCCTAAACGTAACACAACCTACTCAGCTACAACAACAGAGAAATCTGGACAGAACTTGTCCTGTGTTGCGTCCCAGTTTTCACATCCATAACAGCTAGATTAGACTTTTACATAAACATAATAGTTGTAGATGCATGAATCATCTTTCCAAAACATATTTATTCACCCAAAATGGAGTTCTATATCACAAGTTATATACAATTTACCAATCACTATCCAGCTCAGAAACAGATTTCAGCACTTACCAACAAGGAAGTTTATCTCTTGGATTCCAGCCAAAAGACCAAGGTTTTTTTCTTGTAATTTTGATGAATAAATGATAAGCTAAGTTTCCAAGGGTTTTAATCTTCCATTCCACGAAATTTTTCAAAGATGAGTGAACTATATAGTCAACAAGTGATGTTTATCACTTGGACACTTGGCTGGCCAAGGTGCTGCCAACATACTTTATATTTTTATCCTTTTGTGCTGCCCAAAAATGCATATTTACATATTTATATGTATATGCCTCAACACCATTTAATTACCTATAATTAGGATAGAATATTATGTATATACCCCAACACAAATCCATCCATTACGATACACTTTATGTTAAGCAAGTTAGAAATTTTTCACAACTTTAAAGTTCCCAAAATGTGAATAAACCATATTGAAGTAGTTTAGTGAAGGTAAATCAATATACAAATTCTTATTAGCATTTAGGGGTGTTACAATAGAGAGGGTAGGAACTAGACGTAATAGCCCAACATGAATGCAATCACATAAATGCACATATCCGAAGAGGAAACATCAACACCAAGCTAAAGCATGTTCAAAACATCATTTCATAGGGTCTACATGCAACTCATACTCAAAAGCCCACTATATGAAAAAATCAATAAAATTAACTCATTTCTCAAAATTCAAGCTTTTTGTGAACATGCATCAATGAGGAATCATGGGAATATCTAAGACACATGACACAAAAATAGTAAGCCATAAGGAACTAAATACCTCAAGCTAGAGTAGGAACAAAAGAAAAGAGATGAGGATAACAGGATATCATATCAGCCTCGACCTCCAAGTAGCACCCTAACTAACTAATTCCTTCAAAGAACCTTCACAGAAGCAATTTCTTTATTTCTCAACTTCCAAACTTGCCGGTCCAAAATCTCAATCAGAACTTCTTCATAAGAAAGGCTATCCTTTATACCAAGACTCTCCAATGGTACTACTGATGTTAGATCACCAATACATTTCTTCGACAAGGAAACATGAAAAACTGGATACATAGATGCCAAGTTATTAGACAATTCAAGTTCATAAGCAACCTTACCAATATGCCTCAAAATCTGATATGGGCCCATATAACGGGGACTAAGTTTCCTTTCTTTCAAAATATCATCTCACCCTTTATGGGTGAAATCTTCAAATAGACCCAATCATTCACATCAAACTCAAGATCTCTTCTTCTTACATCGGCATAGGACTTTTGTCGACTTTGTGTCATTTTCAACCTTTCCCTAATAAGTCAAACATTCTCCATAGCATCATGGACCATTTTAGGGCCTATCAAATCAACTTCACGTAATTCAAACCAACCTATAGGAAATCTACACCTCCTACCATATAGAACCTCAAATGGAGCCATACCGATACTTGGGTGATAAATATTATTATGCACAAACTCAATAACAGCAAATGGTCATCCCTGTTGCCCTTGAAGTCAATTACACAAGCTCTCAGCATATCTTCCAAAGTTTGAGTAGTACGCTCTGCTTGCCCATTGATTTGAGGATGAAAGGTCATAATAAGCTTAACACGAGTACCAAGACCTTTTTTTGAAAATATTTCCAAAATTGAGAAGTGAACTAGGTACCACGATCAGAGTAATGGATAAGGGAACTCCATTCAACCTGACCATTTCTCTCAAGTACAACTTAGCATACTCCTTTATCGAATAAGAAACCTTGACGGTAATGAAATGAGTTGATTTCGTCATACGATCAACTAAAATTGAGTTAGGTTGTCTTTGCATGCGGAGTAAACCAACAATGAAGTCCTTATTCAAATCTTCCCACTTCTAAGTAGGAATACTGATATTTTGGGGCAAACTTTTCCGCATTAGATGCTCGACTTCAACTTGTTGACAATTAGGACACTTATCTACAAATTTTGCATTATCCTTATTCATCTTGTTCAACTAATAGACCTCCCGCGAGTCACAGTACATCTTGGTGGCTCCAGAGTGAATGGAATATCGAGAACTATAGGCTTTTGATGAGATTTTCCCTCTTAAGTCATCTACATTTGGAACACACAAATGACCTTGATATCGAAGTAATCTATCTCCATGTTGGGAGAAAGCCTCAACTAACTTCTTAAGCACTGTTTCCGTCAACTCTATCAAGTTTGGGTCAAGACCCTATTTTGCTTTCACTTCCGACACAAGAGATGATTTTGAACCATTATGATCCATAACACCGCCTTTGGTGGAGTCAACCAACTGAACACCCAAACTGGCCAATCTATGTACATCACGAACCAACTCCTTCTTAGTATCATTTACATGAGCAACACTACCTATTGCCAATCGACTAAAAGCATTTTCCACCACATTCGCTTTGTCGGGGTGATAGAGAACACTTGTATATAAATCCTTTAGTAACTCAATCCACCTTATTTGGCAAAGATTTAGATCCTTCTGTTTAAACACATATTGCAAACTTTTGTGGTCAGTCAATAAATTGACATGAACACCTTATAAGTAATGCCTCCAAATCTTTCAAGCAAACACAACTGTCGCTAAGTCTAAATCATGGGTAGGATAGTTATTTTCATGCACCTTAAGTTGCCTTGAGGAATAGGCAATGACTTTCCCATTTTGCATGAGGATACACCCTAACCCAATTCTTGAAGCATCATATCGGTTCCTTCTGGTAAAGTCAACACTGAAGCGGAAGTAAGTTTATCTTTCAATTTCTGTAAACTCTTTTCACACGCCTCCGACCATAATAATTTGACTTTTTTTTTGGGTAAATGCCACCAATGGAGAGGTAATCGAATAAAACCCTTTCTCAAACCTTTTATAGTAACCGATTTAATCCAAGAAACTTCTAATATCTGAAAGAGATAAAGGTCAAGGCAAACTCTTAATCATATATGTCTTCTTAGGACCCACCTCAATGCCCTTTTCGAAAACAATGTGACGAAGAAAAGCCATAGATCTTAACTAAAACTCGAACTTACTAAACTTTGCGAAGAGTTGTTGGTCCTTGAGGATTTGCACAAATTTCTATTTTTCTCTTTAAAAGTCTAAGGTGTTACATATCCATGTCCCCTCGAACTTCAAAAGAGTTAAATAGAGGTTCGTACAAGTCACCCATCAGATTTTAGTTTTGGGTCAACTTTAAATGATCATATCTTTTAGCATATAAGAAATTAGGTGGACCATGAGCTATCAAATTGAAGGTATTTGAGTCCTCTTTCCAATACCACCAAGTTTGCTTAATTTTGAGCTTGTAGTAAAAGGTTATGCCTATTTGAGTGAAGTCTCTCTATTTAAGACATCTCATTCGCTTTAGAAAAAGGTATTTTGGTCTTTTACTTTTCCCACTAAGCTTAGCACATAATTACTCACCCAATTAAGGGTCTAATTAGATGTTAAAACATTCTTTGTTTTTCTTAAATGCTTAGAAAAATAAGAGAAGAGTTCAAGAGGAGAAAGAGCTAGGTTTTGAGCGTTCGTCAAGATCTCGTTGATTTTTCCCAAGAACATTGTTCTTTCCAGGCATGCAAGGCTTCCCATGGTGGTGGACTTGTTCTTCCTCATTCAACACATCTAATTTTTCTGCAAAACCATTGTATCTAAAGGATTATTGCTTAGTTCTTGATTTTGGTTTGAGTTTTTAACAATGGGGGTGGTGAATTCTTCTGTGTTGTGGATATTTCGTAAGAGTCATGTTTCAAGGAGGTTTGTATGAGAAATTCTATTAATTTGTGTTGGTTTTGAGAATCAAGAATAGTATAGGAGGAATCACTCAATTCTAAAAAAGTTAGGACCCTAAATTGAAAAGAAAAATTCATTGATTATTTGAGTAGGTGCTGGGATGGCACACCACCCATAGCACCAAGGATTTTTCTCTGTAGTTTGGGGCCTTACACCTCATGCTAGCAGTGCGCCCCTAACTTTGGTTAGTATTTTGGGGTTTGGCGCCCCACGACAGTAGTATGACAAGGTCGCTCAATCCTTTTTCTTTTTGTTCTTCTTTCCGAAGGTGTTCCTTTGAATTGTGACTATGTTCTCTTCTTTGTTTTAGTTTCTAAAGTCTCCATTAATCCTTCATAGATTCTATGTGTCCTTATCACGTGTCTTAATTTACATTCCAAACTAAAGTAAGTTTAAGACGAAAGTTTAAGAGGTCTTTTTGATTAATTTTGAGAATTCTTTTGTAATCAACAATGGTTTTGAACTAAGTATTGAGAAAGTAAATATGAGAATGAAAAGAGTTATATTTATGATTGAAAAAAAGTATAAGGGAACTAAGTATTTTCAAAGTAACACTTTTACATTTAAAAGAGAGAAACAATGATTTCTAAATGAGTATATGAGTTCAGAAATGTTTTATGGTAGTACCTCTTTCAAGAGGATTTTTTGAGTAATTACCTCAAATTGAAAAAGAGTTATGCTTTATACATTTGATCATGAGTTTATATATTATTGGGAATAGTATTGAGCAGTGATATGGGGATGAGTTCAAACAACTCACATTCCTCATAAACCATATAGCCAACGTGGGTAAATGGTTGTACTTTTTAGATGATTCCTTATTGATTTTAAGCATAGATTAGTAGATACCCTTAGTTGAGGTGTATTATACCCCGACAAGGTATAGGATAGCTTTGGAAGTATGAGAGAGGCGTTGTATCATCACATAGCTCATAGTGATGGAAGTCGATTAGAGAATCTCCCAAATAAGAGTAAACAATAACTTACTATATTTTATTATATCTTAAATTAATATCTTTTGTTGGATAAAACTTTAAATATTCCATTTCTTATTATTGTTTTTATATTGGAGTTGAGTTGAGGTGAGTATGTCTTCCAGTCTTATCGGTTTAGTTATCTATGCTTTCAGTTCCCTTGCATGCTCATACATTCAATGTTATGATTTCATTCAACCTGCATCTTATTTATGATGCAGATATAGGTGTTCAGGGTCATCAACAAGCACTTCGTTGATACCATTTGTATTCCAACTAGCTTTGGTGAGCCTCTTTACTTTTTGGAGGGCTTAACACTTATTTCCAGTTTTTTAAGTTGTCGTGGGTCTTTTCCTAACATCTATCTTAGTATTTAGAGGCTTCATATATAGATAGAAGTTGAAGAGTCTCTCATTATTTTCCTTTTTGATGTTTTAAGACCTTGAGACGGTTACTTATGTTTTATTAATTATTTCCAGATATTCATTGAGTTAAGTTATAATTGAGACATTTTGAGTGTAATTATGCACATGCAGTCCCATTTTGCTTGAGTAAGTCTTTTGCTAAGTAGTCATCTAGGATAAGGGTTCGCTTGAGGACCAGCAATGGTTCTTGAGTGCCAGCCATTATTAGGGTGTACGTTCAGGGCGTGATAAATTTGGTATCATAGTATAGATTTCAAGAGTTCTACGGTGTTTATGAAGTCGTGAATGTTGAGTCATTTTTATTAGTGTGAAGTGATGAGTCCACCAATTGGACTTATTTAGGGCTATATTTTAATAGAAATTGTGTCCTCAAATGCTTATTTTATCTCAATATCTGATGAAAACCCTTAAGTTTCAGGTACTTGAAGTTTGAGGGAAAGCATGGACACTACTTCGCAAAAAGAAATGAAAAGGCTGAAAAGAATGAGAAAATGAAGGCCTGAGGATCGCCGAGTCCACTTGGCGAGTCACTGAAAGGTCTCACTTCATCTTTTGTTCCAGTGTGCTGAGCCTAAAGGGAAGGATCAAGTCGGCGAAAAAAAAAAGTAATCAGCGCATCTCTGAGAAGTTTTGCAGGTAGTACTATGTCGCCACATGACCTAGAGCACGATGATGCGGAAAGATGGTGCAAGACGGCGATTAACCACATCAAAGGGCGAATCGCCAAGTTGATCGGCGATTTCGACTAATGTCGCCGAATGATCTGCTGCAGCACATATTTTTGAAAACAATAAATACTCATTGAGAGATATAGCTCAGTATCAGATTTTAGTATCACAAGATTTTCAGTGTGGAACAATTAATATAATTTTAGTGATTTTTCTCTGAGTTTGAGAGGGTTTGAAACTTGAAGAAGAAGAGGGTTTCATCTCCAAGGATTTGGACTTGGGTCTCTTGGATTCTTCATTCTTGGCATGTAACAAGATTTAAATCTTCATATCTATTTGAATGCAAGCTTATTTAGGTATAATTTCTTATTTCTTGATGTGTGGCTAAAAACCCCCATTCTTGGGGTATGATTTAGCAAATATTTGTTGATATTGTTGTTGGGTTTTGATTGTTGATAGGTTAGATGTATTTTAATGGTGATTTAACCTAGCGGTTGTGGTTTAATTTAATGGGTTTGTAGTTGCATATACAAAACCACCCATGTGTTTTCGGCTTGCGAGAGAGAGAGGTCACGAAACTAAGACCACTAGGCCAATATCCTAAGGAGTGAGTCAACATAAGGTTCAGCCTGAGAGGGTGATCCCTAGTCCCATATTATAAGACTCAGCTCGAGAGAATGAGTAGGGTAAAGCGTAGGATGGCCTTCATGTGGCAAATTTGTGTCCGAGAGGAACCCACTTTAAATGGGGTAAGTTGCCCGAGAGGGAGCTTATTTTGATCTAAAGCTTAGCCTAGTCACAATTATCTTGATAATTTCCTATCGAAAGCATCTGCCCAACAATTTATACCAACATATATTGCGGTCACATCCCAAGAATCTCTCCCCATACTTGATTTACTTAATATTTTACTATTTTTCGCTATACTTGTGACAAAACCCCCAAATCGATATTTGACACTTTTGTGTCCCCCTTTAATTTACAATGATTTTAATCGTTAATGTCTTTAGCTACAACTAGTTTGAACTAATTTTATTTTTCTATTAATTCTCAAAACCACTCCTTTGGGACTCGACACCAACCCTTGGTTGGGTTATTATACTATTGCATGATCGTATACACTTGCATCGGAAGTTGTGTTGTTGATTACGCAAACATCAAAATGGCGCCGCTAACGAGGAGTGATGTTACGTGAAAGTTTTTGGTTTAAGTCAAATTCTTCTTTCAATAATCGTAGTTTACTAACCTTATTTTTAGTTTTGTTTTTCTTTAAATTTGTAGGTGTAGTTAATGGTGGCAACTCAGCTGAGATGAAGCAAGAAGTCGAGAGGGCCTTCACATTACCTGCACTGGTAACTCAGTTGCACGAGTTGGCCACCAAAATAACAGAGGTGGAAAACCAGTGCAAGAGTCAAGGGAGGTACATACCTTCTTACGAGAGGAAGCAGTCTAGAGGCAGGGAGAACAGCCGTGTCGAGGACACACTCCAAATCATTCTCCAAAAGACCATCGAACAAGATCAAATGTTGGAAGAAATGAAGGAGAGTATTGAAGTGTTGAATCAAATGGTTGGCTCTCATTCTAGATCAATCTAGCTGATCAGGACACTCCTATATTATGCGGTGCCTCCTCTTCACTCAAACAAACTATTAGGGTTACCTAGTAACACTAGGGCTAACCCAACCAATGGGGAGTGTGTAAGGACTCGCATCAAGCCATGATGTTAAATAAGGCGCTTCTTGGGAGGCAACCCAAGGTTCTAATTGCTTAAATTTGCTTTTATAAATAATAGTGTGTTAGGGGTGCATGTTAGAATAAGGAAAGTGGTGAAAAATACAGTTTGGAGAAAGAATGGTCAGTCGGCGGACCGCCAAATAGGTCGGCGTGCCCGACCTGACCCATTTTTTGGCTCAACTAAAGTTCAAAATTAGAGCTTGTAAAACTCGATGACCTTGAGAAGTAGTTCGGCGCATCGCCAACCAAGTAGGCGATCTAGATTGGACCACCGTCTTTATCCCAAGAAATTGACAAGTCTGTTACAATCACAAATCTCCTAAAATCTCACTAAGTTAGTATATTCTTCAATTTAGTGTTACTCTGGCATTTTAGTTTGGGACTTGTGCTCGTAATTGGAACACTTTGCTGCCTATCTTTTTAAATCGAATTTAATCGACATTGAAGGTTGGTTTCCTTTCCTATATTTACATTTGAAAGTTTTGTACTCATTTGCAATAATTGTCTCTTAGTGATGTGTGCTGGGCCTCTTTGATAGGATTAGAATAATTACATGCCTATTTTAATTTGAAAATCTTGCCTGTGATGTTTGATTGTCGAATGCCCATAATCTTTGTGCTTTTTAATGAGTTGGGTCGTGATTGCGTGTTGTTTTGATTGTTTGGGTTAAGTCTGAGTAGCCCACGTTTGTACTAAATGTCGAAAACTTGCTCAATGATAGAGAGGGGGACACTCCTCTTAAAAGCAAAAATCATCAAATGGCCAAATAAGGCAAGTCCGGGAGAAATTTGAGTATCCCGGGGTGACGGGTAGTGTGGGTCTTGTTTGAATTTTGTTAATGCATGCTTTGAGTTTTCTTTTGGGTTTTGTGAGATTGAATTCGAGAAGACAGATTGAAAATGGGCACGTTGGGCCATTTGGCGAGCTAGGTCGAGCTCATCGAATCATTCGTCGATTCATCAAATGTATCCATCTCGCCCTTAACATCATGTCAAATTGGATATTTGAGACTATAAATTTTGGCGAGAAGCTACGGGTCACCGAACGCACTCCATGACTCATCGGAAGTACCTTTGATCGCCCTCTGTATGCTACTGCTGAGACCCTTACGCACTGTAACTTTCGGCGGACAAACCCTTGCTCGCCAAAAGTAATCAGTAATTGACCAAATATACTCTACCATAGCTGACTTGCCTTTATTGTTTAACCAACCTCATCGGTGAGCCTCACTTAGCTCACCGAAGCGGTTCGACGACTTGCCTACTGGATCGACGAACCTATCTGCAACAAGTTTTGTTGTGCTAGAGTTTGATTTTGTCTTCTTAATTTCTCTCAATCTTTTGCAGATATGGTACGCACCAATCTAATGAACCACCCCAGAAAAAGGCAAAGGGCATTACAATAAATAAAAGAGGATCAAACCCTCCAAAGAAAAGAAGGGATAACCTCCAACTGGGAAACAAAGGCAAGAGGAAGAAACATATAGCTAAAAAAGGAGTAGCTATTGAGCCAGATTTTGATGAACCAGAGAATGAACAGCCTCTGATTAACCGAAGGAATGCTCTCTGGGCCAGACCTCAGCCCATAACCACCAATACTCCCTCAGCTACCACTCCTCCAACTACTAAATCAGTGACAACTCTAGCACCACCTCTAGTGGCCCTTGCACTCCCCATACCTCCACCTCTACCCAGATTGCGAAACAAATTAAAAGGCGATGGTTTACGAACCATTTTAGAAGAAAAGTTACTATCTGTGGAGGGTTTGGAAGGTAAGAACGCTGAGGTGTTGGACACACTCAGGTATTATGAATTGGAGTAGTTTACTAGGCCACAGGGCCCCAACATTCCTTTTTGGGTTCGGGAATTCTACTTAGCCTATGGAGAGTTGGTCCCAAAGAATAAGAAGAAGGCTAGTGAGTTCCAACCGGTGAAGTCGGTTATGGTTAGAGGCAAGGATGTGGAATGTCACAACGATCATATTAATGTTGTGTTGGGTCGACCGCTGCACTCGGTAATGCCCTACCAGGGTTTGCCTATTGTTCCATCCCTAGATTATTTGAAGGTTTGGTTAGCTCCGATGATCTCTAACACCACCTCGACATGGATGGAGGCAGGAGCTCCGATTGAGAAGAGGGATATGAACATTGTCTCCCGGTACTGGTTTGGCCTCACCAACAGCACTATCATGCCATCCCAGAATGAGTCCATTTTGCGTCATCCTAAGGTAGCTTGCCTTGGTTCTATCATGTATAGGAGACGGATTGACTTGGGACTATTGGTTTCACAAGAGATGGCTATAAGAGCCAAACAAACGCAGACATCTCTGTCTTTTCCTGTTCTGATCACCGAGTTATGCCAGCATGCTGGAGTACCCCGGGACCCTGCTAGTGATATAGAGTTCACCCCGTCTTCCTCTATCAATATTTGGAGTATAGAGGCCGAGTTCACACGAGAGGAAGTTGATAGGGGGAGAGCAACTCCAACAGATACTTCTCTAGAGGTCAATATTGACTCATTACCAATAGAAGCACCTTCGTCTACTCCGACTTCAGAGCCTTCAAGTATACCCGCTCCTTTTCTCCTTCACAGACTCCAGGTACATCCTCTTCCTCCCAGCCCATTAGGATCAATCATGCCATAATCCTAAAGATGGGGCAGCAGGCCTATTCAGCAGATGTGAGGGCAACGCGATTGGAGAGATCCATCCCAAGGATGATTGATAGTTCCATCTTGACTGCACTGACCCCCATTAGGACCACTGTTGATGATCTTACTGCCAGAGTCACTGCTTATGAGAGCGGACATAGGGAGACACTCGAGGTTTCAGCACTAAAAGCCAAAATAGCAGAGTTGAAGAAAGACGTAGCTTATTTGAAGGCTACCAACTTCACTACACTGATGCAGGGAGTAGATGACAAGGATGCTCCTTAGACCTTGGGGATTCCTCCAGCTACCACCGGAGATATGCAGAGGGATGATACAGGGCATGTAGAGTCGGATGCAAAGACTGATGAGGAGTTGATACTAGCGAATGCTTAAGAAACACATAAGAGTAGAGATGAGGGCATATCCAGAGACTTGCTAGATCTTATAGGGACGATTGTGCAGTTGATGATTCAGACACCATCGACTGAGACGTCCACAGCAGCCCCTAGTGGATCCGGCATTGCTATTCTATTTGAGGCTACTCCAAACATTGATACCCATATACAGACTGCTACACTAGCCACTGAGACTCCGACAGAGAGAGAGACTGCATAGACAGGACCTTTCTTTACCTCCCTCTCTATATTATTATACGTTTACTTTTGGACACTTTTATTTTCATTTGAGGACAAATACTTTTTTATTTGTGGTTAGGTGAGGCCCAAACCTTTTGTGTATATATTTGTGTTGTCTATTTATAAGTTGTGTTCACACTGCTCTCTATGGATGTTTGAGCTTATGGCTTCTTTTGTTTTAAACTACAAAAATGATTATGATTTTGACCCTTCCGAAATATTTTCATTTTTTGAAAATTTTTGCCACCTCTTGTGTTGAAAGTGGGTGTTCTTGTACAAATTCAAGTCTCAATTTTGATCAAGATCGATGACATGAATAGTGCTCTCAATTGAACAAACATGAACGTGCGACTGCGACAAGACCAAATGAAGTTGCATAAACAATATGTGAAATCTTTGCATCTCATTGTGATTAGCCATTTATCAAATTGATTCTCTTGTAATGACCATTGTACACTAGCGAAAGTGTGTGATCTTGTTTAACTTAAGTGTCAATGCCTTGTGTGATGAGCTTACTTTGAACCTTGCATGAATAAACATAGAATTTGCCCCGTTAGTCTGATTGATTTAGTAATGTGTGCTCTTGAAATGATCTTAGGCAACTTTTGAAGAGTGTGGGCCAAATTTGACATATGCCTCTTTTGTGGCCTACCCGTGAGCGTGTGAAACTCTTTTGAACACCCTTTGAGCCTTACCTTTCTTTGGAAGAACCTTGATGAACCCTTAACCTTACTTAATCCAATACCTATAATCCTCTTGATTTGTGATTTAGTGAATAGCCAACTTAGGCCAAAAGCCTAAGTTGGGGCTGTGGTGAAAAGGAAAAGGAGAAGTCAAGAAGTGCAATAAAAGTCGTCCTTAACCCATGGTGTTGTGGAAAAATGGAAACCCTCCATGAAAAAAAAAGTGGTGGAATAAAAGTACCAAAGAAATTGGGTTTCCAAGCAATTCTTGAAGGTGAATAAAAAGATGACTTAGAAGCACTAGAAAAAGAATTGATAAAGGAAAAGAAGGGAATTCCTTGAGAATACAACATCTCATGAGGAAGAAGTCACTCAGCCTAAATGACCATACCTTTGCACTCAATCCCATTACAAGCCTTAAAAAGACCTTTTTGATCTTAAGTGAGCCGAACTGAAAATCAATTGGAAAATAAGGGCAACCCTATAGGTAAAAACATGCAATGTGTTCCTCTTTTTGAGTATGAGCTTTGCATGTGATTCCTAATCTTGAATTGATTAACCTCTGTGTGTGAATATGGAATCATTTTTTATGTGAGGGCATTTAGATACTTTTTGTTGAGCTTGAACTTGCACAAGTAGAAAGTATTGCGAGCATGAGAATCTTTGGTAATGTTGTGTCACAACTTGAATCTTTGGGTACACAATTAATCTTTGCATGAGTAATTTGAGTCTTGTTGTGTATGTTCATGATTTAGTCTTGTGTAGCACTATTTGAGGCATCCTATTTGAACTGATGAACTTGAGTTTTACTTGAGGACAAGCAAAAGTTTAAGTTGGGGGTGTTTATGAGTCCACAAATTAGACTCATTTAGGGCTATATTTTAATAGAAATTATGTCCTCCAATGCTTATTTTATCCCAATATCTGATGAAAACCCTTAAGTTTCAGGTATTTGAAGTTTGAAGGAAAGCATGGACTCTACTTTGCAAAAAGGAACGAAAAGGCTGAAAAGAATGAGAAAATGAAGGCATGAGGATAGCCGAGTCCACTTGGCAAGTCACCGAAGCGTCTCATTT
This sequence comes from Solanum bulbocastanum, assembly GCA_037074985.1. Lineage (NCBI taxonomy): Eukaryota > Viridiplantae > Streptophyta > Magnoliopsida > Solanales > Solanaceae > Solanum > Solanum bulbocastanum. Next base: position 22,729,172 of record CM073603.1, on the reverse strand, counting down.
TGCCTTTTGTTCTAGTGTGCTGAACTTGAAGGAAAGGATCAAGTCGACAGAAAAAGGGAGCAGTCGGCTTATCGCCGAGAAGTTCTGCGAAACAGTACTATGTCGCCCAATGACTCAGAGCACGATGATGCTGAAAGATGGTGCAAGACGGAAATGAACCACATCAAAGGGCGAATTGCCGAGTTGATCGGCGATTTCGACTAATGTCGCCAAATGATCCGCTGTAGCACATATTTTGAAAACAATAAATACTCATTGAGAGATATAGCTCAATATCAGATTTTAGTATCACAAGATTTTCAGTGTGAAACAATTATATAGTTTTAGTGCTTTTTCTCTGAGTTTGAGATGGTTTGAAACTTGAAGAAGAAGAGGGTTTCATCTCTAAGGATTTGGACTTGGGTCTCTTGGAGTCTTCATTATTGGTCTGTAATAAGACTTAAATCTTCATACCCATTTAAATGCAAGCTCATTTAGGTATAATTTCTTATTTCTTGATGTGTGGCTAAAAACCCACCATTCTTGGGGTGTGATTTTGCAAATATGTGTTGATATTGTTGTTGGGTTTCGCTTGTTGATAGGTTAGATGTATTTTAATGGTGATTTCATCTAACGGTTGTGGTTTAATTTAATGGGTTTGTAGTTGCAAATACAAAACCACCCATGTGTTATCGGCTTTTGAGAGTGAAAGGTCGCGAAATCAAGACCGCTAAACTGATGTCCTAAGGAGTGGGTCAACATGTGGTTCAGCCCGAGAGGGTGAGCCCTAGTCTCATATCCTAACACTCAGCTCGAGAAAGTGAGTGGGCTAAGGTGTAGGCTAGCCTTCATGTGGTAAATGAGTGTTCTAGAGGAACCTATTTGGAAAGGGGTAAGTTTCCCGAAAGGGAGCTTATTTTGATCTAAAGCTTAGCCTAGTCACTATTATCTTGAAAACTTCCTATCGAAAGCATGTACCCAATGATTTATACCAACATATATTGCGGTCACATCCCAAGAATCTCTCCCCATACTTGATTTCCTTTATATTTTACTATTTTTGCTATACTTATTATCAAACCCCCATATCAATATTTGATACTTTTGTGTCCCCCTTTAATTTACAATGGTTTTTATCGTTAATGTCTTTAGCTACGACTAGTTAGAACTAATTTTATTTTTCTATTAATTCTCAAAACCACTTCCTTGGGACTCAACCCCAACCCTTGGTAGGATTATTATACTATTGCACGATCGTAGACACTTGCATCGGAAGTTGTGTCTTTGATTACGCAAATATCATGAAGCGCACCACATCTATAACTAGGAGGCTACGACATTTAGGAAACATTTCACTTTCTTCTTACTGTTGTTTGTGTGAAAGAGTTCAACTCTATAAAAGTTTCCTCAAACTCATGCATACGAGTGCCTTTTCACATCATGCATCTACGAAGAGCATTTCAAGGATGTCTTGCTAGAAGGCATTTTAATCCTCAAGGTCACGAGGTTCCCAATGCACTAGAAGTGCAACCCCTTAGGGAGATGTCACCAGTATTGAGTTTAGGAATGTTATTCAGATGTTGAGTCATGTTATGGCAAATCAGGTTGGTCAACAAAGAGTGGGTCGTCAGGATGTGGCTAATACATTCAAAATCCATGAGTTTATGAGAATGAAACCCCAATGTTCAAAGGGTCGAATATCACTGAGGAGCCAGAGAACTTTGTGGAAGAACTTGAGAAAGTCTTTGAGGTTATGCATATTGTCGAGGCAGAGCACACGTAGTTAGCTTCATACCAATTCATAGTTATTGCTAGTGTCACGCCCCGAGGCTACCCCCTGGACACAGACACGGGACCTAGGATCACGAGTGACCCTAAACTAACCCTGCTGGTATATCATAAGCATACTAAATAAACTGAAGTAAGAAAATACTGTGCGGAAGCTAAATTATGAAGTAATCTGAAATGATGGAGAATACCCATATATTGTCTGAATATATGAAATCTGAGAGTTTAACAACAACTAAAATGTCAAACTCAAATACTAAAATTGAAACTAACTATGTCTGAAATAAGCCTCTAACTAACTATAAGTGTTGGGACATGCCCCAGCTAAATCTAGCAAAAACTGAAATTAAAGACTAAAATAGAAAAGATAATCATGTCAATCGTCCTCGAAATATGAGGACTCACCACTGATATTGTTGAACTAAAGATCGGGAACTGATCTATGTGTGATCTGGAAGCTGAGGACATGAACCTACATCATGAGAAGATGTAGCGCAGAGTATGCGTCAGTACTTGAAAGGTACTTCCCATATAGGATATAGTAAAGCTGAACAATAAACATAACTGAACAAACATACAATTGAGCAATGATATGAGATAAGCATGATACTAAATTGGGAATACAGAACATGAAATGATTGAATGCAATGACAAAGTTTATAGCATGTTGAGACTGAAATCTAACTATAACAGATTCAATGCAATAGAATCTGACTGTAAAGGAGCTACTAAAAATCGACATAAAACCACATAAGATAAATGAGGATTCTAATGTATATGCTCCATCAATAGTACCCAACATTCCCTGCCAGAGGTATAGTGGCATGACTGGCGTGATCACTAATAAATTGATACCCATAAAGGGGACTTACAAACCTACTAGGCATATAGTTCTGGGACTTGAGGGTGACTGACCCTAGTCTATTCGATATTAAGCTACTCCTAATTGATTATGTAATTAACAATTTATGACTAAATCTATATAATATTTGATAGCTCAAAATACTGACATGCCAACTGAAAATGTAATATTAATATATTGATAATGAAACATTTAAATTTGAGGCATATATAACTGAGATAACTGGCCTAGCATATGTAATTCATGAACTAAAAGAACTACATAGCTAAGGTTCTGAATTTATGAAAGAATCTATGCAAAACATTACTAAAATAATGATAATCTAATTTGGATCATTCTAACAACTAAAACCCAACAATTTCTAACATTCAAGAAACCCTAAGTCTAGATAATATTAAGGGAATCAATAATCTGACTGAATTCTAGAGACCTAATGGGCCAAAGGAAGCCACTAGTGAAATCCCACATACCTAGTGACGAATTTCATGGAGAAATATTTCAATTTTGGGGCAGAAACTGATGAAAACTCGATGCATTCTTGGACTAGGGCTTGGTCGACTCTGTCTCCTTTTTTTCTTTCAACTTGATGATTTTTTGAAGAATGAGTTGACTAGGGTAAGTTCTAATTAACTTACTAGGCTAAATTTAACAAAAACCACATAGTTTAAGGGTTAAATGACGTAGTTTAGGGGTCCAACACATAGGGAAAAGACCAAATGACCCATGACTTAAAAGTTGTCGGGGGTCACCGATGGACCAGACCGATGGTCTGTTCTTGTCGGCCATCGATTCATACTGGGAGCTAAATTCTAGGTCCTTGATCCATAGACCTTAACCACAATCTGTGGTCTGACCTACAGTCCATGGGTTTGTTCGTGGGTCGTGCCTTAGAAGGATTTTTGGGCTGATTCTAGGGTGGTTTGCAGGTGGCCATCCACGGACCACCAAAACGGACCGTGGGTCACCCTACGATCCATGGGTTGCACCTGCAACTTCTGAAAAGTCTGCATTTGGTAGTTCTAGCATACAGGGTGTTACATTATCTCCCCCTTGGGAACATTCGTCATCGAATGAAGACTAAAGTAGCTAGAGATGGAGGGAGAGAGTTGTAAACCCTACTACTAGGTGACACTTTCATAAGTGAGATTAACCCTCATAGCCACACTTTCTAAAGGTACTATAGATGCTGGATCACCCACACACTTCTTTAACAATGAAATGTGAAAGACCGGATGCACTGCTGCTAGTTCTGCTGGCAACTCTAACTTATAAGCCACTATACAAACTCTTTTCAAGATCTTGTAAAGGCCTACATATCTAGGACTGAGCTTTCTTTTCTTCCCAAATCGCATCACCCCTTCATAGGTGAAACTTTCATAAAAACCCAATCTTCAACTTGGAACTCTAAGTCCCTTCTCCTTACATCTGCATAGGACTTCTAGCGACTCTGGGCTATCTTAAGTGTATCTCTAATGAGTTGAAATTTTTCCATGGCATCATGAACCAAATCTGGCCCTATTAACGCTGCTTCACCTATTTCGAACTAAACAACTGGAGATCTACATCTAAACCCATAAAATGCCTCATAAGGGCTCATCTGAATACTGGAATAGTAGCTATTATTGTAGGCGAACTCTATAAAAGAAAGGTGATCATCCCAACTACCTTGAAATCACGCAAGCTCTCAACATGTCCTTTAAGGTTTGAATGTTACGCTCTGCCTAACCATTTGTCTGTGGATGAAATGTTGTGCTAAGATTAACCTGAGTACCAAGACCTTTCTGAAATGACTTACAGAAATAAGAGGTAAAATGAGGACCTCTATCTGAAATGATAGACAAAGGAATCCTATGCATACTAACTCTCTTATTAATGTAAACCTTGGTGTAGTCTTCCGCCGAATCTGTAGTCTTAACTGCCAAAAAGTGCTCAAACTTAGTAACTTTGTCAACTATCACGCAAATGGAGTCATATTGTCTGCGAGTACAAGGTAAACATGTAATGAAGTCCATGTTGATAACTTCCCACTTCCAAGTAGGAATGTTGATCTCTTGAGTCTTACCTCCTGGTTTCTGATGTTCTACTTTCACTTGCTTACAATTAGGGAACTTATCCATAAAACCCGCTATATCCCTTTTCATACCATTCCACCAAATGACTTCCCACAGATCACGGTACATCTTGGTGGCATCTAGATGAATATAATACCTGGAGTTACGGACTTCTGCAAGATTATGTTCTCTCAACTCACCCACTTTAGGAACACATAATCGACTTGGATAGCGAAGCACACCATCTCCCCCTTGGGAGAAAACCTCAACTCTCTGCTGATGGAATACACCCTTTAGCAGAAGCAATATCAGATCACTGTCCTGCTTTTTTTTAATATCCGCTACCAATGAAGATTCTGACCTATTCTGAAGTGTTACACCACCATCTGATAAGCTCATAAGGCAAACTCCCAAGCGAGCAAGCATGTGAACATCTTTTGATAGTTCTTTTCTTTCTTTCTCATCATGTGCTACACTACACATAGATAGTCTACTAAGAGCATCTACTACTACATTAGCCTTACCAAGATGGCAATGCACACTCATATCATAATCCTTGAAGAAGTCAAGCCATCTTCTCTGGCAAAGATAACAATTTGGGTATGGGTTCCATGAGAGGACCATTGATCCGCGAGAGGACCATTAAATTGAGTTGTGTATCTATTTGTGATGATTACGTTCATATCTAATTATGATTGATACTAGAGGACTGTATGTTGCTCTAAAATGATAACCAATGTGTATTATTGAGAATGTTAAATGTTACATTGATCCTGAAAAATAACTAATATTGTATATGTTCGGTATATATCTGTTTTATAATGTTGTGGGTACTTGCATGTGTTTCACTTATTGGGATAACCGTATGATCCTACCAGTACACCGTGGTTGTGTACTGATACAACACTTGCTTGTTCTTTGTTGAGTACAGGGCATCTGCAGACGGCTATTGATATACCTTAGCTAGGTGACTATTGAGCATAACTGGATTCATGGGTGAGACAGTTCTTTAAGGCTGCCATGGATCTCTCTTGTTTAAGTCCACTCTTTCCGAACTCAGACTATTTGTTTAAGGTGTTTGTTTAGTTTCAAGGTTGTACCCCTTGTTCTTATACATATCGTTAGTAGAGTTTTGGTACAATGACTTTCAGGTTCTAGGGGTTGTTCTTCTGCAACAGTTTAGCTAGTTTATTTAAACCCTTTGATTTTATGGGAACTCTGTATTATTTCTACATTTAAACCTGATTTTGTATCTTTAAATGCCTTAGTTTTGATTAAGTTGTGTAGTTCTTGGATAGCTAATTAATATTAATTTTTCTCCCACTGGAGGGTTAGTGTGGGTGCCAATGACGACGGTTTGGGTCGTGACAAAGTTGGTATCAGAGCCCTAGGTTTGTTGATCTCATTGTACCAAAATAAGTCTAATAGAGTATTGCAGAATGGTACAAAGACGTCTGTACTTTTCTTGGAGAGGCTATAGGACTTTAGGAAAATCTCACTTCTTTCTACTTCTTCATGCTATGACTTAAATCTAATTGGTATCTTGTAATACAAATTGGTACCTTTACTCCTTCACTCTATGGTCCGAACTGGAACAATAAAAATGGTAATACCATCATTAGCAAGAGAGGATATGTATAGGCTACCGACAGTTGAATAGAGTCACCATTCAGAACAAGTATTTGTTACCTCAGATAGATGATATTTTGACTAGTTGAAGGGTGTATCAATTTTCTCTAAGAATGATCTAAGGTCTGGTTATCATTAGTGAAAGATTATGCCAGAGGATATACCAAAAAGGACATTTAGGACCCATTATGGGCACTATGAATTTCTAGTTATGTCGTTCGGGTTGACAAATGCGCCTGCAGCTTTCATGAGTTGATGAATAATGCGTTCAAACAATTTTTTGATTCATTTGTTATAGTATTTATTGATGACGTTTTGGTTTATTTGAGAAGTGAGGAAGAGCATGTCGACCATCTTCGTATGATTCTAGGTGTTCTTGGGAAACAAAAGTCGTATGCGAAATTTTCTAAACTGTGAATTTTGGTTGACTTCGGTTACCTTTTTGAGGCATGTAGTTTCAAGGGAAGGGGTAATGGTAGATCCCCAAAAGATTTAAGTAGACAGGAATTGGGTCCGACCTAGTTCTATGACTGAAATTAAGAGTTTTGTGGGGCTCGCTCGCTACTATCGTCGTGTGTGAAGGAATTAAGGTCAGATTTGTAGATTCAACTTATAGGTGACAACATTCAAGAAGTTTTGGTAAGGGACGGCTAGATAATGAACACCATTACTTTGGAAAATGCATTTAGTATTGTTATCATAACATGTATGGGTTGTTTAGCGAATAATCATATTAAGTTATGTCAATTGAGGTTAGAAGCTATACTATAACTTCATGGATTGTTTATATATCAAGAAGAGGTCAGGATACGATTGCTCCAATAGCAGCGATGTTTACTTGGTTAAGTTATTAAATGTGTTACAATTGTGGAGAACCTGGGCATATGAGGAGGAAATCAGCGAGGTCGTGGAGGCCGGGGAAATGGTAATGCGGGTAGAGGAGCAACTAGGTGATTTAACATTTAAAGAACACCTCATCCAATTCTAGGTGTTCAACAATCATAAATCAGTATAAAACCCAACTAAATGACTTGGGGTCGAATCCCACAAGGAGCGGTACATGTTTCAGATTCAATTAAGAAGTATGAATGTGGTCTAATCAGCCATAGGAATAGAAATTATTGATTAAAAACATAATCAAGTAAAGGGGTGACATGAATGTCAGATGGGGGGATTTGGTTTTAGTTATCAACTACAACAGTCAAAAACAATAAGAATTAAAAATAATAAGATAAATTCTTGGGATGTGATCGATTATAGGCAAATATAGACATATGTGTAACTACAACTATTAGGAAATAGCTAGATATTAGTGAGTAGGCTGGACTATAAGGGAGGTAATTTTCTCTGAAATAATTACCCCGAATAAAGTGATTTCTCTCAAACATGAACAAGCATGCAAATTAAGAATTGCCCACACCTTAATCCATTCACTCTTTTGAGCTAAATGTGTGGGATTGGGTTTAGGATTTACACTCTCGAGCTAAACCCAGATCAACCCAATACCCACAAACCATAAATCAAAAACCTTAGTTCTAAAACATTTCTCTCGAGCAAGCCAAGAACACAAACATAGAACTGCATTAGCAACTACAATGCTTAAATTAAACCACAGTTAATGATTAAACTCACTTTTAAATAGCATTTAAACTAACAATTAGCAATACTCATAAGCTAAATCAACCCATAATCACATGATCACACCCCAAGAATCGGGGTATTAGCCAAACATTATAAAAAGGTAAAAATAGTTACCAAATTGATTATCCATCAACTTGGTAAGAGTGATTTCGTCTTTACAATGCTTCAGTTTGATGAATCTAAAAGATCCACTTCCAATTTCTCAAAAGTAAATTTCTTCAATCTTTCAAAGCTAAAGAAAACTCTAGAGAAAATTGTCTCTAGATGATAGAACTTAATAAAAATTATCTCAAATGTCAAAAAGATACTAAACTAAATGTTCAAAAACGTATTTATAGTCACCGAAAATAAGCTATGAAAGCCCCTTGGGTGAAGTAAGTCGGGCTTGCCAATCCACTCATAGAGCCTCCCTTTGGTCTCTTCCATCGCCCATTCGCCTTGGCATTCAGCATCCTCAAGGTCTGTCACTTTAGGTGATCTATCTTAGCTTCGCGGAATCACTCGGCAATTCACCGACTGCTCATTTTCGTTGTCGACTTGGTTCTTTCCTTCAGAGCTTGGCACACTGGAACTTTGGGTGGTCAGATAAGCCACTCGGCAGCACACCAAGTACTCTTGGCGATCCTTAGGCTCACTCATCTTTATTTTTTCAGCCTGTTTTGTTCCTTTATGCCTGTTAGTGTCCTTGCTTTGTTCCTCAATCCATATTCTTAAAAATCAAGGATTTAACATCAGTTATTGGAACAAATTAAACATTTGAGGACACTAAATCTATATAAACAAAGCCCTAAATGAGTCTAAATCTCGGACTCATCAACACCCCCAACTTAAACTTTGGGTTGTCCTCAAGTAATACTCAAGTTCAGCAGTTCAAAAAGGATGTCTTAAACAGTGCTACATAAGACCCAATCATGAATGTACACAACAATACTCAACTTACTCATGCAAGGATCAATTGTGCACTCAAAGATTCAAGTTGTGACTAATCATTATCAAATATGCTCAAGTTCACAATACTTGCTTCAAATGCAAGTTCAAGCTCAACAAAGGTACTCAAATGCCCTCACAACAAAAATGATTCTATATTCACACACAATTCTTTAACAATTTATAGTTTCGAAATCACATACGACTATTACACTCATAAAGATGAACACGTGCATGACTTCACCCATAGGTTTGCCCTTATTTTCCAATCAACACTCATTTCAACTCATACAAGATCACAAAGGTCTTTCAAGGCTTGAACGGGGATGAGTGTAAAGGTATGGTCATTTAGGCACAGTGGTTGCTACCCTCATAAAATGTGGTCTGAACATCACTTTCTCCCTTTTCATCAACATTTTAATCATGCTCAAAATTCACCCTATTATTCACTTTTACATGGAGTACCGGATACCCCATTTCTTTTTGCAATTTTCATCACTTATTTCACAACTTTTCATTTTTTTTCTTTTTCTTTTATTTCCCTTTTTGTTATATGGAGGGGTTCCATACTTTTCAAAACCCTTGGCTCAAAGGGGAATTCTTCACACTTCTTGATTTACCTTCTCTTTTCACCACACCCCCTAAGTTGGTTATTCAAACAAACCACACTTCATGAGGATTATGGGTGAATGGATAAATAGGGGTCACAATTGCTCAAGTTTCTTCCAAGAATAAGATAAGGCTCAAAGGGGTTCAAGCAAGGTTCACACATCTCACAAGGTTGGCACAAAAAGAGGAATATTATTGTTTCACTCATCAAAATTATTGCCTAAGATCACTTCAACAGCTTGCATCACTTGGTCAACCAGACCAATAGGGAAAATTCTAGGTGTCACCACACAAGGTTCAAAGTAAGCTCATCACACAAGACACTGGCACCAATATCAAATGAGACTCCACACTTCACTAGTGTGCAATGCTCATCACAAGAAACTCATTCGATAATCGGCTAGTCACAACGAGATGCAAAAAGTCCACACATTGTCTATGCAACTTCATTTGACCTTATCATAGCCGCACATTCATTTTTGTTCAATTAAGAGAACTATTCAAGTCATTAGTATTGATCATAATCGATACTCAAATTTGCACAAGAACAACAATAATCAAACACAACAAGGGGTGGCAAAACTTTTTTGATGGAGTCAAAAACCATTTCTATTTAAAAACAAGGAGCTACAAGCTCAAACATCCACAAGATAGAATCAACATACAATTTAAAACACAAAAACTAATATATACACAAAATGTAATACCAAGAGGTAGGTATGGAAATACCTCACCCCACCCACAAAAGAAAAGCAGTTCTCCTCAAATGCAACCAAAAACATCAAAATCACAAAAACAACAGAGAGGGAGGTAAAGAAATATCATGTCTACATATTCACTCGATCTATCGAGGCATCAATACCTGGGGTCACACTCAAGTCTTGGGCATCTGTGCCCGGTGTAACAGCAACACTGGCTCCACTAGAGCCTGCAATAGACGTCTCTGTCAGTGATGTCTGAATGACTGACTGTACAATCGTCTCCTCTAAATCAGGCAGGTCCTCATAGATGGTCGCCTTCTGATCATCAAGCTGCTCTTCATCGATCTCCGTCTCTGACTCATCAGCTGCCAAATCATCCATAGGCACATCTCCGATGGTAGCCTGACATATCTCAAAATTTTCTAGGACATCCTGAGCCTCAGCTGACTCAAAGAGAGAAGTGAAGTTTGTGGACTTCAGATAGTCCACATTATTTCTCAAATCTGAAACCTTGGCTTTTAAAGACGTCACCTCAGAAGTAACCCTAATCGACTCTTACAAGTTTGTACTCTCATTGTAAGAGCATCAATAGATGACCAGAGAGGTGTCAAAGTAGCTAAGATAGCTCGCTCTATCATCCAAGGCACCTCGGCCTTTAGTCAGGAAGCCTACACATCGGCAGAATAGGCTAGGTGGCCCATCTTGAGGAGCATGGCTTAAGTAATCCTAGTAGGCTGGGAAGTTGTAAAAGGACCTGGGGCCTGGGAAGGAGTGGTAGAGAATGTACTTGAAGGCCTAGAGGCCGGAGTAGGCAAAGATTTTCTACAGGTATAAACTCAACATCAACCTCCAAGGCTGCATCCACCAGAGCTAGTCTCCTCCTATCTGCCTCATCCTGTGTGTACTCGGCCTCTATGCGCCGAATGTTTGTGAAGGATGTAGGCGTGACCTCAATGTCCCTCTTCTTATCACGAGGAACTTCATCCTACCGACACAGGTCTGTAATAAGTATAGGGAATGGAAGGGAAGTATGGCGCTATTTGGCCCTCATGGCAATCTCCTACTCTATGATTAGCCCCAAGTCGATGCTCTTCTAGGCTATGATTGATCCGACACAGGCTGCCTTTAGGTGGCAGAGGATGGACTTATTCTATGAGGGCATAATGGAACTGCTTATGAACCCAAACCAATACCGAGCTGCGATATTCAAGTCTTTATTCTCAATAGGAACTCGGGCCTCGATCCACCTCAGGGTGGTATCAGTAATAAGGAGAGCTAGCCATCCCTTGAGTTCATCCAGAGGTGTCACAGTGGTAGCCAAACTCGAGTAGGCAAAACCTAACTCTCTATCAATTACAGCATTGATATAATCGGCGCTGCATCTCACTGCTTTCCCCTGAACCATGATGGACTCCATCGGTTTGAAGGCATTGGTTTCTTCTTTCCCTTCGGTACCAAGTCACTGTATGCCATGTAAAACTCCCAGACCCATGTAGGAATATAGGGGCCACAGGGCCTGGTAAACTACTCAAACCTGTGGAACCAGAGAGTGTCCCACACATTAGGATACATGTCCACTACACCATCCGTAGACAATCTCTTTTACTCCAGAATAGTCCTCATTCCTTCGTCCTTTAAGATATTGACTAGCTGGGGAGAAGGACCCTAAACTTATGGTGATAGAACCACCATCTGTGCCAAAGATGGCATTGTATCATCAACAGGAGGGGTAGACTCTAGGATCCTAGACGGATCTTGATGAACTCTGGCACAAATCTCAGCTCGTCGGTTCTGAAGTGGTTGGTCATCCTCAGGCTCAGAGAATCAGGCTTGAGAATGAATAGAATCCCCATCACTGTCAGAGTTGTGCTTCGGTCTCTCTGCTACGAGCATTTTGTCCTTTTCCCTTGCCTCCCTTTAGAGGTGCTTGTTTGCCCTTTTTAGAAGGAGCAACTACTCCCTTATTAATCACGATGCCCCGTGCTCGTTTATAGGGTAGAATTCCACTCTCATACCAGTTGGTCCTATCCATATATGCAAAATACATCGAGAAAAGTTAGAAATAATTCAAGAAAAATCTCAAAATTTAGTTGAAGAAAGACTCATCGAACCAATCGGCGAGTCGCCGAGTCATTTTGGAGAGCCAGATTGGCTGGCCGAAAAGACTGAGTTGAAAATTTCCAAGAAAAATGGCAGGTCGGCGCAGTTGAAGGCCCTTCGGCGAATCGCTGATACTACTCGGCGAGCTCAGAATAACCCGTCGAAAGTTACAATGTTTTTTAAGGGTTAGGGGCGCAGAAAGAGCGATCAAGGGAGACTTTCAGTGAGCTCAATCTTCCCTCCAAAAGGTACAGACTCTAATCTAGCCAAAACATGAAATAAAGGGCGATCAAGGGGGACATTGGCAAACCGATGAGCAGTATGGCGAGGTAGACCCAACTTATCAAATTGCCCAACGTGCCGAATTTCAACCTCTTTTCCCAATTTCAAGCCTATAGCCCCTGAAAACAAAATCAAACTACACACTTATTCAATTAAGCTCAGACCCACTCGACTCATGCCACCGGGGTACTCAGACTTCCCCCGGTTTGGCCAAAATTGGCCATTTAACGACTTTTGCCCTTAAGAATGACATCGCTCCATCATTGGGGAAATTACATTATTTAGCACAATTTGGGGTTACTCAAACTTCACTCGACTAGACTCAACAAAAATTTACCACAACCCAACAATTTATGATTAACTTTAAAGCATAAAACTTGGGAAATCAACAATTTAAGCAATTAAGCACAATTACGAAACTACGATAGGCATACTAGCATAACACTAAGATTTTGGTACAAGCCTAGCACACAACAACAAGATTTAAACAAGTGTATTCAAGTTCAACAGCTACTCAAGAGTTTGGGGTTCGGAAAACTAACCTTTATGCAGACATAAGAGTTTGAAATGCTAGGCATCAATGAAATCCAAATCCAAGCACGAGGTCAAGAGCAAAAAATAAGTACAATAACAAAAATGTGGGAAATATGAAGTGCGGGTGTGAGTGTACAAGGTTAGACATGAGAGAATATAAAAGATTTTGAAATTTTAAATCTTTGGCCTTTTAAAACCTTTCGATTCACGGCCCATTCGGTAGTATTAGTCATTCTCGCCGAGTTTTACAGGACCTCCAGTTGATTTGGGGGTCCAAACAGTAGACAAAGTTAGGCTCACTAACTTGTTCGGTGAGTTGCCGAATTATCTATAGGCTCGCTGAGTTTTACAGACTCTCACCTGTGATTTTGTAACTCCAACAGCGGTTCAAGTCGGGCTTGCCGACCTCTTTGGCGAGTCGAACACTAGACTCTTGGCTCGCCAACCTGCATTTTTCAAACACATCCCACACTTTAACCTGCACAATCAACACTTGTTATTCTAAACCAAACACAAAGCAGTAAAAACTTGGGTTGCCTCCCAAGAAGAGCCTTAGTTAACATCGTGGCATGATGCAAGTACCCATTTAGGCATCATTTTTGGGGTTCGCCATAGTGTTATAAGGCAACCCCCTTGTTGTCTTGGGTTGAGATGTGAAGAAATTTGACCCATTTAGGTCTTCAACTATTTGATAGAGATGGAATGAGAGGTCACTATCTGGTTGAGAGTCGATGTATCTTTCTTCATTTCCTTCAAAACGTTATTGGACCCTTCAACCTTGTTGAGAATGCGTGAGAGCATGTCTTCCGTACAGCCACCCTCAGAATCTTTGGGCTTTTGACACTCGTAGGGAGAAACATACCTATCCTTTTACGCTTTTCTTTCCTTCCAAGTGGCGTTACAATCACGTCACTCTGTCACGATCTCTCCAGCCCTCTTCTCTATTCCAACCTTGATTACCACCCGGCCTTGGGTAGTTCGCACGATAACCTCCTCCTTGGTTGGCTAAGAAGTTCACTTCCTCATTGTACAACGCTTCAAATTTGGCCTCTTCAGGGTTTGCACCATGAACACCTACAAGATTAACACTCCTAGTTCCAGCACCCATGACGTTTTTGGCCAAGATGTCCAGTTGGGTCATCATCTTTGCCATGTTTTGGTCTCTCTCTTGATCTTTTTCAATCTGTTCCTTTGTCAATTTGTACGCAATAGGAGAGACTTGATCTTCATGGGTACACCATGCCGGATCAGTCTTGGTCATGGATCAAGGAGTTAGGCTGCTATCACATAAGGTTGTTGCATTAAACCTTCCAGAGAAAGTTGATCAGCCACTTTTTTGTTCACCGAATCAAGGCTTCTGAAGAAGTATTGCAGCAGTACATTATCAAGCAATCCATGAGTTGGGCATTGCAGCACCATCTTTTTAAACCTTAGCCAAGTCTCATGGATTGGCTCACCCTCCAAACGTTTGATGCTTTGAATATTGTCCCTAAGTGTCATCATCTTCGAAGAAGGGAAAAATCGCACTTGGAATGCGGTAACAAGCTCGTCCCACGAAGTGATAGAATCTCTTGGAAACTCAGCCAACCACTTACATGATTCTCCCTTTAGAGAAAATGGGCACAACCTCAGCCGAACTGATTCTTGAGATATGTTCTTGAATGAGAACAGTCCACAAACATCAACAGAATTCCTAATATGCTCATGGGGATCCTCATGAGCCAGCCCACCAAAAAAATATCTCAATTGTAAGAGCTGCAACATGGTGCTTGTAATGTGAAACAGTGTATTTCTCCCAGTCGAAGGTAAACGAATGGCACCAACTCTACCCACTAGATTTTGGTCATTGACATCATTGAGATTCCCATGTCATCTTGGTGGCCCACTTGGCTACCATTGCTTCTGTTGACACTCATTTCCTCCTCTGTTTTAACTAGGAACACCAAACCAAAACTAAAAATAGGTACATTCAACTAAGGATAAAAAGAACGCAATTCAACTTCACCAAAAGAACTTCAAACAACACCACTCCCCGGCAGCGGTGCCATTTTGATTTAACGTTTTAAGCACACCTCATCCAATGTTCAAAGATAGATCAGTATAAAAACCAACTAAATGATTTTGGTACGTGTTTCAAATTCAATTAGGAATTATGAATGTGGTCTAATCAGTTATAGGAATAGAAATTATCGATTAAAAACATAATCAAGTAAATGGGTGATACGAATCTTATATAGGGGATTTTGGTTTTAGTGATCAACTACAATAGTCACAAATAATAAGAATTAATAATAATGAGATGGATTCTTGGGATGTCATCGATTCCAAGAAAATATAGACATATGGGTGATTGCAACTATTAGTAAATAGCTAGATATTAGTGAGCAGGTTGGACTATAAGGGAGGTAATTTTCTCTCAAACAATTACCCTGAATCAAGTGATTTCACTCGAACATCAACAAGCATGCAAATTAAGAGCAGCCCACACCTTAATCCATTCACTCTTTCGAGCTAAATGTGTGGGATTGGTTTTAGGATTTACTCTCTCGAGCTAAACCTAGATCAACCCAATAACCACAAACCATCAATCAAAAACCTTAGTTCTAAAACCTCTCTCTCGAGCAAGTCAAGAACACAAACATAAAACTACATTTGCAACTACAATTATTAAACTAAACCACAATTAATAATTAAACTCATTTTTAAATAGCATAAACTAACAATTAGCAAAACCCATAAGCTAAATCAGCCCATAATCATATGATCACACCCCAAGAATTGGGGCTTTAGCTTGACATTATAAAAACGTAAAAACAGTTACCAAATTGATTATCTATCAACTGGGTAAGAGTTATTTCGTCTTTACAATGCTTCAATTTGATGAATATCAAAGACCCAATTCCAATTTCTCAAAAGTGAATTTCTTCAATCCTTCAAAGCTAAAGCAAAATCTAGAGAAAAATGTCTCCAGGTGATAGAACTTATTAAAAATTATCTCAAATGTCAAAATGATACTAAACAAAATGTTCAAAAATGTATTTATAGTCATTGAAAATAAGCTACGAAATCCCCTTCAGCAAAGTAAATCGGCCCTTTGGTCTCTTCCATTGCCCTTTCGCCTTAGCATTCAGCATTCTCAAGGTCTGTCACTTTGGGTGATCTATCTTGGCTTCACAGAATCACTCAGTGATTCGCCGACTGCTCCTTTTTGTCACCGACTTAGTTCTTTCCTTTAGAGTTTGGCATACTGGAACTTTAGGCGGTTAAATGAGCCACTCGTCGACACACCGAGTGCTCTTGGCGATCCTCAAGCTCGCCCATCTTCATTTCTTCAGCTTGTTTTATTCCTTTTTTCCTGGTAGTGTCCTTGCTTTGTTCTTCAATCCATATTCCTAAAAATCAAGGATTTAACATCAGTTATTGGCACAAATTAAGCATTTGAGGACACTAAATCTATATAAACAAAGCCCTAAATGATTCCAAATCTCGGACTCATCACCAGGCAAGGAGGTTGGACGTCAAGATGACAGGGCTCAGTTTTATGCCTTTTCGGGCAAGACCAAGGCTGGGGTCTGATGCAGTGATCACAAATACTATTATTGTTTGTGACTGGATGGCTAATGTGTTGTTTGATCCGGGTTCTACTAATTCTTATGTGTACGTGTGATTTTCCTAAGAATTTTATATGATTTGTGATATACTTGATGCCCCCATCCATGTTTATACCACAATTGAAGAGCTAGTCATAGTCACCCATGTATATCGTGTTGTCCTGTTGTGTTATGGAATTTCATATTTGGGGTTGATATGATTATGTTGGATATGACTGACTTGATATAATCTTAGGCATGACTTTATTATCCCCCTATTATGATGTGCTTAATGGTAATGCTAAGTCGATAACTCTAGAGATCCCGGGAAGGGAAAGGTTAGAGTGGGAAAGGATACAAAGCTAAGCCATCTAAGATCATATCTTTCGTGCGGGCTAGGAAATTGGTGGGACAGGGTTGTTTTGGCTTATTTAGCTCATATTTGGGATGTTGGGGTTGAGTCTCCCTCTATTGAGTCTATTCATGTGGTGTCAGAATTTAGAGAAGTGTTTCCTACTGCTTTGCCTAGTATGCCTCAAAATAGAGATATATATTTCTGCATTGACTTGGAAAATGGCACTCGCCCCATCCTTATTCCTTCTTATCGCATGGCTCCGGTAAAATTGAGAGAGCTTAAAGCTCAAATCCAAGGACTTCTTGATAAAGGTTTCATCTGTCTTAGTGCTTCCCCGTGGAGTGCTCCTGTCTTGTTTGTTAAGAAGAAGGAGGGTAGTACGAGGACCAGTGATTTTATCTTAAGCCATAAAGGAGTGGATTGATACCGAAATGACAAGCTTATGGATAAAGAAAGTCCTAATGAGTACACTTGGGTGAAGGAAATTGAAGTATTTTAGTAAGAAAGTGCGTATAAAATTGGGTTAGTCCTTTGAATTTGATGAGTTGTGATTTCATGTTGGTGTGATATATGTTTGTAATTGCTTCATTATAATGCATATATGTATACAAATGTTGCATTATTGATCACCCTAATCATAAATGAGCATAATTAAATAATTGTATGCCATGGATCACCTCTGTTGTATAATTGTGAGAATATACATTGTGATTGTGATTGTGGCTTGTTGAATAAAGCGGGTGTCACGATCCGACACACTAACTTGGATCGGTTGCCACGTATCGGTATAAACATTAGAATGGGTGTCATAATCTAACACACTAACTTTGATCGGTTGCCATGTACTGGCATAAACATTGGAATAGGTGTCACGATCCGGCACACTAACAGTTTAAGTATGGGTTCCATGAGAGGACCATTGAATTGGATTTCATGAGAGGACCATTAAATTGTGTTGTATATCTACTTGTGATGATTACGTTCATATATAATGATGATTGATATTGGAAGACTGTATGTTGCTCTAAAATGATAACCAATGCGTATTATTGAGAATGTGGAATGCTACATTGATCTTGAAAAGATGACTAATATTGTATATGTTCGGTATATGTTTGTTTTATAATGTTATGGTAACTTGCATGTGTTTCACTTATTGAAATAGCCACGTGATCCTACCAGCACACTGTGGTTGTGTACTGATACTGCACTGACTTGTTCTTTGTTGAGTACAGAGCATCTTCAAGCGGCTATTGATAGACTTTAACTAGGTGACTATTGAGCGTGATGGAATTCAAGGGTGAGCCAATTCTTTCAGGCTGTCATGGATATCTTTTGTTTAAGTCCACTCTTTTCGGACTCAGACTATTGGTTTAAGGTGTTTGTTTAGTTTTGGGGTTGTACCCCTTGTTCTTAGACTTGTCGTTAGTAGAGTTTTGGTACAATGACTTTCACTTTCTAGGGGTTGTTGTTCCACAATAGTTTGGCTAGTTTATTTAAACCTTGGAGTTTATGGGAACTCTATATTATTTATGCATTTAAACCTACTTTCGTATCTTTAGATGCCTTAGTTTTGATTAAGTTGTGTAGTTCTTGGTTAGCTAATTAGTATTAATGGTTCTCCCACTGAAGGATTAGTGTGGATGTCAATCACGACGGTATGGGTAATGACAAGAGATGTTTCAGAGTAGTACCTCTTTTAAGAGGATCTTTTGAGTAATTACCTCAAATTGAGAAAAAGTTATGTTTTATACACTTGAGCATGAGTTTATATATAATTGGGAGTAGTATTGAGCATCGATATGGGGATGAATTCAGATAACTCACATTCCTCATAAACCATGTAGCTAACAGGGGTAAAGGGTTGTTCTTTTTATATGATTCTTTATTGTTTTTAAGCATCGCTTAGTGGATCCACTTAGTTGATGTGTTCTATACCCGAACAAGGTATAAGACATTTCTAGTAGCGTGAGCGAGACGTTGTATCATTACATAGCTAATAGTGAAGGTTGTTGGTTAGGGAATCTCCCAACTAAGAGTAAAGAATAACTTACTGTATGTTATTATATCTTGAGTTGATATCTTTTGTTTGATAAAACTTAAAATATTGCATTTCTTATTATTACTTTTATAGTGGAGTTGAGTTGAGGTGAGTATGTCTTTCGGTCTTATCAGTTCAATTATATATGCTTTCAGCTCCTCTTGCATGCTCGTACATTCAATGTACTAATGTCATTCAACTTGCATCTTATTTATGATGTAGATTCATAGTCATCAACAGGTGCTTCGTTGATACCATTTGCACTCCAGCTAGCTTTGGTTAGCCTCCTTGCTTTCCGAAGGGCTTTACACTTATTTCTAGCTTTTGTTAAGTCGTCGAGGGTCCTGTCCTGACATCTATCTTAGTATTTAGAAGTTTCACAGATGGTTAGAAGTTGAGGAGTCTCTCATTATTTTCCTTGGTGATGTTTTGAGACCTTGAGATGGTTATTTATGTTTTATTAAGTATTTCCAGATATTCATTAAGTTATAATTGAGACATTTTGAGTTTAATTACGTACTTGGAGTCCCATTTTGCTTGAGTAAGTCTTCCGAAAGTAGTCAGTCAGGCCAAGGCTTCGATTGAGGACTACTGATGGTTCTCGAGTGCCGGCCACGTCCACTGTGTAGGCTCAGAGCGTGAAAATTCTTTAAAAAAGTGAGGGTAGTTATTTGCAGGAATGTCACAACAGCAATATTGGAGTTCTCTTTACGATCGGGAGAATACAAAAAGCTATAAATTGTACTACTCTTACCCTTATACCTAAAGTCCCAAATGATTCTAGGGTAATTGATTTTAGAGCCATATCCTGTCGTACAAACTGATATCCAAGGTCATTATAAGATGCACGCAAAAGATCATAGACTTTCTAGTATAGATAATGGCCATTCAAAGTTTTGTACCAATAACAGAGATTACAAAAAACATTATTATGCGCCATGAATTGGTGAAAAAGTATGGTAGGAAAGGAGTGTTCCTAAGGTGTATGCTCAAGATAGACATGAGGAAAGCATATGACTCAGTGGAGTGGCCATATTTGAAGCAAACATTTGTGAGTATGAACTTCCCTGATGTGTTTATCAATTGGATAATGGTGTGCATTGCTACAGAGACTCATTCAATATCCATCAATGGTCAACGTATTGTCCCTTTTCAAGATAAGAAAGGGTTAAGATAAAATTATAATAAAACTTATGGGTAATTGAATAATTTTTAGAACCTTTCATATAAATCTTTTTTTTTTTTTTTTTAAAGTCAAATATTTCTCTCAAAATCTATATAATCAAATGGATGACAGAACTTCACCCAAAACTGAGTTACCAAAAATACTTGGAAATTTGTGACCATACGCTAGCTAAATTAAAGAAATTAATATGTCATAGCTATGGAAAATAATTATCAAATGTTCAAGGTAATTTCTAGAGTTCAAGGAAATAGTTCAAACAAAGTACATTAGGAGTGAAATGAAGGGGATCAGGATGCTCTGTGGCCTATTTGTAGTGTTGATGATTAAACAAATGGTTATCTTAGGAATGAGAACAGAAATACGAAATCTTGTCTAGAAGAAAACAATGCTGTAAATATAAAGAAAAAGTTCACATTGGTGGAAGAAGCCATTTTTTAGGTCCTTTTAAGGCCTAACTTATTTAGTCTATTTAATTGAATAAGTCTACTTATATAAATGATTGGACTTGAATTTGTTATATTTAATTGAGTCGTATATTTATTTATTTTGGTCAGGTCGGATCTTTAATTAAATTAAAAGATTTATTTTTTGTAATTTATTTTTGAAAACAATTGTTTATTTAAAATTTGAATTTAATAGTTAAATTTTAAATTAAACAAAAAGTTCTGTCTCATTATAAAAGGAGCAAACAAAAAGTTTTGTTGGTTAAGATAGGAAAGCAACAAAAAGTTTTGTCTATTAAAAAAGAGAGCAACTAAAGGTTGTGCCTATTCAAAAGATGAACAACTTCATGAAAAGTCTCCTTATTAGATTCTATGAATACGAAGCATTCCTAGAAATAGGGTATTCAACAAGGACTAAAAGCATCATTTTCCCCAGAAAAAAAAAAACTAATAGCGGTTGAATTAAACAAGGAAGAAGATAAAAGAGGAGGAAAGGGGAGGGGAATTGATTTTAGGATGAAAAAGAACTCTTTGACAACTTGGGATGCGGGTCTCATAGATGTCCATTTGTCAATCAAATAATGCCTCACACAAGTATGACTTGGTATGCCTCACCCATAATAGAATTTTTTTCTACAAAGTTATATAACTAAAACATATATTGCATCCTTCTAAATAAAGTTGTAATTCAATTATTTTACAACAGAAACGTGGTTTCTCATCAAGATTGTGATGCAAGTACTGCTTTTGGTTGCTTTGCCAAACTCTACAAAGCTGATCAAGCTTCGAAATTGCAATAGAACAAATCATATCTAGATTCACTACATTTACATAACTATATCAGCAAGAAATGTACAAATTTAATATCAACTCGGCATTAAAACGTAATTTGAGCTAGTAACTTCAACTCCTCAGCTTCTTAACACCCTTTTTCAACTCCTCGATTGGATTCTTATTTACAAATTATATAAGTGGGGCAGGGCAGTCTAGTACACAAAGCATTCTACCTTAGCAGGGTCCAGGGACGGCAGCACCCCAAGAGGTGTGATGTAGACCTACAGTGGCTGCTTCCACAGCTCGAACCCATGACCAATAGGTCACATGGAGACAACTTTACAGATTATATTAGTCAAGTACCTAAATCGCCAACCTGAATATGTACTAGTGCTATAGCATGAAGTCGGTCAACAAATCATCGATAAATGCAGCTAAAAGATACTTCTCAATGTCAATTACCACTTGTTCAACTTCATTGTTAGTTAATCCAGTTCTCCAAGCCAGATCCCATGCACTGCCGACCACCCCCTTGCACCATAGATCTCTTTGTAGCAGTGGATAAACAGCATCAGCTGAAAGGTTCTTGCCAGCCACATTATTGTAACTTCGCAGAACTTCAATCCCATCACAAATTTCATTCACCAACTTGTCAAAGGATACACAAAATTTTCTCATCTTAATGGCCTTCAGTGATAACGGATTGACTGCCAGTGCACATTGGGACCTTTTATTTTCTAATAACTCATTTGCACAATCAAGCAAGAGTGTGCTATCAGCAATTTCATGCTCTACACTAGTTGTCTGCCATACAGTTGGTTCCCACATATCTGTTTCAAAAAGCTCCTCGGACTGACAGAGGAACGATTCAGTGCTCAAAAGTAAATACCTTGTAGTGGCTCTGGAGTTGAAGTTCTCATTCTCAGTGAAGTCTACATTGATGTTATAGTTAATGTGCTCCACTAATTTGATGTCATCGAGACAATGGGTTGATAGAATGCTAGATTCACAAGGGAAACTTTCACCATTGACAGTATTATCTGCAATTGAAGAAGTAATATTTTAGAATATTTTCACAATGATAAATCTCCTTGGATCAACCACAAGTCGTATGCAGAATTTATTTCCTATAAGATAACTAAAGGACTATTGGAACTTGAGTGATGACTATAAGTAGCTACTTCCATGTGCAACAGCTTCTATCATGGTTCTTACGGTATGGAAGACGAAAGAGGCAGATGTGCACAAGCTTTTCCTGAGGAAGTACAATTATTATAACACTCTGTGTGTGGCTTTGAAAGGTTGAAGTGCGTTAGACCACTTCAATTACTTCTAGCAGGTATTTCAACACTTGTTCTCTAAGAGTCTAGTTAGCAGACAGATTTGGAACTTCCACACAGAAAGACAGTAATCGAGTTATCAAGCTATAAATATTCGTATGTCTTGCTAGAAAAAAACTTCTTATAGAACATCTTCTTCATTGTCAACTGCACGTATACATAAAGAGTTTATGGAAGCTTTTGAGTCCGCCAGATCTTTCATTTAATGTTTTGGTTATACAAAGCTGCTGTGCTCTCGACTAAACTACTATATTATCATCATATATATCATTATTCCCAAGTTAAGAAGAAAGAAAATATTCTAAGCTGCAAAAGAAGAATATAAATACTATTCAAATTTGGTCTCCTAGATATGGAGATAATATCATTCTTGTTTGTTGAACAATGTCTAGCATATATATCTAACCACATTGCAACACTCAACGTTATAGTTACTCAACAAGCCTATGTATGATGAATAATTGAAAAAATGTTTCTAAAGTTACCAGAACGTTTGCATGAAACTGGCAAACTAATGAAGTAAGTGCCTTACCAGTGATGAGATCCTCAAAGATATCAGCCCCTTTTTCTAACTGAAGCTCTTCTGAGGATGTAACTTCGGTTATGGCTATATCTGTGTCTTTATCTACTGCCTGTACCATTTCAATACTTTCATCTTTGTGTTCTATGTTGGCAACCTGTATCAATATATTCCATTAGTCTGGGACAATACTAAAGAAATCCTCCATTGTTAATTCCACATGAGGACCAACATCTACAGAATAGTGTCCACTAAACATGTATTAAAGAAGGGAACTTGTACAATAAATAATAACACGAGAGACGAGAAACATAGCTTTCAGAAGAAAGATGGTTAAAACTCAAAAATATAAGTTATAACTATGTACTCACTGTAGCAATGGGGGTACTCTTGATGGACTTGTCAGCTTTAACACTCTTCTTCCTCTTAATGGAGTTATGAGATGCAGTGGTTGTGATGCGCTGAGGATCATATATAGTACTTTTTGCTTGTGCAACCAATGGTTTTCTCACTTTCACAGTGCTCATCTTGCTTTGGTCCTGAAATTTAGCACTGTCATCTATTTTGGCATTTTTCATTTCTTTAGAGTTTCTGACAGCAGGAGCTACTCGTTGAGTCCCGTCCTCTCTTTTTCCAATCGCTTCTTTCTTTGGTTGCCGGGTCTTTCCAGGAGAAGAAGCTCTAGTCCTTGTATTAGGCAGTTTTTCCTGAATGATATCTTTAACAGTGTTTGAATTTGCAGTTGCTTCCCCACTATACTTGCCAGGAGAAGAAGCTTTGATCTTTGCATTAGGATGTTTTTCTTGCAGAAGAACTCTAAGCATCTTTGAGTTTGAAGGTGCTTCACCAAGATCCTTGCCCAGAGAAGAAGCTCTAATCTTTGTATTAGGCTGTTTTTCTCGACTCAGAACATCAAAAGTCTTTGATTTTGCAGTTGCTTCACCACGATACTTTCCAGGAGAAGAAGCTATAATCTTTGTTTTAGGCTGTTTCCCTTGAATCAAAAATTGAAGAGTCTTTGATTTTGAAGGTGCTTCACCATGATCCTTGCGCCATTTTTCTTTGCTGTATCTATTATTATCATCTTTTCCTGTCGGCATTTTCCGATATATGGTGAAATTCGATGCTCCCTTCTGATCATCAGATGAACTTTCTTCCCATTTGTTTCTAGAGCCTGACGGATTTTGTTCATGGTTACAGGGAGAAAATATTTCACCCTGTGAATATAGAGGCTTCATGATCACAATGGGTGGAGAATCAACAAACTTATTTAGCAAACCTGAAACACTATTAGATTTATGTGTAGACTTGCTTCTCAAAAGCCCCTTAAAATGCATGGTTTCAATTATTTCATCCAATGTTTTTCTTTTTGGATCCACCTTGTGGCTGATGAATGTTGGCTTCTTTGCTTTTGGCAAATCTATATCAAATATAGGTCTGGTCTGCTTGACAACACTGACGTCCTCATAGTGCTTCTGGGTAGTTTGGTGGTGGGGCTTTCTAGGAATTTCTTCAAGACCCATCAGTCTGGCAATTAAATTTGGCCCATCTGGCTTCTCCTGCAGCGGAGAATAATCAAAAGAGGTAACTTGATGGGATTGAACAATGGAGGACTGACTTGAACTAGTGGATGGGACATCTGATGATATAATCATTTTCCTAGTACCAACACACGCCTTTTCACTTGTTTGAAACTGAGACTTTTGTGAAGCAGAATTTGGTGGCAACAGATTTTGTCTAGCAAAGTTATCTCTTATGACTTCCCTAAGCTCATCAAAACAATCCCCATCAACAGAAAATCTTGGTTTCTGAAACTCAAGCCTGTGTTCTGAAATCCTTTCAGACTTGGTTCTTTGAATGGGTATTCCATCAAGTTGAGGCTTATCTTTCTGCTTCTTCTTCTTCTTCAACTTTGCCATATGTTGTGAAGCTTGTTGCAGCTTCCCTAGCATCACAAGTGATTCCTGTAAATCAAGGGCTCCTTTCAACAAATCTTTAGCGATGATATCATTGGAATGTCTTTCTATGGTCATACCCTTAGACCATGAGTCGATCACTTGGTTAAGCTTTTGAGCTTCACTGGACACCTCCATTAGGTGGAAGGACGATGTGTGATTATCTTTGCAGACTGTTTCTCTTCCTTTTTCCTTGTCTGATGAACAAGACACATTTTTTTCCATTTGTGATTTTCTGATTGTCGTACATTCCTCAACACCTTTGGGATCATCACAAGTGACAAAGGATCTGTACACAGCTGATCTCAGACTGCCTGGAGGCATATATATCCAAATTAAATTTTCAGTAGTTGGGGGTGGGTGTATGACGAGACAAATGGAGTATTCAGATTAGAGGCATTGTCCATATATTAAAGAATACAAGTTGCAGGTAGACAAAGGAATTTTTATCCAAATGTTATGGGGTTAAGACTTGATTCATCAACTTGTCTATCAAAGTGGAAATGCAGAAAAAAGGAACTTACCTTAGCTACTACTAGGTCAGATAAAAAAATAATCCAGATCCCACATTCAATAATCAATAAACAAAGATTCCAAGTTCCCTCCCTGTATATGGGATGAAGTTGAATTCGGAAAAGGGGGAAGAGGGATTTAAATGTGGTAGTTGAAGAAAAAGAGGTGAAGGGCGTTGGATCACACAGACACCTACACTGCTTCTCTGTGCAAGTTACTAACAAAGAGAAAATGCCCGTGAATTTATTAAATTCTCTCTTTCCATTCCCCTCTGCTACCAACTCTTCTTGTTTTTTGGAGGACGATTCTCCCAATTATTTATCTACTCTTTTTTAAAAAAAAAAAAAAAAATTATAAAACCATTCGGTATCATTATTCTTTTGTTACCCTCACGAGACAGAGTAATACTGTCCCTCTTCCACATTACTTGATTATTATATTAAAAATATTTTTTCTATTTAATAATATTTATTTATTATTGACTTTACATATTTTTTTAGAAATTATAATAAAATGATAATTTTACTATATTATTTTTGAATATGATAAATACAATGTCTTGACAAATGAAATAGAGATATGACTATAATTAATGATAAGGATAAATTAGGACTTAAGTGTAAATATTATTCATTAATTTTATAAAGTGGACAAGTATTATTAAAATTTCAAAAATAATATAATGGATAACTATTGTTGGGTGGAGGGAGTAGTTGACTACAGTAGTTCATCACCTTAATAAATCAATAAACCATTAAATATTTTTCCGTATACTACCCTTGCAATTAATTCATTTTAAAAGTATTCACATTTGTTTCTAAAATTTCAAAAAAAATAAAAATTAAGAGGTGAATTAGTAAAGTTTTCTTCTTATTTATAATTTCTTAAGCACCATGAAAAATAAAAAATGATCAACTAATATGGGAGAAAGAGAATACTATTCAGTAATTCTAGCTTTCGTTTATGCTTTAACTATTTGATAGTCCCAAACATATTTACCCCATTAATTTGAATTCATCACCCTTGAATACTTCTCGATGAGTGAATGAATGAATGGTCATAATTCTAACTTGATGTTAACATGGGTGTATAGCTCATCACTCTTGGATTGTGCTGCAGCGATAGGGGTCGTGGAGCTGCTCTATCATTAATTAGAGGTCTACTTTAATTCTCTTAATTTTAAAGATTCACTAATCAACAATAACAATTAGCTATTCTTTAATATAATCAATTACATAAAATTTTATTTTTTTCAAAATGTAAAATCTTTTTATAAAATATAACATTACATTTTAAAATAATTTGGAATGTAAAATTCCACTTTTTAGACAATTTGAAATTTTAAAACGATTCTAAATCACGTACAAACGGTAATTAGAAATCATAACGTAATTTAAGATACAAGGTAAAAGCTTGAATGGTTGATAATTGTGAGGGGTATAAAAAGCTTATTCAACCCTGTTTAAGAGCTCGTTTGGATTGACTTTAAAAAAACTTTCAAGTCAACAAATAAAAAGTATGGAGAGATCTATTTTTGGTTTCTGACTTATTTTAAGTTATTTTTGACTTATTTTAAGTCATTCTTTTACCTTGCCAAACACTTCGTAACTTATTTAAAGTCATTTTTGACTTATTTTAAGTTATTTTTTATATTTGTCAAACATTTCCAGAAATCAAAAAATGACTTAAAAATAGGTTTGATCAACTTTTAAGTCAATCCAAACAGGCTCTAATAGTCAAGTTCTTCGGCAGTCTTTCTTCAATTCCCACCGACATGCATGTAAGAGTCGGATTGAACGCCTTGGTCGGCAAAGCAATATATATTCACTTTTATTTGTCCCTTAAATTTAAAAATACAAGTTATTACCCCCTATGTCAAAAAAATAATTCAAAAAAGATTGATTTATTGTTACACGAAATATGCAATAATTATTTGGAAAGGAATTATTTTTTTGAACTTGCATTACCATTTGAATTGTTGTACCGTGTGGAGTTGTTTAATGTAAACGCAACTGTTCCTTAGGTGGCCAACCTATAAATGATTTAAATGAAGAAAGAAGCAAGATTGAAATGTACCATCGATCCATCGCTTTCATAATTGCATAAAGAAAAACGGGAGGACAATAACGGAAATTCCTTCTACTTCAACATGATTTAATAAAACAAGTCAAGAACCATCCTTAGGGCATAATATATAAACATGCTCATAATTTAATGTCAATTGACAATTATGACATTTATCTTTAGGTGTGCACAAGTACATACTTAAATTTGAATACAAAAAATTGAACAAATAGATAGATTTGTCCTACATGACACCCTATATGACAATTTTATATCATATGTGGCATCCTACTTGTATTATATACAATTTTAAGTGTCTACTTATACCTACTCAAAGTTGGAGTGCATAGTCTGCTAAAGTTAAGTTAAGAGTCAAAAGTTGGAGTACATAGTCTGCTAAAATCAAGTTTAAGAGTCATGTTTTATGTATTATGCCTTTATTTATTTGGGGTTCCCAATTTTCTCTACATGAAGCATTGTTGTAAATGAAGTAGAATCACTACAAGAGAACAACTATTTAGCTTAACGGACAATGTTCCAACCAAACTCACAAAATTCCCTAGCTAAAGAACCCAGATTCCTGTCAAAAAGTAGTACGGCTAAATTCTTACAAAATATATTTTATGAATGTTAAACTTTATCTAAATTATCTTGGACTATCCCACCTATTTTCCAAGATAATTTTGGATAAATAAACTGGGATATTTTTAATTTGACTAGACATATTTTACTAGAAGAAAGTAGCTAAATTATTATTGTACTGCACATAATTTTCTATGTAATCTGAAATATTATAAATTAATGAATGAATCTATTCATATTTCTCCAAAGCATAGATATACTATTGATATATCTAGCAAAACAGTTAGTAATATATATATTACAAGTATCCTTAAAAGAACTACCTACAAAAGCTATTTTAACCGTTGTGTGCATATGTTAATGAGTATAAATTGTAGTAAAAGATATCTATTAGTTTTTTATAACTTTCAAGGTCATTAGTTTCTTATAACTCGTATGACTATTAGTTTCTTGTAACTTATGTAGCATCTACTACATTCATCTATCCACATTACTACCCCTCATTCTATCCATTGATTATATGAAAGACTTTTTCACCTATAAATAGTGGTGTTTCTTCCTTTATGAAGGGTATCTCAAAAAAAAAAGATGAAAAGTGTGGAAATTTATTGTAGTGAGGTTAGTGTAGTAAAAGAGAGAGTTGAGACAAAGAAATACTCTAAGTCTTCAACTATATTCACTGTATAAAAGAGATTAATTATATGTTGAAGGAAGGTGTTCTTATGTGGAGCTTTGAACTCTTCAACTAATCTGGAGTTGATTGAATTGTATGAAGTTGTTGGGTTGTTGTATCCTGGAGGGGACAAGTCAAGAGTGATACTACTGGATCAGTGTAGATTATGCCGCATTGGGCTTGAATCTCCTTTAAAATAGTGAGATATCTGTGCCTCAGCCTGAATGATTTATAATTTATTCATTTTTTGTTCATTTTATTTTCAACTATAATTTATTGTATATGTGATATATTACACCAACAACTTTAAGGAGATTTATGTTTTTGTTACAGTGCAGATATCAAGATAGGAGATCATCATTCTGTTCAACGTCACTCTCTTCAAAAGATGGAAGAGAAGAGAAAAGATGTAAGGGTAAAATATTTTTCTACTTACTCAATTCAAGCAGAGAAAAGGTAAAGCAAAAAAACTTTTTACCTAATATATTTCATGCATAAAGTGATACTATTTTTCATGAAAAAAATGATATTTAAATTCTTAAAATAGTGGAGGTTTATAAAAGGAAAAAAAATCATTCTGAAACGGTGATTTTTTGTATCTTTGAGAAATGCTCTAAAAGGAGTATTATGAGTTTATTTTGAAATAAATCACATGTTGTAGTTTGGTTATAATGGGATGACTTATGAGTCTAACATGAGAGGTATAAATAAATTATGAAAAACATGTTGGGTAGCCATTTAACATGAAATGTATGGTGAGATAACTTTTGTTCTTGGAATGAAAATATAACATAAACCATGTGTCGAAATTTCCTTGTCAAATCACATAATATTGAAAAAATTGTGAAAGAAAATCTTATTGGTTGTGTGAGTCTTGCAACTCCTTGTGATTCAATAGTGGAAATGGTGTGACGAAGAAAGAAGGAGTTAGCTAGCCTAATAAAAATTATGAGACATGTGACTAATTGCACTTTATATGACGTTGTGTATTAAGTATAGTATGTACAAGCAAAATTAGGAAAATTTACTTGGTACGATATTTGGTGGCTTGTTTTATGAGAAAAAAATATTATGCTATACTTACAAGTTTTGTTGGTGCATATGAGAAAATTTGGTGCTACTTGTTGGAAATGCAAAAAGAAAATTATATTATTTGCTAATTCTACTATGGAGGTTGAAGTAAAAAAATCATTAAGCTTCAACTAGTGAAAAAAGGATTGATTTTATCATATCAAACAGTTTATTTTGAGAAATTTATTTTTTTAATTTGGTTAATTGTGATAGCACCAATATTATTGGTACAATACATAATCGTTATTATAATGATAAATTCAAACTCATGAGAAGAAAACACAATATTGTGAGATCATATTGATCATTGGTATACCATCAATATTAATTGTCTTAAAACTTGTGATAATCTTGGAAATTCATAAATTAAGGCCTTAGCAAGATAACTATCATGGGGTTCAAGTGTCACTAAAGCTCTGTGCGGCACTTGACAACTTACTCAATAATCTTTCAAGATCTTGTAAGCTCAAGTAAGCCCTTTGAAACTAAGACCGCCAAGAGAATGTAAGGAAAGACAGGTTTTGGAAGAAGGCGTTGTATTGCTTGTGGAATGCTTACCCTTTGTTGGATCAATGAGAGGCCCTATATTTATACTACTTCATAGGGGCTTAGTGTAAATAATATTTACTTTACAAGTCCCTAGAATATTTACAATTTTGTCCTATTCTAGAATTCTCTGCATGTTCTAGGAAATTCTAAAGCTTTCTAAGATATTTTCTAAGGCATTCTAGAGTCTTCAAAGGAAAGATCTACAGAATTCTAGAGTCTTCCACTAAGCTCTCAATAACTCTAGATTATTCCTCCTTATTTTTATGCCAAATTTGAAGGGCAAAATGGCGGGTCATGACATAAGGGTCTAAAGCACATCAAGGGGGATGAAAATTGAAGTCCAAATTACTAAGTCATGTATGAGGAAACCGTACCTTGTATCTCGTATGAGTGGGGTGTTAAATTATAGGAGAGCCCATGACAAATTTCACCTATGTGAGTATGAAAGTAGGCCACTTTCTATGAGAATGAACTTATTCTCAAAAAACACTTACAAAAATTGAGATAGCACAAGGTTGTAATGTGATGGCTATTAAAGCTTATGTCAACACCTTGATTGTTTTATGTAAGAAATGATACTTTATTTCCCTTAAGCAATAACAGTTCAAGTTTGAGATCATTACTGACTCTAAGTGAAGGTTCAATGCTGAGCACACCTTCATTATGCATAATAATCTACCTTCAACTAAATTGGTGAATTCTTTTATTTTAATAGTAAAATGAATGGAGGAATATTGGTGTATAAGCATTTCATTATTATGAATCATGGTACATGACGTGGAAGTTTGCCAAATTCAATTGCAATAACCACAAGAATTTGACCCAAGATGACGACATCTGTAGAATCGACGTCCATCATTTTTAAGAGTTGTAGCGGTAAAATGTCTTGCCATAAATACAGACTTACATGTACGGGATTGAAGTTCTTCGGGAGAAGAAATCAAAGAAGATGCTGACATTTTTAACAAAACGAAGAAGAAGAACATTGATCTTCCAAGCTAGGAAGAAAATTGAAATAAATTGGGGAAATAAAGTGTATATTGGGAACGAAGGGTTTAAGGTTGTTTTATTAGATGGGTTCTTTTTGTATTGGGGCGGGCGGGTTTAGTTACAAATGGGTGGATTTAAAATTATATTAAATAATTAAATTTCAACCAATGGTTAAGTGTGATGAGTTCGAAATTTTGACTCATTTAGGGCTTTGTTTTGATATTTTAGGTATCCTCAAATTCCTAATTTATGCTCTAAAATAATGTTAAAGTATTGATTTGCAGTTATGAAGGCTAAGGAGCAAGGCAAAGACACTACCGAGCAAAAAGGAGCAAACAAGTTGAAGAAGTGAAGAAAAATGATCCTGGTGATCGTGACCACTCGGCGAACTGCCGAGTGGTTCTTTAGCTCACCCAAAGTTCCAGCGTGCCAGCCCTAGGGAGGAACCGACTTGGTGATAGAAATGGGCAGTCGGCGGATAGCCGAATGACTCCGCGATAGCAACCTTGATCGCCTAAAGTCATAGAACCCTGATGACAAATGGCCAATACAAACTGACTATGGATTGGAGCGAAGGGTGGGTCGCCGACTGGGTTGGCGAGGTGGGACTTACTTCTCCCAATGGCCTTTCATGCCAAAAATTAGGAAACTGTAGATTGAAATTTAAACAGAGGAAAAAGGGTCTTTCCAGAGTTCTGAAGAATTTTAGTTTTCTTTGAAGCTTTTGAGACCAAATTTTGAGGAATTGCAATTGGGTTTTTGAATTTATTCAATTTTGGAACATTGTATAGATTTGGATACTTTTACCCAGATCATGGCTAATATAGTTGGTAATTGTTTCTCTCTTTTTATGATGTGTAGCTAAAATCCTAATTCTTGGGGTGTGATCATGTGATTATTGACTTAATTAGCTTATGGGTATTGTTGTTTAACGATTTCATTGTTATTTTAATGTGGGTTTGATCAATAGCTAAGTAGTAATTCATGAATTGTAGTTGAAAATACAATTTAAGCTTAGTTTTTGGGCTTGCTCGAGAGAAAGGTTCTAAAACTAAGGTTATCGATTAATGATTATAGTTTGTGGGTTGTTACGGGTTCAACTTGAGAGAGTGAATCTTAACTTGCTCCTACCTATCTCGCTCGAAAGAGTAGATAAATTAAGGTTTTGGGTTGTTTTGTAGTGCTAAGCTTGTCGAGGTTCGAGAGAACTCGCCTGAACAGTAATAGTTGTTCGAGAGAAAACTATTGTACCTATAGTCTAGCCTACCCACAACTATTCAACAAATTATTAATAGACTTCAATTATCTATATAGCATAATTAGCCTATAATTGATCACATCCCGAGAATTCCTCTTAATATTATTGAAACCCCTTGTTTTCATAATTGTTTCAGTTGATTATTGACAAACCAATCCCCCCATCTGACATTTGTTGTCACCTCTTTCAATTTAACTATATTTTTACGATAATTTTTATTCCTACCACCAACTAGATTACATTTGTAACTTCGTAACTGAATTCAAACTTGTACCCAGTCCTTATGGGTTCGACCCCAACCTTTCGTTGGATTTTATACTAGATTACCATCACCCACACCTAATAGTGGATGAGATGTGGTTGAGCCTTTATTATTGAAGTGGGTTTAGAATTCTATTATTGAAGTTTGAGTGGTAATCTTTTTGTGTTGTAGTTGAATCGACTTACTTTGTTTTGTGTTTGTGTTGGCTTGTTTTGAATAGAGGAAGAAATGAGCGTGAACAGGAGTAATGGTAGACAAGTTGGCCACCAAGATGATATTGGAAATCCGGCAAGCCAAAATACCATTTGGCGCATCACCGAGTGGGTTGGGAGATGCGACTTACTTAGCCAACTGGCGCACGAATTGAAAGGTTTTAAAAGGGCCAAACAGTTTTAAATTCAAAAATCCTTCACTTTCTCATCTTTTCAACTCCCGTACTCGCACACCGATATTAGATTTTTTGTACTCTTGCATTTGTACTCTCGTTTCGTTTGGACTCTTTGCTCGGGACGAATAGGGGGGTGAAGTCTGAGTAGCCCTTATTTGTGCTAATTGTCGAATTTTACTCGATAATAGAGCGGTTAATGTCATTCTTAAGTGCAAAAAAACGTCAATTTGCCAATTTTGGCCAAATCGGGGGAAGTCTCAGTACCTCGAGGGCATGGGTCATACGTGTAACGACCCTTTCCAATCAATATATGTGCCAATAACTCACGAGATTTTTATGCCCATATCGTCCTCACACTAGTAAAAGATGTTATAAACAAAAAAAAATATTATCAACTTCCGAGTACCCAAACTAAATGGGTGCATGCTTCA
Organism: Solanum bulbocastanum; assembly: GCA_037074985.1. NCBI lineage: Eukaryota > Viridiplantae > Streptophyta > Magnoliopsida > Solanales > Solanaceae > Solanum > Solanum bulbocastanum. Next base: position 22,695,084 of record CM073603.1, on the reverse strand, counting down.
TACGATCATTCAAAACAAGTAGGAAATGTAATATATTACAAAACTTGAGCTTACACACTCCAAATAAAACACAACATGTAGCCGTACTTATTTTACAACCCACGGTGACATGATCCGATTAGCCCTCAAAATTTCATGTCATTATACAACACATAGATCATGTATAAGTCCCAAAGTTTATACAAAATATGGATGTTTATATGCAAATGTGATCTTATTTAAGGTTCTCAAAATTTCCATCTCCAATGGCTAGCTTCATGCCTCCTCTCGATCAGCCCCTACAATAGAAACGACTATCGCTAAGCATATAGCTTAGTGGTGTAAAAACTAGAGATTCGGAGTCCTTAAAATTCACCAAGCTACCTTTCTCAAGTCAATGAACAACATACTTGAAACATAATAAGTAAATCAAGTAACAATATATAACGAGTATCAAGTTCGATATTCAAAGATACAAATGTCAAAAACGCTAATAGCACCATTTTCCAAGAGATTCAAAAACAAGGATCGCCCAATATATACCTCATGTCGTCACACCCAGCACAGGCAAGTATCAAGAAGGATCGACGCCCTGTATCAAGAAGGGTCAAAGCCCAATAATCAAGAGAACCAAGAACCATATTAAAAATGACTTAAAATGGATAACTTCCATTCTTAAGACGGACTACAAATCCAGAATCAAGATGGCAAATGATCCGAATCAAGAGGCATATCAATGGTGACAAAGTCACAACCACAAGAAGGACAAGGTCCCAACAAGAGTGCCAAGTGATCAAACAATCCGTACAAGTGGGCGAGTTACACAAGCGTCATACCAACACGACAATGCAAAGTGACAAGAGGTAACCAAGGTACCAAGATCAACTTTCAGACATACCAGCAGTTAAAAGAGTACAAGTACAAGTTTATACACAAACCTCAATGCTTTAGCATAGAAGAGTCCAACATAACTCCCCGAGTTCAAACCATAGACCAACCAACGTATCAAGGTCATCAACTTGTTCATAAGTATATACAACCTTAAAAATATAATTAAATAACTTCTTAAATTCCTAATATCTCAATAATGTTGAAATAAAACAAGATTATCATCACAAGTAAGCTCAGCCTGCACAGATACAACTATGTTTCCAAAACAGTGATTCTGGCCAGTCTAGCACCCCATGTTGTAACTTAGATTTGAATAGGAAAACGGTAAAACTAGACTTTATAACTTCATGAAAGATGTAGATACATCTCTTAAGATTGCAACGCAATAAGAATCACCGAAAAATATATTTTGTACAAAAATATATCATTGATACACCAACAGTTGTTCATACAGGATTTCTAAATCCGAAATCCGGACGGAACTTGTCATGTGTTGTGTCCCATATTTCGAATCCATAACAGCTAAATTAGAGTTTTACATAAACATAAGAATTGTAGGTATATGAATTAGCTTTCTAAGTCATATTTATTCACACAAAAATGAGCTTTATAGAACGAGATATTCGAAACGTAATACACAGTACTCAGCTACAAAACAAATTTTGACTACCTATCAAAAACAGTGTGTATCTCGAATTCCAGCCAAAATACCAAGTTTTTCTCTTGTGATTTTAAAGAACAAATGGTAATCTAAGGTTCTATGGTTCTAAGTCTTCAAGGAACCGAAATTTTCTCAAAGAGGAGTGACAATATATAGTCAAACAAGCGATGTTTATCACTTGTACACTTGTCCTTAAAAGGTGCTGCCCCAAATAAAAGTGTGCTGCCCAAAATGCATATATACATACCTATATGTATATATCCTTCACCTCCTTTTACAATTATACAAAATTCTAAGTATACTATTACGTAAATACCCCGATACAATCCCATAAATTACAATATAATTCATGTTAAACGAGCTAGCAATTATCACAAAATTTCAAGTTCCCAACATGAGAGTAAATCATATTGTAGTAATAAGCAACGGTAAATCGACATGAAACTCTTGTTAGCATTTAGGGGTGTTACAAGTCTCTTCCCCTTAAAGAAATTTCGTCTCGAAATTTACCTTACATTAGTCCCGAAACAAGTGCAGATATTGGGTCCTCATGTCTTCTTCTCTCTCCGAGGTAGTTTCTTTTCCTGAGTGGGTACTCTAAAGTACCTTTACTAAGTGGATTTTATTGTTTTTAAGTTGCTTCACTTCTCGAGCTTGAATTAAAATAGGTTCTTCATTATATATCATGTCAGGATTAACCTTAATAGATTCAACTGGAAGAACATGAGATGGATCTGAATGGTATCTTCTGAGCATAGAAATATGGAAGACATTATGGATCTTGTCTAACTCAGGTGGCAAAGCCAATTTATCTGCAACTGGTCCAACCCTTTCAAGTATCTCATAAGGTCTAATAAATCGGGGACTAAGTTTTCCCTTTTTGCCGAATCTCATAATCTTTTTCCATAGAGACACCTTTAAAAATACTTTATCTCCCACTTGATATTCAATGTCACGCCTTTTAAGATCAGCGCATGACTTTTGTCTATCCGAAGAAATCTTTAGACGATACTTGATAATTTTTACCTTGTCCTCTGTTTGTTGCACAATTTTAAGACCAATGAGTTTCCTGTCACCAACTTCACTCCAACAAAGAGGGGTCCGACATTTCCTTCCGTACAAAGCTTCATAGGGAGACATTCCAATACCGATTGGTAACTGTTATTATAAGCAAATTCTATCAAAGCCAAGTGTTTGTCCCAACTACCCTCAAAATCCATAATGCATGCTCGAAGCAGATCTTCCCCCCCACACTTCCTGCAAGCTACCGCAGAATCTAGATGTAAATCAAGGGACTCGGTCAGATACAATAGACATAGGAATCCCATGTAGTCTTACGATCTCATTGATGTAGAATTCGATTAACCGCTCAAATGAGTAATCCATCTTAATTGCTAAGAAGTGAGCACTCTTGGTTAGCCTGTCCACAATCACACATACTACATCATGATTCCTTTGGGTACGAGGAAGTCCAGAAACAATGTCCATAATTATTCTCTCCCATTTCTATTCCGGCATCAACAAGGGTTGTAGCAAACCAACTGGGACCTGATGTTCTGTCTTTATTTGTTGACAAACCAAACATTTAGAAATGAACTCCATAATGTCTTTCTTCATACCATTCCACTAATAATTTTCTTTGATGGTCTGGTACATCTTTGTACCCCCAGGATGCATTGCATATGGTGAGTTATGTGCTTCACTCAGTATTTCTCTCTTCAATTTTCCAACATTAGGGACGCATAGTCTATCTTGATAAAACAAGACACCATCCTCTGTTAATGTAAAATCAAGTTTTTCCTCATTTTGAACTTCTCGGGTCAATTTTACAAGTTTCTCATCTAACTTTTGTGCTTCTTTCACCTGTTCAAGTAATATTGGTTTTACTTCCAAGTTAGCAATAATTGAACCCTTTGAATGAAATGTGAAACAAACATTCATGGCTCTTAACTCAAGAAGCAAGGGCAAAGGACTCAAAGAAATACTTGCGAAGGATTTTCGACTTAAGGCATCTGCAACCACATTAGCTTTACCTGGATGATAATCAATCATGTAGTCATAATCCTTAATGAGTTCAACCCATCTACGATGTCGGAGGTTTAGCTTCTTCTGAGTACCCAAGTACTTTAAGCTCTTGTGATCAGTGAATATATGACATTTCTCTCCATACAAATAATGCTGCCATATTTTTAAAGCAAACGCTACCGCAACAAGTTCAAGATCATGAGTAAGATAATTCAATTTGTGCGGTTTTAATTTCCGAAAGGCATAAGAAATAACCTTCACTTCTTGCATCAACATGCATCTGAGACCATTGTGAGAGGCATCGCTATATACTTCATAATCCTTCACTTCAATTGGTAGAGTAAGTATAGTTGCTTGAGTCAGCAAGGATTTGAGAGTTTCAAAGCTCTCTTGGCATTTGTCAATCCAATTAAGCTTTACTTCATTCTGCAAAAGTTTAGTCAATGGAGAGGCGATAATGGAAAAGTCTTTCACAAATCTTCTATAGTATCCTACTAATCCTAAGAAACTTCTTACCTCAGTTTGACTTTTGGGAGGTCTCCACTCGACAGCTACTTGTATCTTATTAGGATCCACCTTCATGCCTTCGGCCGATACAAAATGTCCCAAAAACGTCACTTCATCAAGCCAAAATTCACACTTGGAAAGTTTAGCATAAAGTTCCCTCTCCTTCAAAATTTGCAAAATAATCCAGAGGTGTTTATCATGATCTTCACTACTTCTAGAAAATATTAAAATATCATCTATAAAGACAACCACAAACTGATCTAAATAAGGCTCGAATACTCGATTCATTAGATCCATGAATACCGTAGGAGCATTTGTCAACCCGAATGGCATCACCAAAAATTCATAATAACTATACCGAGTTCTAAAAGTAGTTTTAGAAATATCATTCTCTCTAACACGCAATTGGTGATATCCAAACCTTAAATCAATCTTTAAGAATACTTTAGCACCCTTCAGTTGATCAAACAAATCATCAATCCATGGTAGTGGATATTTATTCTTGATTGTTATTTTGTTCAATTGTCTATAGTTAATACAAAGCCTGAGAGTGCCATCTTTCTTCTTTACGAATAAAATCGGGGCTCCCCAAGGAGAAACACTAGGTCAAATAAAACTCTTCTCAAAAAGTTCTTGCAATTGAGATTTCAATTCTCTTAATTCTGCCGGAGCCATTTTATAAGAAGTGATAGAAATAGGGGTAGATCCAGGAATAAGCTTAATTGGAAATTCAACCTCTCTTTCCGGGGGGCAATCTCGAAAGGTTTTCTGGGAAGACTTCTAGGAAATCACGTACAGCAGGTATGTCCTTGATACTAGGACCCTCCAACCGTATATCAACTATGTGAGCAAGGTATGCCCCACAACCTTGACGCATCAACTTTCTAGCCAAGGCCGCAAAAATAATACTAGCTGTCAATGATCTTTCACCTTGTACAATGATGTGTGAAAATGTAGGATCTTTAAAAGTCACATGCTTAGACCTACAATCTACCACTACATGATATTTATAAAGCCAATCCATCCCGATAATAACATCAAAATTATTGAAGGGCATTTCAATCAAATCAGCAAGGAAGACTAGATTTTGAATCATGAAGGGACAATCTTGATAAACTCGATTACACACAACTTGATAACCCAAAGGACTTTCAACCAGCACATCAAAATTAAGTCTCATAGATTTCACGTTTTCAAGAAGATCAAGTGATGAACAAAGATAGGAATGTGTAGAACCTGGACCAAACAATGTAAACACATATAAGCCAAATAAGTGAAATTTACCGACAACCACGTCTTTTTCATCTTGATCCTCCCTCTGTCTCACAGCATAAGAGCGTGCAGTAGCCCTTGATCCACTAGCTTTATTCGTTCCACTTGCACCTGCTGCTTGTGTATTTTTAGTTCTTGCACCTTCATTAGTTCGAGGAGGATTAATAGAAGGCTTATGAACTGAGCCTTCAATTCTCAAGAAAAGAGCATTATTAGGATTAGGACACTCCTTCACTTTATGATCAAAGCTCCCATAATTGAAACATGCACCAGAAGCTCTCCTGCAAGTACCATAATGATTCTTTCCACATTGTGGACAAGTGGGAACATGAGACCTGCCTTGGCCATAATTTGGAGTGCTAGCTATAGAAAATTCTAATCTGTTTTGCTTTTGCTGAGGTGGCCTGTTAACACTACCAGCTTTAGAATCATCAAACCTTCCCCTTTTGGATAGACCTCTAAAATCTAGTCTAGGCTTTCGGAATTTGTTTTCATTTCGACTAGCTTCTTCTTTATCAAGTTGTTTCCAAGTAGAAGCAACAGATACTAACTTACAAAAGTTCTCATGTTGCAGGATCGCCACATTCTTCCTAATGGAATTGTTTAAACCATCTTTAAATTTCCTACACTTGTCTTTTTCCCCTTTAATAATACCTCCAGTATAACGAGAGAGCCCTAAAAACTTCTGTTGGTACTCAACAATAGACATGTCTTGTTGCCTTAAATTCAAAAATTCATTTCTCTTCGCATCACAATAAGCAGGTGGGACATACTTCATACGAAATTCCCAAAGAAAATCATCCCAAGTAAGAACAGGAGGTTTTACCTTGGCATTCGGAACACTTACCCACCAATCATAAACATCCTTTTGTAATAGTGAAATAGCATACTTAAATTTGGCAACATCTGAACACTCTAACTACTCAAATACTCTCTCCATGTGCTCCAACCATTGTTCAGCATTTGTGGGATCAACGGTGCCTTCAAACTCCACTCCACCCATTTTCCTTATTTTCTCAAAGTTAATCATGTTGGGATCATGCATTGCTTCAGCCATGTGGTGGAAGAATTCAGTAATTTGTTGAAAAGGAGGATTCATGGCTTGAGTACACCGACTCATGTGAGAATGTGAACCAGCTCTGGCACCTTAATGGTTTCCCACTTCATGTCCACTAGTGTGGGGAACACAATGATCCGAGAAAGGTTCTCCAACCTCTTCTAGTGCATGAAGTTAGCAAACAGAGGCACCCGAACCTTCACGAGCAGCTTTCATAAGTCGGTCAGCAGAAGAGGTCAAACCTAATTCCTTCAAAAGGGAAGATCACATTGCATTATGGACATGTATGTGATGCATGTGCACTCTACATGTGATAAAATATTATAAACCATGTAAGTGAACAAATAGTCCAAATAAAACTTTTTTCGAAAGCAAACAAGTATACAAGTAATTCACAGCAAAAGTCCTAGAACAACAAACCTAAGCTCTGATACCAAACTTGTAACGACCCTTTCCAATCAATAGATGTGTCAATAACTCACGAGATTTTTATGCCCATACAGTCCTCACGCTAGTAAAAGATGCTATAAACAAAAAAAAAATATTATCAACTTCCGAGTCCTCAAAATTCACCAAGCTACCTTTCTCAAGTCAATGAACAGCATACTTAAAACATAATAAGTAAATCAAGTAACAATATATAACGAGTATCAAGTTCGATATTCAAAGATACAAATGTCAAGAACGCTCATAGCACCATTTTCCAAGAGATTTAATAATAAGGATCGCCCAATATATACCTCATGTCGTCACACACGGCACAACCAAGTACCAAGAAGGGTCGACACCCTGTATCAAGAAGGGTCAAAGCCCAATAATCAAGAGAACCAAGAACCACACTAAAAATGGCTTTCTAGTTCGTACTTAAAATGGACAACTTCCATTCTTAAGACGAACTACAAATCCAGAATCAAGATGGCAAATGATGAAGAGGCATGCCAATTGTAACAAAGTCATAGCCATAAGAAGGACAAGGTCCCAACAAGAGTGCCAAGTGATCAAACAATCCGTACAAGTGGGCGAGTTACACAAGCGTCATACCAACACGACAATGCAAAGTGACAAGAGGTAATCAAGGTAACAAGATCAACTTTCAGACATACCAGCAGTTAAAAGAGTACAAGTACAAGTTTATACACAAACCTCAATGTTTTACGGTAAAATAGTCCAACACAACTCCCCGAGTTCAAACCGTAGAACAACCAACGTATCAAGGTCCTCAAATTGTTCACAAGTATATACAACCTTAAAAATACAATTAAATAACTTCTTTAATTCCTAATATCTCAATAATGTCGAAATAAAATAGGATTATAATCACAAGTAAGCTCAGCCTGCACAGATACAACTATGTTTCCAAAATAGTGATTTTGGCCAGTCTAGCACCCCATGTTGTAACTTAGATTTGAACAGGAAAACGGTAAAACTAGACTTTATAACCTTCATGAAATATGTAGATACATCTCTTAAGATTGCAACTCAAGAAGAATCACCGAAAAACACATTTTGTACAAAACGATATCATCGATACACCAACAGTTGTTCATATAGGATTTCTAAATCCGCGGACAGAACTTGTTCTTTGTTGCGTCCCATATTTCGAATCCATAACAGCTAAATTAGAGTTTCACATAAACATAAGAGTTGTAGGTATATGAATTAGCTTTCCAAAGAATATTTATTCACACAAAAATGAGCTCTATAGAACGAGATATTTGAAACGTAATACACACTACTCAGCTACAAAACAGATTTTAACTACCCACCAAAAACAGTGTGTGTCTTGAATTATAGCCAAAAGACCAAGTTTTTCTCTTGTGATTTTGAAGAAAAAATGGTAAGCTAGGGTTCTAAGGTTCTAAGTCTTCAAGGAACCAAAATTTTCTCAAAGAGGAGTGAAAATATATAGTCAAACTAGTGATGTTTATCACTTGTACACTTGTCCTTCAAAGGTGCTGCCCCAAATAAAAGTGTGCTGCCCAAAATGCATATATAGATACCTATATGTATATATCCTTCACCTCATTTTACAATTATACAAAATTCTAATTATACTTTTATGTAAATACCCCAATACAATCCCATAAATTATGATATAATTCATGTTAAACAAGCTAGCAATTATCACAAAATTTCATGTTCCCAACATGAGAGTAAAATATATTGTAGTAATAAGCAACTGTAAATCGACATGAAACTCTTGTTAGCATTTAGGGGTCTTACGATATGGGTCTGGTGTTAATTGCATGTCTTTGGTGTTTAATTTTGATTTCGTGGGTTGTGGGCTTGATTTTGAAGTATGGGGTGAAAAATTAGCACGTTGGGCCATTTGGCAAGCTGCGTCGAACTCGCTGAAAGGTTCGGTCGTTTGCCAAATATCCCCTGGATTGCCTTTTCTTTCGCTAAATGTTGAGGTTGTGTTTTGTAAATTTCGGTGATACGTCTGTGCTCGCCGGGTTGACTCGGTGACTCGCTGAAAGTCCCTTCTAATCGCTCTTCTATGCCTTTTATTCCCATAATTATTCTGTAACTTTCGGCGAGCTACTTCTAGTTTGTTGATTGGTGTCGGCGATCTGCCGATTGGCTCGGGACATCATCGACCAACTTCGAATTTTGAAACCTTTTGTTCTGAAAGTTTCGACGAGCCTGACCTAGCTTGCCAAAGTGATTTGACGACTCACCGATCAATTCGGCGAGTCTTCCTGCAATAATTTTTTTGAAATTTCTCTAATGTTTTTCACATGGTTTTGCAGGAATGGCTAGACCCAAAGTAGCTGGTAGAGACATACCACCTCAGAAGCAGGCACGTGGGATCACTATTGATGAGAAAGTAGTTGCTTCCGGCACAAAGTTTACCAAACTTTCTCCGTAAGAAGGTAAAGAAAATACCAAGTGCCCATTGATGTTACACCTGCGGAGGAGAGCTCTGACAATCAGGGGGTTTACGCCACCCACCTCACCACCTCACCACCTCACCACCTCAGACAGTAAGGATGGGTCCTACAGTGATTCTCAGCCTTCTATCTTTCAACCTGAGGAAGATCAGTTGGTACAGGTCAGGAGAGCGGAGTTACACTCCAAATCGATAAATAATCCTTCTAGGATCCCCAGTGCCGCTAATTCCTCCTCCTCCTCCTCCAGCTGCAGTCCCAGCATAGACAGTGGTCACGGCACCACTAATTCAGGTTTTCCTCGCAAGTTACAAAATCGACTAAAGGCCGAGGGTTTGAAGACCATTCTAGAAGAAAAGAGATTGTCTACCAACGGTGTGGTGGACAGGTATCCAAAGGTGTGGAACACTATCAAGTTCCACAAGTTTGAGATATTTACAAAACCTGTGGGCCCCTATATTCCTACTTGGGTTCAAGAGTTCTATTCAGCTTACAGTGAGCTAGTGTCAAAAGGGAAGAAAAACGCAAGTGCCTTCAAATAGGTGGACTTTTTGGTAGTTCGGGGCAAGAAAGTGAAATGCCACTGCTCCTAGGATACTCCTTGGATATTATGCATGACTACATTGACCTTGTACAGAAGAAAACTTTGGAGGATCTAAGGGGTTGGCTGACACCACTTCTCTCTGATGTCACCCCGAGGTGGATAGAGGCAAGTGCACCCATAGAAAAGAAGGACTTGAATGTCGCTACCAGATAGTGGTTGTTGACACCCAATTTTGACCCTCCCCGATAATAATTAATCATCGAGCTTCTTAATTCCCCCAAACAATTTGAAATAATTGACTTTATAAAATTCAAAATATTTTTCAAGTCATTTCAAGTAATTCCTTCAATTTTATGATTTTTAAACTAATGTACATATTTTACAATTATGTATATAACTATGTCACTTTATGAATATTCGAAAATCGTCTCAAATTTTTTTTATCTTTAGTTAAATATTTTACTTGAACTAGTTTAGTTTAAATTATGGTTTTAACTTCGAGTCCTTTAAGTTTAATTGAGTTTATTATTTTATTTCGTTGAAATTAAGAAGCTTGTTGGTTGATTATATCAATTAGTCTTATTTAATTACTAGCCGAATCTATCCTAATTAAGTTCAAATCGGCTAGGTTTTTGTAATGCAATTGTAGCCACTCCTTCACCAAGCCTTTTAACTTATATTAAGAAGCCAATTTTGGGCCTTATTATTTGCACTTTCAGCAGCCCATTTCTTTAACCCACTAAGACCCATTACAACATACAACATCAATACCAAAAGCCCAAAAAACAGTACCAGTAGACCCCTGCACATCACGTTCTTCTTCCAGCAGCCAGACGCCTTTGTCGTCTTCTCCCAGCGTCTTCCTCGCTGCAACAGCAGCAAAAAGCACCTGCCAACACGCGAAAATCGTCCTTGTGGCCTTGTGATAAGGCCACGTCGCGCACAAGGACGGCGAAATCAATCTGAGACGTCCATCTCCCCTTTCCCATTCCGGAATGAGGTGAAAATCTTAGAAAAAGGTGTCGTCCCAATTTGGTGCAAGGAATTTATGGCGTTTGAATTTCAAATGTACCCAATTCTCGTCCGGATTCTATCCGTTTTGCCCCCATTCTGAACCCTATTTTTCCCTTATATATATGTTGCCTTTTTCACTATGGAAGAGGAGGAGGATCAGGGTTTTTGGGTTAGAAAATTTTGAGTCAAGAAAAAGTAAAAGATACATAGTTTTCTAGCAAATATAGACTTGAGAAATCGAGTATTATAGAGTGTATTCAGGCGCTGGTCTTTTTTTTTCGAGACATTCTTGCTGCTTGTCAAAGCTCTCGAAGTTAGTGTGTGGTGTTGGAAGAAACTCGCTATTTCCTCTGCTCGTTTGTCCTCAGTTCCGCTGCCCCGAGAAAGGTATCATCGCTTCCTTTCGTATTTCATTTTCAGTGTAGCGTGTTGTGTGTATTCGATACTCGCTTACTTGTGAGTCTTCGGACAGCAAGCTCAAATGCGGAATTAGTAAGGTTTGCTTTTGGTTCATGTTGGCCATGTTGTTTATCTCTATATACTTTGAATATGTTGGATATGTTGTTTGTTCCTTCTACTGTTTCTATGTGTTCCTAGCCACCCTTTGGTTTAGTTTTCGAACTATTTTATTCGTCTTAATCTATTTTAATTTGTTGTGAATCTGCATTATTACTTCGCACTCGACATCTTATTCTTCATTCTCTCATCTTAAGTTGGATAAATGAACTAAGATGCCAAATATTTGGAGGTCAACTATTGTGTTTGCGACTGTTTGGAGTTCATATGTTGCGTTTTCTATTCGTTTAAATGATTTCGTGGTTCCAAGATGATTTTATGTTTGGTTTCTATCATGAATATGTCACTGAATCAGTTTGTTTTTGCTTACATATTGCTCTGTCTTCGAGTATTTATTTATTTTTCATTTTTTTTTTTTGGTTTGTTTTGTTAGTATTGTTGTTCATATGGAAATGAACTATCAAACTAGTTAATGGGGGTGATTGTCTATTACATTATTCATCGTAGGTATTTTGGTCTGTTTTCCTCTTTCTGCAGAATCCTCATAGTCAGCTTTAGTTTAGACTTTCCTTGCTTTCAACATGATCATAATAGGCTGTCCAAATAATTTTCTTGTATAAGTTTCGATTAATGGTCTTGTACTTGTTTTCACCCTTGTCTTCTCTATGTTTTTTTAGCTCATTTATGTTATATCCCTGCATGTTTTTCGTAGCACTTAAATGAGTTAATTTTATAGGTTTGATTTGATGTATTTTGCTTCCCTAAAATGATTTGGGTGCTTTAAATTTTAATTTCTAGTGACTAAGTTTTAAGGCTACTCATTTTTCTTTAAGATTTGCATCAGTTAGATATTATTCCTCTGTTTTGGGTGGAAGTTTAAGTGATATCAACTCTTTCTCATGCCTACTGTTTTGCTCATGGTCAAATGCTCAAGTTTGTTCTACTAACACATGAATTTATTATTATCTTTGCTTAGCTTTGTGCCGCATCTTAAGCTTAATGACATATATTCCTACAATTCGCTCTATTTTTAATTAATAGTTGCCTCCTTATCATTTGTCTTCATCTAGATAGTTAGGCATAAACTCATTACTCATTCGGTCATTGCTAGTTTAATTGCCTATCTATAATCATCTTTCTAGTATTTTATCTTATCAGATGGGAGTTAGTTTAATTCTAGGAGAAGGATTTTTTATTTTTTTTATTTATTTATTTTGAACATTGTATAAGCCCTTTTGTCACCTTTGCATAAAATCGGTACAGTGAATTAATCACATGCATCTTTTACCTCATTTCTATATTATGTGTCTTGGTTGTATTATACGGATTTGAAGCATGCCCCATTGCTAATTTCTTGTTTTGTTCTTTTATATGGATGAACCGGATTTCCTCGAGTCCTTGGAGACTCTTTTTCCCTGCATTTCGTTGATTGGGCCTTAGAGGTCCAATTTTAGGTTCTATCGAGTCAACCGACTTTTGGAGTTGACATACAGGTTGAAAGCTGCAAACAAAGGCTGGAAACTGAAATTACAGGTTCCAGAAAATCGGAAACAGAATGAAATATGGCCTATATACAGTTGTATACATTGGTATACAGTCAGAAAATATGGTATACAGGTCCAAAACGTGAAAATGCAGGGCTGAAGCAGAATACGAGTGTTCGGAAGCAAGAAATACCTGAGAAGAGCTGATATACATGCTCATATACATTGATATACAGAAAATGTATACCAAAAAGGGGATTGGGCTATAACCCAAGGACTTGCAGCGAAATTGGCCCAATAAGGGCCCAATGTCCTTATCTCTTTCACCCTCCTACTTGTTTTGATTATATTTGACTACTTTTATTTAACTCTAACTTTAAAATTATTAATTAACTTAATTAGATTCCCCAAAAAGACGAGTCATTTCTTTGTGTTGGTTCTTTCAATACTTTTTACTTGTCATGTTCGCTTATTTCATTAATCAGAATATTTGCCGAATCTTGTATTTTAAAATCAAGTTAAATCGGTGTTCTTAAAAAGATACGTTTTAAGGCCTCTTCACTTGATCACATTTATTTCTCAAATGAACTAAAAATTATTCTCTTTTTACTTAGTCATTTTCGCTAAAAAGTTAGTCAATTAATTTAAAATGATTTCCATGGTTTAATTAGTTTAAATTATCATTTCAAAATGAATCAAATAAATCCTAAATTAATCTAGTCTTGTTAAAATTTTATTCACATACAATTTAATTCAAATGTTTCACTTTTAGTCCCTTTCTCTTAAAAATAAATAAATGAATAAACAAAATAAATGTGTTGTTTACTTAACTATTTTCTAAAAGTTAATCATATTGTAAATTTTTTTTTTTTTATAATTAGTCAAATCATCGGTCAATCGTAAGTTAGCGGACATTTCGAGGGCCTAACACCTTCTCGAAATGTACATTGAACTTCGAACCCTTTTTTATTTTCAATTGATTTTATTTGTTTTGGTCTTTTGAAAATCTTTAGTTTTTCTTGATCTTTACTAAAAATTAAGTGGCGACTCTGTTCTTTTGAAAATTCGATTTCTCTTAAACCATAAGTTTAATCGATTTTTCGAAACCTAGTCATTTTCTTTTTATTTATATTTTTCGAATAAAACGGTGGTTCAAGTTCATCAATAGCACTATTATGCAGTCTTAGAATGAGTCCATCCTCCGCCACCCGAAGGCAGCTTGCTTTGGGTCTATTATTGCTAGGTAGAGGCTAAATTTGGGTTTGCTAATTGAGCAGGAGATGGCCTTGAAGGCCAAACAGTGCCAGACCTCACTTCTTTTCCCTGTGCTAATTACTGAGTTATGCAGACGGGCCTGTGTTCCTAGAGATGAGAAGACGGATGTAGAGGTGACGCCCACCTCTTCTACTGACATTTTGCATATTGAGGCCGAGTACTTACAGGATGAGGCTGAAAAAAAGAGGGTAGCACCAGTGGATATATCCCCGGAGGTTGGTTTTGATATGTTGCCGACAAAGGCAATCATGCCTCTTCAAGCTAGTGGGCCCTCAGGTACTCCTGGACCTTCTGTTTCTGGTGCTCATGATTCATCTACTCCACCCCATCCCACTACTTCTTCTATTGTTGCTGCTGCTTCCCAACCCCCTATCACTCAGGCCATGCTATACAAGATGGGCCATCTGGCTCATTCAGCCGATGTGCGTGCCTTTCGGGTTGAGGCTGCTATGCCTGGGATGATAGAGCGGGCGATAGTTGTTGGCTTGGCTCTACTTAGGTTGAGAAAAGGGATCACAAGTTGGCACTAGATACCCTTACTGTTAGAGTCGCAGCCTGTGAGAACTCGAGGTGCTACAGATGAGGTGACGACCTTAAAGGCCGATATTACTGGGTTGAGGAAGGATGTGGACCATCTAAAGTCCACTGATTTTACTATGTTGTTTGATGAGACTACCTACGATGATTTGGTGGACCTAGAGGGTGCCATGGTGAAGACAGCTATGCAAGCCTCATTGAGGGACACGTTTATGGTGGGCTCTAGTGGAGCCAATGATGCTGAGACATCGGGCACTAATGCCCAGACAGAGGGAGTGATTGATATGCAGACTTCACCGCAGGCTTATCCTGATATGCAGACTTCACCCAGGCTTAGCCTACCCATAGACAACCTGTTCAAGGCATCAACAACAACATTAGCCTTACCTGGGTGATAAAGAATATTCATGTCATAATCCTTGAGTAATTCTAACCACCTTATTTGTCTGAGAATAAGCTCTTTCTGAGTAAACATATACTAAAGACTCTTTTGATCGGTGAACACATCCACGTGAACACCATAAAGATAATGGCCCCATATTTTCAAAGCAAATACTACGGCAGCCAACTCTAGATCATGGGTTGGGAAGTTCTTCTCATGAACTTTCAACTATCTGGAGGCATAATTTATAACTTTGTCATTCTGCATTAACACATAGCCCAAATCAACTCTAGATGCATCACAATAAATAACAAAGTCTTGCGTGCCTTGTGGCAAGGTTAATATTGGGGTAGTAGTAAACCTCTTTTTCAATTCCTAAAAGCTTTTCTCACAAGTTTTAGACCATTGAAATTTCACTGTTTTCTGAGTTAACTTGGTCAAAGGAGATGAAATAGATGAGAACCCCTCTACGAACCTTCTATAATAGCCAACCAAACCTAAGAAACTCCTAATATAAGTTGGAGATGTGGGTCTAGGCCAATTCTACACTGCCTCTATTTTCTGAGTATCAACTTTAATTCCCTCTCTAGGCACAATGTGGCCTAAAAATGCCACAAACTCAAGCCAAAACTCACACTTAGAGAACTTGGCATACAAATCCCTATCCTTTTGTCACAACCCGAGCCTACACCCCGGACGTAACACGACGTACAAGACTCCAAAAAGCCTCATACAAGCCTCATAGTATTCATAACATAACACAATTGAATATGGTGCAGAAATTTAAAAAATTTTCTTTTAAAGTCGAAGTCTTTTATAAACATGAACGGAAGTCTATACTTGTCTCAAACCATCTAGAACCATAAGTCTAAAACTTTAGGACGCAACCCATACGAATGCTCTAAACATAATAATAAAAGGTAAAGGACATGATGGTTAAGCCCTCGAATACTATGAGGACTCACTATAACTTCTCTTTTTGATCTACTACAAACCTATCCACGAGGATGGAAGCCAATATCACCAAACCCTACACTTTGTAGAAAAATGTGGAAGAAATATGGGTTAGCACAAAAATGCATCAAGTATGATAGCCATACAAAAATCATGCTAAAAAGGACATTTTAGTTGAAAAGCATGCATTTAACAAGTTTGAGAATCATCATGAACATTAGTGTAAAAACATAAGACATAAGTATATTCAACATATAGATCATCATAGCATGATAAAACATACCATAAGCACCCTCAAAGTCTACTTGTGCAATGCATAGATGAAGTCCCATACCCCCATCTATACTAAGTAAAGCTTCTTGAGTAGTCATAGTTCATAGTTCATAGTTCATACCATTATAGTTAATACTTACATCATCATATCAAATAAAACCATCTCATAAGTAACCCAAAGTTATACTTGTGCAATGCATGAATGACATCCCATAATACCAGCCCTACTAAGTATCCCTTTTAGGCCACCATAGTCAAACTTATCATTCTTCATTCTCATATTTAGTGAATACTCATAGATAAGGAACATTCTCATTTAACAAGTCATGACAAGGAAAACAACTCATAGCAACAATCCAAGTTAAGCATTCATCATTACATTTAGCTTTCATTTTAACATTCTCATTAGCATCATTATAAGCAAATTCATTTCATTAGACATTATGACATTAAATAACACACATGACTACTCTCAAAGACTACTTGTGCAATGCATGGATGAAGTCACATACCCCCACCCACACTAAGTAGTGCATTCTTGAAAAGCCATAGATAATTATCATTCATTGTGGGGCTAAGCCTTAACCGACATATACTATGTGAGTAAATCATAGAATCCCGGTGTTACCCACAACGAATAAGGGATTCCTACTTGCCTAAGGTAGGACCGTCAATTTAGCTTAGGTGGATCCACTAGCTAACAACCTATGTGGGCAATAGTTATAGGATAAGGAGATTGCTACTAGATACCCCGCCTCAACTCACGGATGAGCATCCATCTCAAGAGATTGCTACTAGATACCCCGCCTCAACTCATGGATGAGTATCCATCTAAATCAATATCCACTCGGTGCTTAGCATTATTCGCCACAGAGTACTTAATATTCATTACTTTAGTTCATTAAAAATGGGATATATAGATTGTTACTAGATACCCGCCTCAACTCACGGATGAGCATCCATCTCAAGCCCAACATTCATTAAAATGGGATATAGAGATTGTTACTAGATACCCCACCTCAACTCACGAATGAGCATCCATCTCAATCCCAACATTCATTCATTAAGATAGCTCATAGATTCAAAGATGAGAATTGCCTTTCACTAAGAATCCCCATATTATGAGACCTTTCACAACATGTCATTATCATTCATTAGCATACAATTGAGAATAGTCTTTCAATCAACACATCATCATTAACATAATCTTAGAAATTTCAATTCATTATTCATTCATGAGTGTGTGTATGTGAGAACAGCCTTTCAACAACCATATCATTACATTATAGTCATGATCACATTACTTTCAATATACTCACAAAGCATGTACATAAGCATCATGATTATACAAATCCCACAATTTGCCCTTAAAGGACCATGAATCATAATTCACCAACACACCTAGAACTAATACAATTAGGCATGTATTATAATTTAATTCAAGTAATTAAACTACTACAAGAACAATTGCATAGCATTCACCTTACTACAATCCAGCCACATCACATAGTCTTAAATTAGGGTTATGGGGAATTCATGGATTCATGGGAGATTTTATCTTAAAACCTCCATAAAACATAAATTCAATCTTGATATATGATAATTAAACCATTGAAAACATTTTGAGAAAGAATCCATGAATTAGAATGAAAGAATGAAAGCCCTAGCTTTTGGAGAATTTGCTTCTTTGAAATTGAAAGTTTGAGGGCTTCATGGAAGAAAGCATGCCATGACTCAAGACTACCATACCTTAGATGAAGAAATCCAACCAAAATCGTGTGAGAAAACCCCTACTTCAAGCCCTAACTTGATCTTCCTCTTCTTCTTCAATGGAGTTTTTGGGAGAAAACTTTGGGGGTAAAGGTGGTTATGATTTGGGTAGTTGAGGTTTATGAAGTATATGAGGTGTTTAATAGTTTAAAAGTACTTAAATAGGTCTAAATAATCAATATAAAATGACCTCACTTCATAATAACTAACCTAGGAAGTTACCAAAAGACCCTTGCCTTGGCCGAGTTTGGACAGATTTGCAGGCACCACCTATGCCCATGACCTACGGACCATAGGTGGGTCAACGCCCCATCCTACAAGTCCGTGGGTGGGTCGAATGCAACCTATTTTTTGAGGGCCTGACCCACAACCCCCACCTATAGGGCGTGGGTCCACCTACTTGCCGTAGGTGCCATTCGTAGATGGCCCTATATTGGCAGCTTGGGCAGATTTGGGGAGTCTTGGGGGTTAGGCTTTAGGATCCTTCTTAAGGACCCTTGGTTGGTCCTTGAGGGGTCGTACCTTGACGTTTAACCCCACAACCTAAGTTTGGGAAACCACTTTACACTTCTAAACCCCATATCAAACTCAAAAACTCTAACGTAAGGCTCTAGTTTCACCTACGAGTTTTTCGGGTGTTACACCTTTAGAGTTTGGAGAATTATTCTGAGATGGATAGCATGATCTTCCTCATTCCTCGAATAGATTAATATGTCATCAATGAATACAACAACAAACATATCTAAATAAGGCTTGAATACTCTATTCATAAGGTCCATGAATGTTACAGGCGCATTGGTCAAACCAAAGGACATAACTAGGAACTCATAATGACCATAACGGGTCCTAAATGTTGTCTTTGGAATATCACATTCCCTTACACTCAACTAATGGTAGCCTGATCTGAGATCTATCTTGGAAAAACAAGTAGCACCCTAAAGCTGATTTAAAAGATCATCAATTCTCGAAAGAGGATACTAATTCTTGATGGTAACCTAGTTCAACTGGCGGTAATCTATACACATCCTAAGGGATCCATCCTTCTTCCTCAAAAAAAGACCGAAGTGCCCCAAGGTGAGACATTTGGTCGAATAAAAGCCATATTAAGGAAATCATTTAACTGCTCCTTCAACTTTTTTAACTTTGCTAGTGCTATTCTATATGGTGGAATAGATATAGGACAAGTATCTGAAAAAATGTCTATACCGAAGTCTATTTCTCTCTCAGGAGGGACTCTGGGAAAATCATCTGGAAACTCTTTTACTACTGAAACTGACTGAATAGAAGGTATCTCAACACTAGATCATTAACTCGAACTAAGTGATAGACACACCACTTGGAAACTAACTTCCTCACCTTAAGGTACGAAATAAAACGACCTTTAGGCACTACTAAACTGCTTTTCCACTATAAGACTGGCATATTTGGAAACTGAAACTTGACAACTCGAGTTCTACAATCAACTGAGGCAAAACAAGCATGAAGCCAGTCCATACCAAGAATGACATCAAAATCTATCATGTCTAACTCAACTAAATCAGCCATGGTGCTTTTGTGATTGATGAAAACAGGACAATCATGATAGACTCTCTTTGCTAGAATAGACTCACCAACAGGTGTAGAAATACTAAAGGGCTCACTAAGTTGCTCAGGAAGAACATTAAAATTCATCGCAACATATGGAGTTACAAAGGATAAACTCGCTCTTGGATCTAGCAAAGCATAAAAATTAAATTTAAAAACTTGGATCATACCAGTGATAAGATCTAGCGAATCCTCTTGCTTTTGGCAGCTAGTGATAGCATATAAGCAGTTTTCTACTCCACCAGTACCTGAAGTAGCTCTTCTAGGTGCAACTCTATAAAAACTTGGCCCTATTGCCCCCATTATTGTTACCCTGCTTGTTCTTTGGACATTCTCGCATGAAATGATCATTTTGGCCACACTTGAAACAACTAGTGGAGCAATCATGACACTCCCCTAAGTGATTCCTACCACACTTAGCACATGCAGGAGGCTTACTACCCTCTTGTGCCATACTACCCTGAGAATAAGCAGGTTTGGCTCTGAAATTTTGATTATTGTACTCATTTTTGTTCTTTGGTGAAGGTGCGCTAGCAGATGATGAAGCAGGTCCCTTTGGTTTCTGTTGGAAAGATGACCGGTTGGCATTACTTTTCTGTTGCCCAGACTCATTCCCTGTCTTAGCTCTGTTATTCTCTAACTCTTCTCTATCCCTCAGTTAGTCCTCATCAACTTGTTGCACATAGATCATTAGCCTTGTTATGTCTATATCCCCTATCAGCATAGCTGCCTTGCCTTACTTACTTGACAGACGAGGCAACCCAACAACAAATAAACTCAATCTTCTCCTCATGTTAGCAACCATCTCTG
Source organism: Solanum bulbocastanum (assembly GCA_037074985.1). Taxonomy (NCBI): domain Eukaryota; kingdom Viridiplantae; phylum Streptophyta; class Magnoliopsida; order Solanales; family Solanaceae; genus Solanum; species Solanum bulbocastanum. The sequence goes on along the minus strand of CM073603.1, from coordinate 22,674,658 downwards.
GAGCATAATGGGAAAGTCGTGTGAACTTTAGACTGTACTCATGAACGCTCAAAGAATCCTACCAAGAGTGAGAAACTTGCATACCTTTGCTTCTCTTAGTTCTCGGGGGAAGAAACACCCCAAGAAGGCCTTCTCAAAACAAGCCCAACTCACAGGTGGTGCACCCTCAACTTGGTTCTTCTTTCATTGGTTGAACCATATCCTAAAGACACCCTTCATTTGGTATCTATCTAGTTCCACCCTCTCAATATCAGCAACATGCATGATTTTGAAAACTTTCTGAAGCTCTTCAACAAAATTCTCTAGATCCACAGTAACACTAAAATATGTGAAGGTCGGAGGATTCGTCCTTAAGAACTCACGGATCATCGAAGTATCAGCCACTTCCTGTCGATTTCCCCTCTGTTGCCAACATCCAAATAGCCTCACGAAACTCAGCATTGGTGACCTCTCCTAGGGGTTGCACTTTTTGTGCATTAGGTACCCCTTATTCCTGTGGTTCAACATTCTTTCTAGTAGGACGGCCTAAGTCAGCTCTTCGTGGAGGCATGATCTAAAAGACACACGCAAGCACGAGTTAGAAGAAACTTTTTAGAGATCAAACTTTAACGCACGAAATGAGTGTGAAAGAAGTGAGAAAATTTTCTAAGTGTTGCAGCCTCCTAATTATAGATGTGGTGCGCTTCACACTAATAACTAGGACTCTACATACACATTTCATAGACTCCCTAGGACTCTTGAACTCTATGCTCTAATACCAAGTTTTTCATGTTTCGAGCGTACACCCTGGGCAGGTCTGGCACTCGAAAACCATTGCTGGCCCCAAGCGAACCCTTGGCCTGGCTTACTTACTCAGCAAAAGACTTAACTCATGAAGAAAAATACTTTTAAAAGTAAACTGAACTACTCAATAAACACTTAGAATGTATAAAGATAGCATTCACTTGCCAGTAGTGGCAACTCAAGTCTCAACCATTAAAACAGGAAATAGAAAACTCAAGAATTAACATCTGACTGTCTATGAGGCCTCTAAACAACTTATATGGATGTCAACACAAGACCTACAATATCCTAATGAACTAAAACTACTAAAAAACAATAAAAGGGATCCTCCAAAAGCAAGGAGGCTCACCAACAAACTCTGGAGCTTAACTAGAATCAACGATGCATTGGATGTTGATCCTGGTTACATGTATCTGCTCAATAAAAGATGCAGGCCAAATGGCATCAGAACATTATATGTACGAGCATGTGAGGGGAATACTAAACAAAACATAAGCTTGAAAGAAATTGAAAGAACATACCTGGGCTCAACTCAACTCATTTCAATATAAAGCAATAATATGAATGCAATATAAAGAAAAGCTTTTAAAACATGAATAACAACTCTGTGTATTTAGAAATACAATAGTAACTTTGTATGTATGCAAAGATACAATAAAACTCTGGATGTATATGAAAATACAAGATACTTCTATGTAATATAAGAATACAAAATACTTTTGTGGGAGTTTCTCTAACCGACAACCATCACTTAAGAGTTATTGTGATGATACAACATTTTGCCTCACGCTGCCAGGGCCGTCCTATACCTTGCCAAGGGTATAGAACCTGACTACTAAGTGGATCCACTAGTCTATACTAAAATTCACTAAGGAATCATCTAAAATTATGACCCTTATCTACCTATGGTGGCTACATGGTTTATGGGGGCTGGGAGTTGTCTAAACTCTCCCCCATATAGATGCTCAATACTACTCCCAAAATATACTAAATCAATATGTTTAAAAACATAACTCTGTGGTTTGAGATAATTGTTCAAAACTTAGCTCAAAGGCTCTCTTGGAAATCAAAGTTTCCTCTCTTGCTTAATTGTGAAAGCATTTACTCTTTACTTTATCTGAAAGGCTCTTTTGGAAATCAAAGTTTCCTCACTTGTTATAAACGTGAAAACATTTTAAAAGTCTTTGGGAATACATAGTCCCGATATACTCTTTTGAAGAAATGAACTTCAAACTTTACTCTTTACTCAACTCAAAACTCAAGTCTTAAAACAAAGTTGAAACATTTGTAAAAGATTTTTGGAAAACTCTATGAACTTCTCTTGACTTAGCTCTTAACTTCTCTTGACTTGAATCTTAACTGATCCTTTAATTGAATTATGTATTAAAGGATTGTGATTTATGATAGGAAAGATCTCATGATGCTTAGGAGTGTTTTTAGATAATTAAACTTGAGAAAAGATCAAGAAATCACTGTCTAGAAGCAAGTCCGCGACGCGGAGATGCATTTAAATATTTGGTCGCAAAATAAATTTTGAGGCAAAATGGTCTGTGACCACTCCTCGATGCGGAAGAAAATTCTAGAAAAATGTGGGGCAGGTCCGCGATGAAAATTGGGACTCCAGTTTTGCCTGACTTTTTCCTTCTTCATTTTCTAACCCCAATTCACCTAAACTCGGTTTTTTTTCTCAAATTCTCTTTAGATTCAGATACCCAGCACATGTACACAAGAATCTAACTCAAAATAACTCTAACAATCGACCTTAAACTCTCAAGAACTCCTCAATCTCATCCCAAATTCAAGAACGAAAGCAATTCAAGAATACAACTCAAGAACATCAAAGTCTCAATCTTTTAGGACGAAAATTATACTGAAATAAACATGTTTGGCGCGTGGGGGAACAAACCCAATGATATGTGAACTCACATACCTCGTAGGGATTACCCCTTGACGAAATCCACAAGCAATTCAACAAGAACTTAACGATTTCCTTGCTTCTCCTTCTCTTTCTCCTCTTCTTTTCTCCTCTCTCAAAACACTAACTTGTTTTTCAAAAGTGTAAAATGAACCCAATCAGTTTAGACCACAACTTAATTACCAAAACTGAAATTAATTAATTGGGCAGTGAAAAGACCATAATGTCCATCTAAAATCTGGTTTTGACTTTCTTTAACTAGACATACCAACTTCAAATGGGTATATCTCACTCATACAAACTCATAATTGAGTAAACTTGGCGGTGTTGGAAAGATAATTCCAAGATCTTTCTTACGGTATCTAGAAGCACACCTAACTCATCCTGAGCTAGGTGTTATGGTCGTTTGAAGTTGACCCAAAAATCAAACTTAACATAATCTAACCAATTTTCTAGATTTTCATTCTTTCCAAAAATGGCTCTTTCTAATTCTAGCTCTCATAAATTGTGTGGAAGGATTAAAAGAAATGGGGTATCTAATGATTCATGTTTAGTTGAATAATGGGGTGGATTATGAACATGTTTGAAGGTGAAAGAGAAGGAGAAGAAGTGATTTTCATGCCATAGTTCATAAAGGTAGAAGTCACTAAGCCTAAATGATCATACCTTTACACTCAGCCCCATTACAAACCCTAAAAGGAACTTTGTGATCTTGAGTGAGTTGAAACGAACATTGATTGGAAAATAAGGGCAAGCCTATGGGTGGAGTCACACATGTGTTCATCTTCATGAGTGTGAGAGTTGTATGTGATTTCGGGACCTTAAATTGTTGTGAAGTTTTGTGTGAATATGGAATCATTTTTTGTTGTGAGAACATTTAAGTACCTTTGTTGAGCTTGAGTACACTTGATAGTGGTGAGTTGCAATTTGAATATTTGAGTGCAGAACTGAGCATTGTATGTGTAGTTTGAACCTTTTGTGTCCATTTATGTTGAGTCTTAAGTAGCACTGTTTGTAGACATCCTTGTTGAACCAATTGATCTTGGATTTTACTTGAGGACAAGCAAAAGTTTGAGTTGGGGGTGTTGATGAGTCTGAGATTTTGAATCATTTAGGGCTTTGTTTTGATAGTTTAGGTGTCCTCAAATACCTAATTTATGCTCTAAACTAATATTAAAGTGTTGATTGTAGTTATGAAGGCTAAGGCACAAGGCAAGGACACTACTGGGCAAAAAGGAGCAAATAAGCTAAAGAAGTGAAGAAAAGTGATTATGGTGATCGCCAAGACCACTCAGTGAACCACCGAGTGGCACTTTAGCTCACCCAAAGTTCCAGTGTGCCAGCCCTGGGGAAGAACCAACTTGGCGACAGAAATGGGCAATCGGCGGATTGCCGAATGACTCCGTGATAGAAACCTTGATAGCCTAAAGTCACAAAACCCTGAAGAAAAATGGTCAATACAAACCAAAGATGAATTTTTGCAAAGGGAGGATCGCCGACTGGGTTGGCGAGATGCGACTTACTTCGCCTAATGGCCTTTCAGGCAAAAAATTGGAAAACTACAAATTGAAATTTAAACAGAGAAAAAAGGGTCTTCCCTGAGTACCCATAGTTCTGATTCCAAAGCTCTGAAGAATTTTAGTTTTCTTTGAGGCTTTTGAGAAAAAATTTTGAGGAATTGCAATTGAGTTTTCGAATTTATTCAATTGGAGCATTCTATAGACTTGGAAACTTTTACCCAGATCATGGTAATATACTTGGTAATTGTTTCTCTCTTTTTATAATGTTTAGCTAAAACCCCAATTCTTTGCATGTGATCATGTGATTATTGGCTTAATTAGCTTATGGGTATTGTTGTTTAATGATTTAATTGTTGTTTAAATGTAGGTTTGATCAAAGGTGAGTAGTAATTTATGAATTGTTGTTGCAAATACAATGTTAGCTTAGTGTTTTGGGCTTATTCGAGAGAGAGGTTCTAAAACCAAGGTTATCGATTGATGATTGTAGCGTGTGAGTTGTTATAGGTTCAGCTCGAAAGAGTGAATCTTCACTCGCTCCTACCTATCTAGCTCAAGAGAGTAGATAAATTAAGGTTTTGGGTTGTTTTATAGTGCTAAGCTTGTCGAGGTTTGAGAGAACTCGTCTGAAACGTAATAGTTGTTCGAGAGAAAACTATTGCACCTGTAGTCTAGCCTACCTACAGTGATTCAACAAATTATTAATAAACTTCAATTACCCATATAGCATAATTAGCCTATAATTGATCACATCTCGAGAATTCCTCTTAATATTGTTGAAACGCCATGTTTTCATAATTGTTTCAATTGATTATTGATAAACCTATCCCTCATCTGATATTTGTTGTCACCCCTTTCAATTTAACTAAATGTTTACGATAATTTCTATTCCTACCACCAATTAGATTACATTTGTAACTTCGTAACTGAATTCGAACTTGTACCACTCCCTGTGGGTTCAACCCCAACCTTTCGTTGGGTTTTATACTAGATTACGATCGCCCACACCTAGTACTAGATGAGGTGTGGTTGAGGTTCATCAGTGTGCCACGTAATTTAAAGGATTATTTAATTATCTTAAATGGTATTCCATTAAAAGTGGCTAAAATTGGACCCAAAGGTGGATGGAAAGGATATTTGGGAACTAATAGGTGGATAGGGGTAGTTGTGTACCATTTTCAATACTTCGAGGGTATTTTAGGCCCTTTTTTGTTGAAAATTTACAAAAATCCCTACTTTATGCGATGTATTATTCGGATAAAGTGATGTATCGATTGTATACATCACTTTACGATACATCGAGACATACGTGATGTATCCAGACGTTGAAGAATGTATCTGAAATCGAAATGCAATGTATCAGGATGTTTTAGGATATATTCGAATTCCACCAAATTTAAGGAATTTTTGTACTTTGAAAAAAAAAATAGTGATAAGATATAATTACACTATGAGATTTGTGTATAATCTAGTACGAATAAAAGGGTTGACTCCTTTGTTGTCTTGTTTCTATTATGGCAGTCACCCGACAAATAGACTCCCATCTCAAATAAAAATATAGTTAGTTGTCCATTGTAGGGTTTCCCAGGCTTTGTGCTACATGTGAAAAATCAACCACATTCTATTAAAACGGATCAAGAACTATTATGTGTTGTTTATTATTGTTTCCTTTATTTTCTCAAACCCCTTGAGAAAATTCAAGAAAATAAGAAACCTTTTTACACATTCATGATTCACATTTTAGACCAAAAAGGAGGGGTTTTCTTAATTTTCCACTTCTCACATGGCAAAAATATATGTACAAAAAGGCCTATTGCAAACACTAATTTAGGGGGTGTGCCAATAGTAAGTAATATTAAATGTTGAAAGGGTCTCAATTGAATCCCTTTCTTTAAAAGCAATTCATTATAATTATAAAGAATTTGTATATTTATTAATTGTTGAAGGGAAACTTGATTAGAGATCTTCTATGTATGTGGTTAGGGTAATGTAAGAAAAATGGTGAAGGAAGAAAATAAGTATCAGAAGTCGAGGTCTTTCAATTTTAGGAAGATACTTGAGCTTCCAAGTAGATTGGCACATAGCATTGGAGATCGGAGATTAGTGGTGATGACGATGATACTTACTCTCTAATCTTTCAAGATCTTGTAAGCTCAAGTAATCTCTTTGAAACTATGACCGCTAAGAGAAGGTCAGTAAAGACTTAGAAAGCTTTTGGAAGAAGATTTTGTATTGCTTGTGGAATGCTTACACTTTGTTAAATGATTTACAAATGAGAGGCCCTCTATTTATACTACTTCTTAGGGGCCCAAGTATAAATAATACATTTACTTTGCAATTCCCTATACTATTTACACTTTAGTCCTATTTTAGAATTCTATACATGTTCTAGGGAATTCTAAAGCTTTCTAAGATATTTTCTAATGCATTCTAGAGTCTTCAAAGGAAAGATCTAGGGAATTCTAGAGTTTTCCACTAACCTCTCTCAATAACTCTAGATTCTTCCTCCTTATTTTTATGTCAAATTTGAAGGGCAAAGTGGTGGGTCATGACATAAGGGCACATCAAGGGGGATGAAATTGAAGTCCAAATTACTAAGTCATATATGAGGAAACCCTACCTTGTATCTCGTATGAGTGTGGTGTTAAATTATAGGAGAACCCATGACATATTTCACCTTGTGAGTATGAAAGTATGCCGCTTTCTATGAGAATGAATTTATTCTCAAAAAACACTTATGAAAACCAAGATAGCACAAGATTGTAATGTGTTGGCTATTAAAGCTTATGTCAACACCTTGATTATTTTATGTAAGAAATGATACTTTATTTCCCTTAAGAAGTCATTGTTAAAGTCTGAGATCATTACTGACTCTAGAGTAAAGGTTATTGTTTTACTAAGTAAAGGTTCAATGTAGAGCACACCTTCATTATTCATAATAGTTTACCTTCAACTAAATTAGTGAATTCTCTTATTTTAATATTAAAATGAGTGGAGAAATATTGGTATATATGCATTTCATTATTATGAATCATGGTTGACACATGATGTGGAAGTTTTCAAATCCAGTTGAAATAACCACAAGAATTTTGACCCAAGACGATGACATTTGTAGAATCGACGTCCACCATTTTTAAGAGTTGTAGCTAGGGGTGTACATAGGTCGGTTTGGTTTGGTTTTTCATTAAAAAAAACCTAAACTAATTATGTTGGTTTATTAAATATAAAAATAAAATCAAACCACGCAAAGTCGATTTTTTCAATTTTGGTTTTAGTCGGTTCTTTCGCGATTTTTTTGCTTTTTCGTTTGTTTAGATTATTTACAAGTATACGGTGTTTGAAAAAAAGATCAAATATATTTTCAGTTACCTGTGTGATAAGCTAAACTTAAGAAATCTTAAATGAATAGAAATTTTCGTAAAGACAGTAAAATTCACATAAGTACAAAATATTTTTTTTTTTTGAAATATCAACGTTCATTATGTTAAATTAATAATATTAAAGGATACAGTCAAACTGAATACAAAACAAAATATTTACAAAGTAAATTGTTAACTTCGAATTTGAAAAACTATAACGATATAATTGTAACTTCGATCTTAATACAGACTAAAATATTTACAAATTTTACAAGCCCAAATTTGAGATAAAATACATAAACATTGAAAACTATAAACTAACTAAAAATATATTAACAAAGTAGATTATAAATAATATTTTTTATCTATAAATAAAATAAAATTATATATATAATATTTACAAAATTTTACAAGCCCAAATTTGAAATAAAATACATAAACATTGAAAACTATAAACTAACTAAAAATATATTAACAAAGTATATTATAAATAATATTTTTTATCTATAAATAAAATAAAATTATATATATAGTATTTACAAAATTTTACAAGCCTAAATTTGAAATAAAATATATAAACATTGAAAACTATAAACTAACTAAAAATATAATAATAAAGTAGATTATATATATATATATATATATATATATATATATATATATATATTATGTCGGTTTGATTTGAGTTCGGTTTGACTTTTTTGCTATTAATACCAAACCAAACCAAGAGTGGTCGTTTTTTTTTTCAACCGTCAAACCAACCAAGCCAAACCACAAATTGTTTTTTTTTTGGGTTTGATTTGGTTCGTCGGTTCGATTTGGCTTTACGGCTTGACTTATATACCCATAGTCGTAGCAGTAAAATCTCTTGCCATAAATATGCACTTACATGTACGGGATTGAAGTTCTTCAGGAGAAGAAATCAAAGCAGATTGTGACAATTTTAACAAATCGAAGAAGATGAACACTGATCTTCTAAGTAGGAAGCTAATTGAATTAAAATTGGGGAAATGAAGTGTATATTGGGAACGAAGGGTTTAGGGCTGTTTTTATTAGATGGATTTTTTTGTATTGGGGCTGGTGGGTTTAGTAAGTCTTGGGGCGGGTTTAGTTACAAATCGGTGGGTAATGGGTTAGTTTAAAATTATATTAAATAATTAAATTGCAACCAATGGTTGAGCGCTATGTAATTAAAAGAATTATTTAATTATTTTATATGGTAGTCCATTAAAAAAATGGTTAAAATTGGACCCAAAGGTGGATGGGAAGGGTATTTGGGAGTCAATAGGTGGATGGAGGTAGTTGTGTACCATTTCCAATACTTTGAGGGTATTTTAGGTCCTTTTTCGTTGAAAAATTTACAAAAAACCCTACTTTACGCGATGTATTAGCCGGATACATCACCTTACGTGATGTATCAGTTGAATGCATCACTTTATGATATATCGAGGCGTATGTGATGTATCAGGGTGTTGAGGAATGTATCCGAAACCAAGATGCAATGTATCGGGACGTTTTGGTATGTACTCGGATTCCACCAACTTTAAGGAATTTTTGTAATTTGAAAAAAAAAATAGCGATAACACTATGAAATTTGTGTATAATCTAGTACGAGTAAAAGGGTTGACTCCTTTGTTGTCTTGTTTCTATTTATGGCAGTTACCCGACAAATAGACTCCCATCTCAAAATAAAATATAGTTAGTTGTGGATTGTAGGGTTTCCCAGGCTTTGTGCTACATGTGAAAAATCAACCACATTCTATTAAAACAAACCAAGAACTACTATGTGTTGTTTATTATTGTTTCCCTTATTTTCTCAAACCCCCTGAGAAAATTCAGGTGAATAAAAAATCTTTTTACACATTCATGATTCTCATATAAGGAAAGGTTTTCTTAATTTTCCATTTCTCACATTCTTTGAGGGCAAAAACATTTTAATATTCAATGTTGAAAGGGTCTAAATTGAATCCCTTTGTTAAAAAATCATACATTATAAATAGGGATTTATATATTTATGAATTGTTGAAGGGAAACTTGTAGAAAGTATTATTACATCAAAGAGGGACAAATCTTTTATTATTTCGTGATTAGATATCTGGTAATTAGGGAATTGAAACAAAAATGGTGAAGGAAGAAAATAAGTATCAGAAGTCGAGGTCTTTCAATTTTAGGAAGATACTTGAGCTTCCAAGTAAATTGGCACATAGCATTGGAGGGGAGAGTAGTAGTGATGACGAAGAGGAGATCGGAGGAGGAGGAATAATACCTTTACAAAATCAACATATAGATAGTACTGCTTTTGATCCATCACTTGTTTCAACCTTGACCACCAAGGTACCAAAAGCCAAACCTTCAGGTAATTCATTCTTCACATTATTATTATATAGTTTGATACACAACATGCTTGAACTTGATGCAAATACATTTATCCAGACATGGAGTTGATGAAAGAAAGGTTTTCAAAGATGCTTTTAGGAGAGGATATGTCAGGAGGAGGCAAAGGTGTTTCATCAGCTCTCGCTTTATCAAATGCCATTACCAATCTAGCTGGTAATATAATATAATATAATCAAAAACACACAACTACTTTATCTAACTCTTGATTCCAACATATGTTATTATAGCTTCTATTTTTGGAGAACAATCAAAATTGGAGCCCATGTCTCAAAAGAGAAAAGAGAGATGGAGAAAAGAAATCGACTGGCTTCTATGTGTTACAGATTACATTGTTGAGTTTGTCCCTGGACAACAAAAATCAAAAGATGGAACAAACATGGAGGTATGTATTTCACCATCTTAATTTTCAACATTCAAAGACTGAAATGACAATAAGCTGCTTTGACAGATAATGATTACTCAACAAAGAAAAGATCTGCTCATGAACATCCCTGCTCTTAAGAAGCTCGATGCAATGCTCATTGTGAGAACCCTACCCTACGTCCCTACCCTACCCTATAGTGTTGTTATTTGCATCATTAAATAAATGAATGAATCAGGATCAACTCTAATTCTACATAAATATATGAATCAGGATTGCTTAGACAATTTCAAAGACGCAAAAGAATTTTGGTATATCTCAAAAGATGCTGACGATTCTGAAAAAGGTGTCCAGAGAAGTGATAAGTGGTGGCTACCTACCATCAAGGTTCCACCCGAGGGCCTCTCAGATGAATCGAGAAGATGGCTACAATATCAGAAGGATTGTGTGAACCAAGTACTCAAAGCATCCATGGCAATTAATGCCCAAATACTAGCAGAAATGGAAGTCCCTGAAAACTACATTGAGTCTCTCCCTAAGGTGAGAAGAATTCATTTACTCATTGAAGAGAAGAGACATTTTAATATACTATCCGAGTCTTTTTTGTGTTTTGTAGAATGGTAGATCAAGTCTTGGTGATTCAATCTACAAGAACATCACGGTTGAGTTTTTTGATCCAGAACAATTCCTTTCAACAATGGACATGTCATCGGAACACAAAGTTGTTAACTTGAAAGACAGAATTGAAGCGTCTATTGTGATTTGGAAGAGAAAGATGCACCAAAAAGATGCAAAATCTTCGTGGGTTCCAGCTGTGAGTTTGGAGAAGAGGGAGCTGTTTGAAGAGAGAGCAGAGACTATCTTACTCTTGATAAAACACAGATTTCCTGAAATCCCTCAATCTTCCCTTGAGATAAGTAAAATTCAATATAACAGAGTAAGTAGTAGTAGTAGTAGGATCATACTAATTATGATAATATTGATTGAACATGTTATCAAGTGTGTGTTCCTTCACCTTTCTGACTATAGGATGTCGGACATTCTGTTCTAGAGAGCTATTCAAGAGTGCTAGAGAGTCTAGCCAACACAGTTACATCACGCATCGAGGATGTCCTATACGCAGATTCTGTCGCACAAGATCCATCACTTGCAATAGCAAAGTGGAACCGTTCAGCTGATTCATCACCTCAAAAACCACAAAGTGTTGTGTCCACTCCCAAACAAGAGTCGGATTGTACAGCAGAAACACCTACCTCAATGACTTTATTTGACTTCATGGGCTGGAATATGGAACAAGGAGAGGCAGACATAAATAAGACTAACTTGGAGGCTCTTCCCCTAACATGAGAAAAAAACCATAAACACAAGAAGAAAGAGATCCATTTTTGGACTAAACGCTTCATACTCATCTTGTAAAGCAGCATAACTCACTTCATAGTTTTAAGTAGAAATCACATTCACAACAGCGAGCAACCTAGGATTATTTTTTTTTCCAAGTATGTGCTAATATTTGTTGATGTCCAATATTTCTAATTCATCAAACCACCAACATGTGCGAGAAAATAAGAATTCATAGCATTTCGCCTGAGCAGAAGACCTCATCAAATTCCTTTAGAATGAAATTTCCAAATATAAATTATGTCTACATAGACACATTCGTCTTATTTAACATCAAAGGATAAGGAGGCGATAATGGAAAGTAGATTCAATATTAATAAAACTGCTCTTGAATGCAACAAATTTAGGCCGCCCTAGTAACAGCAGCATGCATGGCATCAGCAAGGTGAGGAACTGTCCGAGAACTAAGACCTGCCATGCTAATTCTCCTGCAAATGAGAAAGGAGAAAATGATTCCTCTTTTGAAAATTTCAAGGAGAAAAATGTCACTAGTAATGAGCATCTTTCTTAACCAAATCCAACTTCAACAAAGATGTTTCAACTCATACCAGAGAAGTGAATATGCCATGGATTGAATGTAATGCTTTTAGAAAAGTGGTGTAATTAGGAAGGAGGGGAAGAAAAACAGTAGCAGCAATCTCTTCGGTAAAGTTAAGTATATGGATGACAGAGCTGAACTTTCTTATGCTTATTTTCCAAACTGAAACTTTCAGTTCGAAATTTCTCCTTACTAAAGAATTCAAGCCGAAACAATCAACTATAAGCACTTCTAAGTTCGAATTCATTAAGTTTCAAAGTGATCCACTGTACCAAACTAAAGAATGAAACCACTATCAACAGTCGGGTGTCCTTACCCATCAGATGTCATGTAAATGTGATACTCTCTAGTCATGAACGAGACTTGCTCAGCATTCAATCCTGTGAAAGTGAACATTCCAATTTGCTTGATGATATGACTCCAATCACCTGGAGTACCTGCAAAACAGAATTAAACTTGCATTAATACTAAACGGAACAATTACATGTGTTTTCTCCAGAAAAAGTTCTCATAGCAGTACCAGTCACACCAAGCAGGCAGACACAGCATGCCTCACTAGAAAGAACAAATCAGAAAATCAGATACCTCGAGCTTGCATGGCATCATAGAGTTGCTGGCGCATGCTAATAATTCGGTTGGCCATTGCTTTCAGCTCAACTGTCCATTCGTCATACATTTGTCTATTACCAATAGATAACAACCACATCAAAATATAGAAGCTATATACTATCTACTGACAAGCAAAAAGAATTTTGTAATAGCTGCACAAACCTGTCCTTGAGTATAGTGGCAACAATAGACGCACCATGAATCGGTGGATTTGAGTACATTGGCCTTATAACCATCTTTAGCTGGCTTTCAACTTTGCTTGCAACATCGCTATCTTTGCAAACCTACAACAAAAAATTATATTAGCCTTGTTCAGCTTTGGGTGTCTATAGCTAAAACGCCAAGAGAATGACCGTTTTCCCTAAACATATTATCCTTTACCAACCATTTCCACTCTGTCCAATTACAATCTAAATGGACACGGAGGCCCTCAAAAATAGCAATAGGGCAGAAAGAAGGAAGGACAAAAACATCATGGCCACACACAAAAGAAGAGAGAGGATAACCAAAATCCCAGAATTGTATTGAGGCTGCAACACCAAGTAAACAAGTGCACTTCTACCAAATAAAGCAGCCTTCAAATATTTTAAATCTGGCTGTGAATCTTTAGAGACTGTGTTCATTGCGCTGCAGAACTTTAAGCTTTTCAGGGAATACAACTTAAATAGTGTATTTAAAGAAAAACAGTATCTTTAAGACATAAATAGTATGATAATTCTTCAGCCCCCAATGGCATCACTTAATAAAAAGGGAAAGTAACTAAACTGACATAGGACTTACAATGCTAAGGGCACCGACACGCTCTCCATACAGTCCCATGTTTTTGGCATAACTCTGAGCTGCAATACATTCACCACCATCAGCCACAAACATGCGAACAGATTGTGCATCTGCATCTAGGTTGCCACTGGCAAAACCCTGCAATATCAAGAAAATATGTAATACAGTAGGGTCAGTTGAGAAGCCCATTAGTAAATAGGTTGTGGGCTTCAAATTATTTAGCAATCATTCTAAACGAAGTATCACTTGAATGTCAAAATCACATCTTAGGCTTAACCTGATAAGCACTGTCAAAGAAAGGTAACAACCCCTTGGACCTCATCAACTTCCTGATTTTTTCCCACTGGTCAATTGTTGGATCAACGCCAGTTGGGTTATGAGCACAAGCATGGAGAAGAACTATTGCACCAGCGGGTGCAGCAGTAAGATCATCCAATAATCCTGCAGGGGTCATAATAAACCCACCTTTTAAGTATACTCAACACCAAAAGCAGGGGAAGCCACAGATAAGGTGATTATATCTATAGCAAAGAAAAGCAAAATTAAATAAATAAAGATCTTGTTCTTGGTACCCATAAAATATAGATCTATCCAAACACGACAAGGAGCAAGTCAAGTAGTGCATAAAAAGAGTGAATTCTTTTTCTTTTTTATCTTTACAGTCTGTTCTTATTTACAAAGAGTACTTAAGAAAATTGGTAACAGTGGTACCTTGAAAATCCAGGCCTCGTGTTGCTGGGTCATAGTAACGATAATATTTTACTGAAAGCCCAGCTAAAGTGAAAATCTTAGGATGGTTTCCCCATGTTGGCTGTGGTATATATATAGAATGCTGGAAACAAGACAAACGGTAGAATGTTCATTCAAGTGTCATTTTGATTCAGACATATCAAGGGAAAGAGTGTAAGGAATACTTACTTCATGATAATGCCTGGCCAGAAACTCAGCACCAACCCTCAAAGAACCAGTGCCCGACAAGCACTGAACAGTGGTCACCCTATTCTCTTTAATGGCAGGGCTGTATCAGCAACAGAACAAATACATAAGCATAGATACATTTAAAAACAAGTAAATTAATAACTCATAACTCAACTTAACAAGGAGTAAAATAGAATTCTTGATATCACATTCACCATGCACAGATAATCAGTACAACAAAAAGGAGGGAAAAATAAGTCTAGAACAATTTTCTTATGATGTAAGGCCGTGATAATAAGATGAAATACCAAATAAAGGTCATCAGTTTCTCTATATTGCAGGGATAAAGCAATTCTCATCCAAATATCAAGAAAGACTGAAGGAAGAACTTTGAAGGTTCAGCAGCATTTCTTTTCTCTTCAAAGAGATAATTGGTTCAGCTAGACAGGTCTAAATGGAATGGACATGGACAGTGATAATTCAGTAGCTAGCTTGGCATTGAGGTGTAGTTGTTGTTGATGATAAGAGGTTCAGCAGCCTTTTACTATCAATAAGAAAAGGATGTATGCACGACATGTATGGATTATGTAAAGGAAATGGTGCTAAAGAAGACACTACCACAATTTTCACCTTCCAATAAGCAAACGTGAAAAAGACATTATTAACTTATGGAAGAAAAGAGATATAGGATTGGGACCGTCTCTCGTACTAGAAAATGCACCCATTTAAACTCCAGCAATATTTAAAAATCTCCAAACCTGTCAGCACCAAATATAAGCTTGGCACTCAATTTGTTAAAATTGGCTAGTCCAGTAATTGAGAGATATTCCTTCACGCGAGACCTACATTATACAGTAGCCTTAGATTACTATGTTGGCTTCAAGTGATTATATCTTCTCATAATAAGATAAGTGTCTAATTTAGCAACCAACTCACGTGTCATTGACAAGCATTTGTTCAGCTCGTCTCACCACATTAAGAACAAGGGGTTTTCCTTCCTGTCATAGTTATAGTTGGCATTAGAAAAATGATTCTTCAAGCTTTACAATAACAATTAGCTTAGGATTAAAGAACCAATCACTAAAAAAAAGAGGTAGCAGCAAGAAAATATCTTTATTTGTATCATTGCAATGATGGAAACAAATATAATTGATTTAATTTTATTAATTATACACAAGGGGAGGAAATGGAAAAACGATTCATTGAATGAACAAGTTGTATGTATGTAGATTAAAGAAATAGGAAGGAAAAGAGTGAGCGAGAGACCTCAGTTCGATATGCACCAACACCCAAATTCACTTTGACTGGGCTGCTATCTTTGTTATAAGCAACTGTTACCTGTATTATTGAATCAAAATAAGAAAAAACCTAGATCCATGCAATACAATGGAAAACCACATTGCCATCAATCAAATCAAATGATCTCCAAGATCAAATCATCAACTGATTATTACTAATTTTTAAAGTTGGTCCTAAGTCTAACAACAAAAACAAAGAGGAGTCAGGAGTGGAAAGAGGTAATATACCGACCCCTAAGATGGGATCTTCAGGAGCACGAACAACACGAGCAAAAACAGAATCTGCCATTGGAGTTGGAATTTCAGAGAACAAGCTCAACGATGTTATGGAGGTGAGTTCAGTACACCTTCTTTCTTTAATCTTTTACTTTAATAATAAAAAAAAAAGTATTGTTCGCTTCTTTGGGGGCTGCGTGGAATACGCCACCTGTATCTCTATGACACAGTGGGCGGTTCAAAACAAGGCACTCGGGACTGCGCCAAACTTTTCTTTCTTGCTCCATAACATAATACAACTTCCTTTCTTTCTTTTTTAAAATAATTCTTTTCACTATGAAAACAATAGAAACTTTAATATAGGACTCCATTTAACATTATTTACGTTCTGTTTTAACTTTTACCTCACCGACATTTTTTTTATGATTTATACTTCTAAAATCAATTTTATTTTTAAATTTTGGTAAGAAATAAATTGTGGTATTTGCTAATTAATTTTGAAAAGTATTTTTACATAATAATTAATGTTTGATGAAGTTTTTAAAAATGCTTCGAACGGTTTATTTGGACACACTTTTATTTTTTTTAAAAAAATAGAAAAGTAATTCTTTTGGAGAAAAATAATTTTTATTTGACTATTCCAATTTAAAGATAATTATATTGTCTTTGACTAATTCATTTTGAAAAGTATTGTTGATAATTAAATTGTGTTTGACTTATTTTCCTAAAAAATACTTTTGAGCATCGAATTATGAAAAGTGCACGTTTACTTTTCATATTAGTTTATAGAAAAATTATGCTAAATAGCTATTATGAACTTAGTTAAGTTTTTACTTCATTTAATTAAAACTAAAAAGTAAATATTAAAATTTTCAATCAATATGTTATAAAATAAGGTTAGAACAATATGAAGATGAAGAACAGAGAGATCAGAGAGATTTTTATTGTTATTCTTTCAAATATATTCAAATGTGTACAACATAATGCTCAAGATCTCTATTTTATAGTGTTACATAGAAATATCCAAAAAAAATCATAAATATTGCATTAATCCTTGAAAATGCGGAGAAGATTAAGAAATATGAAAGATAAATGAGAAAGTGTTGAAGATGTGGATATTGCTACACATAATGATAAGAAGTAGTGGAGATATTATATTTAGTGTAGAAAAGACATAAAATAACACATAAAGTTATCCAGAATTTTCAAAAAGACAACTTAACTATGGGGGCGTTCTATTACCCCTAAACAATTTCGAACTTATATTATTATATCATTTTTTGATCAATTTCAGAATTTTCAAAAAGACACATTAATTATGGGACGTCCTTTTTTAATTCTTTTCCCTGTGAAAAAGAAAAATAATACCAACTTTAACATTATTTACTTTTTGTTTTAACTTTTACCTCACGGAAATCTTTTAAGATTTATACTTCTAAAAAAATCAATTTATTTTGAAACTATTTTTTTGGTAAAAAATAAATTGAGTTTGCTTATTAATTTTAAAAATATTTTGCATAATAATTAATGGTTGATGATGTTTTTAAAAATGCTATGAAGGGCTTATTTAGATGCACTTTTAAAAAAAAAAAAAAGAAAAAAGAAAAAAACCTAGAAAAGTAATACTTTTGGAGAAAAATAATTTGTGTTTGACTAATTCATTTAAAAAGCATTTTTAATAAGCATATTGTGTCTGACTAATCATTCTAAAGAAAAAAATTTTTGAGCTTCAGATTATGAAAAATGGCAAATGTCAATGCATATTTACTTTTCAAATTATTTTTAGAGAAAAATTATGTTAAATAACTATTATAAACTTAATTAAGTTTTTACTTTATTTAATTAAATCTAAAAAGTAAATATTAAAATTGTCAACCAATATGTTCTGAAATTAAGGTTAGAACAATATCAAGATGAAGACAATAGAAGTAGAGAGACCAGAGAGATTTTTATTATTATTCTTTCAAATATATTCAAGTATGTACAACATAATACTCAAGATCTCTATTTATTGTATTACAAAAGGACATACAAAAAAAAAGTCATAAACATTAGATTAATCCTTGAAAATATGGGAAAATTAAGGGGTATGAAAGATAAATGAAGAGGTGGTGGAGACAATGGCGGCTCTATGATTTTCATCCAGGGGTTTGAAAAATAAAAATATAAACGTGTGAATAAGCATGAACGTTTGGATTTTTTTTTGGTTTAAATCTACTCTTTAAAAAATAAAATAAAAAGAAACATGAAAGATTGGTCCTGAAACTAAATGTAGAAGAGATTAAAAAAAATGCCCATAATGGCATTCGAACCCTGGACGTGAGGCTAAATTAAAAAAAGATCTACCACTATGCTACAACTACATCTTGGTTACAATTTAAAGAGGTTCAAAATCATTATATCTACATAAATTCAGAAAAGATTAATCCTTGAGGATGTGGGAAAAATTAAGTGGTATGAAAAATAAATGAAGAGGTGGTGGAGATGATGGTATTACTACACATAATGATAAAAAGTAGTGGAGATATTAACATTTAATGGACATTCACATAATATATTTCATAACATTAAGGTAGATAAAAAAGAAGTAAAGGTGGCACCTCTCTCAATGGCCGAGAATTCTATTTATTTTTTTTGTGGGTTTTTTGACGTTTTCTCTAATTTTTTTTAGTTTTTTTATTTTATAGAATCATCTCCTTAATTCATACCTCTTCAATTACATAAATTATGCTCTTAACTAATTTAATAATGTTTATAACTCCTAACCTGTTATATTCATAACCTTCAAATTATTTAATATACAAATTTATAACTCCTTAAAATCATACTTATAAAAACTTATTTTGAGACATGGATGATGATTATTTTATTTTCACGTTTCTTATTCTTCATATTTTGTCTCTTTGGTTGGCCATTTTTTTGCTTCTTTGATCTAATTTTGCAAGAGAGAGGCATGTAATGACAATGTCACATTCTTGCATAGTTTTATTTTACGGAAAAGGGTCATATTTATTCCTGTATTATTAGAAATAGTTTAAATATATCTTTCGTTATACATTTGGTCCAAATATACCCTTACCGTTATACTTTGAGCTAAATATACCCTCTTTGAATCTCAATTTTAAAATAGACAAGTGGAGAGTTGGGATTAACTCGAAGGACCCATATCGTTTTTGTCCTTGTCAACACCCAAAATAAGTCATAACGCAACCTAAATAAAGGTTCTAATATCAACAAACAACAATGCAGTAATGCCACAAAAATAACAATCTTCAGTTCAATTTTGACCGTTTCAATAATAACTTTATTCATCTAAGTTGATGATTCTCAACATCTGAAGACACACATTCACTTCAAAATCTCAATAACTTGAAATTTTGATGAGTTAACAGTGAAAAACTATTAAAGAACTTTGAATTTTTTTTAAGCTCATCATCAAATTTAAAGAACCCAAAAGGCCAAAACTGAATTTAGCTCAATAATATCAGGCAAGAGAAAATCTCAGCTAAAAAAATTACTAACCCAAATAATTTTCAATATTCCATTGATTCACAACAACTTCCATTCACAAATTTTAGAAGTAATTCGGCCACAAATATGAATGTCGATTCGAAGACCCAACAATTTCGTTTCCAGCTTCTCCACCCAATGTGCCTTATAATTTCAGCGGATGAATCGAAACCAATGAATTTTCAAGCATCATATCAGTTGATATTTCAAAAAGTTCAGAATTAATTAATCATGACAATGAACTCAATAAGAACAACATACAATGAACTATTTTTAAAAAGTTTGCAATTTTTTTCAAGGTTTTGTATTTTTGATTGGCAAAACAAATAGAAACAGTAATTATTAATACCAAATTCATGTACTGCGTGAAGCTAACCAATTAGTAATGTTTTTGACAAACAATTGATTGTGCTTTTGTTTGCTTATAAATGGGGTTGGGTAAAAAAGTGTATAAGTGGGTTATTTTGGGTGTTGGTTTGGACAAAAAGGATATGGGTACTTCAAATTAATCCCAATCTTCTACTTGTCTATTTTAAGATTGAGATTCAAATATTTAAGGGATGAGGGGTATATGTGGCCCAAAATATAACGATAAGGATATATTTGGATCAAAAGTATAACAAAGGGCATATTTAAACTATTTATAATAGTATATGAGTAAATATGACATTTTTCCGTTTATTTTACGAGGTCATTTGACATGCATAATATAATTATCACTTTTTTCTATCGATTCTTGATTATGCGAATTATGAGTTTTTTTTAGAAAAATGATTTGACTTTTTCTCTTTGCTTCTCTTTGTGGTTTCTAGAAAATATCCATAATAGACATTCTTGCATAGTTTAATTTTACGAGGTAAAATAATTTGACATGTCTAATATAATTTTCACTTTTTTCTATTGCAATTATACATTTAATATATTTTTTTTAATTCTTGACAATACAAATCATGAATTCTTTTTAGAAAAAAATAATTTGATATTCTCTTTTACTTCTTTTTATACTCC
Source organism: Solanum bulbocastanum (assembly GCA_037074985.1). Taxonomy (NCBI): domain Eukaryota; kingdom Viridiplantae; phylum Streptophyta; class Magnoliopsida; order Solanales; family Solanaceae; genus Solanum; species Solanum bulbocastanum. Next base: position 22,654,051 of record CM073603.1, on the reverse strand, counting down.
CTTTGTCCATATTTACTTGTCCATTTTTGACTTGGCACACCTATTAAGAAAATAATAATTGAAATAGTGAGTTTACCATTTTACCCCTATTTATTGATAGTATTTTGAAATTAATTTACTCATTAAAGAGGTCCTACCTTTTTCAAAATCATTAATGCTCTAAATAAATTGAGGGTATAATAGGTAAAATTATTTTTTATTTGTCAAAGAGACAAGTAAAAAGTTAAAATTGGAGAAGTAACAAGGGACAAAAGGAGTAGTTTCTTGAATTTTTTATTTTGTTTTGCTTGTTTTTGTAGTTTCTAGAGAATCTGATTATTTTTATTGAATTATTTTCTTTGTATGTAGTTTTTGGAGAATCGAATTATGTTCTGTTGAAAATGGAGTCCTCCTTTCCTCTTTAACTCATAACTAAATATTCTTTAAAGTTTTTACTTATTAGTTAACTTTGTTTTTATGTTTTTTTGTTATTGTTTTAAGGTTAACTTATCATGTTTTCAGGTTAGGATATTTTGAAAATAAAAGAGAAAAGGGAGTTATTATGCTACTCAAGAAAGAATGTAGAGATAATTGTGTAGTTATGTGGATCAACTTTTATTATTTATAATGATAGAACATGAGAATGTAAAGTTAATTTGTAATTTTCGAAATACAATTTAACTCATAGAAAAATTGATTATTAATATGTAACTTTATAGTCTTCATATTTTTATTTATTTATTATTACTATTATTATTATTATTATTATGCCCTTATACTATATGAAATGATCAAATATGCCCTTTGTTTATACCTTGGTCCATTTATGCCCTTACTGTTAGTGAAATGGGTCAAAAATGCCCTCAGGTATAATGGAGGCAACATCAAATACTTAAACAATTTAATTAATCTTAATTTTTCTACCTTCTTCTCTTTATCTGAACCTAACTCCATTTCTAACATCAAAACTTAAATAGCTAAACATCCAAAACTCAAAAAGATTATTCACCATCAAAAAGGAACTTATCATGGAAGGTTTGATCTCATTTCTCCTCCACGCCATAAAGAAACAGAAATCTCACCACAATAATTTTCGTTGCCTCTCCGACACCTCTAACCGAAGCAATCACATGCTCATCCGAGCTGACTCCATCGAGGGCTCTTCTCACCATAGAACTCGATTAGAGTTTCAGCCTCCGGTCACCATTGATTTCCTGGATCTACCTTAGCCGAGAAGCTTTATTAACAGAGCAACTTCTCTGTTTTCCCTTGTTTCCAACCAAAATGCCTTCAAATTGACTGCTTCCAACAATTTACAAGGGATTACTATTGTCAATAATCTCTGTCATAGAAAATTTTGATGCAATAAATTACGTTGAAAAAACTACTACTACTGACGATATGTACTTTGTGTGTTCAACTTTTAGGTGATCTTCAAGTGTAAATGTGAAATATTTGTTTGGTTTGGTTATTTTGTACTAGTAATATTGTTGTTTTAAATCAATTAGTTTTAATTTAAGAAATCTAGAAGAGGGACTAGGGTATTGAAGGAGGAAAAAAAATAATTTTTTGAAAAAGAGAAGAGGGTAAACAAATTAAGACTAATTAAATGGTTTAAGTATTTTCCGTTGCCTCCGTTATACTTTAGGGCATTTTTGGCTCATTTTATTAACAATAAGGGCATATATGGACTAAAGTATAAACAAAGGACATTTTTGATCATTTCATGTAGTACTCAGGCATTTTTACCCTTTTCCCTTATTATTATTATTAGGGGAAAAGGTCAAATATACCCCAAACTATCGTAAATGGTATGCAGATACCATCCGTCATACTTTTGGGACATTAGTACCCCTGCCGTCCAAAAACTAGAGCAAATATGCCCTTCACTCTAAAGGAAGACTAAATAGGGACACGTGACACAATTTTATCCGTCGATCTGATATTTAATAAATATCAGATCAGTGGATAAGATTGTGACACGTGTATGTCCGTTAGTATAAAAGGTATATATGCTCTAGTTTTTGGATGGTAGGGGCACTAATGTCCTAAAAGTATGACGGAGGGTATCTGCATACCATTTACGATAGTTCGGGGTATATTTGTCCTTTAATCCTTATTATTGTTGTTGTTGAAGTTCTCTAGTTTTTGCAATTTTCAGAGATCACTACTATGATATGTTGGGTCCGTACTCAAAATGCAAAAGTGTTTGGTTAGGATAAAAACGATTTACTAAAATTGTTTGTCTCTGTCAATGCACTTATTTACCAACATATAAATTATTTAGATAAAAGAAAGTGATGTGACATTTTTTTTGGGACAAGAATCATATTTATCTTTTTTTTTTTGTCATTTTTTGACAATTTTTTGTTTATATATTTCTTATTATTGTACAAAAATGAATATGTCAATTACTACTCCTTCATTTCTTCATATTTTTTAATAGAAAAATTTGATTATCTTTATTTTTCTTATTTTCATGATTTTTGATGATTATAACTCCTAAATTATATTAATAATTATGTTCATAATATCATTTCATATTTTATTGTCTTTATTTTCCTTACTTTCATGAATTTTGATAATCATAACTCCTAAATTATATTAATACTCATGTTCATGCTATCATTTGATATTTCATATAGTTATTATATGAATAGAGGCATTAGACATCCAAAACAATAACATATTTTTGTAAAAAAATATATACTAAATATACTTATATTTTTTTAAGAGCTATATACTTAAGCAACTGAGCGTCGTCCTGTCATCTTGCATTCAAGGGTTATTTTCGTTATTCAATCATCGGTGTGCCACGTGTTGAATTCTTAAGGTAACTGTCGTGTTTCTCTAACTTTGCACGTGTTGTAGCTGCATTTTGTGTAGTGTTTTGATTTTGCCTTCTTAGAACTCCTTGTTCGTATCAGATGAGTCTTCAATCTTTTACCCTTGTTTTGTGCTAATTTACAGTTTTACTGTCATGGTGTTTATATATAAGAGAAAATGGATTTTAAGATAAAAGCTTTACAGTTGTTGTAGTCATGGTGCTATTACATAAATTAGAATTTAGGATCAATCTAATCTATTACAAATCTTTCGATGATATAATTTTTCCTTCACATTCTATTTATGACTCTTAGGATATATTGACTTTACTAAATTGATCGGTATAAATTAAATTTTTCTGATTTTTGTTGTGTGAATTTTGTATGCTGCAAGAAAATTTCTGATCTCTCTTCAACTTGATTGTGCCATATAACTTTTTATCCTCCCAGTTCATTTATTTTTGAAAGAGCAAAGCTCTTAAAGGTAAGAGCTACAATATTTGTATACCTTGTACAATGATATATGTTCTTTGATGAGAGGTGTAATTGTTTCTGTGTCTGTGAAAATTCTAACTGATATATTTAATGAATTTTTTCTTGAAGAATTACATATGTAACAAAATAATGGAGAGTCATTGTTTTGCGGGTTTTATTCTCTTGAATGGAGAGAAGACCGTGAGGAGGAGAAAACAGGAAAAATGACCCATTAGGTGTTACTAAATCTTTTACATTATGCAGAGTAGTTGATGTTGGTGGCCAAACTTCATCTTTTCTTCTTGCCTCTCCTGTTGGAGATTATCGTAGTTGTAGTTAACTACTCTGATGATTAAAGATTGAATAAAATATAAATACATATTTGAACAAAATTTCACAACATATATTGTGCTAAATCGACTATAGAATATATCTCTTTAATGTGGACCACCAATGGTGGTTTAAAAGCTGGTCAACCTCCTCCCTTTTTTGGGTGTCTCATCAACACTTTCTGATTTTTTTTATTTGAATCTCCAACTTCATAAGATAAATGATAGAAGAATTTAAGTAGTTGTACAAAGATTAAATTCATTAGATAAAAGACAAATGAACTTACTGCAACGAAGAACAGTGTGTCTTCATTTTCCCCTCATTTGAAATAGGTTAGCTTTCAAAAAATTTGGCCCCTCCAAATCATAAGAGAGTCTTTGCAATTTAACCAGCTCATTACTATTTCACTTCAGATATCTAACGTGAAGTGAGCTTGCAAGATTGGATTCTTTTAATGACAAATAGTTCTTTTTCTCATTTTACAACATTTAATCAAAATTGAATCCACAGTGAAGAGCCGTTAAAAGAAAATAATGCGACAACCTGCTTTGAAGCCAAACTCTAGCTCTAAAATATAGAAGGTATTCCACCCTTCCCACTTTTACTTCATATTTTCATGTGTGTTTGCTCCCTTTTTAGTTTTCCCTTAAAAATAATTATGAGTGTGCTCTGCCTTTACAATATGTGACAATTTAAGCTTCCATCGGGCAAAAAAAGTGATTCAATTTTCATTATCAGTCATTCATAAACTACCAAATTAAGTGCTGGTGCGGTAACGTATTAGCAGCATTACAAGTCTAAAAATATAGTGCTTATTAGTGAATGTTCGGCATATGAAGGTATTCATACTCTTTTCCATATATAGAATTATGAAATTCATACTCATGTGAAATATCAAGCACTTAAAAAAAACTAATTAATGAAATAGCATATTTAGAAGCTCATTTACTCCGTAATCTAAAAAAAAAAAAAGAATTCTGATGATGAGATATTGGGTAGTGTAGCACCCCAAAATCTAGTAGGCTAAACTAGGGCTAAGTGTGTGGGGGTAACAAGCCATGGAAGAGGGCAAGAGCCTAAAGTACTTAGGAAATTGTTGGAAAAAATTTCCTTCCCAAGCCAACTTGGCGAGGGGCAGTGTGGCCACCAAAGTGACTAGATGATCCGTTAAGTGCACCCACAGTTGCCTAGTGGACTGCCTAGAGGAAGGACTTTACCTATATGACCTACCTTATGTATGTATGAATGTATAAATGTGAAAGGTTTTTTCACATTGAATCATTCTAGGTTGAAAGGTTTGCTCACCTAAAATGAATCAAAGCATGTTTAATTATGATATCTTGAAGTTGTGATATGAGATCCCTTCATGAATAGCTTGACTTGGTAAGACAAGACCATGCATGGTATCTTGAATATTAGATCTCATGGATAACATTGGATTGAGAAATCGTACCCTTCCAAAGGTTAGCTTGGACTAGCATAATAGAATGCTTGCATGATAGCATGACTTGGTAAGGCCAAATCATTTCATTGGTAGCTTGGATTGAGCAATAGTACCCTTCCCTGAGTATCTTTGACTTGCATGAGGGTATGCCTTCCATGATAGCTTGGTCTAGCATAATGAGGTGCTTTTCCTTGATAACCTTTAATTGGTAAATCGTAACCACTCATGTGTGATGACTTTTCTTGGACTAGTAAAGAAGTACTTTTCCATGAATAATAGACATAGCTAAAGAGGGACTAGTCCCCAATCAAATTAGCATGTTTATGATGAATCAAGGTTACTTCAAGGAAGTATAGTAAGTATGTTTTAATATGAGATTTGCTTGTATGATTAACTTGGATTGTTGCTAGAGTTGCCTTCCTTGATATGTATGACTAAAGGTGGATTTCCCAAGTCTTTGCTAAGGATAAGTTGAGGTTACTTGAGAAGTGTTCCTCTTACATTATGATGATCTATGTGAATTGATTATGCCTATGACTATGTTGTTATCTCTTATGGTTATGACTTATGTCTTATGTTGACTAATGCTAATGTTATGCCTATGATGATATTTATGCTAGCTATCATATTTAGTAAATTTTGTACTAACGCATACTTTTGCCTACATTCTTATCAAATGTAGGGTCCGGCGATATTGACTTCCATCCCCGTGGCTAGGATCTTAGTAGAAGCAAGGATTGAAGTTTTGGTGAGTCCTCATAATATTTGAGGAGATAGCCACCATGTTCTTATGTCTTTAATGGTTTAGAACTATTGTATGGGTTGCTTCCCAAGGATATTCATGTTTTAGATGGCTTGAGACAAGAGTATTAGACTTCTTCTCATTTTATAAAAGATTTTGATGCTATTGAAATGGTTTAAATTTCCGCTCATTTCTATTATCTTATGTTATGAAAGTTAAGTGGCTTATATGGGGCCTCTCGGGGTCTTGTATGCCATGTTACGTGTAGGGTGTACCCCTGGGTTGTGACAAACTTGGTAATCAGAGCACAAGGTTTAGAATGGTTCTAGGATGTCTCAAAACCATGTCTAGTAGAGTCTTGTTCATAAGTGTAAAGCGCACCATATTTATGAATGAGAAGCTATTAGATGATTAGGAAATTTCACTTCTTCATTACTCTAAGTCGTCCGATAGAGTTTAACTCTATAAGGTATTTCTCCTAATCCTTACCCAATGGTCTTCAGGATATGGCAACTACAAGGGCTAATACTAGAAGGAATAAGGAAGACAATGTGGATCAAGAAGCTCCTCCACAATCTCTAGTTGACCCTATGGCTGAGAATGTGACTAATGCGGAGTTTAGATCGGCTTTTCAAGTGTTTGCTCAAGCCGTGATGGCCCAAGACAATAAGGAGGTTGTAGTCCCTGTGAACTCAAATGTTGTGGGTATAACGACTTCTAGAGTGAGGGTCTTTACTAGGATGAACCCTCCAAAATTTTATGGTTCAAAGATGGAGGAAGTTCCTCAAGAGTTTATAGATGAGGTCCATAAGGTGTTAGATATTATGGGAGTTGCTCCGGTAGAGAAGGCGAAATTGGTTGCTTACCAACTTAAGGGGGTTGCTCAAGTTTGGTTCAACTACTGAAAAGAAGCAAGAACGGTAGAGATGAGTCCCATAGAGTGGGAAAGGTTTAAAAATGCTTTTCTTGATAGGTTCTACCCTCTAGAGATGAGAGAGGCTAAGGTTCTTGAGTTCATTAACCTTAGGCAAGGTAGTATGAGTGTCAAGGAATATGCTTTGAGGTTTACTCAATTATCTAAGTATGCTCCATCTATAGTGGCTGACTCTAAGTCGAGAATGAGTAAGTTTATAACGGGTGTATCCGATTTGGTAGTGAAAGAATGTCGTACGGCTATGCTTGTTCACAATATGTATATTGCTCGTCTTATGACTCATGCCCAACAAACTGAAGAGGAAACTAAATGGGAGATCTAGGGAGAAAAAGAGGTCCAAAATAGATGATGATAAACTCTCCTATGATAGGTTCGATGGACATGGTCGTTCTAGGAATTGACAAAGGTTTTATGGACAAGGTTCTGCCAATGCTCCTAAGTATAATGAAGATGGGTGTCTAACTCTAAGCCGCAATGAATTAGTAGTGAATCCCTATGTCCTACTTGTGCTAGGTGTGGAAAGAGACATGGGAGTAGGTGTTTAGCTAACATGGAGGGTTGCTTTAGTTGTGGTGAAAGTGGTCACAAAATGAGGAATTGTCCAAAAGCAAAGGCTAAAGGAAGAAAAGGGAAGCAAGTTCCTCCTAGAGGTTCGGGTTTCGTTGCTCCTAAGAAAAACCAATTCTCTGCACTTCAAGCTAGAGGTAAACAAGAGTGAGCTCTGACGTGGATCCCAGTATGTTGAAAGATTCTTAATTTGATGTTTATGCTTTGCTAGATTTTGATGTCATCCTTGTGATGGTTTGGTTGAACTCCTCTTATGCTCCTATTTTATTGTAGAACCCATATAGTCAAGTTGTTAGTTCCCGAATGAGCCTATTCGAGAGTGGAAGGGGGAAAATCTATGCCAAAAGTCTGGGTTGTTTCTTGTCTTAAAGATGACTTTTAAGGGTTGCATGTACTACCTAGTTAGGGTGAGGTAGGTACATTCAAGTGTTGACCAACTCCAAAGAGCTAGTTACCATTCTAAGATTGTTCTTAGGTCAAGTTACCAAAAGAGGGTGAAAGATGATGATGTCCTAAAGACGGCTTTTAGAACCCGGTAGGACATTATGAGTTTGTGGTAACGTTGTTTGGTTAGTAGGCTCTACCAAGGGTAATGTTATGGTTTAAGATGGTTCCAGATCGTCCTTTGTGTTAGATATGGAAGTTAAGTGATGTCTTGATCCGACCTTAGTAGAATTGAAAGAGACGGTGCTTAGAAAGTCTGTAGAAGCTTCCTCCCAAGGGGGAGATGGTGTTCTTAGATAGCAAGTCATTGTGTGTTCCTAATCTTTATGATTTGGACTTACTTGAAAACATCTCACCCAAAAAGGGTGTAGTGAGTTTGATAAGAAAGGGAAGCTTAGTCCCCATTTTGTAGGCCCATGAGAGATCTTGAGACATTTGGTTAGGTTGCTTATGAGTTATCTTTGCCTAATGAGTTGGCATAGGTGCATCCAGTTTTCCATGTCACTAAGTTGAAAGAAGTGTGTTAGAGGTCCGACATCCCTAGTTCTCTTAGAAGGTTTGGGAGTAGATGAAAGTTCTTCCTACGAGGGAGTTCTGGTTAAGATGTTAGGCTAGCAAGTTAAGAAAGTGAAAATCAAGGGAGAGTTCCTTATGGTTAGCTCCTTGTTAGAATTCATGTGTGTTTAGGTGTTCCCATGGTTTTCCTATGTTATGCATGTTGACACCTAATTTTGACCCTCCACAACATAAATTAATCATCAAGCTTCTTCGATTTCTAACAATTTAAAATAATTAGTTTTATAAGAATTTTAAAGATAAAATAAAATAAACATAGTTTGCAAGTTATTTTAAATAGCTTTGTCACTTTTTAATAATATGTATGTTTTGTTTAGTTATGTATATAACTAATGGATTTTATGAGTATTCAAAAATCATTCCGAAAAGATTTTATATTTTAAATACGTTACTAGTAGTAAGGGTCGTAATTTTGAATTAATGAATTTTATGAAATTGAAAATATTTTCACGTTATTTTTAGAGTAATTTTATCATTTTTAATAATTTTAATAGTCTTAATAATAAATACGTATATTTTTACAATCACGTTATTTTTTTGAAAATCATCACAAAGGATTTTGCATTTAGTTAAAATTATAGTTATGATTTCAAGTTCATTAGTTGTAATTAAATTAATTATTATATTTTGTTAAGATTAAGAAGCTCGGTAATTAATTAATGTTAATTCATCTAAATTAAATTTGATATTTAAAAAAAAAAAAAAAATTAACCCCCCTTTCTTATTTGGGCCATCTTTCCAAATGGCCCACACCAAATTCTAGCCCCTTCCCATAATACAACAGCAGCCCGTAACAACCCAAATTCCTTTAAAAATTCCCATGGCCCATTTCCCACACAACAATGCAACAAACAACAACAATTCCAAACAGCAAAACCCACACCCGGTTCATTTGTTTTTTTTTTACAGCATCATACAACAATTCCAGACAATTCCCACACATACAACAGCGGCGGCCAAACAACTCCAGCAGACCCATGTGACCTGTGCGCTCTTCTCCTTCTTCTTCACGCCAAATCCACCCGGAAATCGCGCCAACTGCCCTGCAGCACCCATACCCCGTCACTCTCATGTCACTTTCCCCATTTTCAAAGGATTTTCCTCAGAACAAAGGGATTTCAATTTGGAATTCAAAAATTCCAACCGTTTTCCCCATAAATTGACCTCAAACTTCCTCTATATAAGATCGGTTTTCTTTAGTGTTGGGGGGGATTTCTTTTGGGGAATAAACATTTCTTATACTCAGGAAATATTGTGCGTTTTCTTTAAGTCATAAGAGAACCTTCGCTCGAGTTCGATTTGCAGTTGTGGTCAGCCGCTTCGAATTAGTGTGGTGGAAGAGCTCACTCTCTGCTAGTTCTTGTCTGAGCTTGCTGCCCTCGAAAAGGTGAAAATTTTTCCAATCTCAATTTACTTTAGTTTAACTTGCCGACCATTTTCGCGAAATGAATTTGGTGGTAATTATTCTCTTTAGCGATTTTCATTTGGTCATTCTGTTAGTCCGATAACTTGTATTATGTCTATTTTTTTAGATGATTATGAATATTTCTGTTGTTCTCATTTCTATTATGGATCACAAGTACCTGAATTTGTACTCGTCTCCTATGTTGTTATGATCTCGTCTTAGTATTCATATACTTTAAGATTTCATTCATTGTTTCGAAAAATGTACATGTATGTTGGAATATGCTTAAATATGAGTTTGTTCCATGATGTTCGAAATCAGTTTGATGACTTGCTTTTCGTGGTCAATGTCTCGATTGCTCCTCACACTCGTAATTCTTTATTCGCCTAGCTTTGGTTTCTTCTTCTTTCCAGCACGCTGCCAGTGGTTAATTATTGTCAGGATTAGAGTCTATTTGTTTGCTTCATTACTCCTGCTCCTTTTTCTTGTTTCTATAAGTTTAATTCAAATGTCGTTGGGTGTTAAAGTGTCAAGAAATGAGAAGGTGCTGCGATTCTAAAGTTCTTGTCTTAGAATATCTTTTGTCTCAGGTTTATGATATCGTTTAAACTTAGATCGGTAGCTTGTGCTGTTTTCGATAGATATCGCTATCGAATTTAATTAGAGTGTTTCATTGTTGTTGGGGTTGCTACTGAATGTATCTTTTCCTTCAATTGATAAAATCTGTTCAGTACAATCGTTCACGGATTCATTCATGCTTAGTTCCTGCAAATTGTGTCTCTGAAGGGAAAAGGAAGATTAGATTAATTAGCCTCAACTTGGAGGCATAAGGGTATTATATGGTTAATATTTGAGTGTTAAAGTGCATTATCATTACGCCATCAGTGTGCTTATTTCCATTATCGATTAATTTAAATTCATTTGCAAAGTTTCATCATTATGAACATGAATGTTAATCCTTCTTTCTTTTCCTTTTGTTTCATGTCATTTTGAGCGAGTTCGTCGAACTCCATTACCTCCTTCTTTTCATTTCGAGTGGGCCATGGAGGCCTAATCGCTCCTTCTTTGAGTTGGTGTTGCAATTTTTTTTTTCCTCTTTCGGGAAAGACTGATAACAGGTTCCAGAAGGCGAAATAACAGCTGCAATGAGGCAAACTGCGGACTCCAAAACGTCCCAAACAGGCTGTATACATGTTATATACAACATTATACACTGATATACAGGCCAAAACGTGAAAATACAGGTGCTGAAAGTTGAAGCAGGTGGCATACATTCGGTATACAGTCCAAGATACAGGAAACAGGGCTGATATACAAGTTGTATACACCGATATACAACTTGGATATACAAAAATGGGAATTGGTTTACAGGTCCAAAATTGCAGCAAATTGGCCCAAAAAAGGAGGCCCAAATTTGATTTCCCCTCACCCCTTAAATTATTTAATTATCTTTATTTATTGTTTGTTTTTCTTATCATTAATACTAACTTTATAATTGTTAATCAACCTAATTAAATCCCCAAAGGATGAACTATTTATTTTGTGTTGGTTTACTTTGATAAACTTCACTTCGTTTTTTTTTTTATCAACTCTTGCATCGTTATTTTCTTATTCAAATGTTTTCTATTCAAAACTTTCGCTTACTTTTAATTAACCTGAAATGATATCTTGGTTTATAAACTAAATTGGTATAAATTATTTTTAAAACAATTCAAACGAATGCTAACTAATCTAGTTTTGTTAAATTCTAATCACTTGTAATTTAATTCGATTGTTTCATTTTCAGATCCCTTTCTCTAAAAAATGAAATAAAATATGTCATTTATTTATTTTTAAGAAAGTTAAACAAATATGGTAAATTATTATTTTTTCTATGTTAAATCATTTTCTAACAGATTAGTCAAAAATCATTTTAGTCAAATCGCAGGTCAACCGCGTGTTAGCGGACACTTCGAATGCCTAAACCCTTCTCGAAGTGTAAATTGAACCCCGAACCCTCTTTGGTATTTTCAAATGATTTTTTCTGTTTAAATCTTTGAAAATTATAAGTTTTCTTGATTTCTTTAAAAAATTAAGTGGAGACTCTTTTCTAAGTATTTTTTAAATTGTTTTATACTTAGAACATTTCAAAAAGTAATTTTTTCTACAGATAGGAAAATTACGACGCAACAATGCATATTCATGAAAGCTTTTGTTTTGAAATAAAATGAGTTTATAATATTGATTTCCTTATGTTGTAGTGCATTGAGTATGAGTTGCCTATAAACTTCATGAGATGAATTGATGAACATGTCTTAGCTCGAAGTTGAGAGCTTCCTTCTGAATGAATGCTTTTTGAGATCGAATTGCATATGAGCTCCACAATATTGTGTTGAACATGTTTTTAGCCCGGAGATGGAGTTCCTCCTTGAACATGATTATTTATGTGATTTCATGCATAATAGGTTGTTAGATGAAGTTCCTACTTTCTTGTGTTGCATTAAGATGATATGTACGCATGATGGGCTGCTAGTATTGAGTCCTTACTTCCAAAAGGTGTCTAGAAAATCATAATCTAATCTTCTAGATGTACTAATTCTTGATGATGAAGGTGTATCGTAACTTAATCTTTTAGATGTACTTAATCTTTCTTTTACTATTTCTAAATCTTCTTCAATATCTATTTCTTTATAACTGTAATCATTATTATCTATTACTGTAATTATTTTATCAAATGAATTTTCTATTTTGATTTTTTGAATCTTATTTCTTGCTGTTATTTTATGCTTTGTAGTTAATACATATAAATTTTTACATCTTGCTGTAAATATCTTACTTCCTAGTGCTAGTTCTATGCCTATCATTTTCCAGTATAGTACTAGTGATTTATCTATGTTTTTGTCTTCTGTTGCTACTGAATAGTTTGCACTTATAATAAATTTAAATTTTTTATATATTAAATTTCCTCTAACTGCACTTATTATACTTTTTTCTATAGGTTGAATTATTCTATCATCTGCTAAATATAGTTCTATAGGTGTGTCTATTCCTTCTCTAAAACATGCTTTTATCAATATTTCTGTTGCTCCTAAATGTACATATTTTATTGGATTTTTTTATTTCAAATCTACAATTTCTATTGGTTATCCACCATTTTACCTGTGTATTATCTGTTCTAACAATAAATTTGTTATATACAATACATGGCTCAAAAGCTAATAAACATTTATATAAGGCAAATAATTCTTTTCTATTTATTTCCCATTTTATTTGTGGGTCTGTATATGATCCGAAATAATATCTACAGTGATGTTCAATTTTTTCATTTATATATTTATATTTTAGCACTCCTCCGTAACTATGATCACTAGAGTCTGTTTCCACTATATAAGTAAATTGTCTATGTTCATCTGGAAAGTATAATCTTGGTAAATCTCTACACATAATTTTTATTTTTCTGATATATTTTTTATCTTGTTCATCGAAGTGATATTCTATGTCTTTCTTTAATTTTTTCTGTAATGGTTTTAAATTTTCTGCTAATTTTGGTATATATTCTCTTACTTGATTAACTAATCCTAAAAATGATTGTAATTTTTTCTTAGTATCTAATAATTCTTCAGAATTAAATATTTTTTGTACAATATGTGTTTGCATTTTTATTCCATTTTTATCTATTTGTATTCCTAAGAATTCTATTTGATTTTTCATAATTTCAGCTTTCTTTTTTGATAAGCTAATTCCTGATATTTCTATGATATGTATAAATTTTTCTAATAATTTTAGATGTTCTTCTTTTGTTCTTGAATATAATAATATGTCGTCTATATATACTATACAATTTTCTAGTTGGTTAAAATATGTATCCATAAAATGTTGATATCTACTTGGTGCGTTTTTATATTCAAATGGTAAAACATTCCATTCGTAAAATCCTTGTGGAACAGTATATGCTGTTAAATGTTTAGATTCTTCTTCTAGTTTTAGGTGGTAAAATCCTGATTTACAGTCAAATTTGCTAAAGTAATTATATCCTTGTATTTGTCGTACTTTTAATATTTTATTAGGTATGAGGTAATTATATGTTTTAGTTTTTGCGTTTAGATTCCTATAATCAATAACCATTCTGTTTTTTCCTCTTTTCTGTTCACTATGTTTATTTACTATAAATGCTGGACTGTTATGTTTACTATTGCTTTCTTGTATATACTTATTTTCTAATAATTCGTTTATATGCATTTTAAATTCTGATTGGTCTTCAAAATTATATCTTAATGGTTTCTGTGTTATTATACTATTTTCATCTATTAGTTCAATTTTTACTTTTGTTTTGTGTTTATCCCATCCTTATAATGGGTTTTCGTTATATAATGAGTTTAATTTATCGTTTATTGCTTGTATTTTATCTATTGTGAATATTATAATTTCTATTTTATGATCATTAGTTGTTATATTTTCTAATTTTTGGGTAATTTTTTCACTTCCTTTTATCCATGGTGTATTTTTTCTGATTTTATTATTAACTCTTTTTGCTCCTATCTTGTGATTACATATGGTAGTGAACCACCAATGCGTTTTTGTTATAGTATATGGATATAATTTTTCTAAAAAAGGCATTCCTAATAATATATCTTTATTTGTAAATTAATAACTATAGATTTCATCTATTAATAATATTTTATCCCATATTTGTATTTTTATATTTTTAGCTTTATGTGTTATCATGCTTCCTTCATTATTAAATCCTGTTACTATCAATGGTGTTTTTAATTTTTTCCATTTACTATCTGGTAGACAATTATGTTTACACATATTTGCTTCTGCTCCTGTGTCTATCATAGGTGTGTAATATCTGTTATAGTAACCTGCTATAATTATTTTTTCTAAAATGTATATTTTTGTCATTATATTAAGATATTAAAATGTTAGTTTATCATATAATTGTTCTTTTAATGAGTACTTTCTTGTTTTCGTAATTTATTATTAGTTGTTTATCATCTATATTATATGGTTTAACTGTTTCTAACCATTTTATTCCTAAAGTAATATTATTATTTCCTTGATGTATTTTAAATTTTATTTTTATTGGTATTTCTCCAATAATTAGCTCTTGTTCAGTAGTTTCTTCTATGTTTACTAAAGCTTTAGGTAATTCTGTATTTATATTTTCTCCTATAATTATTTCATGTTCTTTGACTAGTTCCCTTATAATTTGGTTTTCTACTTGCCTTGTATTTATAGTTATTAAATATTTTCTTTGGTCTAATATTCCTGTGATATAATATTGATATGGTTGTATTTCATCTTTCTTTTGCTCTAATAACTTAGGTACTAAATCGCAATCTAATCTTCTAGATGTACTAATTCTTGATGATGAAGGTGTATTGTAACTTAATCTTTTAGATGTACTTAATCTTTCTTTTACTATTTCTAAATCTTCTTCAATATCTATTTCTTTATAACTGTAATCATTATTATCTATTACTGTAATTATTTTATCTCATATTCAGAATTATTTTCTGAAATATTATCATTTTCTTCTTCATTTATTTCATCTATTCTTAACTCGTCTATTTTTAAATCAGGTAATTCTTTTGTTTCTTCTAGCATTGTTTTCAATTTTTCTATTTCTTGATTTAACTTTAATTCTTCAGTTCTTTTCTTGTGCTCTTCTTTTGCTTTTAATTTTTCTTCATATGGTTGTTTAAGTCTTTCTAATTCTTTTTGTAATTCTTGAATCCTAGTATCTTTTACTTCCTCTATTTGTTTAATTTCTTTTTTAGCTTGTTCTCTAATTTTTTCAATTTCCTTTTTCCTATCTATTTCTTCATTTTCTTTGTTTAATCGTACCATTGTTGTTAGACTATCTTCTAATTTTGTTGATTCTTTATCTGGCATTAGGTATAGTTGATTTCCTATTTTTTATATCTTCTTTCTAAGTTTGAATGTATTATTTTTATTTCTAGTCCATCTTGACTTTTATATATTTTTTCTTCTACAGCATATTCTTATTTATTCATTATAAATTATGTTGATATTTATATTCTAAGTGTTGTAATTGTAGATCTAATGAGAATATCGTTTTTCTTTGTGCTTTTATAGATTTTTGGCATACTCCTGCCCATATATTATCTTCTAGTCTGTTTTGTCTAAATCGTAATTCTTGTTTTATTTCATTAATTTTTTCTAATAATTGTTCTTTATAAGTTTTTTCCATTATAATTTTCTGGTGAAAATATTTTTTCATAATATTCTTGTGTCTTTATCATAAGATTTTGTATTTCTTTTGTATTTTCTGAAATATATTCTAAGTATTCTATATCTTGGGTTCTTCGGTATGTTATAATATTACTTATTAAAAGTTTATTTAGTAGATCTAAATGTTCCATAGTTTGTAGCCAATATGTTAGATATTCGTAATTTATCATTAATCTGAGTATGAGTCATATAGTTCATATATACTTTGGATAGCTAGGTCCTGCCAATTTTGTTCTATTAGTTCCATTATCTGGTTTATTCCTGTTATTTCTTCAATAATTAAAAGGTCATAAATTTTTCTTTTTATGTCAATATTAAGTGTTTTAAGGATATATAAAATAAGTATTTTATAATTATAATCTTCATCTAGTAAGTATGTATTCATCATTTTCATGATTTCTAAACATTTTTTATTCCTTCCAACCTCTTTGTTTATTATTATTAATTATCAAATTATCTTAAAGTTATTCTGAACAAATTCTTTTGGTCACTACTATGACTTTTTGGCTTCAATCAATTACCCTAACAGCGCCTTCAACAAGTTCGTACTTCCCCTCAAACGGCTTCTCTTTTGCCTAACTGGGTTTCCGTTTTAGGATGGCATAGTCTGGGCTTACCTATTCTCAGCCTACCTTCGTTCACAGCAAACTACTTTGAATTTTATTCTGTATAACAATACTATAACATGATAATAATCAAATAATAATCAAGAGATTATCAGGAATATGAAAGAAAAGCATTTTTTATAACATTTACATTTTCATTATCAACTCTTTGTTCTATATTATTACGGATCATATACAGACCCACAAATAAAATTGGAAATAAATAGAAAAGAATTATTTGCCTTATAGAAATGTTTATTAGCTTTTAAGCCATATATTGTATATAACAAATTTATTGTTAGAACAGATAATACACAGGTAAAATGGTGGATAACCAAAAAGGTACAAGACTCAGTTACAACAAAAGAAATAAGAAGACTGGTAGTAAATATATTAAACTTTTCATTTACAATTGAAATCATAAAAACTGACAAGAATGTGATTGCAGATCACCTCTCAAGGAAAAGATACTGAAAAAACAAATACAATGGATCAAATACTCAACCTCCTAACTACACTTTGTAAAAGAGTGGATAGTTTGGATGGTGAGATACAGAAGTTAAAAGAGCAAGCTAGCAGTCAGCAGCATGACGCTAAAGTTGCGGAGCTACGTCGATCGGAAGACGTTAAAATTCCAGACCTAGAAAGAGACGTTGGGAAACTCCATAAAACCCATAACGTTTGTGTAAATACAGCTGCAAGTACATCAGGATCTGCAAGAAAAGAAGAAGCTACGGAAGAAAAAAGCTATATAAATACAAATATGAACAAGCTATTTGATAAACCATATACAACACCCAAGATACAAAAATCCGTACCAACTCCACAAACCACTACATACAGAAACAGTCTAGCCCAACAAAAGAATACATATAACTACATTACTCGTACCTACATAGAAAATATTTACAAAGTCCAAACATATTTGAATAAAAACCCCAGAGCCACAAATATAAAAGAACCAAATACAGATTATATTACCCAACACCTACAGGGATACAATAAACTAATTGCCTTGCCAGGCACAAATAAAAACTTGATTACCACCTGTTATAACTACGGATTACTTAGCACCGTATACACAGCTACAGGAGATGAAATCTCAAAGATACCAGAACTATATAAAGTTTTCCTAACCTACAAAAGAATTACCAAAGGAACGCTATTTTTTATTAAATTCTATACAGCTACTGCAGAGATATTATATGACGAGATAAAACCGGTCATACTAGTCATAAAGATAGGATTGACTAGAGATATGCTAATACCGGAAAAAATAGAAAAACAAAACGAGATGTCTATTGTAGATATTCCCGATTTTTATGCCAACAAAAGAGTTATTGGAATAGCTACAATACTGACGGAACTAGCAAACAATTATTTAAACAACAATACAATATGGAGCTATTATAGTAGAGATAATACTATGATATACTCTAATTGTAGGGAAACTAGAGAAGGAGATATGGAGGAAATAAGACAATGGATATTAAGTCTCCTTAAACCAGAAAATATACCAACAACAAGAGCTATCAGAAAAAACTTTATTTCACCAGTACTATTAACCAGATACTGTACAACTATCAGTAATAAATATTCAGAACATATATGTTCAAAATGCCAAGGAGAAGATAATAATGTTCCAACCGTACAGCTGGAATAGTCTATCAGATATACAAAATATCCGGCAGCCTGATAAAGACAGCCGACAACAAAGAAGATATGAAGAAGACACCTATGTACATTAGTCAAAAGTAGGAAGCTTCTTTTTGTAAAAAGTTTTCTTTGTACAAGAAAAAGTAAAGTTGTTTGTTTTTATTTGGAGTCATCGTCAGACAGGATACTATTAATGAATAGTAAAAGACAAGAAAACTATTCATAAATAGTAAAATGTCAATTATGTAAATAGTAAATGTCAAGTTACTGTATAAATAGTAAGAGTCAGTTACTGTTCATGAATAGTAGAAGTCATTCATGAATAGTAAAGGTCATGTAAATTTGCTTATAAATAAGATTAAGGAGTAAGGGACGATCATCCCTCAACTCCCACTTCTGATAATTTTCTCTCAACTTCTCAACTTCCACCCCCCCTAATATTGATATCAGAGCTAGATAAGAAAAAATCTAAATGGAAAAATCTAACAACAACCATGAACCTATGAAGGAATCAAATCCAAAAAATCTACAAACAGAGGTATTTTCATATTTCAGTATGAATAACTAAACTTTCATATTCCTGATAATCTCTTGATTATTATTTGATTATTATCATGTTATAGTATTGTTATACTGAATAAAATTCAAAGTAGTTTGCTGTGAACGAAAATAGGCTGAGAATAGGTAAGCCCAGACTATGTCATCCTAAAACGGAAACCCAGTTATGCAAAAGAGAAGCCGTTTGAGGGGAAGTACGAACTTGTTGAAGGCGCTGTTAGGGTAACTGATTGAAGCCAAAAAGTCATAGTAGTGACCAAAAGAATTTGTTCAGAATAACTTTAAGATAATTTGATAATTAATAATAATAAACAAAGAGGTTGGAAGGAATAAAAAATGTTTAGAAATCATGAAAATGATGAATACATACTTACTAGATGAAGATTATAATTATAAAATATTTATTTTATATATCCTTAAAATACTTAATATTGACATAAAAAGAAAAATTTATGACCTTTTAATTATTGAAAAAATAACAGGAATAAACCCGATAATGGAACTAATAGAACAAAATTGGCAGGAGCTAACTATCCAAAGTATATATGAACTATATGACTCATACTCAGATTAATGATAAATTACGAATATCTAACATATTGGCTACAAACTATGGAACATTTAGATCTACTAAATAAACTTTTAATAAGTAATATTATAACATACCGAAGAACCCAAGATATAGAATACTTAGAATATATTTCAGAAAATACAAAAGAAATACAAAATCTTATGATAAAGACACAAGAATATTATGAAAAAATATTTTCACCAGAAAATTATAATGGAAAAAACTTATAAAGAACAATTATTAGAAAAAATTAATGAAATAAAACAAGAATTACGATTTAGACAAAACAGACTAGAAGATAATATATGGGCAGGAGTATGCCAAAAATCTATAAAAGCATAAAGAAAAACGATATTCTTATTAGATCTACAATTACAACACTTAGAATATAAATATCAACATAATTTATAATGAATAAATAAGAATATGCTGTAGAAGAAAAAATATATAAAAGTCAAGATGGACTAGAAATAAAAATAATACATTCAAACTTAGAAAGAAGATATAAAAAAATAGGAAATCAACTATAGCTAATGCCAGATAAAGAATCAGCAAAATTAGAAGATAGTCTAACAATAATGGTACGATTAAACAAAGAAAATGAAGAAATAGATAGGAAAAAGGAAATTGAAAAAATTAGAGAACAAGCTAAAAAAGAAATTAAACAAATAGAGGAAGTAAAAGATACTAGGATTCAAGAATTACAAAAAGAATTAGAAAGACTTAAACAACTATATGAAGAAAAATTAAAAGCAAAAGAAGAGCACAAGAAAAGAACTGAAGAATTAAAGTTAAATCAAGAAATAGAAAAATTGAAAACAATGCTAGAAGAAACAAAAGAATTACCTGAATTAAAAATAGACGAGTTAAGAATAGATGAAATAAATGAAGAAGAAAATGATAATATTTCAGAAAATAATTCTGAATCATATTCAGAAACATATACTAACCTCATAGAAAAAGATAAAGATATATAAATAAATGTAGGAAATTTAGATGAAAAACCTAGTACTGCAAATCCTAAAACACGAATGGATATAACCCCAACATATTATACTTACGAAAGAGAAAGAAGAGATAAAACTTTATGGGATAAAAGATTGAATAAAACTTGGATACCTAGACAAACTACAGATCAAAATAATTTTCTAGATTTAGACTGTGTAGCAGATACAAATAAAACAATTCAATTATGAATAGGCTATATATCAAAACAATTAGTAGACAATAAAATATCAATAATAGATGCCCCAGGGTACATAGAAAGAACACTTATAGGAACAGCAAAAATATGGTTACAAAATTTAACACCAGCAAGCTTAGCAACCCTAAGAAATAATACAAAATCTAATAATAAAGTAGCAACATCAGCAATAGATATATTAAATAAATATGAAATATCAATTAAAAATGAATTTGGGAGTATAACAACAGAAATAGAAGAACAACAGAAAGATAAAATAATAAACAGAAATTTAATGAATAAATTAGCAATATGTAAAATGAATTATATAGATGAATATACATGTGCATTTAGAGAATATTACTATAAAGGAATATATACAAATGATGAAAGTAAAGAAATAAGAAAATTATATTACACAAAATTACCAGAACCATTTAGTTCAAAAATAATAAAAGATTGGGAAGAATCAAATACAGTAGATACACTAGGAGCTAGAATAAAATTCTTACAACAATGGTTTATGAAACTATGTGAAAAACATAAAGAAAAATTAAAACTAGAAAAAATATTAGTGAAAAACCTAGCATATTATACAAGCAAGTTAGCACCTCAATTTGGATGTAAAAATCCATATAAAGATAAGAAAAGAATAAAGAGGTATAAACCCTTCAAAACAAAATATAAGAACAAAATCCCAAGAAAAAAATATTATATAAAAAATTATAAACAAAAAAGACCACATAGAGTTAAGAAAAATATAACAAAATGTAAATGTTATAATTGTGGAAAACTAAGACATTTAGCTAGAGACTGTAAATTGCCAAAAGATTTAAAGAAAAAACAAATAACAGAGGTAATAATAGAAAAAGATAAATATAAACAGATAGATTATTTAGATTATGAATTAGAAACTGAAGATAGCATATACGAAATAACAGATAATGAATTAGAAAAAGAAATAGAGTCATCTTCTGATTATGACTGAAAATGATATAAAAATAATAAGTAAAGAAGAATATCAAGATAATGAATATACAGAACAAAAAATAATATTTGACAATAATATGTTTGAACAAATAAAAGGAAAAGAATTAGACCTAAGCATAGATAAAATATTAGAAGTACCTAGATTAAAAAACTTATTCAAATTACAACAAGATGAAATTATGTAGTAAGCCAAAAAGAACATGTAATAGATTGTAAATATATTAAAGGTAAAGCTAAAATACCTATTATAAATAAAAAAATAATTAATAAAGAAATCCACGATTTGAAATAAAAAAATTCAATAAAATATGTACATTTAGGAGCAACAGAAATATTGATAAAAGCATGTTTTAGAGAAGAAATAGACACACCTATAGAACTATATTTAGCAGATGATAGAATAATTCAACCTATAGAAAAAAGTATAATAAGTGTAGTTAGAGGAAATTTAATATATAAAAAATTTAAATTTATTATAAGTGCAAACTATTCAGTAGCAACAGAAGACAAAAACATAGATAAATCACTAGTACTATACTGGAAAATAACAGGCATAGAACTAGCACCAGGAAGTAAGATATTTACAGCAAGATGTAAAAATTTATATGTATTAACTACAAAGCATAAAATAACAGCAAGAAATAAGATTCAAAAAATCAAAATAGAAAATCCATTTGATAAAATAATTACAGTAATAGATAATAATGATTACAGTTATAAAGAAATAGATATTGAAGAAGATTTAGAAATAGTAAAAGAAAGATTAAGTACATCTAAAAGATTAAGTTACGATACACCTTCATCATCAAGAATTAGTACATCTAGAAGATTAGATTGCAATTTAGTACCTAAGTTATTAGAGCAACAAAAAGATGAAATACAACCATATCAATATTATATCACAGGAATATTAAACCAAAGAAAATATTTAATAACTATAAATACAGGGCAAGTGGAAAACCAAATTATAAGGGAACTAGTCAAAGAACATGAAATAATTATAGGAGAAAATATAAATACAGAATTACCTAGAGCTTTAGTAAACATAGAAGAAACTACTGAACAAGAACTAATTATTGGAGGAATACCAATAAAAATAAAATTTAAAATACATCAAGGAAATAATAATATTACTTTAGGAATAAAATGGTTAGAAACAGTTAAACCATATAATATAGATGATAAACAACTAACAATAAATTACGAAAACAAGAAAGTACTCATTAAAAGAACAATTATATGATAAACTAACATTTTAATATCTTAATATAATGACAAAAATATACATTTTAGCAAAAATAATTATAGAAGGATACTATAACAGATATTACACACCTATGATAGACACAGGAGCAGAAGCAAATATGTGTAAACATAATTGTCTACCAGATAGTAAATGGGAAAAATTAAAAACACCATTGATAGTAACAAGATTTAATAATGAAGGAAGCATGATAACACATAAAGCTAAAAATATAAAAATACAAGTATGGGATAAAATATTATTAATAGATGAAATCTATAGTTATTAATTTACAAATAAAGACATATTATTAGGAATGCCTTTTTTAGAAAAATTATATCCATATACTATAACAAAAACGCATTGGTGGTTCACTACCATATGTAATCACAAGATAGAAGCAAAAAGAGTTAATAATAAAATCAGAAAAAATACACCATGGATAAAAGGAAGTGAAAAAATTACCCAAAAATTAGAAAATATAACAACTAATGATCATAAAATAGAAATTATAATATTCACAATAGATAAAATACAAGCAATAAACGATAAATTAAACTCATTATATAACGAAAACCCATTATAAGGATGGGATAAACACAAAACAAAAGTAAAAATTGAACTAATAGATGAAAATAGTATAATAACACAGAAACCATTAAGATATAATTTTGAAGACCAATCAGAATTTAAAATGCATATAAACGAATTATTAGAAAATAAGTATATACAAGAAAGCAATAGTAAACATAACAGTCCAACATTTATAGTAAATAAACATAGTGAACAGAAAAGAGGAAAAAGCAGAATGGTTATTGATTATAAGAATCTAAATGCAAAAACTAAAACATATAATTACCCCATACCTAATAAAATATTAAAAGTACGACAAATACAAGGATATAATTACTTTAGCAAATTTGACTGTAAATTAGGATTTTACCACCTAAAACTAGAAGAAGAATCTAAACATTTAACAACATTTATTGTACCACAAGGATTTTACGAATGTAATGTTTTACCATTTGGATATAAAAACGCACCAGGTAGATATCAACATTTTATGGATACATATTTTAACCAACTAGAAAATTGTATAGTATATATAGACGACATATTATTATATTTAAGAACAAAAGAAGAACATCTAAAATTATTAGAAAAATTTATACATATCATAGAAATATCAGGAATTAGCTTTTCAAAAAAGAAAGCTGAAATTATGAAAAATCAAATAGAATTCTTAGGAATACAAATAGATAAAAATGGAATAAAAATGCAAACACATATTGTACAAAAAATATTTAATTCTCAAGTAATAATAATATTATATTATATCACAATCCAAGAGCTAAAATAAAAAAAATATAAGTAAAAGCGAGCAAACAAAATTCACTCAAATATCCAATATTCAACCATTACAAACATGAAAAAGTCATAGCTTACAAAGATGCATCTTCTATAAAATGAGTAAAACTGAAAGCAAAAAAGATATTTTATTCAAATTTCTAATTAAAAAATAACAAATCACTAGAATTTCTTAAATAACACTTGCAAAAACTATAATTTATAAGTACTACCTATCTTATTTAGAAACACTTTCATTTTAAATGTCATTTCCTTATTCAATATTAGCTTTACCGTCATTTGGAGAATCTTAAAAATTAGGTTTGTATCAACTACAATTCCATCAACACCAATTCTTTCCCAATCATTACACTCTTACTCTGAAACACAAAAATTTACTAAGAGAGCCAAGTTTGTGGCATCACTGCATTGATGACTCAAACTGCACAATATTTTTTTGTTCCATATAAAAACATCTCGAAGTTTAATTAACCTAGGGACAAACCATTCATGATCTATAGAATCTTGCAAAAATATTACCTATTAAGCTTAAACTATAAAAAATAAAAGGCTTATGATGTTCTTGATTGCTTGAGCCTATCGAGAAAGAAACGGGAATGACTATATTATTACCTACAACTATGACAAGTATATCTTTAGCGATTAGCTCTTACATCGCTTTTGAGTCATGTACTTGAATATAGAATTGTAGATAAGGGAGTGAAAGAAAAGCTTATGACCCCAAATATGGAAATGGATCAACTAATAAAGCAAATAGATTTGATAATTCAAGAGATATAAACATTGAGTTAAACATTACAATGGGTAATAAACACAAAGAGATATAAAAGGCAAATGAACTAATAGTTTACATGCACCTAAAATGGAGGATTGAATGATTGATCTTTTCTTCAATTTATATTCATGAGTTCAAGTAATTAACATAAATATCAATAAAATTGAGCTCATAGGAGAGATTTATTGATGAGGTGCATCTTATCGACCTTGTAGTTGGATTGATTGAAATCATGAACTTAATTTTGTTCGTGAAATTGTAGGAATCATATTCATAACTATTCAAGAAGATGACAGTTTCTAAATAGCTCCTTTTAAATCATTTGCCTAATTGAATTAGTTAGAAGGGACTAAGTAATCGCTAAACTTGAAAATTTCTTATAATATAACTTAAGTATAGTCAAAACCAAACGACAATGTTCTTGCACTATTTCACATATTCACAATGGAACTTCTTGACAAGTTATCTGATCCAATTCTAAGCAAATCTATGAGAAAGTAACAATGTGGTGGATATTTTAGTGCACTACAGCAAAATAATCGCTACCAAATATTACCAATACTTCATCCTGTTTGTTACACCACCTAATTGTACTAGGATTCAGCTTAGCGTAGACTTAACAAAGACTAAAAATATCCATTTAATTCCTTGATATATTCGTTAACTGATAAGTTTTCAAGTTCTACAACTATGTACATTACTTAGTTCCTGTACTACGTAATATCATTTCTTTTTATCAATAAAATGAACCCCAGTTAGTAAGAAATAGACATAGGATTCAGAATATATTAACAACATCATTACCCAACAGATGCATCAGTTTAATTCATAAATAGTAGGGGGAAGAGAGGAAATAATTCAATCAATTGTAATTAAATAAATAGCAGGTAGATATCACAAGCATAACTTAGCAAATAATGAAAAAAATAACTTTTACAAATCTCAAATCGCCTGGACATCACCAATTACAAAGCACAACTCAACTTATCCTCAAGTGCTTGAATACATAGGAAGCACAAAACCTTATCGACGAAGACAAAAAAGTGAAGAAGAATAATGATATTTGTATAGCCTTGAAACATAAATGAAAAGAGAAGATGGAGACGGTTAAGACGGTTAGGAGGAAGAAAATTGAGCCAACAAAGGTTCAGAAAATAGTGTATCAGTTTGTTCTTATTCTCCAATTACTACATTTTAAAACTATATAAAACAAGTGGGACAAAACAGATATATTGCAGCAACTCATACATAAAAAACAACATTGAACAACAAAGAACCAAATAATATAGGTAACAAACAAAAGAATCATAGAACTCATACATAAACCAGTAAATAATTAAAATTTCAATCTGAATCTGACCCATACTCATGAATAAAAAATTAAAACACATCAAATTTGTTCACTAAAGAAAGACTCTAATGAGTAATATGGTGTAAGCCTGACTATGATTAGGTCTAGAATCCACGAAATCATGTTTGATTTCTTTATTAATCCCAAAAAATTTCTTAATTGAGAAAAAGTTCTCACTTAATTTCACTCTACGAACTAACTAGGGTGAGTATATTTTTATTTGTTGACAAAATACCAGATTAACAAACACTATAGAAAGAAACATACAAGGTTAAGATCTTAAAAGAGATCTATAGAGAAACACAGATAAACAGAAGAATAAATGTACTAACCTATACATTTTTACTTGTTTCAATGAAAATCTATAGATCTATAAAGATAGAAATAGAGGAGAAAACATTTATGCCTAAAACTTGGAAAGAAATGGTATACATACCTGAAGATTGCAATTAGGTTCGTGAGGAGTCATTGTAAACCTGTGATGGAAATACAATCAAATCCTTTTAAATTAGGTTTTAGTAAGAATAATT
The DNA here is from genome assembly GCA_037074985.1 of Solanum bulbocastanum. Classification (NCBI taxonomy): domain Eukaryota; kingdom Viridiplantae; phylum Streptophyta; class Magnoliopsida; order Solanales; family Solanaceae; genus Solanum; species Solanum bulbocastanum. Next base: position 22,627,264 of record CM073603.1, on the reverse strand, counting down.
TTTAATCAGGCGGGAGAGGTTTATTATTTTCAAAAAGGCAGGAGTTATTTAATTGTAGGGAAAATTATTTTTACAGAGGGAAGAGAAAATAAATTAAGGTGTTGGTGGCTATTCTTTGGAATTGCTACTAAAATGTACTTATTGCTGGCAAATAAGCATTAGTCGTTGATATTTTCCCTCTGATGAATAAACTAGTGGCAATTAGTTTATTGTCGCAAAATAATTGCCGCCAAACTCCCATTATATTGTAGTATATAAAATATTGAAAATAAAAGATTCAAAGGGGTAATAGGACTCCCGTAAAATATTAATGTGTAGTTGAAAATTAGCTAATAGGTTAGGGGTCATTTGGCCATTTTCTCTATAGATATTTGATTTCAACTTTTGTCATCTTTCATTTGAATTTGAAAAAAAGAACATTAGTCTTTTATGTCAAACTAGAATATGGGTATATTTAGCACTGATAAGTTTTTCCTCTTAAAAACATTTTAAAATAACGATGATATATATATAAATATATATATATATATATATATATATATATATATTCACTTGTTGTCTGTGTAGTAAGAGTTTTGCCTAAATTTAGTTCCAATTGGTTGATTTTGGTTAATGTCCTTGTCACATGATTGTTCATATTTATTCATAAATGTCCTTGTCTTTAGCATTTAGTATCAATCCATTTTTTTAATTTGTCGTCTACTGCATCTTATAGTCCCATATGGGTTTAGGCATTCAAATCATTTTTGGGTAAATTTTTGTGGACATACTAGGTTGAAAGCATTAATACTGTTATGCACCTTCCTCACCACTTGTTTTTAATTATGAAAACTTTGAATGTGTTATGCCGTGTGATTTTCTTTTTATGATAGCATGTTGAATTAATTCAAATCCTTACTAATCCTTATCTTCTTTACTTACATGAACGCTCCCGTATGAGTCCATGCATACTCCTCCCTTGCATATCCTTGAGTTGTCTCGAGTCATCCTCTCTTCTATTAAGATCGTTGGAAGCTGAAATACAGGACAGGGAAGCTGAAACAGTCTCGGAAAGCTGTAAACAGTCTGTATACACTACGTATACACTGATATACGGGTCTAGTGCAATAAATATGTGGCCAAAAACAGAAATACAGATTGCAGGGGTCGAAGTGGACTGTATATAGTTGGTATAGGATTTAATATACAGGAAATCGGGTCAAGACATGACCCGTATACAGAAGTATACACTTAGTATATACGTAGGATTTCAAAGGCCAAAATGGGGCCAATGCCCAAATTCAATTTCTCTTTTACCCTTACATTATTTAATTGTGATTATTTGTTGTTTAACTCTAACTTTAGAATTGTTAATTAACTTAATCGAATTCCCCAAAATATGAACTATTTTCTTTATGTTGTATACTTTAACAAATTCTATTTTTATCAACTCTTTGTTCTATAATATCAGCATAATGGGGTGGCTGAGAGAAAAGCATAGGCACTTGCTTGAAATGACTAAAGCCATTTAGTTTAAGGCTCAAATACCTATCAAGTTCTGGAGACTGTGTGTTAGCAGCTGTTTATTTAATTAATAGATTTCCTAGTTTAGTCCTGCAAAACAAGTCTTCGTATGAAGTTTTATATGATAAAAGACCTTATCTGACTCATCTAAAGGTTCTCGGATACTTGTGTTATGCAAAAATTCTCAAAGAGACTGACAAGTTACAACCTAGATCTAGAATGACAATCCATATGGGATATTCTACAACTCAGAAAGGACATCTTCTATATGATATATACACCAAAAATCCATTTATCAACAGGGATGTCATATTTAGGGAAGACACCTTTCCTTTCAAAAGTAATTCTCTTACTGCTCACATCTTGTTTCCTCCATCAGATCCTTACAGTCATATCTATGAAACACCCTACTACAACTCTCAAAGGCAAAATGTGGAATCCTCTGGCCCAAGTATAGACACTCAGATTGTACTAAGGCAATCTTCAGAATCACAGGTTAACCTGAGTCAGATGTGGAACCAGTGGCCATTACTCAACCTCTGTCCGTAGGAAACTCTCAATCTGAAACTAGGAAGTCTGTCTTTTTGTGGCGACCAAAGTCACTAAATCGCCACTAAATACTTTCAGTGGCGACATTCCAATTGATGCAAGTACTTCCATAGCTAAAGGTTTATTGTGACGACTTTTGGGTGTCGCCACAAAAGGGTCTCTGTGGCGACTATAGTCGCTACAAAAAAACATACCCGTGCATTGCAAAAAACACCTACATACATTGGATTTTGGGTAGGTCGCTACTAAAGAGTGATCTTTTAGTGCTGACGAGGTCGCCCCAAAAAACTTTATACTTTTAGGGGCAACACTCGTTGCCACAATAACTTTAGATATAGTGGCGACATTTGTCACCACAAAACATAATTATTTTTTTGTGGCAATATCTTGTCCCACTAAAATCATATTTTTCAGCAACCAAAATTGATTCTTTATGGCTGCATGATTTCTAAAATTAATATACATGTTGAAATCAATTGCTAGTCAATATTAAAAGCATCCAATATTTTTTTTTTTGAAACTGGTAAATGTGTATTCCTCAGCATTAAGGATATGCTGGACACCATCAAAAAGTGTTAGATAAAAAAAAAAGCAACTAGAAAACAAGATACTTACAGAGATCTTAATAAATCTACAAACTGATCTATATCCTCTAAACCTACTTCTTTACACCAAAAGTAGAAAGATATTATACAATTCCATTTAACTTTCTGGATGAAGTTGGATCTATCATAATAACACCTCTCATTTCTCTCTCTCCAAACTGTCCACCAGATGCATTGTGGGATGATCCTCCACCACTTCTTTTGACTTTTGCTACCTCCTTTTTTCATCCAGCAACTAAGCAAATCTGCAGTATGCTCCGGCATAGTCCAACTTGTCTTTGTTATGTTGAGAAATAAAGACCAAAGTTGTGTTGTAAAGGTGCAGTGCAAAAATAAATGACTGTTTGTTTCATTTGTCTCATTGCATAAGAAGCACCTGGAAACTATGACGACCCCATTTTTCTTCAAAACTTTTTGTGTCAGGCATGCTCTTTTAACCACCAACCAAGTAAAGCATTTTACCTTGGTTGGGGATGGACTATTCCATAAGTTTCTCCATATTTTTGGTTGCCCTCTACATTGTACCCTTTCTTCCATTTTATAAACCCTTTTAACAGAGAATTACCCATTAATATTGTGTTTCCATCTTAATGCAGTAGTAGTTCCATTGAAATCATCAATCCTATTTAGCAAATCAGCTACTCTATCGATCTCCCAGTCATTTAGCAATCTCCAGAAGAATAAGTTCCATCCATGTGCACTCCACATATCATAAATGGTGCTATCTGGGTTGTTGCTTAGAATAAACAGGTCTGGATAAATCTCCATTAATGGACTTTTCTCTTTCCAAGCATCCTTCCAGAATTTTATTCTTGTCCCATCTCCAACTCTCTTCTGCAAGTTCCCTTCCAGTTTGGGCCATAGAGCTCTAATGGTCTTTCAAACTCCAACTCCATAAGTATCAGTGCTCACATTGGTACACCATGGGTTGAGTTCACATACTTGTGTCTGATTACCTCTCTCCATAATGCATGATCCTCCCCATTGTATCTCCAGAGCCATTTCATCAATAAACTATTGTTCTGAGAGATTTTTGATGCCCAACACCTTCTTCTCATGTGCATTGTTGTCTGCCAATTGACTAGTTTATATCCTTTGCCCTCTTTACAACCATGCCACAAAAAATCCCTCCTAAGTCTGGCCAACTTTTTCATAGCTTTGGGAGGTATGGGAAATAGAGACATTACATACGTAGGAAGTGCATCAAGAACAGAGTTGATAAGGATGAGCCTCTCACCTAGTGATATGTACTAAGCCTTCCACCTAGCCAATCTTTTATCAGTTTTCTCTAATATTCCATCCCAAATTTCCCCTGCCTGGTGTTCCCTGGCCAGAGGCATACCAAGGTATGTAGTTGGTATATTTTCAACTTTGCACCCTAAAATGATTGCAAGATTTTGTATATTTGGCACCTCTTTTTTCGGGAACAAACTGGTTTTTCCCCAGTTAACTTTCAAGCCAAAATAATCTTCAAAAAAAGTCAAAATCAATCTGATGTAACATATTTGCTCAACCTTTGGCACATAAAATATCACTGTGTCATCTGCATACTGTAGGTGACATACCTCCATTATTTCCCCTCTGCTATTTCCAATCTCAAACTCTTTAATCCATCTATTTTGTAATGTTATCCTTATCATGCTATCAAATCCCTCCATTGCTAGTATAAACAGGAAAGGAGACAGAGGGTCACCTTGTCTAAGACCCCTTTCAGAACCAAAAAAACCTATAGGTTCACCATTCACCAAAATAGAGAACTTGACAGTTTTAATGCAAAAGTCAATCCATTTCAACCATTTCTCACCAAAGCCCATTTGACTGCGAGTATTCAATAAGAATCTCCAGTTGACATAAATTATCCACAGAAGAGAGAGTTGATGATACAAGGGCTTGTGAATCGCAAGAAGCTCAAAGGGACTTACAAATTCAACCGATAATCGACGCAGAGCCTGTTAATAATCAATCACCCAACACCCAATAAGTAGTGGAAACATAAGCTTCAAATTGGGTTAACTCCCATATCTTAGAGCTGAGCAACACCTATGGGGCAGCTTTTGTAGGTTTCGAGAAAGAAACACTAACTCTTCTTATGATAATTGATGAAAGGAAAGCTGCTTTAGATAAAAAAGGCCTAGAGAAGACAACTACAACCCCAAAAAGTAGAGGAATTGTCAAGAATGAGTTAAGAAATCTAAAATCGAACTTGAATGAAGTGGTAGAAGGGGTCAGGAACACAAGGAGAAATTTATCTTTGACTTATAAATGAAAGTCAAATTAATCACTTGGAATGTGAGGGGGCTCAATAGACAGAGTAGCAGAGTACTGATCAAAAGTTTATTTCAAAAGTGGAAGGCAAACATATATTGTTTGCAAGAAACAAAAGTACATATGGGAGTAGAATACTTAGCCAAACAACTTTGGTCATGCAGATGGATGAAATATGGGTATATGGAGGTATAAGGTAGCAAAGGGAGTATCTTAATCATGTGGGATAGTAGAAACTGGAGGGGGACTCAAGTTGAGATGGGCCAACATTCCATAACCTATGAATTTGTCTCAACTCAAAATTGTTTCACCTGGTACTTAACAGGGGTGTATGCTCCACATACCAGAGAAGAGAAATTAGCTTGCTGGGAAGAGATATCTACAACTAAAGAATTATGTGGGGGACCTTGGCTGGCATGTGGTGATTTCAACACAATCAGAAGTATGGGGGAAAGAAGAGGGTGCTATAGAATCACTAATATAATGATTGATTTTACGAGTTGGATCAAAGAAATGGAACTGCATGATCCTCACATGAATGGAGGAAAATTCACATGGTTCAGGGGAGTTAACCATCCTAGCGCGGCCAGACTCGATAGATTCTTGTTCTCTATGGAGTGGGAAGAGAGCTTTAAGAACATTAGACAAAAGCTGATGCCTAGAGCAATGTCTGATCACTGCCCTGTCACTCTAGAATGTGGAGACTGGGAACATAAAAGATCAAACTTTAAGTTTAAAAATTGGTGGTTAAAAGTGGAGGGGTTCAAGGAATTGGTACATTCATGGTAGAATGAGTTCACTGTGGAAGGATGTCCAAATTACAAGCTAAATGTTAAACTTACAATGCCCAAACATAAGCTGAAAGATTGGAGTAAAACCAAGTTCGGGGAAATGACCAACAAAAAGAACAGTTTACTAGAAGAATTGGCAGGAACTGATTTGACAATGGAAAGCAGGGACTTGTCTGAGGAAGAAATGATGGTAAGAGCAACCATTGTAGTTGAATTGGAAAATATGGATAAAAATGAGGAAGTAAAATAAAGATAGAAATCCAAAGTGTTGTGGTTGAAGTAAGGTGACAACAACACAAAGTTTTTCCAAAGAATGACAAGTTGTCACAGAAGATTTAACACTATTGACATATTAGGGGTTAGAGGAGAAGAAATTATAAAGCCTGATAAAATCAAGACGGCTATGGTTGAGTTTTATAAAACATTTTACTCAGAATCAAAAAGTTGGAGGCCAGGTTTTGACATGATAGATTGCCCAACCATTTCACAAGAGGAACAATATTGGCTTCAAAGACCTTTTTCTGAAGAAGAGGTACTGAATGTAATCAAGCAATGTGATGGAGACAAAGCCCCGGGCCCAGATGGTTTGACAATGAGCTTCTTCAAAGTTTGTTGGGACACTGTGAAAGAGGATCTACTGGAACTGTTCATAACTTCCATCAGAAAGAGTTATTTGAAAAGTCTTTCAATGCCACCTTCATAGCCTTAATACCAAAGAAAGATGGAGCTGAGGAGCTTAAGGATTTCATACTTATCAGACTAATAAGAAGTGTCTACAAGATACTTTCCAAGCTTATTACTGAAAGGTTGAAGTCTGTTAAGGGGAAATTAGTAAATGAACATCAAATGACAGTTCTAAAAGGCAGGTAGATTATGGATGTGGCTATTTTAGCAAATGAATTAGTGGATTCTAGAGAGAAACAAAAATTTCCAAGGATCTTATGCAAATTTGACCTAGAGAAGGCATATGACCATGTTAATTGGAAGTTTCTACTGAAGGTGCTAGAAGACATTGGTTTTGGTAAAAAGTGGATCAATTGGATACGTTTTTGCATCTCTACTGTAAGGTTCTCTTTGATTATAAATGGCAATAATGAAGTCTTCTTTTTGTCTGAGAGGGGGTTGAGGCATGGTGATCCTATATCACCTTTTTTGTTTATCTTAGCTATAGAAGGGCTCAACCACATGATGAGGAGGACAAAGGGCAAATGGTTGGTTAAAGGATTTTCAAGCTGAGGTGCAAGGACGTAGAGAAGATGAAAGGGGAGTCACACATCTGCTTTATGCAGATGACTCACTAATATTTTGTGAAGCTGAAGTATCTCATATTAGGGCTATCCTTACTATTTTTGAAGGCATTTTTGGATTGCATGTTAATTGGCAAAAGAGTTGTCTTTACCCAGTGAACAAAGTTGATAATATGGAGATATTATCAAGTAATATTGGATACCAGGTAGCTGCCTTACCCATAAGTGCTAGAGAGATGTGACAGGAGATTGGCAAGATGGAAGAGTCAATATTTGTCCTTAGGAGGGAGATTAACACTAGTCAAATCTATGTTGGATTCCCTCCCTTCCTATATGATGGGCCTATTTCCTATACCAAAGAGTATTGTGAAGAGAATAAATTTGCTCAGAAAAACATTTTTGTGGAATGGAAACAAGGAGAAGAAAGGTTACAACCTTGTAAAATGGGATACTATAAGACTTCACAAAAAGCAGAGGGGATTAGGTATCAAGAAACTCAACCTCCAAAGCTCTTGTCTTTTGCAAAAATGGTTATGGAGGTTCTATGCTGAGGATATGCCTTTATGGAAAAAAAATCATCATTGAGAAATATGGACTTCAAAGTCATTGGATCACTGAAGACGTCCTTGGAACTTTTGGTTGTAGTGTCTGAAAGACTATTCGGAGACTTTGGCCCCAGTTTCAATTTTTCAATTCAAGGTCGGTAATAGCGTGAAGATTGAGTTCTGGAATGAACTTTGGATAGGTGAAAGGAGCTTGAAATCTCTCTTCCCTGATATTTTCCTCCCCACCCAACATAATAGGGGCACTATAGCTCAGATGTGGAGCGTACAAGGTTGGAATTTCAACTTCAGAAGGGCACTAAATGATTAGGAGGTTCAAAGAGCTGCAGATTTTCTTATGGTGATAAATGATTTCAATGGAACTATCAATGCACTTGACAGACCAGTGTGGAAACTTCACAACAAGGGTGCATTCATTGTGAAGTCATGCTATTGGAGGAGAAATACTGGCCAACTGCAGATTAGGAACTGGCCTTGGAAACTAATCTGGAAAGCCAAAGTCCCCTTAAAAGTTTCTTGTTGCGTGTGGTTAGTTTGCAAGAAAGCTTGTTTGACTCATGAAGTAATACAAAGAAGAGGTAGACTGATTTGATCAAGAATGCTGAAATAAATAGCCATTTATTTCTACACTGTAAAACAACTGCAAATCTATGCAACATGTTCTTGTGTATACTTGGAGTGAGTTGGGTGGTTCCCAAAACTACTAAAAGTATGATGGACTGTTGGAAAGAGATTGGAAGAAGAGAGTCAGAAGAGGACTGGTGGGAATTGATCCCTGCAAACATCTGGTGGACATTGTGGAAGGAAAGGAATGCAAGAGGCTTTGAAGACAAAAGCAACAACATTCAAAGATCAAAATGAATTGCCTTAGTCTTTTATATTTTTAGTGTAGACAGGATATGGTGGGGGATATAGAACTTTTTGATTATTTTATAAGGAAATTGTAAAGCTCCATAGACTAGTTCTTATGACCTTCTGTTTTTTACCCTGTGGGATGTAAGTGCTCACTCTTATCATTGCTTGGATGATGGAATTTTGTGACTACACAGTTACCTGTTCCTAAAAAAAAAATGTTGCATTGAAGCTTTTCTCAAACTTCTGATATTCATAAAAATATTGGAGAGTCTTCAGGATGTCCTTCTTTATAAGTTCCCAAAAAGCCAAATAAAAGGACAATGGGAATCCATCTGGCCCTGGTGCCTTCTTCATATCATACAATTTAATGCCTTCTAATATTTCATCCTCTTCAAATTGTCTTTGTAGCTCCTCTTGTTCTTCTGCAGATATCCTTGTAGCTTCATGTAACACTAATTCTAGCTTCCACTCTTCTGCCTCCTTATACAAGTTCTTGTAGTAATTTTGAATAACTTCTTTGATCTCCTTTGCATCTGTCACCTCCATACCATCCACCTCAAGTTATCTATGGAGTTTACCCTTTTGTGAGTTGTAGCTATCCTATGGAAGTATTTTGTATTTTTGTCTCCCTATTTCAACCATTGTATTCTTGATCTTTGTCTCCAAGATATCTCCTTATTTCTTGCAACTTCTTCAAACTCTAAAGCCAAATTTGATTTTTGCATTGCCTCATCATCTGTGAGAGCTCTTTCTTCCTGGATTGCTTCCAAAGCTGCAAGTTGGTTTAAAATGTCACCCTTTCTTTGTTTCCAGTTGCCCTTGTTGTTTCTACTCTACTCTTTTAACTTTTCTTTTAGCATCTTCAGTTTCTCAACTAAAATATAGTCAGGCCTCCCCTTAACAACAAAAGCTCCCCACCACTGTTGTACCTTTTCTTTGAACCCTTCTACCCTTAGCCACCAACTTTCAAATTTGAAGTATCTTTTCTTGAAGTTCAATTCTCCACAAGATAGCATGATTGGGTTGTGGTCAGATCCTATCTTTGGTAATACTGCCTGTTTAATGAGAGTAAATTAATCTTCCCATGATGATGAGTATAAGAATCTATCAATTCTTGAGGCACTTCTATGATTCCCCCCCCCCCCCCTCTTCTCCAAGTATAAGATCCTCCAAATAAAGAGGGATCCACAAGCTCCATCTCTTCAATGCATTTAGAGAACTCAAACGTTGCTCCATTTATTTTGAAATAATTTGTTTTTGCATTGGGTTATCTGATTACATTAAAATCACCTCCCACCACCCAAGGTCCTGCACACCTTCCCCCCGCTGAATATAACTCCCCTCATAACTTTTTTATTTCCCCTCTTTTACAATCAGCATACACTGCTGTTACAAACCAAAAAAAATCAAAATTTTCCGTAGACATTTTATAAGTTATGCTTTGGTTGCCATGTTCTACCATTTCCCCTTTCCAAACTCTCATGTCCCATAAAATAATTATTCCCCCCCGGACACCATCTGCCTCTAAATGTATCTCTCCCACCCATCTATTGTCCCAAATACTATGTATGAGTCTATCTATATTTCCCCCCCAATTTTGTTTCTACTGAAATATACACATCTGCACTCCATTGATTAATCAGATTCCTTACCACCCCCCTCTTTCTTTCGTCATTAAGTCCCCTCACATTCCAAGACACGATCTTTATCCTCATCTATGCATAATGGTTAGTCTCCTCCCACTTATTCTAGGTTCGCCATCCTTGAATTTCATAATGAACATTAAATTCTTGAGCTCTTTTGGAATTGTATTATTGTTGCTATTTGAGGATTTACCCTTTCCTGCTTGTCTCTCCAAATATCTCTTTTGATCCAGCTTCATGCACAAAGCATACGCCTCTTTTTTACATCTCTTGATAGCTGCTCGAAAGGTTTTCCCTAATTTGATCACATTAAGGTGTACCCAGATTGTAGTCCTTGTCTCTATCATCTCTTCCATGAGATTTTCTTCGATGCTCAATGGTTCTTGTTCATTGTAAGTGACCAGTTGATTCTCAAAACTTTCTAGAAAGGAAGAATCTGCCCCGCTCATACAGTAATTATTTGTCCCCCCTTCAAAAGCTATCTTCTTCTTGAGTCATGTCCTTTGCCTGAGCCTCCTTGATTCTCTTATTTCTGGTTTTTGGTTCTCCTTCTTCCATTTGCATGTGTTTTCCCAGTTCCCAATCTATTATAGAGTGCTTAAAAGGATGTTTTGCTTCTCCCCAATTTGAGTTGATGAAATTAGAAAAAGACATAGTGAACATAGCAGTTTTGGGCTTGCGAGAAAGGCACAAAAGTTGTGTGAGATTGTTTTATTCAAATTTAAAGTGTGCTCAGGGGGCCCACTTCTACTAGCCATATGACTGTTGTCCTTTTCTTGTACCTGTTCCTTGTAAACCTCGATATCCATTGTTTTCTTTATTGCTGGACCTTTCCTTCTTTCTAACACTCTATTTCTGTCTTCTAGCATAATAGGTCTGTCTTTTGTACCATCAAGCAGTATGTCACTATCACCTCGATCTGCTCTCCTCCACCTCCATCAATCTATATGTCGCCGACGACTCCACCTATACTGGCAGTGAGTATATTAAACCATTATTGACGATCTCAATCTTCGTGGGGATCTTCTCCCTTGGTCCTCTAACTCTGATTCTTGCCCATCTCAGATGATTTTTGATTTCTATCTCCTCTTTAGTTTCTAGTCACCCCCCACATTCATCACCTATCTTTTTAGTAAACAAAAGCATCCAATATCAGTAAACAAACACTAAAAATCTTTCTCAAAACGAATATTATAAATACTTTCATTATTATAAAGTCAATGAAATCTATACAACACAATAACTCATTGTGATAGTGTATACATATACATATGGGGAAAAAAGAAGATAATAGTAAGTGCCTTCATAGTCCTCTTTGGTCGATGCCATATGTGATTGTTTGAAACTGTTGTCCCTGTGATTAAGAAAACAAAACATAAGATCACTTTGAAAATTCACACAATTTAATGCTTATAGTAAAAAGGGTGACCATAGTGAAATAAAAGAGCAAACCACATTGAATAAAGCAACCAAAAATTATGATAGAGCAAAATTATATACAAAACACTCAGTCTCGCAATAGAAAAGATGGGATCTTCCTTCATTTAAGGATTAATTACTTGAGTGGATCCCTTTTAAAAAATAATTACTTATTTTAAATATATTCTTTAATTATTACCATTTATAACAATATCTACTAATACTATGTATTTTCTTATATTTATCTTTCTCCATCGCCTCTTTCTTCTTTTTCTCTCTCACCTTTTTAAATTTGTCTCTCTTTCTTGCTCTTTATCCCTTTCTTTCTTTATGTACGTTGTTCTTTCTCCATTTCTTTCTTTTTGTACATTGTTTTTTCTCCTTTCTCTCTTTCTATTGTTCTTTCTCCCTCTCTTTCTATTGTTCTTTCTCCCTTCCTTTCTCTCTCTATTTTCTTTCGAATAGTAGTCAATAATTCATAGAAGGAATAAAATTTGTATCAATAATTAATTGGACAAGTAATCTAATCGTAACAAATGAAGAGATATAATAAACTGCAAAATGAATTAAACTTGATTTAAGAATGTATTACACACTTATTAAAATTTAATTAGATGAGAATTAAACATAAATGCAAAATATAGCAAACGAAAGAGTATACTATGATCTGTAAACTAAATAAAAACCTGTATCAATAATGAATTAAACAAGTAATCAAATCATAACAAATCAACCAATAAATTGCAAAATGAATTAAACTTGTATTAAAAGTGTATTACACCAATATTAAAGTTGAATTAGAAAAGAGAACTAAGCATGAATAAAAAACATAACTAATGAAAGATCAAACAACGGTCTGTAGAGTGAATTAAACTTGTATCAATAATGAATTAAACAAGTAATCTAATAGTAACAAATCAACCAAAAAACTGCAAAATAAATTAAATTTGCAGTAAAATTGTATTACACAATATTAAAGTTGAATTAGAAGAGAGAATTAAGAATGAATGAAAAATGTAACTAATGAAAGAAAAGACAATCATCTATAAACTGAATTAAACTTATATTATTCGTGAATAAAACATGTATTATATGTGTCTTATAAATTATTTTTGGTTTGTATCACTAAGAACATGAGTGATGTTTGCAATATGTATTAAAAATGTATTGTGCATGTATTATAGGTGTGCTACCTAAATTACTTTAGCTGATATCATTAAAAAGGGAGACAAGTTTGCAATATGTATAATAAATGTAGGATGTATTATTCATGATTTTAATACAATTTTAATACAATTATGAAACATATCTAATACAACTTTAATACAAATGCGACATAGTTCTGTAAACTTCATCCTTTTCAAGCTCTAATCTAATATTTCTCATAAAATCAATTCTAAACTTAACCAAACCCTCTTGAAATTGAGATATAAACTTCAAACGATATTTTCAATTATTCGTAGGAATAACCTATCCAAACTAATCGAAAACGAAAGAGCAGAAAGTAATCTATTCGTAACAAATGAAGAAACATAATAAACTGCCAAATGAATTAAACTTGAATTAAAAATGTATTACACACATATTAAAGTTGAATTAGAAATGAATTAAACATGCATGCAAAATGTAGCAAACGAAAGAGCATTCTATGATTTGTAAACTGAATAAAACTTGTATCAATAATAAATTAAACAAGTAATTTAATCATAACAAATCAACCAATAAACTGTAAAATGAATTAACTTGTATTAAAAGTGTATTACACAAATATTAATGTTGAATTAGAAGAGAGAATGCATGGATAAAAAATGTAACTAATGAAACACCAGACAATGACCTATAGAGTGAATTAAACTTATATCAATAATGAATTAAACAAGTAATCTAATAGCAACAAATAATAAACTAAAAAATGAATTAAATTTGCATTAAAAGTGTATTATGCAATATTAAAGTTGAATTAGAAGAGAAAATTAAGAATAAACAAAAAACGTTACTAACGAAAATAATCTATAGACTGAATTAAACTTGTATTATTCATGAATAAAACATGTATTATATGTATCTTATAAATTATTTTGGTTTGTATCACTAAAAACATGTGTGTGTTTGCAATATGTATTAAAAATGTAGTGTGCATGTATTATAAGTGTGTTACGTAAATCATTTGGTTGGTATCACTAAAAAGAGAGTAAAAACTTGCAATATGTATTAGAAATGTATTGTTCATGAATAAAACTTATATTATATGTGTCTTATAAATTATTTGATTTGTATCACTAAGAAAACGAGTGATGGTTGCAATATGTTTTATAAATGGATTGCTTATAAATAAAACTTATATTATATGTGTCTTATAAATTATTTTAATTTATCACTAAGAAAATGAGTGATAGTTGCAATATGTATTAAAATGTAATGTGGGTGTCTTATAAAGGTATTATTAGTGTGTTACCTAAATTATTCTTGTTGGTATCACTAAGAAAGTGAAGTGTGCAATATGTATTATAAATGTATTATTCATGAATAAAGCATGTATTATATATATATCGTATAAATTATTTTGATCTGTATCACCAAGAAAAAGAGCAGTGTTTGCAATATGTATTACAAATGTATTGTTCCTATATTATAAATGTATTACGAGTGTGTTACTTATATTATTTTGGTTGATATCACTAAAAAAGAGTAAATTTTTTAATATGTATTATAAATGTATTGTTCATGATTTTAATACAATTTTAATACAATTATGAAACATATCTAATACAACTTTAATACAATTGCCATAAGTTCCATAAACTTCACCTTTTTCGAGTTTCAATATAATATTTCTCCTAAAATCAATTATAAAATCAATCAAACCCTCTTAAAATTGAGATATAAATTTCAAACGACATTTTCAATTATTTGTAGGAACAACCTATCCAAACTAATCACAAATTCGTAAAATTCAAATAATGAATTCAAAATTTGAAGCTTTATAATGATCATCAATGGTGAGCTCTTGTTGCTATACTTTTAGAGATTTGAAATTTCTACTTGAAAACATGATTTTGTACAAATTTTCATATTTTCACTCCTTTTTGCGCCGTACCTTGGGTAAAAATAATGAAATATGGGCAAAAATTGATTTAAAGATAGTTATTTAAATGAAAATTTCAAAGAAGAAGAAGAATATTTAAAAAAAAAAAGAAAGAAAGAAAAAAGAGGAGGAAGATAATAATGATAAAGAAAGAGACGAAGAAGAAGAATTAAAAAAAAAAAAGAAGTGGAGGAAGATGAAAAAGGGTAGAGAAAGAGGCAATCGACTGTACAATTTTCTTAATTCCAAAAAATTGTTATGTTTAGTTAGAAAAGTTATATTGCCATAGATAGTAAATATTTATTTATTTAATATAGCATATTTATGTGATTTACCCTTCATTTAATGACTGAAGTCGCACTAGTTGAGGAGCTTAGTCATCCAACATAGTTTCTAAGAAAAAAATCAAGTAATAACTTTAAAGCTAAAGAAAAAGCTAGAAATCAACTTCAAAGCTGAACTTTATCCTTTGTTCGACCCGTGTGCCTCATGCTCATATTCACATATAAAGGCATAGAGACTGTTAGCCCATATGTTCGGACTTTTGTTATTGGTCCTATTTTCTAGGTTAACTTTATATAGTCTTCCTAGGTTAGCTTTATATAGTCTTCCTATTTCTTTTTGTATTCAGTAATATATTCTATTATATTGTAATGCAACTCTTGCCTTTTGTTCTTCAATTAAAGTAGTTCTGTTAACATGGTATCAAGAGCTAAATCGATCCGCGCAACAGGTGAGACACAACAATCTTGACAAAGACAAATATGGTATTTTAAGCCTAGTGATACACATCATTTAAATTCTTAGGCGTCTTATACTTTGATTTTGTCCTCGTTTTATTTTTCATTCGTACCGAGAAAATGTTTTAAAAACAACAAACCAAATTGAACCGAAGTAGAAAGAACGAACTAAATAAAATTTAATTAGTCCAGTTCGATATTCGTTGCACACTTTTTTCAAAATCGAACAAAAATTTGATAAAATCAAAGCAAAGAACCGAACGACCAACCCTAATTAAAAGGTATATAAGTATCGATGCCAATTTTATTTTGTTTTAATTTATATGTCTTACTTTTCTTATTTATCCATTAAACAATAATTTCATCTTTTATTAGTACTTCATGCGTTTCAATTTATTTAGTTTGATTCGAAATATGTGAGTCATACTAACTAATATTGGGTGTGAATTCGAACATAGAATCTTTAATTTTTTGAAATAAAATTTATATACTTATAAACTATATAAAAACATACACTTGTTAGCCCATATGTTTGGGCTTTTGTTATTGGGCCTATTTTCTAGGTTAGCTTTATATAGTCTTCCTATTTCTTTTTGTATTCAGTAATATATTCTATTATATTGTAACGCAACTCTTGCCTCTTGTTCTTCAATTAAAGTAGTTCTGTTAACATGGTATCAAGAGCTAAATCGATCCATGCTCCTTGATTTGTTGGTTGAAGATTTGGTAGCGGTCACCTGTTGTGCGGATCGAACTGTGGTTTTTTTTTTTTTGATTTGCTAGGGTTTTTGAACTAGGGTTTTTTGATTTGCTGCTTCTGCTGAGTTCTCGATTGATGCTACTGCTGCTCTTTGTTTAGATTGGTTTGACCTAAGGTATTTTAATTTTTGTTTTGGAATTGTTCGTGTCTTGCTGTGTTTGCTTCTCTTTGGGCAATATGACTGGAAAGGATGATTTTGTCCAGTCCATTAATGCTCAATTAGATGGTAAAAAATATGCATATTGGAGTTATGTCATGAAGAATTTTTTTCGTGGAAAGAATATGTGGGGTTATGTCACTGGAGTTAAAGTCAAACCTAAAGATGATATGGTTGTGGATTTTGCATTGTTGGTAGACTCATGGGAAACTGCTAACTCTAAGGTTATCACTTGGATCAACAATTCTGTAACTCAGTCAATTGGTATGCAATTGGCTAAGTATGACACAACAAAGGAAGTTTGGGATCATTTGGAGAGACTGTATACTCAATCTAATTTTGCTAAGCAGTACTAGTTGGAGTATGATATTCGTGCTCTTCAACATAATGCTATGAGCATTCAAGATTTCTATGTTGCAATGTCAGATTTGTGGGATCAATTGGCTCTTACTGAATTTGCAGAGTTAAAGGTTTTTGAGCCATACATTGCTAGGAGGGAAGAACAACGTCTGGTTCAATTTTTGATGGCATTACGTTCTGATTTTGAAGGACTGCATGGAACAATCCTTCATCGATCTCCTCTCCCCATAGTTGATTCAGTTGTTCATGAACTGATTACAGAAGAGACCCGTATCAAGTCTTAAGTGGATAAAGGTTCTAAAACAGCTAATTATCCTGATGTGTTTCCTGTTTCAACTGATCAGTCTAGACCACCATGTTCTCGACAATCTCCTAAAGTTGCATTTGATGAGTGTGCATTCTGCAAACAGAAAAATCATTGGAAGGCTCAATGTCCATTGTTACTTAACAAGGCAAAACAGCCTCAATCTGGACAGCAGCAGAAGTATGGGCAGTAGAAGTATGGGTCACGCTCCTTTAATGCTCGTCCTCCACAGTTCACTGCTGCTGCTGCTGCACCATCTATAGATACTGAGTCTGTTAACACTATGCCACCTTCTGCGTTGGATCCCTAAGTTTTTGAACATTTCAGACAGTTTATGGCTTCTAATCCTACTGCCATGTCAGTATCTATGTCTTATTCAGGTCTAGCTTCTTCTAGTCCCTCAGGTATTCCGTCCTCCTTGTGGATTTTGGATTCTGGTGCGTCTCATCATATGTCACCATATTTGTCATCGTTTGGTTCTTTGTCCCCTATTTCACCAATCTCTGTTATGTCCACTAGTGCTGCATCTATGACAGTCGAGGGTGTTGGTTCTGTTACTACCCCTAACATTGTTCTCTTTGATGTTTATTACATTCCCAAACTTGCTTCGGTCAGTCAATTGTGTAAAGCTGGTAATTGGGTGTTCTTTTCTGATTATGTTTGTGTTGTACATGACCAACACACTCAGAAGGTGATTGGGATTGGCCGTAGGTTGGGGAAACTCTATGTCTTGGAGATTCTCAAAGTGTCTTCTGTTGTTGTTGCTGCCTCTAATATTGATTTGTCGTCTTTTCATTTGAGTCCCTTGTCTTCTCAGTTTTATCTTTGGCATTCCCGTTTGGGACATGTGTCAATGTCACGTTTACTCCCAGGACTTACGTTTTTATGCTTAGGACTTACGCCCAGGCATACGTTTTTACTCCCAGGACTTAAGTTTTTATGCTTGGGACTTCCGCCTCAAATTTTAGGACTTTACGCCTTATGATCTACGTCTTTAATTTACTCCCCAGAGTGTTTTTGATAAGCTCCGCCTTGAGACTCGCCCCAAAAATGTTTTTGAAAACACTGTTGGGGTCTATTAAAGATGCCAACTTCTCCTTGTCTATTTCCATATCGGCATCAGTGCATCTCCAGATTGTTCTTGCTAAATAATTCTTTTTTCATATGATTATACATTTCATTCAGATTGTTGTCTAGGGTATCTAAAAATGATGAACCTGGTTACCTTTGAAATGATGGAGGAATGATTGTTCATTTAAGGGCATTGAGGTCTATAAGGACCCAAAAAAAGAAAAGAAGACATTTAAGGCACATGGCTAGGAACTTCTGGGCAACTTATATAGCTGTATGACAAGCTAAAACATGTTTGTTAGAAAATACGCTTTTTCATTGAAGTGGATTTCTGATCATTGCTGGTTGATGTGGCGGTTGGTCTGTGCATTCCCTCTCAAGGAAACCTTGTTATATTTGCAAAGAATATAGATAACTGTTCTTTTTACAAAGAATATAGATAACTGTTCTTTTTACAAAGAAGTACACACATTTCTGTTGCTGTACGCTTTGAGAGATATCATGTCGCATAGTGCATCTTAAACTGTTAAGTCAGTGGTGCGTTGTTGGTGGCCTAGAAAATGCATCTTGTACTTCAAAATTGCTTTCTGGTTATTATTGCTAACTGTTTAATATTATTGCATTTTCTCTCTAATCTCCATGGTAGTTGTACTAGCCTAACTCAACGATAGCTAGAGTAATTATCTTCTGCAAGATTGTCATTGCTTGTCTGATACCTCCTCCTTGATTGCAGCTAAAACTGATATCAGTTAATGATCCATGTTCAGACAGTTGAATTCTTAATTGAAGTAATGGTATCTTTCTTTGAGAGACAACAATCACAGAAAGAGGCCATAAATGCTCTTCCTCTTTACCCTAACAAGCAAATAATGTGGGATGAAAGCCTTGTACCAAGCATCAACTACACTGGGGAAGGATGCCTGGCACTTCCAGAGCTCAACCTACAGTTTTTGACACTTCACGACTATTTTCTTAGAAACTTTAACATCTTTAGCCTTGAATCGACTTATGAAATCCGTGAGGACATCCAAGAGGCTGTGCCACATCTCCTTGCTTATATCAATAATGAAGGACAGCCAGCCTTTCGAGGTTGGTCGAGAATGGCTGTGCCAGTTAAAGAATTTAAGATTACAGAAGTTGAACAACCAAATATAGGCGAAGTAAAGCCAGCTGCTGTAACAGCAGAAGTTACTTTCACTATCTCCAGCTACAAATCACAAATAAGGTCACAAAGGAATGCACTTAAAGAGCATGATGTTCTCTTTTTATACTGTCTATTCATCCTTCATTCGAGCCTCTCAGTGCTGAAGAGGCTGCTAATGCAACTGTACAACAGAGGCTTGGCCTCCATTGTGTACGCGGCTGTGAAATAATCGAGATGCGTGATGAGGAGGGAATTCTCATGAACGATTTTACTGGGAGAATCAAGTGGGATGAGTGGAAACCCCCAAAGGAGACCTTAGAACTGTTACTGTTGCACTTGACACAGCACGATACCATATGGATGTTGGTGATAAAGCATAGAAAGGCGCAGAAGATATTTATGGTACATTTATTATATTGATGAGGAGGAAACCTAAGGAGAATAATTTCAAAGCCATCTTAGAATTTATAAGGGATCTGATGAATGAAACATGTATAGTTCCTGATTGGCTGCATGATATATTTTTGGGCTATGGAAATCCTTCTGCAGCACAGTGGCCTAATATGGCAGACCTCCTTGAAACAGTAGATTTTAAAGATACCTTCCTAGATGCTGATCATGTTAGGGAGAGTTTTCCTGATTATTAGGTATTTATTGTCTTTCTTTCTCTTTACCAATATGCTGCTGTGTTCGTTATACTCTATCTTTCTCTGTTTCCTCATCTTTTCTATTCTAGGTTTGCTTTGTCGACCAAGATGGCTTAGAAAACTTGCAACCAAGCCCCCCCTTTAAGATTAAGCTTCCTAGGAATCTCAAAGGGAAAGCTCATGCCCTTCCTGGAAGTGAGAATTCTAATATTGCTTCAGCTGATGCTGCAGGCACGCCAGAAGTTCATTCTGAAAGAGACAAGCTTATTGTCGAAGCCCAGGTTCACATCCTCAGGATCAACCAAAGAGGAACTCAGTTAGATTTTCCATGACACATGTATGCATTACATCACATCATAGTTTCCTAAATTCTTAAATGCTGTCATCTGTTTTCTCATATTTGAAAAAAGGGCCTGAATGATTAGTACTT
Source organism: Solanum bulbocastanum (assembly GCA_037074985.1). Classification (NCBI taxonomy): domain Eukaryota; kingdom Viridiplantae; phylum Streptophyta; class Magnoliopsida; order Solanales; family Solanaceae; genus Solanum; species Solanum bulbocastanum. Next base: position 22,607,126 of record CM073603.1, on the reverse strand, counting down.
GACTAATGTGAGTATGCAGCATTTAATCAGGCAAGAAATATGAAGATTCTAGTAGCAAAGTGAAATATGAACTGGCTTTATAATTCAGTACAAGTTCAAAATGACATTATAGTAATACTGAATGCTGTATGGGATTCTTGAGTCGGCCTGCTACTTTCACATTGAAGTGAACATGTGGTATGGGTTCTTCTTTCTTCTATTTTGGCTGGATTACACAAACGGTTGTGGTATAAGGTAGTTCCCTTCCATCTAACAGAAAATAACTTGTTTCTTAAGAAGGCTGAATCTATTATGTGCTTGTGAGCTCATAAATCTTGCTTTAGTCAAAAAGTTTTGCCACTTTAATTACACGTAGTGCTACAGCCCACAGATTTCAAGTACAGTGGGACTGACATGTTTGCAGATTGAATTTTAAAATGCCTACAAAGTGGGCAAGTGCTTGACATGTAATGAATTATATCAATGATGAACTTGAATTAGGTTTAGTGCAATATATTTTGAATCCAGCATGTGATACTTGTGCGGAATTCAGCAACTATATGGTGCCTCATTAGATAAACTATACTTAATTTGGATTAGAGATAAGATGTAAGAACCCCTGAACTACAGTAAAATTGCTAGTTACACACCTAAACTATGGGAGGGTCCTATTACTCCCTAGACTTAATTTTTCCACATTATTTAGACCCCTGAAATTAATTTTTTCATATTATTTTAATCCCTAGGTTATTTTGGTCCAGCTTTTGTTGTTGTCTTAGTGCAGTTTTAATCCAGTTTTTGGTGGATTTTTGGTTTAGTTCTGCCTGCTGTTTTGATGCTGTTTTTTCTGCAATTTTGCTCTAGTTTAGATCCAACGGCATGAACAAGAACAACAACATGCAAATTTTATACACCAAATAAATGAAGGAAACCTGTGAAAATATCATTTTTACAAGTATGACAGCTTCATAAATGGAGTAAACCTGTGCAAAATATCAAGAATAATTATATAGATATGAAGACCAGTGATGCAACTTCACTGTTATAAATGTAGTGCAGAAGTGCACTTCATCTTAATAGACACTGAATGTCACTTTGTGTGTAGTTTCCAAATGTGCAAATTTTGATTTTAAAAGAAGTAAATTTGTCTAGTCTGATTTAGCTTCGGAAGTTGGTCAAGTTAGAGCTCAATGAATTATGGATGGAGGGAGTGCTTGGGGATTATGATAGTTGTTCTACTCAAGATTTTTTGATTTGGCCTGTGACTTGTAGGTTGGTGGGCATTTAAGTGCGAAATTAGTGAACTTTTAGTTGTAGAGAATCCCAAATTGAGCATAATGGACATAAAGATTTCATATAGTCGGCTATCACTAGATAGGGAGTGAGGCATAGTGGATTGCTTGATTTAACGAGATTGTATCAGTTTGAAAGGCCAGAGATAAAGCAAAGTAAAACAAATCTGTGCTCCTCTCATGCTGGTGTTGTCTTTCTTCCATACAATCAAATCAAATTTCTTCGACTTCAAGTTATTGCTCTCTTTCACTCTCCTTGTAGCTCTCTCTTTTAAGATTCAAGTCTGGTTGCTTTAATTTGGTTTAATAATCTGATTGTTCCACTTGTTTACTCTGAAATTTTTGCTTTCTTTGGCTTCTTTCACTCTCCTTGTTGCTCGTCTCTTTTAAGGTTCAACTCTTTAATTTGGTTTAGTAATATGATTGTCCCACTAAGTTTACTCTGAAAGTTTTGCTTTCTTTGGTGTATGTAGGTTGGAGCAATCACCTCAGGCGTTCAGCCAGGTTTATCCATGGTTGTGGGACCCCCTGGTACGGGAAAGACTGATACGGCTGTGCAGGTTTTGAATGTTCTCTATCATAATTGCCCTTCTCAACGGACCCTGATAATCACTCATTCGAATCAATATTTAAATGATCTTTCTGATAAGATAATGCAAGTAAGATATTTTCTGGGTCTTTGATATGAGTTTTATGCATTTGAAATGTGATATTTTGCTGCAATTTTGCAATCTTATTGTAACTTATAATGACTTTCCACTGCTGTAATTACTATGGAGAGATGTGCCAGCTCGCTACCTTCTCCGGCTTGGTCAGGGAGAGCAAGAATTAGCAACTGATCTTGACTTTATGTTGATTATACATGTGAAACTGCAGGATACTTCTGGCTGCTTCATGTATACTCACGGTGGGAACAATTTTTAGCTGCTTGCGCTGCAGAGCGAGATAACCCAACCATTGTTCAGGATAAGTTTCCATTGAAGGAATTTTTTTCTGATACTCCCCAGCCAGTTTTCACGGGTCAGTCTTTTGGAAAGGACATGCGTTCAGCTAAGGGGTGCTTTCGTCATTTGAAAACAATGTTTCAAGAGCTCGAAGAGTGTGGAGCAATTGAATTGCTCCACTGTTGATCGGTCTAATTACCTGATGACCAAACAGGCAAAAATTGTGGCAATGACCTGCACTCATGCAGCACTTAAAAGGAATGATTTTCTTCAAGTGGGTTTTAAGTATGACGATCCGTTGATGGAAGAAAGTGCCCAAATTTTGGAAATTGAAACTTTCATCCCAATGTTACTTCAGAGGCAGGAAGATGGCTATGCTCGGTTTAAATGCTGTATACTGATTGGCGACCATCATCAATTGCCCCCTGTCGTGAAAAATATGGCTTTTCAGAAGTACAGCCACATGGATCAGAGTCTCTTCACAAGATTTGTCAGACTAGGGATTCCATATATTAAGCTCAATGCGGCAGGGTAGGGCACGGCTTTACAATTGGAGATACAGAAAACTGGGGGATCTGCCTTATGTGAAGGAGAATGCGATCTTCCATAAAGCAAATGATGGATTTTCATATGACTATCAGTTGGTAGATGTGCCCGATTACAATGGCAGAGGTGAAAGTGCCCCTTCCCCCTGGTTCTATCAAAATGAGGGAGAGGCTGAATACATAGTCAGTGTCTATATGTATATGCAATTACTTGGATATCCTGCGAATAAGATATCAACCTTGACCACTTACAATGGTCAGAAACTTTTGATCCGCGATGTTGTAAACAGAAGACGTGTCCCTTATGACTTTATTGGTGCTCCACACAAGGTAAATACTCTTTTACCACTTTGAGCTTGTATCTGGTTGTTTCAGTGAGGATCTTCATTTGAATTGGAAAGCAAAACTTTCTTTAGCTTATTCTTCTTTGGCATGTTTCTTGGGAATAAGGTATGGGTGTGTCGTGGGAGAAGGGATGGTTCTGTTGAAACATGCTTTTAAGAGCTGGGGATAGTACCTCAGATGTCATGAATAGACAGAATAGTATAAGATGTGAGTGTTAAGATTGAATAACCTCAAACGTCATGAATAATGTTGTTTGTATTTTGGAATGAATGCTTTCCTCTATCATTTCTAGGGCCCCCCAAAATTTTTATGGCATGATCTTTTAATTTCTATTTTTTTATTTGTACAAATATATGTCATGTTTTGATTTTACTTATAATTTAGATTTTTTTTTGTGTTTTTTTTTTTAAAATCAAAGAAAATACCTACTCTTTTATTACACGTGAAAATTTTTGTTTTTATATCTCAAAAAAAAAAAAATTTTAAAAAATTATTTCACTCATTTTAATTTATGTAACTTATTCAATTGACTATATTTTAAAATAAATAACTTTATATATTTAATAAATTTTTTTATTTGACATCCTAACATATTTAACATTATGAAATAATGCTCGCGGGAAAGTGACCATTTTCACTAGTTAAATAATAAAAGAAGATTAACTAAGTTTGAAACTTTAGCACATACTAAAGAATACATCTCTAAGGTCCAAAACGAACTCCTATAAAAAGTGAAAAGATCATGAGAGTTCTATTCCTTATAAGAACATGGGAATGTAGAAGTAAGTGGGTAGAGCTTTATGGACATCCAAAATCCTATCTAAACTGTTCTGGGAAAACTGAAATTGGCAGCTTTTACAATCCTAAGTATGGGCCGTGCTCATGGAGTCTTCTCGTAGATGACAGTGAATATTCAGTCCCAGGACATTTTCCACGGACGAGATCTACGGTCTGTGTAATGTTCTACCTCTCGTCATGTTCCATCGTAGTCTTCAGGCTTCTATTTTCCAAACTCTATGAATCTCATCTATGGGCGCTTGTTTATGGCTCGTGCAAGCTTCTACGACCCATCTTATGCACTCGTGGTTTGGCAGCCCACTTTTACATATCTTCAATACTTTTTCTACTATCTTGTTTCTACGCCTCGTGAAACCTTTTACAGCTCTTACTGGTTGCTCGTAAACCTCAGACTTATTTCACATTCTCTAATCTTTCATCTATGAGACCATCTACGACTCTTGGTTTAGACTACGATTTGTAGAATGGCTCGTAAATGACAAAATCTTCACTACACTCCTGTCTTCTAACATTCAGCTACCAAAATCTTGTTTTCTTGTAAAACATTGACAAAACACATCAAATATACTAAAATGTGCTCAAAATTAAACAAAAATCCTAAGTTTTAAGCATTACAAGTGTCGTAAATCCACGACGCATCAGTACTTACAGCTTTCAAGTAGTTGTTAAGCCCACATTCTTATCATTTGCTATTTCTTATTAGTTTCAGGTTCTTAGAAGCTCCATAGACAAGTGTGGTGTTATGAGTAGAGATTGCTAAATTCGTTGATCAACTTGTGTCTACATTTTTCTCCATGCTTAATGAATTTTCATAAATTATTATTGTTCACATTATCTTGCGTATTTTTATTAAATATTGTCTCAGCTTTAAAAATCAATATAACTGAATCAAATAATTAAATTGGAAAGTGTAGTGATTCATATCTCTATAAGGTGCTTTCGATGTGATTCCATAGCATCAAATAGAATTCAGTTAGGGCATAACACACTTGATATTAGAACTTTGAATTTGGAAGTGTCATAAAATTGTTTGTGGAGCTGTGTCTAGTTCATATAGAGGCCACCTATATGAATATATGACTACTAGGACATTGTAGGTGTTTCTTAGTTTTCTTGATTCTAGATTGAGTTGTACATCTTTTCTCTTTAGGATAGTTCTGACATATTCACTACTTATGCCTTGTGAAAAAAACTTAAACTCGTGCTTCAAGGCACACCATCCTACTGTTCTACCTTATGGAAATAATTTGAACTTGTGTTGCAACTTTTCTCAAATAGGTGTTTGTCATATATATATATATATATATATATATATATGGTCATTGATGTTTTGGGACAGGTATAGAAATTACTACGTCCGAAATGACAAATAGGTAATGTCATAAAGTACAACAAGAAGCCCAGCGAATTGAGTTTGAAGAGGATAGAGTGTATGCAGACTTTACCACTATCTTTGCAAGGTAGAGAGGTTGTTTCCCAAAGACCCTCGGGAGGCCACTCCCACTTCATCCCTGATATTCTCATTCCTAATCCTATTGCTCTTGGTATGTCCACACATCCATATCAACATCCTCATTTCCCTCACTTGCAACTTTTGAATATTGATTGACCAACACTCCACCCCATACAACAAAGCCGGTCTAACCACTACTCGCATGTCAATAGAGTTGTAAAAACTTGCAAGTTTCTTGCTTCGACATTAATTATTTCGTGTTTTTGTTTCAAATAATCCAATTCTTATCAAAGGGTCAGCTCAAATGCTACGTGTTTAGAGAAGTAGCTTCCATCACAGGTCGAGTCCAAAATCAATTTGTGTTGATTCAAATTATTTGTTGCACCTGGCATACAGATTTAGGCAAAAGAAATGTTGAAGAAAATTATTCACCATAAAGACTAATAAAACTACCTTTAATGCTGGCAAAAATCATACAAAGTGCTGTTACAATAAGAACCCAAGACAAGCCTTGCCATCCCATTTCTTCTACTCCCTAATACCAGAAAACTCCTATCTAATCTACATGGCAGAAAGATCCAAATTAAACTGATCTTGTTCAAGTATGTGGTATATATACCTACTGGAATGGAAGCTGCTTGCACCATCTCTTGTGTCAAAAAGGTTCAAAGTCCACACTAAAGAGATTATATTTGGAAATCGACTATGCAACTCCCTAACTCCTCAGCCGCCTTCAGTTCTGGAAGAATAGAACAATGATCTGAGGTTATTGACGGTTGTAATATATTTTTAAGACTTCTATATATCTCTTCAGGTGCTTCCTTACCCCGACCATGGCTGCCATGCATTTTTCCTGTCACCTTAACTTGATTTTTCCTTCTTGTGCTTGACCTTGCATCTCCCTGGTTGTGAGGAGGGTCTGATGACGTAGAAGGGCATTTGTGAGTGGGATCACCAACATTTTTGCCTGCATGACATTGAGATACAACAACTCTAAATAAACATGTTATATACAATTTCAACTTCTTCGGGAAAAGGTACACAAGACTATGGATTGCTATTCAATGAAAGCAAGGGTGCATATCAGGTATATATCTCTGTTAATACAAAACAACGAAAGTAGAATTTAATCTGAGGATTGAATGCTTTAAAATTTAAAAGATCTTGGACATTTGTGTGATTAATGAAAAATGTTTGATTTTACATCCAATCATCCATACATGTCTTCACATATTTATCTTGAGAGAAGGATGTAAAAGAACATGCACACAGACCACTTAACGTTTAGCCATGCTCTTTTAATGTACTATACATTTCTTGCAATTCCATTGAAAGAAACAGCACAATCTACTTTGGAAAACTTGATACTATCAAAGTTGATGGAGCTGGACATAAAGAATAACTGGTATAAGCCCCAAATCTTTGAAAAAAATACAAATTGCCACTTTCATGACGCCTAATCGACACTTAGCCACTGTTCCATAACTATTCAAACTTTAGCCGCTTTTCAATACGAAAACCAAATTTGGACAGAATACCCATAATGAGAACATGGAAAAACTGCAGCACAGTGTGTTGCAGGTCGAAAATTTTACATATGAAACTCAAGCACTGTGCTGGAGTTCAAAAAATTCCTGGAGTTTGAGCTGTGCAGTTCAAAATCCAAGAAAAATTCATGGAGTTTCATTTGAATAATTTCGAACTCCATGACACTATTATGTTTCACTTTTTAAAGTTAGAACTCCAGGACAATGTATTGGAGTTCGAAGCATTTTGGACAGGTCAAGGGGGTCTAGCTTGGGGATAAAAGGTGCGAGAAGTCCAAAAATTTGAACCACTCTTGCCAAGCGAGAGAAAGGCGAGATACGTAGCGTCTGCAATATGAATATTGTGTACATATCAAATTTAGTTTAATTTTAATTTTTCATCTTTGCTTTTGCTTCAACATCTGATATTAATGTGCAAATGGCACTTTGCAGGAATTCAGCTTTGATCGCTATTATTGTCGTCATGCTCCTCATCTTAATTATGGGTATTTGGATGTACTGGTACACTGAACTACTTTTGTATCTCAAAGTTTTCAGTTAATATGATCCCCTCCCCCCTCTGAGTCACTCATCCTAGATAATAATGGAGACTGGAATCACGTTTCTTGCAGGCCTTGCTATATTAGTGAAGAAACTTTCCTCAAACTTAAGGTAAATTCCTGGACTTTGAACTGATAAAAGTTCAAACGCGATCAATTTTTTCTGAAGCAATTCAAACTCCTGGAAATATGTTTTCCTGTAGTTTGAACTATGCAGTTCAAAATTCAGGGAGATCATAGAGAAGATGAAGATGCAGCTCTCTGCCACTTTCAAACGAAGAAGTTAAGGGAAAAATGAGAAAACTGGTTATTATATATCAACATTTCAACCGGTGGCTGAACTCTAAAAGGCGGACCAAAAAGTGATCAGCCCCCGGCATATTTACCAAATATTCTCAAGCAGGCTAATCTTGGTGAAAGGTGTACATGACACACCAGTTTATAAGTAATTGAGAATTCATAGAGTTGGGGAAGGGAAGTTTGAAAATACAGCGAGTCTGAAGTTTTTGAGTTAAAATCATGCATTCAAATCTTAAGGCTATATACAGTGTCAACTTTTGATATTTCTCTCTTTTAGCTAGAAAACAAGAATAAGGAATGGGGATCAGTAAGAAGATGACATTTTCAAGATGTACAAGGGATGTTTTGGAGGATATTTGAGCCAAATTTGGCACTTAGGCAACTTGGCCAATCTGTCAGATTTCACAAATGACTATCTTCTTATATCAGTTTACCCTTTTTTGGTAAAAGGAAACTTACATATGTTTACAGTGGAAGAATCTTGATTTTCCATAGGTGAATTGGCACGCCTAATGCAAAACCACGTCCTTTCCTCTTCAGATTCAAGTTCTGAGGCAATTGGTACATGCCAGTATCCTTCTTCTGACTCCTGGAGACATAAAGGAATAGAATTACATTAAAAGGTTTTGTTAAATGACAACACGTACACAATTTTTTTAATATGTGCTCAATCTCGAGTACACATTTTGTATCTGAAGATAGATAAGAAGGGCTGAACTATATTTGTATTTTGGTTTCATGAGCATATTATTTGTTATATAGCAGAGCATATCAATTAGAAGGTGTCACTAACCTGAATTACAATAGAACATGGAGGCGGCATGTGAAACACTGGACCTGTTTCAGAGAAACTGAAACGCACCTTCCATGAAGAAAAGGAAAATCCTTTATCATATAACTGTGAGAACTTCAAGTTTATATGATATTAATGCATATGCATGAGGAGATGGAGGTAGCCCTTAGCAAAGTAAGCTAAGAAAGAGGGATCACTTTGCTTTACAGAGATAATATTAAGTCATATGAGGAAAAATAGTTATGATGGCTAGAGGAGGTAAGTTAGAGAACCAGTCAACTATAGGCCATTTGTCTCCAGAACCTTGTTCTGCTTATACATAATTCAATACCCATAACCAATTCCCTCACCCCAGATAATTCCTCTTCCCCTGGGCACCTCTGTATCGATGCAATATAGCATCAATCAATCAAGAGGAATATACTTCTGGATAGTTAATTAATGTCATAATCTACTTTGAATCCTATGCATGACTGTCTTGTTACATGCATATTGGAAAAAGAAATTCAATATTTCATGCAGCCATTCCTGTAGTGTAGAACTAACCTGATGCCTTTCCTTCCATTTTGGGAAAAAGTCATTTCCCAGAAGTTGAAACAAATGGTCCCTCATCTCATCATTGGTCACAAGCAAGCACCGAAATTTTATAGCTGCATACAGCCAGTACCTGAGGAAAAAAGTTCATTTCCCACTGGGATGAATTAGAAAAAGAACTCAATACAAGGCATGAAACATCTGCACCGAAAACGACCTTGAAATAAAAGATTACAGGTCTCACCAATCATCATTTGATCCAGTAGGTGTTGCATAGATCGCATCCGCATTTTTCCACTTCTCAACTAACGTTCTATTGAATGGTTCATCCATCTTATCTCCAGTAATACGTCTATTGTGCAAAACTATTAGTGGCCACTTTTTTGAAGGAAGCATCTGACGAATTCCATTGACGACAGCATTGACCTGAATGCAAATTTGTCTATTAGAGAAAGCAAAAGACCTGAGCTTTTGAAAAATATCATGTTTCATTAACAAGGCACCCAATACTTACCTTAGATGGCCTAAACTTTCTTTGGCTGTAAAGACCAACATTTGCTCCATCAATAACAGCTTCAAATGGTCCATAGTAATCAAGCCATCTCTGCAGTAATCAAAATACGTTTCACCCTCATAAGAGACACTAATGATCCAAGAACAACTACTAACTAATCATCAGAGCAGTTAGTAAAACGTACTTGAAATTTCTGGAAGCTCGAATTTCTCTCTCTCTGCGCAGCTATAGAAGCAACTGACTTAGCAAACTTTTCAGTTTCTTCAGGATCAAGATCAATGGTGACGAGCTTCTCGGCACAGCATTTGCAGCAGCCATCAGAGCCAACGATTGCACGTGATACAGTCCATTTTCCATTACCCAACCAGCCTTGTCCATGCCAGCCACCACCTCCATTTTTAATAGCTTTGTGTATGGATCTTACATCCCATTTTCTTTTTCCCACCCTTGAAGCTACCTTGCTGTTGAACCACTTGTCAATCAAATCTGCAGTAGAAGGTGAGACTTGTCGAACTCCTTCTCTAAGCTTATGCAACAAATAGTACACCTTTTCACTCCTACCAGCTTCTATACTTACTTTTAAAAGTGCCTCCAGCTCAAGTTCCTCTGGATAGATACCATTCTCCAACATGTGTTGTTCAACTATAAATGCCTTGTCGACATCCCCATTATTGCAGAAAACAGATAGGGCAGGACCATACGATCGTAGTTTGGGGTTTATTCCATCTTCTTTCATTTGCTTTACAACATGAAATGCCATGTCACCATTGCCTAATGCCATTGCCATTCTTGCAACAGATGTAAGGGTTGCTTCATTCATTTGTACCTTATCTGAGAGCATTTTCTCATAGATTTCAAAACCCCTTGTAAGTGCATAATGTCTTACATCTTCACTCACTTTAATTCCATTGTCTTCATGTCTCACACTTTGTAAATTAGATTTTTTTGCACTATTCTTCATAAATTGAACAAATTCATCTACAGTGGAAGAGCTCAAAAAATGTGAATCATGGTCAATTACGTTAAACTTGTTGCTGTTATTATGAGAAGAAGGTTCATTGGGAGCATTCAAAGTCCTATTACCACTTCCACTTTTTGCTGGGTGAATGAGACCAGTAGCAGCAGAAGCACAAAGATAGAGAAGTACAGCATAGTGATACTGTCCCATTACTATTCCTTGTAGCAGTGCCAAATCATACAGCTTAATTGCACTAAGTACATCCCCTCTTTTTGAGCACATATCTAATCCAATCCTCAATGTAGAATCAATTTTACTCTTCTTTGACTCCGCCTTCGCCTTATTATTATTAGTAGAAGAGGAAGATTCAGTGGTCCTTCTTTTAGGTTTCAATTTTGCATTTCTGTCTTTTAGAACAATTCTTTTGGCACCATTTTCCTGACCAGAATCAACTCTCTTATATTTGGGAGTAAAGGAGGAAATCCCAGAACCATTTTCGTTACTATTAGTTTTACTATCTCTTCTGGTGCCTGAAATTTCTTGCTCTGGTGTTTCCACGTGAGTGGCATGAATGGAAGATGAAATTCTTGGTAGAGCATGAAACTTGAAGGGGTTTAGTAGAATCGTTGAAGAATAGAGTTGGAGTTGGAATTGGAATTGAGTTGGTTGAAGGGGTTTGAAGGGGATGGAGGCCATGTGTGGCCGTTAGTGAAGCTCTATATTATATTAGGATTAGGACACATGACCGTCTTCACAACAGGATAAGAGTGTCTACTCTCTTCCTACATTGAGTTGCACTTTTCCCCAAAATAACAAAAAGAGGACAAGGAAAGAAGAAAATAATGAAGTGAAGTGGGAAATCTGCATTATGAAAACACCACTATATAGAAAATACATAATTATCCCATTGGGTGATTTTAGCTAATACGTAAAATACAAAAATTTCCAAGTAAAAAACGCTCTCTACCAAAACCCTAAATATTTAAACCCTCAGTTAGTGATTGCCGACATGACCAAAACCACCACTGGTGGGGTCATCCCATCAGAGGATTTCCCACCCTCCCACGCAAGACAAACCAGGAACACAACCTCTTAGAGGAGAACCTATCCCTAACCAATATGCCAATATCCTTAAACCAAAAATCAGTACCCTACAGATGCCTTTTGTTCCCCTTAAACCAGTAATATTAGCCATGGCAAACCCAACATAACTTGGAAATCTTCGGAAGTCAAATCTCTTATTGTTCAAGAGAATCTCCAATATGCCATTATTGAAAAATTCTCATATGGTAAACCAGAGGTACAAGAATTGAGGAGAACTCTCCCAGGACAATATGGAATTAAGAGTGAGTGCACAATAGGAGTTTTGGACACGAGGCACATTATGGTCAGCCTTACTACGATGGAGGATTATATACACTTATTGGCGACAACAACCTTTTACGTTAAGGTAAAGGAGAATTATTGGCAAATGAGAACTCTTAAATGGGATCCATGGTTTGAACCTAACATGGAAACTACTCTAGGGGTAGCATGGATCTCTTTCCCAGATCTACCACCTAATTTTTTTGGCTAAGGAGGCAATCTTCTCGATAGCTAGTGCTGTGGGGAAATCACTAACGGTGGATATGGCGACGTAGAATCAAACCAGACCTAGTTGTGCAAGAGTTAAAATTGAGGTTGACCTGACTGCGGAGCTTCCTCAGAGGGTGAGAATAAACGAAGAGAATGATGTCACTGGGCATACAATATCTAAGTGGATTAAGGTTCAATACAATTATATGCCAAAATACTATAAGGAATGTCGTTTCCAAGGGCATGATGAACATAACTGTTGGACGATTCATCCGAAACTGTATGATGATATGAGGGAAGAGGACCAGAACGTGGAGAAGGAGAAGGGTACAGTCCAAATATGCACAACGATTGATCAAAAATGAATATTGGAAAACGGAAAAGTGGTGGGAAATAAACATAATACACAAGAATGGATAGTTAGCAGAAGAAATAGATACAAAAGAGACAAGGCCGAACGAATTGAAGAGGAAATTGATTATATAGATGAAAATGCTTTTGAGACACTCAAGGAGGAAGTGGATGAAGGTGATGCAGATGATAAACAAGAATCGACTATGAAAGAGAATACTAAGGAATGATTGATTAACGCTCAACTACACCTCATCCATTACTAGGTGTAGACGATCGTAATCTAGTATAAACCCAACACGTGAGTTGGGGTCAATCCCACAGGGAGCGGTACAATTTTGAATTCAATTATTAAGTTATAAACGCGATTTAAATGGTTGTAGGAATAGAAATTATCAGAAACTCTTAATTAAATCAAAAGGTTGACATAAATGTCAGGTGGGGGATTTTTATATCAGTTAGTGATCAGAACAATAACAATCAACAAGAGTAATCAAATGAGTAAGGGGTACTTGAGGAATGACCGACCAATTGCCAATTCACGCTAAATAGGTGCTAGGTGATTACTAAAAGTTACTAAATCTTCATAGGTAGGATGGAGCTTAGATGAGATAATTTTCTCTCAAACAACTACCTCGCTTCAATTGAGTTCTTCGAACCTCAACATGCTAAATATGAAAACCAGCCCGCAACCTCACTACATCTACTCTCTCGAGCTAGATAGGTAGAACGGGACTTAGGATTCACTCTCTTGAGCTGAACGCACAATAGCCCAATCACTACGAATGCTAATTTATTGCCTTGGTTTTACACCTTTCTCTCAAGCAAGCATAAAACACTAAACCACATTGAAATAAACATTCAACACAACATTTAATAGAAACAATAAATCAGACCACTTCGAGTTAGCACGACAATCAATAATTTCTAACATCCACTCAGCTAAATTAAGCAATTAATCACATGGTCAAACCCCCAAGATTGGGGTTTTAGTTAGTCATCATAAAAAGTGAAAATTCAATACCTATTACATGCTCCATAGCTAGGTATTGATTTCCAAAAGCTTAGAATGAATAAATCTTGCTTCAATTACAACATCCAACTTGAAATCTACTTGGAAATTGCTTCAAACCAACAAAATCAATGTTTTCTTCTAAATCTCACTTTTCACAATGTTTTTAATGCCTTTTCTCTTTTCAAAAAGTCAATTTATACTTTTTCGAAATTCGGCCTTTAGGGTAACTCAATGGATTAAGTTGGCCTTTGCCGACCAGTCGGCGAATTGCCGATCACTTTTGTCCATCGCCCTCTTAGCACAGTTTTTCATCCATTTCATGCTATAACTTTTGGCAGTCTATGTCAGGGTTGCCAAGTGGTTCGGTGATGCGCCCTTTGTTCTTTTTTATCGCCATTCTGTTTGCAGCTTTACTGATAGTCTTGTACACTTCGGCAGACAAAATCCCTCTTCGTTGATCCATTCGGTGATTTGCCAATAGGGAACACCGTTTGCCCAAGTGTCTCAGAAGTAGTGTATTGTAAAATTGGATGGGCTAAAGAGCCACTCGGCGAACTTGGCAATCACCAGGATCACTTTTCTCCACTTCTTCAGCTTGTTAGTTCCTTTTTGTCCAGTAGTGTCCTTGCCTTGCTCCTTAGCCTGTAGTTCTACAAATCAACACTTTAACATAAGTTTAGAGCATAAATTGGGCATTTGAGGACACTTATCCTATCAAAACAAAGCCCTAAATGATTCAAAATCTCAGACTTTTCAACACCCCCAACTTAAACTTTTGCTTGTCCTCAAGTAAAACTCAGGATCAATCAGTTCAGTAAGGATGTCTACAAATAGTGCTGTATAAGACTCAACATAAATGCACACAACAAGGTTCAAATTACTCATACAATGATTAATTGCATACTCAAAGTTTCAAATTGTGACTCACCTTCATCAAGTTTACTCTAGCTCACAATGCTTGCTTCAAATGCAAGTTCAATCTCAACAAAGGTATTCAAATGTCCTCACAACAAAGATGATTCCATATTCACACAATTTCTCAACAATTTAAAATTCTAGAATCACACACAACTATCACACTCACAAAGATGAACACATGCATGACTTTACCCATAGGTTTGGCCTTATTTTCTAATCAACATTTGTTTCAGCTCACTCAAGATCAGAAAGGTCTTTTCAAGACTTGTAATGGAGCTGAGTGTAAGGGTATGATCATTTAGGCTTAGTGGCTTCTACCTTCATGAAGTATGACTTGAAATCACTTTCTCTCCTCCTTTTTCACATTCAAATATGATCATAATCCACCCCATTATTCAACTAGACATGAACCATCGGATACCCCATTTCTTTTGCTATTTTAACAACTTTATTTCATAACTTTTTTTATCCTTTTCAGTCATTTTCTTTTCTTTTCATTCATTTTTTTTTACATGGAGGGGTTCCATCTTTTTCAAAACAATCCATAATCAAGGGAGAATTTTTCACACTTCTTGACATTTCTTCTTTTTCACCACACCCCTAAGTTGGCTATTCAAACAAACCAAAACTTCATGAAGGTTGTGGGTGAAGAGATAAAGAGGTCAAAGTTGTACAAGTTTCTTCCGAGAAAAGGGTAGGCTCAAAAAGTGCCAATCAAGGTTCACACATCTCAGAAGGTTGACCACAAAGAGGTATATTGTCAAATTGGTTCACTCTTCAAAATTCTTGCCTAAGATCATTTCAATTGCTCGCATCACTCAAGCAACCAGACCTATGGGGCAAATTCTAGGTGTCATCAAGCACACTATTCAAGGTAACCTCCCCACACAAGGCATTGATACAATTATCAAGCAAGACTCCACACTTTCTAGCTAGCGTGCAATGTTCATCACAAGAGACTTCATCGACAATTAGCTAGTCACAACAAAATGCTCAAAGTTCACATATTGCCCATGCAACTTCATTTGCCTCATCGTAGCCGCACATTCATATCGTTCAATTAAGATCACTATTTAGGTCATCAGTATTGACCACAACCGACA
This sequence comes from Solanum bulbocastanum, assembly GCA_037074985.1. NCBI lineage: Eukaryota > Viridiplantae > Streptophyta > Magnoliopsida > Solanales > Solanaceae > Solanum > Solanum bulbocastanum. Next base: position 22,591,623 of record CM073603.1, on the reverse strand, counting down.
CTTGAAAATGCAAGAGAACAACAAGCTACCACCCCACCAAAAGAAACCAACATTGTCCTCAATGTAAGCAAAGAACAAACACAACACAAAATAAACAAAAGTCGATAAAAAATAAAATAAAAAATGAGAGGCACCGGCCCTAAACAAATAAAGTAGGGTGAGAAGGAATCTTCACTAGGTGGCCATTTGGCGAAGGGTTGCAGAGGCCGCTGAACCAATCGGTGAACCGCCAAACTGCATGCAACTCGACGAAATATCCAAACTGCTACTGCTCTAATTTGGGTAGAAGGGCGATTGAGATCGGGTACGGCGAACAGCATCGGCGCATCGCCTAGTGTGCGTGAAACATTGTCCAAATTTCCAAGACTCCGACCCTGTAGAATTGTGCAAAGGGCAAAGAAAGTTGGGCTCGCCAATCTTTTTGGCGCATCGCCAAGTGGTCTGAATACATGCCCAATATTCCAGTATCTCAGCTCACTTTTGATGCTACAAAGGCGATCAAAGTCATGATCGCCAAATCCACTCAGTGGTTCGCTGAAAGGGTCTTGGCGTCACAGAATCACCCATACCTGCACATTCAGCACATATTATTCAAAACAATTAGCACTTGGGTTGCCTCCAAAGAAGCGTCTTATTTAACATCGTGGAATGACGTGGAAATGCTTTTAAGCTTCTTCCAAGTACACCACTTCGATCACTAAAATCTCATGGCGTTCTCCAAAATATAACTTCAAGCGTTGCCCATTCACCTTGAAGGCTGAACCTTCCTTACCTTCGACTTCAATAGCCCCATTCGTGAACACTCGTGTCACTTTAAATAGACCAAACCACTTCGACTTGAGCTTTCTCGGGAAGAGTCTCAGTCGAGAATTGTACAACAACACAAAGTCTCCAACTCGAAATTATCTCCTAAGGATTTTAGAGTTATGCCATTTCTTCATTTTCTTCTTGTAGAGAGCTGAACTTTCATATGCCCTAAACCTGAATTCATCTATTTCGTTTAGCTGGTCTACTCTCCCTTTCAAAGCATTTACCTAATCCGAATTTAATGCCTTTAATGCCCATAATGCTTTATGTTCAAGTTCAATCTGTAGGTTACAAGATTTCCCAAAAACCAACTGATATGGGGACATGCCAATTATTGTCTTGTAAGCATTGCGATACGCCCAAAGAGCATCATCTAGCTTTTGAGACCAATCAATCCTATTTGCATTCACAGTCTTTGCCAAGATATTCTTAATCTCCTGATTCAAAACCTCGACTTTGCCACTCGTTTGAGGATGATATGGTGTTGCCACTTTATGTTTCACTCCGTATTTACTCAATGCGGATGCAAACAGCCGGTTGTGAAAATGCAAACCTCCATCACTAATAATAGCCCAAGGGGTGCCAAATCTTGCAAATATGTAGGTTTAAGAATTGAACAACACTCTTCCCTTCATTGTTAGGTAGTGCTACGACTTCCACCTATTTAGAAACATAATCCACAACCACCAAAATATACTTATTACCAAATGAGCTCAGAAATGGCCCCATGAAATCTATTCCCCAGACATCGAATAACTCAACTTCCAGAATAGGCTTAAGAACTCGTGCCTTCTGGACATCCCACTTTGTTTTTTTTGCATTGTATGCATTTCTTGAAAAATTCATGAGCATATTTGTAGAGGGATGGCTAGTAGTAATCACTTTGACGAATTTTAGCAGCTGTTCGCACACCGCTATGATGACCACCAACCGGCGAAGCATGACAAGCATTTATAATTTTATTGACTTCCTCTTCCGGCACACATCGCCGAATAATATGGTCTGCACATTCTCTAAATAGATATGGGTTCATCCCAGAAATATCTTTTAACATAGAACAAGAACTATTTTTGTTGATAGTTCAGGTCTTCCAGCATTAGCCTACATACCACATAGTTAGTAAAATTGGCATACCAAGGAGTCTTCATAAGAGTGGCCATGAATACCTACTCATCTGGGAATGGCTCATTTATGTCTAACTCTAGCTCATCTTTCTCTTTGCCTACCAATCTAGATAGGTGATCGACGACCTAATTTTCGCAACCTCTTCTATCCTTGACTTCAAAGTCGAATTCTTGCAATAATAACACCCATCTTATCAACCATGGTTTAACATCTTTCTTTGCCATTAAGTACCATAGGGCAGCATGATTAGTGTGAATTACTACTTTTGTGCCTAGCAAGTATGCCTGAAATTTCTCAAATGCATATACCATGGCAAGTAACTCTTGCTCCGTAACAGTGTAGTTACGTTGAGCACCATTCAATGTTTTGCTTGCGTAATAGATTTGATGGAATAGTTTATTGTGCTTTTGTCCCAAAACAACACCCAACACAGTCCCACTTGCATCACACATCACTTTAAACGGTTTCGACCAATCTAGGCTAATAATCACCGGGGTAGATATTAATTTCTCTTTCAAACACTTAAAGGCTGCTATACATGCGTCATCATAAGTCAAATTTTTCTTCCTTCTCCAATAGCTTGCGCAATGGAAGTGCAATTTTTGAGAAGTCTTTGATGAATCTTCGGTAGAACCCGACATTCCCCAAGAAACTACGAATACCTTTTATTGAGATTGGTGGTGGTAGCTTCTCAGTTACCTCAATCTTTGCCTTGTTAACCTCCAACCCCTTTTGTGATGCCTTGTGAACCAAAACTATACCTTCCCTAACCATGAAGTGACATTTCTCCCAATTTAGGACTAAATTGGTTTCCACACATCTTTGAAGAGCCTGCCCAAGGTGTGCCAAATATGTTTCAAAAGAATCGCCCATAATTGAGAAATCATCCATGAAGACTTCTACTGAATCTTCTACCATGTCAGCAAAAATAGACAACATGCAACGTTGAAACGTCGCTGGGGAATTACACAACCCAAAAGGCATCCTTTTGAAAGCGAAAGTACCATAAAGACAAGTGAAGTGGTTTTCTCTTGATCTTCCGATGCAATAGAGATTTGATTATACCCGGAATAACCATCCAAGAAGCAATACCATCCACGCTCTAAAATCCAATCGAGCATTTGATCCATAAAAGGCATGGGAAAGTGATCTTTTTTCGTTCATGAATTTAAATTCCAATAATCCATGCATACCCTTTATTCGGTTACAGGTCTTATAGAAACAAGTTCCCTTTCTCATTTAGGGCTACCATGATGCCACCTTTTATGGGTACACATTGCACCGGACTAACTCATTTGATATTCGTAATAGGGTAGGTCACACCTACATCCAACCACTTGATTATCTCCTTTTTAGCACCTCTTGCATTGATGAGTTCAATCTCCTTTGATGCTTGACACTCCGTTTTCACTCACTATCAAGTTGAATCTTGTGAGTGCAAATGCCATGTGGAATACCCACAATGTCAGCGATAGTCCACCCTATACCTTGATGTACCTTCTCAACACCTTAAGAAGAAGTTTTACTTACCATTCAAGCAAGTCAGCTATAATGATAACATGCAAGGTGTTGTTTTCTCCCAAGAATGCATATCAAAGATGAGCGGGGAGCTTTGGTTGTTCCTCTGTGGATGGTTTGGCGGGAGGATTTTCTCAATTCTTTAGATTAATGTTTAGCTTCAATGGGTTCCTTGAGTATTCACCTAATCCTGACAGAGCAACTACTACTTCATCATACCCTTGAACTTCGGTCTCATCATAATTTGCAAGAACAACCTCAAGAGGTTCTCTTATACACATCAAATGGCTCACACTGGCCACCGCTTCATCAATTACATCAATCGTTGAAACCACATGAATATCACTCGGGTGTTTTATTGATTTGCATACATTAAAGGTGACCTCATCTTCGTTCACCCGGAACTTCAATTCCCCGCTTTCAACATCAACTAAAGCTCTCCCGGTTGCAAAAAATGGTCTTCCTAAAATAATGGGAATTTTAGCATCAATCTCACAATCAAGAATAATAAAATCAGTCGGAAAGATGAATCGATCAACGTCACCAATATATCATAGAGTATACAACGGGGTGATTGATCGACTGGTCCACCATAAGAAGCCACATTGTTTTGGATTTTGGTTCGCCCAGCCCAAGTTGTTTATAGATTGCATAGGGCATTATATTTATACTTGCCCCCAAATCACATAGAGCTTTAGAAAATTGAAGCATACCGATAGTGCATGGGATGGTGAATGCCCCCAGATCTTCTTTCTTTGCAATCATCTCTCTAGTCATAATGGCACTACAATTATGATAAACTTTGATTGTCTCAAAGTTCATGCTTCTATTCTTGGTGACTAGCTCTTTCATGAATTTGGCATAACCCGACATCTCCAACAATTCTTCCACCAACAGTAGATTTATAGAAAGTGTCTTGAACACTGATAGGAACTTCTTGAACTTCTTATCCTTATTTTTCTTCTTGAGACATTGAGGAAACAGAGGAACTATTTTGGGAAGAGGTTGCACAATCTTTGGAGTTGAGGTGGCCTTTTCTTTACCTTTTTGCAACTCTTCGATGGGGCTTTGCTTATGATTTTCCTCCTTCTCTTTGAGCATATCACTTTTCGATGCTTGAATGGGCTTCTCTTCCTCATTAATATCTTTCTCTTCTTCATGAACTTTCACCCCATCATTACCCTTGGCATTACCAACCGCTATTTTTCCACTTTGAGTCACAACCGCCAAATCTTTGTCAAACTCTGCCCTTAAAGTTGGTGTGCATTCAGCCTCACCTTTTTCAAATACTTTAGGCTCCAATTGTTCTGAAAGTTGGCCTAGTTGATCCTTAAGTTAATTGATTGCATCAGTGTGAGAATTCACTCTATTATTCAATGATGAGAAATCAGCTTTCATCTCTTTAAAAATGTCATCTGATCCTTTAAATTTGTCTAAGATACGTGAAACCAATTCATCCACTCTTAAGCTATTCGAACTGCCCTTTGATCTTGGGCTGTCACTTAATTGCGTATGGTATTCTTCATGACTCTCTTATCTCCCCCAAGAGTCGTTTTGTTCATTCTAATCTTGATAGCAACGTCTTTGCTCTTCTTCCTTATGTGAGTTTCGACCTTGATTCCCACCCACCTTAAAGTAGCTCGGGTGGGAACCCTCTTCAAGTATCAACACTCTCCTTACTTCTTTGGGTTCACCCACATTTTCTAGCACCTATTTTTGTAACAACTCCATTTGGTACAACATTTCGCTAATATTCTCATCCCTCTCTTTCTCCTTGTCAAGTTGTTCTAGCGGCATCCTAAAACAAAAAGGGGAAACTCAGTCCTCTTGAGTGTACCATGCCTAATTTATCTTTGTCATTTCATCAAGAATGGACGAGGCTACCTCAAATGATTGCAACATTATTCATTCTTGAGCCAATTGGTCAACCACTCCTTTGTTCACTGAGTCTAAACTCCGGTAAAAATACTGAAGTATCATATCATTCGGCAGCCCATGAGCAGGACATTGTAATAGTAACTTCTGAAACCTCAGCCAAGTTTCATGAATTGGTTCCCCTTCTACCTGCTTGAAGTTTTGGATGTTATCACACAATTTCACCATCTTGAAGGGTGGAAAAAACCTCACATAGAATACCTTGGTGAGTTCCTTCCATGATAGAATAGAGTCTCTCGGTAGCTCTGCTAGCCATTTGGGTGGTTCCCCAATTAAAGAAAAAGGGACCAACCGCAGCCGAATTGATTCTTGCGAAATATCCTTGAGTGAGAACGGACTGCATGTCTCCATAAAGTTCTGAATATGCTCATGGGGTTTCTCATGATGTAACCCTAGAAATATACCTTTTGCTTGCAAGAGTTGCAACTTTGTATTTGTCACATGGAATGCAGCATGGTCCTCAATCGGAGGTAGGTTGATAACACCTATGCCCCCCAATAGAGCTTTATTGGCATGCAAGAAATCGACACCATCATCTTAGTGTCAAAGTTGGTTCATGGTGCTTTCATTCACACTCATCCTGTCACCTGATCACCACAACTTACAACAAAAAGGTAAGTTGATTAAACTATAACACAAATAGATCACAATTTAAACTTTGATAAGAGAATTCTAAACACCACTCCTCGATAGTGGCGCCATTTTGATTAACGCTCAACTACACCTTATTCGATAGTAGGTGTAGATGATCATAATCTAGTATAAACCCAAAAAGTGAGTTGGGGTCGATCACACAAGGAGCGGTACAATTTTTAATTCAATTATGAAGTTATAAACGCAATTTAAATGGTTGTAGGAATAGAAATTATTGGAAACTCTTAATTAAATCAAAAGGTTGACATAAATGTCAGGTGGGGGATTTTTATATCAGTTAGTGATAACAACAATAATAATCAATATGAGTAATCAAATGGGTAAGTGGTACTTGGAGGAATGGCTGACCAATTGCCAATTCTCACTAAATGGGTGCTAGGTGATTATTAAAAGTTACTACATCTTCATGTGTAGGATGGACCTTAGATGATATAATTTTCTCTCAAACAACTACCTCGCTTCAATTGAGTTCTTTCGAACCTCAACAGGCTAAATACGAAAACTAGCCCACAACCTCACTACATCTACTCTCTCGAGCTAGATAGATAGAGCGAGACTTAGGATTCACTCTCTCGAGCTGAACCCACAATAGCCTAATCACTATAAATACTAATTTATTGCCTTGGTTTTATACCTCTCTCTTAAGCAAACATCAAACACTAAACCACATTGAAATAAGCATTCAACACAACAATTTAACAACAATAATAAATCAGACCCTCTTCAAGTTATCACTACAATCATTAATTTCTAACACCCACTTATCTAAATTAAGAAATTAATCACATGGTCAAACCCCCAAGAATGGGGTTTTAGCTAGTTATCATAAAAAGTGAAAATTCAATACCTATTACATGCTCGATAGCTGGGTATTGATTTTGAAATCTTAAAATGAATAAATCTTGCTTCAATTACAACACCCAACTCGAAATCTACTTGGAAATTTCTTCAAACCAACTAGAACATTATTTTTGTTCTAAATCTCAGTTTTCATAATGTTTTAATGCCTTTTCCCTTTTCAAAAAGTCAATTTATACTTTTTCAAAATTTGGCCTTTAGGTAACTTGGCGGATTAAGTTGGAGGAATCGCCAATCACTCTTGTCCATCGCCCTCTTAGCTCTGTTTTTCATCCATTTCATGTTGTAACTCTCAGTGGTCTATGTCGGGGTCGCCAAGTGGTTCGGTAAGGCACCCTTTGTTCTTTTTTATCGCCATTCTGCTTGCAGCTTCACTGATAGTCTTGTACACTTCGGCGGACAAAATCCCTCTTCGCCAATAGGGAACACTGTTCGCCCAAATTTATCTCGTCTCAAAAGTGGTGTACTATAAAATTGGGTGGGTTAAAGAGCCACTCGGCGAACCGCCGAGTGGTTTTGGCGATCGTTTTTCTCCAGTTCTTCAGCTTGTTAGTTCCTTTTTGTTCGATAGTGTCTTTGCCTTGCTCCTTAGCTTGCAATGCTGCAAATCAACACTCTAACATTAGTTTAGTGTATGAATTGGGCATTTGAGGACACTTATCCTATATAAAAAAAGCCCTAAATGAGTCAAAATCTCGAACTCATCAATGGGTTCACAAAAGTTTCCATAGTAGGAATGAGATTGGTAATTAACAAGAAAAAGGATTGATTGTAGAGGTAGAGGAACCCAACAAACAACAAAATAGAAACATGGAAAGTGAACCACCTACTCAACAAGAACCAACTACTCAAGAGGGGGATGCTGATAATGAGGAAGGAAATACAAAACAAAACAAAAAACAGTGGTGGAATATGAAATGGGTGGGGATGAAGCACTACCATTAACTTTTCATAATGATGATGATTATAGAAACATTGGGTAACAAAAGAAGGCTATCCTGGATAGAGGAGATATAACGCTAAACATTACTATGATGGCTATAGATAGGGATTTGTCTCCTAAGTAGATTAACAAATTAACGGATGCACATACCAAGCATAAAAAGCAAGGAGCAAAAGAATATTGTAGGGGCACAAACTTCATCTAGTTAGTCAAAGAGAACGATAACCAAAAACTTTAAGTATCAATGAAAGCCTTAATATGGAATATTAGGTTGGTAAATACCCAAAAGGCGTTTACTAGATTAATCCAAATCATAAAAGACATAAATACTGCTTTGTGGGATTGGTGGAACCATTAGATGATCAACAATGGCTTGAAGAATGTAGGAGAAGGCTAGGAATGAAACATGCAGTGGCGAACTCTAATAGGAAGATTTGGGTGTTTATAGATGGGGCCATGGAGTATGAGATTAAAGGGGATGAAGACCAAATTTTTACCTTGAAAGTGCATCACTAGGGCATGGGTATAGATGTGATGATATCAATAGTATATGCCAAGTGTACTCAAGGTGAAAGACTAGTACTATGGGAATATATGTCTGAGTTAGCAAGTATAGTGAACATTCCATGGTTAATAGGTGTATATTTCAACGTAATTAGCAATGAGAATGAGAAGCTAGGGGGCAGAGCAATTATGGAGGCAGAAGTAAGAGACTTCAACCACGTTCTAAATGTTAGCAACCTAGAGGATAGGGGATTTTGAGGTTGCAAGTACACTTGGTGGAATGGAAGAATTGATAAACAGTATTTTCAAAAGACTGGATAGGATCTTAACTAATGACAAGATGCAAGATATTTTCCTTATTTTAGAGGTTGAACATTTAGTGAAAAGCTGCTCCAATCACGCTCCTCTATCAATAACCTTTGAAACGAGCAGGGAGAAGATTTATAAATTTTTGGTTGAAGGAGGATTCGTTCATGGAGCTGATTGAGAATTAGTGGAAGGCAGATTTCAAAGGATACCCCTTTATTATGTTTGATCATAAACTGAAAAAGGTAAAGAAAGCTTAAACTCAATGGAGCAAAAAGACTTTTGGTAATATTTTTCAAGAAATAGCAACACCCAAAGAAGTAGTAATTGCAATTTGAAATTGCCCCAACAACTGGGAATAGAGAAAGACTGCACCAAGCTCAGGTTGACTTGAAAAAACAACTGAATAGGGAGGAGAAGTTCTGGAAGCAGAAAGCAGGTATGGAGTGGTTTAAATAAGGAGAGAAAAATACAAAGTTCTTTCACACTATTGTCAAAGGCAAAAGAAATAGGTTACAGGTTAATAGGATTCAAAATGAAAAAGGTGAATGGTTGGAGCAATAATCGAATATTGCAAAAGGGACGGTGGATTTTTATATCTAAGAGTTCACTAGGCAAGAAGAATCTTGTGAAGACTTTGGTATGGTAGAGGAGCTGCCAGTGGTAATTACAAGTAATATGAATGAGAAACCGGAAGGCCATGCCATCATTAGTAAAAGTAAGGAAGGAAGTCATGTATGTGGTGCTGAACTGCCTAGATATATCACACATAAAAGCTTGGTTCTTATTCCTACAAAGATGGCAGTTAATACATTCTTTGATCTGAGACCTATTTCACACTGCAACTTTGTGAACAAGATATTCTCGAGAATAGTCAATGAAAGAATCAATGGTGTGCTACCTATGATTATTTCTCCGGAGCAAGTAGGTTTTGTTCAGGGAAGAAGTATAGCTGAGAATATGTTACTGGTGTAGGAAATTATTTCAGAGATATGAAAAAGAGGGAAAACACCTAACCTAATTATTACAATAGATATATAAGTACTAAGATGGGTAGGATTTAGAGATAAAATAATTGATATGGTGTATAGACTGATTAGCTATAATTGGTACTCAATTTTATTGAATGGACAGCCCAAAGGTTTCTTTAATTCATCTAGAGGTCTTAAGCATATGGACCCATTATCGCCTACTTTGTCCATACTGGCGACATAAGTGATGTTGAGATCCCTTAATTCTCTCATGCAGAAGATGGAATTTAAGAGGTTTGGTATGCCTAGAGGGAGCCAAAAGCTCAATCATATGGCGTTCACAGATAACATGATTATCTTACACAGAGTGGATCTGGGGACAATGAACATGATAGGCGGGACCCTAAGGAAGTATGAGGAGATTTCAGGACAGAAAATGAATAAGGATAAAAGTGCAATATACATGCACCATAGCGTTTTTGGGGGTGAAGCAGTAGTGGCAGAAGTGGCTACAGGAATTCTGAGACAGGATTTCCCTTTACATACTTAGGATGTCCTATATTTTAGAAAAGGAAGGAAAAAACATACTACCAGCAATTGATTTAAAGGATAGGGGCAAAGATACAAGGATGAAAGGGAAAACTGTTGTTATGTGGTGGAAGGGTGATACTAATAAACCATGCATTGCAAAGTACTCCTATCCATTGGTTATCAATGATGAATCCCACTACTAATGTATTGAAATAAATTCAAATAATGATGGCTCAATTCTTTTGGAGTAGCTGCATTTGGAGGAAGAGGTAGACATTGGAGTAGCTGGAGTAACTTACGCCTACCTGAAAAAGGAGGAGGATTGGGTTTTAGAATGATTTAGGACATTTTAGCAGCTCTTTTCTACAAGATGTGGTGAAATTTTCGAACAAAGAAGACACCTTGGAGTGACTACATGATGAACAAATACTGTAACAATAATCACCCTAATTTGGTAATATGGATGATGGGAGGGGGAGGCTCACAAGTCTGTAAAAAAAATGATGCAAGCTAGAGAGCAAGTTGAACATCAGGTCCTGTGGCAGCCAAGGCGAGGCTCTTCATCTATATGGAATGACAACTGGATAGGTCTGGGAGATCTTCACACCATCACATGGGAAGACTTTGAATGGGATGACAAATATGAACAAGTAGATGATCTTACCAAGGAAGGAGAATGGAATGAGGAAATAGTAAAATAGATATTACCAGTAGAATTGGCTGAGCATATCTTGAGTCACATTAAACCTCCTTGAGCGAGAACTGAGAAAGATAAGGCCAGATGGATGTTAGATACAAGGGGGAGCTTTTCAGTCAAGTCAGCATGGAATTATATTTGGCATAAAGGGCCTAATCGAATATACAAATGGATATGGACCAAAGGAATACCATTTCTTTCTAATGTGGAGACTCTTGGAAATTTAAGATCTCGGTAGATGATAGAGTGAGGAGATGGGGCATTGAAGGTTCATCGAGATATTGGTGTGGTACTACACTAGATCAGGAGACACTAACACATGTGTTCCTAAGATCTGATTATGCTTACATGAATTGGTCCTATTTCTCTTCCTTTATAGGTATCAGCATAATAGGATTATCTCTAAGAGAAATCATTATGCAATGGTAGGGAGCAAAGTGCATATTTGATAGTAAACCATACTATAGAGCTCTTCCATGATTTATAATATGGGAACTTTGGAAAAGAAGGAATAGGATAAAGCATGAAGGGAAAGGCTTATCAATACAAAGAATTATTCACAACGTTTCTAGGAACGTGTACATGTTGATAAAGGTAAGAACGCCAAGCATGAAATGTTCAGGAAAATGGGCATAAATAATTAAAGAACTGGAGGAGTACAACACACGCGTGAATACTAAGCTGGTAAAATGTGAATATCCTCCTGAATGGTGGGCTAAATACAATACTGAAGGGGCTCAACTCATATGCATTTTTCCTAAGGGGATGATAAAGGGGATATTATTCATGTAGAGGGAGCAAATATTGATAATGCTACAAGTACAGAGGCAAAAGCTAAGCAATTCTAAAATCAAGCGAACATTTTATGCACATGAATCACAACAAAGTCATCATACAAACACACTCTATGCTTTTGGACAAAGTCTTAATAGGGAAGTGAGCAGTACCTTGGAACATATATGATACAGTGGAAGAAATAAGGCCGTGCTTACTAGGAAAACAACACACATTCCAGCATATAATGAGGGAAGGAAATCAGTTAGCGGATTATCCTGCAAACAGGACTATAGAGAAGGGCAGCTACATATATACATATTTTAAAAGCATGGATGCACAAGGAAGAAGGATACTAAACAACGACAAATTAAACATCCCATATCTGCGAATATCACCATGTAGGAGATAACGGGAAGGGGTACGCTACAATAGAGGTTTTCTTCCACATATACACCATCATTTACAAAATGCCAACAAGGCAACAATAATGTGAAATGCATCCTAGCCTAGACTATATCAACCAACAAAAATGGACTCAGTATAAAAGAGTTGGGATCAGGTGGGAGCACTTAATTCTGGAAGGAGCCTTAATCATTGGTTTGAGGATGTGGAATGAAGCTATCCTTGCACTCCATTCAAGCACCACCTGCAAAAAATAAGAAATCAGAAATCTAAGGAGGGAGAAAGAGAACAGAAGAGGTGGAAGGACGAACCAGTGATTAACAATCCTTTCTCTAAAGAAGATCCAGCAGGCAAGAGGAAAGCTCCAAGATACCAGAGAGCACAAATACATAAGAAGAGAAGTCAAAATGAGGAAACACAGATCCAAGGAATAAGGAGGAGGAAGTATACTTACTCTTGTGAGCTGAGCAACAAACTACTTGAGAATCAACTCAAAGGTATTGATGACCCAAAGCAATAGGAGGCGAAGGAGAAGGAGAAGGTTACACCACGGTGGAAGCATCTTCAGGTGGGTGGGGTTGGTGAGATTAGGGAAAGAGGCTTTGAGGAAACCTTACACTTAAAGAAAGTGTTATAGTGCAGGAGATTAGAACTATGCCCAAAATGGGCTCTTGTCTTTTATTTTTTTCCTTTGTTCTGTTTATTGGAGTTGGGCAATACGCCTAAATGAGTGTTGTATCGTTTGATATACTTCAATGAAATCTTATTAACTTTTTTTTTAAAAAAACATAATTATCCCATTAAAGTAAGATTTGTTTTTCAAGAAGACACTCAAGCTTTGTGGAAATCATATTACCCATTAATTCTTACTTAGAATGAATTTATTATTCCATTATGAGCCTACGTGGCATATAGAGTGTAGTTCACTCTCCAATAGCAACTGAATATATCCAAAAAGTAAAAAAAATATTTATTTTCGTATTTATTTATTTTATTTTATTTTTTTGTACTTTCTCAATTCCTTCTTTTCCATTATCTTCTTCACTCAAACTCAAAAGACCCAATTACCTTTTATTTATATTCTTCAACTTAGAAGACTCATTCACATTAGCCATTTTTGTCATTGTTTTCCTTATATTCTTGCCTTTCTTTGTACATTTTTCTTCTTTTATCCCATGCTTTTTCAAAAATAAAATAAAATTGTGAACTTTGTTCTTTGAAAATTCTTGGTTCTCTTTTTTAAGAAAAATTAATTGATAATGAAGTTATTTAGTAGGTCAATTTAGAAATTTTGTTCTATTGGTATTATTCAGTTAGAGATCAGTACAATAGAACTCCATTACCTTGATCTTGGACGTGTTATTACTTTAGTAACTTAAGAGCTAAAGTGATTTGGTTGTCTATATTTATTTACTTATAATTTTTCTTTGTTGTTAAATGGTTGAAAAAAACACTGAAAATGCTGAAAGAAAAGAATGACGAGCAGTGACGACAATGGAGGCTTCGCCAAAGAATTGTCGGTCATGGTGGCTTCTCTATAACAAAGAGAGCACAAGGGTGGAGTAATGAACTGAAGAAGAAATAGGAAAAAATGGAAATAATGTTAATTATTAAGAAAATATAAAAATGAAAATAAATAATAAAAATTAAATAATTTTAATCCGTGGCAGACAATATTTGGTGTGTGACTATACTTCTTTTCTTGCAATTGAGTTTAACAGAAAAGTGGGATATTTATAACACTTATTAATTGTTTGAGGGGGTATTAGGAACCCACATAGTTTAGGTGTTTTTAAAAAATAGGTTTTACTTTAATGTGGTAATTATGTATTTTCTCCTAAATATAATATACTCCCTCATTCCTATTTTATATGTTGGTTTGACTTTACATGAAGTTTAAGAAAGAATTATTTTAAAAAAAGAATTATGGTGTATAATAAGTGATACATATTTGTGTGGTTATAAATCATTTCATTAAGGGTAAAATGAATATTTTAAAGTTAAATTATCACTTAATATAGAAATCTGTCATTCTTGTTGAGACTGACTAAAAAGGAACGTGAATTATAAAAATTGAGATTGGGGGGGGGGGGGGGCTACTACTTATCTAGCCCATATTAAGTGAATTATTGGGGTATGACTAATGATGATAGAAAAATTGGGTTACATCAGTCTGAACCGATTCTGGCACCGATAGACTCGATATTGCTAGGACCAGTAAGGGACCCGGGGAGTGGGGTATCAAAACTGGAATTAGGATGAGCCTCAGGGTTACTTCAATTCACCCGAACCCAACAGATCCAATTTTGGTCAGGTCTGTACCATTGATCTTTGGTGTATCTATATGCCCATTTACTATATTTTAATTGCGTGTACCTTTAATTTAAGAACATTCTTTATTCTATTTGTTATGTTTTGATTGGTATTGTGATGATTTTGCAGTAAGACATGTGAGTGGAAACTGCAGGGAGTTTGAAAGGAAATCAAGCAATTATGAATTGAAGCAGAGGAGGAAAGTGTGGAAGCAACTTACAAGAGAACGTAAAAGAAAATTCAAAAGAGAAACTCTTGGTTGTGGCGCATTACAGGTGCGTCATCTAGACCCAAAATTGTCTTTGTCTAAGTCAGACGTATTTTTGGCGCGCTCTACCAAGGCCAAAACTACTTGATGCAATGTTGACGCACCGCACTAGGCCCCAAATTGCTAGCGCCTAAGTCTGGCACTATGGTGATGCACCGCCCACTAATGCCTAGATGAAAATATCAAATTTTAGGATTCCGAATCCAAGAACGAACAAAGATTATTTCATTAACCCTATAAATAGAAAATTATGCCTCATTTGTAGGGTTTCATTTTCTTTTTCAAATGTAAGAGCAAAGGAATATAATTCAGCTTAGGTTTCCTTTCTTCTACTTTTTCTTTAGTCATTGATTTGGATGAATGAAATTATCTTTATATTTTTGATTAGCATGAGTTGCTAAGAACCCTTGTCCTGGGGCTCCGGCTATGAACGATTGTTGACTATTTATTTGAAGGATGGACTTTGTTATGATTTAAATTACTCTTGTATTCTTGTATTACTATTTTGATGCTTGATTGACATTATAATAAATTTATAATCTTCTCTTGACATCGGGAGAGGAATAGAGAGATAGAACATGAAATGAAAAGAACATGATCTTTTTTTACATATCACTAGAATTGGTTTGTATCCAGGACAGGGATATACCTAGGTGTTGTTCTTGGTTATGAAATAAGAAGATATCTTAATGCTCTACAATTGATTTAGTCTATGCCGCTCAATGCTGTAGTTAGACTATCAATTGGAGTAGGTGATTAGAGGTCGGGAGATCATGATCATTATATTAACCTTGTAAATCAGTAATTTGATAACCATCTGAAATCCATTGAAGAAATACAAAACAGAATTCTTAGTTATGTTGCAACCTTGTAATTTCATAATTATTGCTAACATCCAATTTGAAGTGAATCGTTGTTAGTTATTCTAAGTCTTAAATTCTTGCATTTATAGTTATAAATATAAACCAAACTTTTGTTGCACACTAGCATTAAAATGTGGGTATTAGATAAATTTGATGTAGAATAATCGTAAGTCTTTTGAGTTTGATAATTTGGATTTATTAGAGACATTGTATTACTTGCGCGACCACATACACTTGTGCGTGGATTTGGGAGCAACACGTTTTTTGCGCTGCTTCCGGGGAGTTTAGAATAAGTCTATATTTAATTTTTCTCAATCAATATATTCATGGTTCAAGTGTTGATAACTTGATCTTAGTTGTTCCTCTTTGCAGGTAATTTATAACATTGCATTGGATAAGAACAGAGAACTTGTATAGCTAATATGCATAGCTTGAAAGATATTTACATTATCGGAAAAGGAAAGTGACTATGCAGTACCCTATTATTCAGGTAGAACTGCTGAAGATGAAGCACATGTAGAGATGGCAGCGATGATAGTTCATGATGTGGCAATCCCACTCACCATCAATGTTACTTTTAGCATTAAGAAACCACCACCTACGGTAGATTCGAGCTTAAACAAAACACGGTGCAACTAATACACACTACTGGGCAATTCACTGAACCTCCTCAGAAGATCCTCAAGTACACATTTGAAACTTCTTGGAAATCAGTGACACTTACACTACAATTGGGGTATCTTCTTACTACGTGAGGTTGACTTTGTTTCTATTTTTACAGTTTTTCATGATCTAAAGTATACCATAGATGTGACATAACGTATAAGATCCCAAGAGGTCCTACACAAGCCACTTGACATATATACAACATAATATATTAGATAATACGAGAATTTGAGTAAGATGTCCCATATCATATAAGAGAGTTTTGAACATAAATGTGAAAACATGACTATTTCTTAACAAGCCAATATAACATATCATAAGAGTGGTTGGGATATAACCCATACACCACGTACAAGTCTGAAACTAAAAAGATAACTAATCCATACACAACGTACAAGTCTGAAACTGAAAAGATAACTAAAATACTAAAACATCAAAGGTATGGTCCTTAGAGCATGAAGACTATCCAATCCACAATCAAGCTGAGCAATCCTGATATAAGCATGCTCGGGAGGAGAAGCGTCGGACCCTATACTATAAAATAATATAGGCACAAGTATGCATTAGTACATAGAATATGCTAAGTATGAGGAAATTCATGAAATATTAACATGATCATTTGAGGACTTTAAACATGATGCATATGACCAAGCTAAAACAAAGTAAGAAGCCTTTAAAGAGAAATCATAAATCATCAATAAGGTCAATGTATACTTAAAACATAATGAAAGCTTTAATAAAAACCTTTGAAGGTATCCTATTTATTTTTGTGAGATATTTACCATTAACTGGCATAGACCATGTGAGCTATAACATGGAGTCCAGCATCTTACTCCTACACCGAAAAAAGTTGTCATACTTCCCAAGGTAAGGACTATATTTCTAGCATAGGTGGTTCCACTAGCTTGGTAACTTAAGACAATCCTACCGGGAATGTAGTAATGGACAAGTAGATTGCTTCAAGAGACATGCCTCTACTAACAGGAGAGCCTCCATTTTAGAGTCCTCTCATTGCTAATTAAAATCCCAACGAAATAAGTCACATTCATATTCATATCATCATACTTGGAAATACATAATTAAATTACCAATCCAATCATAAAGTCATTCTAGAGTAGCTCCTTCAAATCATGATTCATACATATATGAGAAAACCTTTCACAACCATGATTTCATATCACGTGAGTAAACCTTTACTCAATTCATTGACATTTATCTCAAAAACATCATTAGACAATAAACATTATTTTCATATGACATGCATAGCTTTGATCAATTATGCTTCATAAGTTCATAAGCTTTTTTCATAAATTCATCATCATAATCAAGTAAAAAGCATGGGTCCATATGAAATCAATTGAGAACTATGTAATTGAATCAAATCAAGCATAATAAGATTGACATCAGTAAATTGAATCCTAATAAATTTTACCCATGAAGATTTTCATGAAACTCTAATCAAATTGGGTGAAATTCAATTAGGAGTTTGAGATTCTTTTGGGACCCAATAAATGAATGGAATCAATTGGTGAATTCCCATATACCTTGATATCAAGGCCTAGCAAATAAAGAGAAAGAGAAGACCTTGAAGCTTGAAACCCTAACTTTCTTCCTTAACCTTGAGAGAGCATTGGAGAGGAGGAACTTGGATTGGGCTTTGGGAATTTGAGAGAATGAGAGGGTTTGGGTAGTTTTAGGAATTGAAAGGTAGTTATAGGACTTAGAATTAGGGTCAAAATGACATATCCTAGGTATTAAATGCATAGGAAAAGACCTAAGTACCTTTGAGAAATAAATGTCGTATAGACCTACGGGTTGGACCTATGGTTGTAGGACTCTCTACGGCCCATACTGGGCAACCGTAGAACCAACTTTAGAAACCCAAAAATCCATCCAACTTCTACAAGACCTTTCTAAAGTCCATTATGTGGTCTATGGTCCGTAGACCCCTTTCAAAGAATCCAACTTCAAGTCCAAAATTTCTCTAAGTCCAGATCACTTCTACAAGACCCTTCTATGATCCGTAGAACTTACTATGACACATCAATTTCTTCTGTAGTTCTGAGGTCCCAAATCAAATCTTGAATTAACTCTACGGGCACTTCCTACGGCCCGTAGAATTCCCTATATTTCTTCCAATTGATTCGTAGGTCAACTTACTAGGACTTGAAATTTTCAAAACTCATCCTAGGTCCTGCGACTTCCCTTATACCATCTGTAGAAGTTCCTACGGTCCGTAGATGGGACTGGTAGTTCACTGGTTCAGTCTTATTTTCTCCAACTTCTCTTTCCAATTCGACTTTCCAATTTTTGAGGTGTTACAATATCTCTCTCTTGGGAACATTCATCCTCGAATGGAACTCAAGCTAGCATGAATAGAGTAGGACAACATGAATGCAAATCTCATCATAATGCATATAAACAAGGATAAATCACTCCAAGCTATAACATAAAAATCAAGTTTTTCATGAATATGTATGCATATGGAAACATGAGAATGACTAAAACACATGAATCTGAAATAATGAACCATGAACAACTAATATCTCAAGCTAGAATAGGAGCAGAGAGAAAGAGATGAGGATACTTGGTCATCATATTGACTTTTGCCTCCCAAGTAGCACCCTTAACTAATTGATTCCTTCATAGAACGTTCACGGAAGCAACTACTTTATTTATCAACTTTCGAACTTGTCAGTTGAAAATCTCAACCGAAACCTCTTCATATAGAAGAATTTCCTTAGCACCTAAACTTTCCAAAGGTACAATGGTTGTCGGATCTCCAACACATATTTTCAACAAAGATACATGGAATATCATATATACAGATTCTAAATCATTGGGTAGCTCTTAATTATAAGCAACTTATGCAATACGCCTTAAAATCTGATATGAGCCCACATTTTGGGGGCTAAGTTTCCCTTTCTTTCCAAACCTCGTCACACTCTTCATGGGTGAAATATTCAAGTAAACCCAATCATCAACATTGAATTAAAGCTCTCTTTTTCTAACATTGGCATAAAACTTTTGTCGACTTTGAGTCGTCTTCAGCCTTTCCCGAATAAGTCAAACTTTTTCAATAGCCTTATGCACCAACTCGGGCCCTATCAAAGCGACCTCACAAACTTCAAACCAACCAATAGGTGACCTACATCTCCTACCATAAAAAGCCTAAAATGGATCCATTTGGATACTTGAGTGGTAACAATTGTTATAAGCAAATTCGATCAAAGACAAATGAACATCCCAATTACCATTGAAATAAATCCTAGAAGCTCTTAAGATATCTTCCAAAGTGTGAATAGTACGATTGGTTTGTCTATTTGTTTGAGGATGAAAAATAGTGCTAAGTTTCACTTGAGTACCGAGACCTTTCCGAAACAACCTCCAAAACTAAGATGTAAACTGAGTACCACAATCGGAGATAATGGAAAAAAGTATCCCATGCAACCTATGATTCCTGAATATAAAGCTTGGCGTTTCGTTCAACTGGAAATGAAGTCTTTACGGGAAGAAAGTGAGCCAAATTCATCATTTGGTCCATAATGATCCAAATCGAGTCAAACTGACAACGAGTATGAGGCAAACCCGTAATGAAGTCCATATTCAAATCATCCCAAATTTCAAGTAGGAATACAAATGTCTTGAGCCAAACCACCAAGTTTCTAATGCTCAACTTTCACTTGTTGAGAATTTGGATATTTAAATGCAAATTCCACAATATCCTTCTTCATCCCATTCCACCAATAGACTTCCCACAAATTGCGGTATATCTTGGTAGCTCTCGGGTGAATACAATATCGAGAACTGTGAGCTTTTCTCAAATATTATTTCCCAACTCATCAACATTCAAAACACACAATCGACCTTGGTATCTAAGGACACCATCTCCCCCTTGGGAGAAAGTCTCACTGACTTTTTCGGAAACCAACACTACAAAAGATCAGCATTTAGCGATAGACGAAATCCGTCGCTAATCTATGATATTCCGCCGCTATATCGAATTAGTGACAGATTGTTGGATGTAACTATTTTGCTCATTAATAATCTCTTAGTGATGAAAAAATGGGTTTTGTCGCAAGTTTAGCGGCATCTTAGAGATGAACGATATTCGTCGCCACATTTTAGTGACAAAAATCAATCATTATACTTATATAGTTCGTTGCAAATTTCATAATTTATTTCGTCTTTTTTGATAACTTTGTGATGAAGTTTAGGTCACTATTCTGTCGCAAAATATTCTGTCATTTGAGCAAGCACAATTTCCACTTGAAAGTTTTGCTAGTTCGTCGCCAGTATTTTTTTTTATAAAAATGACCAAATCATCGTTAAATTTGTTGCTAAAATTTTTTCTTTTAAAATCATTTGATTTATTTATTTTAAATCTACACTGCTGAAATAAATTATATGACAATTATTAAATACCCCTAAAATAACCAACATTCACATGAAATAATACTTAGACTATTCAAAATATGTAGATAGAAAAATTCAAATCACATATTTTTAGTGCAAAATATCAAAATAATGTATCAACTATTCTTGGAAGCAACTACATTCATCAACTATTGTTACTGCACAATTTGTAATTTCCAATATGGCAAACAATATAAAAAATTAATGCTGCAGGGAACTATGGGATAGCATTGTCGTCACTTGAAACTAAGGGATCAAACTCTTCCTCATTAGTAGTAGTAGGAGGAGGCACTATGGGGGTCAAAGGTGATGGATTGTTAGCGGGAGTAATCACTTCTTGTACTTGCTCTATAATAACAAGAAGAAAATGATTAGTAAGTGCAGGAATCATTTGCTTTACAAATTTGTCCATATTTGTTGTTGATGTTGATTGAGAAACTGAAGGTCGTACAGATGATGAGGCACAAAGCTGATGCCCGTAGTAATTTTTTGTTTCAGATCCAAGACAATATATGCTTCTCTTCTGTTCTTCTCCTGCAGCTTGGTAATATGCTTCAGATTGATCAATATCAGATTGAGGTACCCTTTTTCCCATCAGATTTCTTCATATGTTTCCTGTAATAAATAGAGGTAAAGAGAGAGCATTAAAGATTAGGATTTTTTTTATATTTGAATGAAAATGCAGAAAATACATAACCTTTTAAGCTTAATTAAATGTAATATACTTTTCTAACCAACTTACAGTACATTTAAGCTTAGATCAAAATCAATGAGTTGATTACTTATAGTTGTGATTTGTTTCATTACCAAAGTTATGTTCGAGACTTGAAGTTCTTACATAATCTGCCTCAGTTTCTTTACCCTTAAACTTGAAGATTTTTGCAATTATCAAAACGACATAACAAAAGATGGTGAACTTTAACATTAGTACACAAATAGATCCTTAGTCAATCACTTGCCACTTAACCTTCCAGTACACATATAACATGTTAAATGACCCTTACTCTTTAAGGCTAAGAAAATCATCTTCCTAGGACAAAACCAGTAACCAAATCCAAGTTGTTATTTGATCTCTATATTTGATGCGGGGTATACCAACGTAAAAAAATATACAATAACAAATCCTCCAGATCACCACTACTTCACTGCAAGAACACAACCTACTTACCTTTTACATGTTACCATTGATTTGGGAGAACTATTAATACCAAAACAAATTGTAAATTTTTACATAGTGCAAGATCATAAAACTGCACAGATGCACGAAATGCACATGCTACAACTATACATTGGTCTCCAACAAACACACGAGGATACAAGTAACAAAGTAGATATGGACAAGGAATTTCCTACGATACCAACTAAGTAGCTTTAGGGGATCATATTGAATACCACACAACAAAGACAATGCTAACTAAAAAAAAAGAACTATTCAGTACCTTTTTATTTTTAGATCTTCAAAAGTGACCCTTTTATATTCCTTTTGAAATTCTCTATGCTCCTGCTAATGTTATAACTTCTTTATGCTCAACTATAATTTAGCTATACTTGATTGCAAATAGTATATGTGATTCTTGAAATTTGGGTAGACAAGAAAAAAAAAATACTTGAATGCCATTAAAATTTTTTCACTCCAATCATGTTTTGAAAAATGATGCAGTTAGATTCCTAGAAGGCAATATGGCATATCATATGAAAAAATCACTTTCTTCCGTTGGAGTTTCCTATGATGTGTGAAAGAAATGAGAAAGCAGTAAATCACTTACTTCTTCATTGTGGATTGCTATGATTTGGTGTAACTGGAGGTGTCTTAGATATGGTTGGGGTGTTACTTTGAGCTGATGCTTCAATGATTGGGGTGCCACCTTGGTTAGGAAAAACTATAGTGGGCATCGAAATTGTTGGCATGCTTACTTGAAGAGCAGGATTACTCCTACATAAGGACTTGCCATGACGACCTTTGCCTCAAGCCATACCTAAAAATAAATATAACTATGTAGTTAGACCATCACTGGTACAAAATCAAAATATAAGAACTATTGCAACAACAAAACCTAGAGTGAAACATTTATCATTACTACAAATCAAATAAAGCTACCTCACTAAAGTATTTTTCAATCAAGTGAAAGTGTGCTAAAATATTAAAATGCCTCTAAAAGAGCTAGCAGATCAACTGAAACAACTTATGCCTACAAATATAAGAGTGAAATAGTTAGCATTGTGTTTAACCACATGGTACCCTAGTAATTTGATTGAACCTCCTGAACTTTTATCGGAAAAGATCATATAAGAAAAAGAACAAATTAGTAAACTGGAGAAGCCTTTTAAGAGACTGAAATATTGAATTCCATCAGATCATGTGCTTCTGATAAGACACCTAAACCTGATGGTTAGATTGCATTTTTTTTCAAAAGTCTTAGGAGCTCATTAAAGCTATAGTGATATATGAACATTTCCAGTAGAACCGTCACATGGTTAAGTCAAGTAATTTCATGCATTTAAAAGAAATGATCTATTAAGCATAATAATTTAAAGACCAATAAGCCTCAAAACACTTGCACATTAGAAACTTATTTATAAGACAACTATAGTAGTTGATAGTGATTCTAATAATGCATAGTTAACTGGTATGGATAACATTAATTAATACTACAAGTAGATATATTTAAAGGTAAAAATAATAAATAGAACACACATGGTTAAAATTCAAGAGTTACTTGTTTTAATCATCCTAAATTAAAAAGCATAAACTAAGAAATGACGATATTTGGAGAAAAGTTAATTAAAACAAAATACGGTGAAGATACAGATTATCAAACACAGTCACTATCTATGTATTCTTCAAACTCCTCCTCTTCATCTTCCTCCTCAGTTTCCCTGGTTTCATATTCATCTTTTGTGGATTCTATTTGGATTTCATGATTCTCTTGCAATAAACCGTCATCAATGGGTTCATCCATTTCCATAACATCCCCATTTGGATCATTTAAGAGTATATTTTCATCAATGAAAATAGTCATATCTATCTCGTGGACTTCAACTTCTTCAACTTGGAATGGAACATTCAGTTTTGAAGTTGTCGCCACTTCCTCACCAGTTAATTCAATAACGTTTCGAGGTTTGACCTTCAATACAACTACCCAATCATCCTTGTCCTTTTTCTTGCTCGGATAAGACACATATCACACTTGAGTTGATTGCATTGCAATAATACAATGTTCATAAATTTTTTATCGACGACAATGATTAATATCAACCAATTTGTACTGATTATTCTTTTTGACACCAACATCCATAGTTGGGTCAAACCATTCACATTTGAATAACAAGGTTTTCCTCAAAGGTGCTTCACGGTATTCCACTTGTATAATCTCTTTTATCCATCCAAAATAATCACCAAAATTTGAATCTGAGATACAAACTCCACTATTCATTATTGATCTTGCGCTACCATAACATTTTGTGTGAAATTTGTATCCATTAACAAAATAAATAGAATGACATGTAGCGCCTATCAATGGTCCGCGAGCAAGACTTCACAAGAATTTATTCTTAATGGGTTTACATCGGACCTATTTTAAAAAATTGTAAGACTTGGTTAAGTTTCAGAAGTTAAATTAAGAACATTATCATATAGAAGATAAAAATTATCGATAAAAATTATGAAACCTTACAAATTCTTTGAACCATGTAGAGAAATTTGCTTCAAGGCCTCGTCTAGTTGACCCTGAGATAGATTTGGAAATTCTTCTTGCAAACTTTCCATGAACTTACTTCATCACAAAAAAATAAGTTAAATCTAAAAGTCATGAATAAAGATATGTTCATATTATTAAGATAATATCACTAACTTTTGTTAGCTCACAAATGGCTCAACCTCCTCACAATTTAGTAAGTAATAAGTTTGGGCAGCCTTGATTTCTTCGAGGGATAATTCTCTTTTTTTCGCTTCTCCCCATAGTCGACCTGGATGGGATAATATTGATAAATTTCCTTCAAGATCTTCCACAACACCACCATCATTATTACGGTCCACATTATAATCACGTGTCATGACATAAGATTCAAAATAATGAGAAAACAATTAGGTTGACTTTGTCATCAAGTACGCTTCACAAATGGATCCCTTAACACTAGCTTTATTTCCAATCATCCTTTTAAGTGTTCCCAGATACCTAAATAGATAAACCAGTTGGACCACTACATTAGAAAAGGAATGTATCGAATACTAGTCACAAGTTTGACATAGAGGATGTACATTTACCTTTCAAAAGGATACATCCATCGATATTGCACAGGTCCACCAATTCTTGCTTCATCGGACAGTGCATAGCAAGATGTTCCATTGAGTCAAAACCAAGAGGAAGTATATGCTCTAACTTGCACAAGATTTGTGGCATATCTCCCTCTAATCTCTCCATGCCATCCACTCGTAGAGTGGGCAAAGTAAGATCTTTAAAAAATAAGCTCAATTCTGTAAGTGCCTGCCACACATTACTAGAAAGTAGTTCACGAAAAGAAATAGGCATTAGTCATTGCATGAACACGTGGCAATAATGACTTTTCATGTCAAATATCCTTTTCGTATTTATGTCTGGGCATCTACCCAAATTCAAAACATACCCATCGAGAAACTTTAAGCCTTTCACCCAATTGAACAAGATAGCTCTTGCTTCCTTGTCTATTGTATATACAACTTTAGGATATTTTCCACTATGTCTTTTTTCAATTGAGGTCGAACACAATAGTCTACCATATCTTGACGTGATTGTGGACTGTCTTTGGTTTTGCCATCAAAATTAAGAACTATGTTAAACCCATTAGCAGGACATTTTTTTCAAATATCAAGATTATGTCAAATCATGTTAGAAATCCAATATGGCAAATGCCAAAAGATGCTTCACTTTTTCCATCCACAAGACTTACACATTCTTTGATTAACTTCTTTTGCATTTAACTCTCTTACTTTTCTTATGCCTAGGTCACAAATTTAATTCAATATCTCCTTCCCTGTCCTATAGGGTGGTGGTGGTCTTTGGACAGTCTTGCCTTTAAGAAAGTTCTTACGATCTCTCCTAAATGGGTGATTTTGGTCTAGAAACTTCCTATGACAATAAAACCAGGATGTTTTCCTACCATGTTTCAATCTGAAGGATTATGTTTCCTCCATACATTAGGGACATGCTAACTTACCAACAGTACTCCATCCTGATAACATAGAACATGATGGAAAGTCACTGATTGTGCACATCAAAGCTGCCCTTAGTTGAAAGTTTTACTTTTTTGAGGTGTCAAATGCTTCCACACTTGTCTCCCACAACAAGGTCAATTCCTTTATTAAAGGCTTCAAATAAACATCAATTTTATGTTTGGGATTATTTGGCCCTGGAACAACGATTGTTAAGAACATACATCCCTAGAGGTAAATTGTAAGGAGTAACAATCATTGGCCATGAAGAGTAGTTACTCCCAAATTGACTAAATGGTTGGAAACCATCATTACATAACCCCAATATTACATTTCTTGGTTCAACAACTAAAAAACGATGAGTTTCATTAAAGTGCTTCCAAGCCTCAGAGTCTGATGGATGACATATTACACCATCCTCTTTTGTATGCTCATGATGCCATCTCATGTCAGCAGCTGTAGTATGGGATGAATATAATCTTTGTTATCTAGGAATAAAATGAAAATAATACATTTTCTTAGAAGGAACCAATTTCCTTTTGCGAGAGCCGACAGAACACTTGTATCTCTCATGGCCACAAATTGTACAAGATCTAAAGTGTTCATAATCACCCTAATATAACATAAATCTTGATTCACAATAATTAATCTTTTCAACCGACAAACCCAAGCTACACACTAGCTTCTTGGTCTTACAATCAAGAACTATGTTATCTTTAGGTAAATCCTCTTTCAACAATTGCATTATTTGGTTATAACTTCTATATGAAATGTTGTTCTCCAGTTTAATATTTAACATCTGAGAGGCAACAACAAGTTGAGAGAGAGAAGCACCAGAATATAATTTTTTATCAGCTGCTTGTAGCAAATCATATAATTTTTCAGACTTAAGATTATGATCTTCCTCCATACAAGGTTCATAAGGATGAGATGATTCAGGTTCAATATTGCTGAAAGATTTCCAACTTGATCCCTAGAGAAAGTTGGTATAACACCTCAGATTTGAAAAGGTAGAAAAATGCAGTTTTGTAGGACTTGGTGCCAGACACACGGAAGCCACCGACGGTCCATGGTATGACACACGGTCCATAGATGGGGTCCGTCGTTAGAGTCCAGGATTTACGGATCTCTGATCCAACCCACGGCTAACCAGTACGGTCCGTGGTTGGACCTACAGATCGTAGGTCTGGCCGTAGGTGAGGGTCAATAACTATTTAAAGGAAAATGGCATTTCGGTCAACTTCAAATGGCCATATATTTTATCAAAAAATGAAATAGGTGGCCCATGAACTATCAAATTAAATATAATTGAATCTTATTTCCAACGTCATCAAGTTTTCTAAAATCCAAGCTTGGAGTGAAAGTTATGCTCGTTTTAGTGAGGCCCTATCGGGCAGACCATGAACCACGACCCCAGTTGCCGATCGATAGTCCAAACGACGGTTCGTCAGTCCCACCGTGGATGGCCTTTGTCAGCTTGTAAGTCAGGGTCATTTTGGTCTTTTCCCTATGCATTGGGGAGCTTAAACTACGTCCTTTGATGCCTAAACTATGTCATTTTACTCAGGATCCTAATGATCTAGTCAGACATATCCAAAATCGTCATTCTCCAAAAATCATCCAAATTAGAATGAAAAGAAGAGTAAGAGTTTCTTTCAAGAACAAGCAACATTGTTCTTCAAGTTTTAGCCTCGAATTTCGAAGGATTTCTCCATATATTTCGTTATCATGTATGTGGGATTTCACTAGTGGATTCCTTTCATCCACTAGGTCCCTAGAATTCATCCAGTTCCTTGATTCTACATAGCTTTTTTAGACGTATGGTTTGTAAAATCTTGGGAATTTGTTGTGATTTTAGCTGTTATAGAATCCATAGTTTAAATAACATGTTATCTTAGAAACTTTGCATAATTCCTTGTATAAAACTCAGAATCCTAGATTGTGTAATTTATCTTAGTTCATAAATTATACTTACTAGGTCAGTTAAATAGAAAATTATGCTCTATATTTTTAACGTCACATTCTCAATATATAAATATTGCATTCTCAGTTAGCATGTCAGTATTTGAGCTATTCAGTGTTTCTGTTGCATTTTAATCATATATGTATTCAGTTGGGAGTAGACTTAGCATTGAGTTGGACTAGGGTTTAACGTACCCTTATAGTCCTAGAGCTACGTGCTCACGTAGGATTATAAGTCCTTTCTATTGGGCATCAATATTATTGATCACACCACAGCCATGCCTTTATAACCCTGGCAAGGTATATTGGGTCCTCTCGATGGGGCCTATACATCAAGCTCCACGTTTAACTCATGTGGTTTATGTCGTTAATAGCAACTCCCACAGTCTAACTCTTAGTGCATTTGACCAGGTTTTCAGTATATACTTTAGCATTCAGTTCAACATGTTATTTTCATGATTAGTACTTGGTCATTGCAATCAGTTCAGTTCTTTTCAGTTGTATTTCACTACATATACATATCCTTGTTTAGATTATATCATTTCTCAGTTGTGCATTGTTCAACTTATATAATTATCTAGTCTATATTGTTGTTCAACTTAGTATCTATTCTAGCATGCTCTTTACATTTCAAGTACTGACGCATGCTCTGCGCTACATCCTTTCATGATGTAGGTTTAGGTATTCAGCATTTGGATCACGCTTAGATCGATTCCCGGTATGCATTCAACAGCTTCAGTGGTGAGTCCTCATATTTTGGGGACAGTAGACATGCTTTTCATTTCAGTCTTTGCTTTTAGTTTTCAGTTGTGTTAGAGTTAGCTGGGGCATGTTCTAGCAACTCAACTCAGTTAGAGGATTTTAAGACATATTAGTAGATTTAGCTTGAGTTTTTAAGTGGTCCTTTAAGTTACTGCTAAACTCCTGTTATATTTTATTATGATTATTGAAACTAGTTGGACTTGTTTCTCTTCAAATATTTATTGATTTAGTTTCCACTTAGTTCATGTTCACTTAGATATATTTAGTAAGTTCATGATATGCCAGACTCAGGGTTAGCTTGGGGTTACTTGAGATCCTAGGTCCCGTGTTAGGTCAAGGGGATAGCCTTGGGGCGTGAGAAACTTGGTATCAGAGCATCAGGTTCAAGAGTCTTAAGGTGTCTGAAAACCACATTAAGTAGAGTCCCTTGCATGAGTGTGAAGCGCGTCACACCTATGAGGGGGAGGCTACGAAGTGTTGTAAGAAAAACTTCACTTTATTTACTATTCTTATCTTGCATGAGGTACGATTTAGCTTTTCCTTTCTAATGCATCAGTATGCATTTCAGATCATGCGTCCTCGAAAAGCTAACACACAAAATGTAAGCACTGCTAATGTAGTTCCTCTAGTGCCAAACCATAAGGTTACGAACACAGAAATTTAGAATACGAGCCAACTCTTGGCTCAGTGTGTGGCCAATTAGAACAATCAGCAGGCAATAGTTCCTACAAACTTTAATGGTGTATCAATTGCAGCTAGGGTTCAAGACTTTGTTCGAATGAATCCACTTGAGTTTCTAGGGTTGCCGGTTAGTGAGGACCCACAAAACTTCATTGATGAAGTCAAACAGATCATAGAGGTGATTCAACTGACTAGAAATGACAAGGTGGAGCTGGCATCATACCAACTTAAGAATGTGGCTCATATCTGGTTCACTTAGTGGAAAGATAACATGGTGCGAATGCTGCTCCCGTGACTTGGGATTGTCTTACTATAGCTTTTATATATAGGTTCTTCCCAAGGGAGTTGACAGAAACTAAGGCACACGAGCTTATGAACTTGAAGCAAAGTTCAATGTTGGTCTAGGAGTGCGGGCTGAAGTTCACTCATCTCCCTAAGTATGCTCCACATATGGTTATCGATCCAAGGGCACAAATGAGTAATTTCTTGTTTGGGGTGTCCGATCTGGTAAAGAACGAGTGCAGGAATGCTATGCTTCTAGGAGTTATATATATCTTTAGAATAATGACTCATGCGCAACAGGTTGAGGGAGATAAGCTTAGGGAAATGGCTAAGGATAACAAAAAGTCCTAAATAGGAAATTATGAATACTCACAGCAAAAGTCGGGCGGTGGGTATCACTCACAGTTTCAGCAAAGGTCTACAACCCCAA
Organism: Solanum bulbocastanum; assembly: GCA_037074985.1. NCBI lineage: Eukaryota > Viridiplantae > Streptophyta > Magnoliopsida > Solanales > Solanaceae > Solanum > Solanum bulbocastanum. The sequence continues at coordinate 22,561,764 of CM073603.1, read as the reverse complement.
CACCTTCATCAGCTACTACTCCACCTCTTAGGATTCGACATGATCAGAAAGGTATGGAATCAAGCTCTAAGTCTTAGGGGAGTACCTCATGTAACATGACTTTCCCAACTTGTCCAAAGTGTGGTAAGAACCATCCGAGTGAGTGTCTTGCAGGCAGGGAAGGGTTCTTTGGGTGTGGTTAGTCTGGACATAGGTTGAAGGATTTCCCTTCTGCCAGGCAAGGTCAAGGAGGTAACAATAATAGGGCTTAGCAAGGTGCTTTGTCTACTAAAAGTGGTGTTTAGCGCCAGAAAAAGGTTGTATGCTCTCCAAGCTCGCCAGGGCCAGGATGATTCTCCTGATGTGGTCACTTGTATGTTGAGAGTCTTTCATTTAGATGTTTACACATTATTAGATCCAAGGCCTACATTGCCTTTTATAACTCTCGGAACCCTTCTCAATCTCTACTCTAGTTGGTGACCCAATTATAGCTAGACAGGTATACAAAAATTACCCTATCACAGTCTCTCAGAAAGTCATCTTAGCAGATTTTGTAGAGTTAGAAATGGTAGATTTTGATATCATTCTTGGCTTGGATTGGTTACATTCCTGTTATGCCTCAGTCGATTGTAGAACTAGGATCGTTCCGTTTCAGTTTCCAAATGAGCTAGTCTTATAATTGGAGGGTAGTATCTCAATGCATATAGGTCGATTTATCTCCTACCTTAAGGCCAGAAAGATGATCTCAAAAGGGTATATCTATCATCTTGTTTGGATTAAGGATTCAAACCCCGAAACCTTAAGTCTTGAGTCAGTTCTAGTAGTAAATGAGTTTCCACAAGATCTTTTGACGTTCCTCCCGAAAGGGAAATAGACTTTGGAATAGATCTCCTTCTAATACCCAGCCTATTTTGATTCCTCCTTACAAATGGATCTAGCTAAGCTTAAGGAATTGAAAGAACAGTTGAAAGACCTTCTAATAAGGGCTTTATTAGACCTAGTATCTCGCCATGGGGTACTCTAGTGTTGTTCATAAAGAAGAAAGACGGTTCTCTCAGAATATGCATTGACTATCGTCAGTTGAACAAAGTCACAATCAAGAATAAGTATCCTATTCCTAAGATTGATGACTTCTTTGACTAACTTTAGAGTGCTAGTTGCTTTTTAAAGATAGACCTCAAATCTGGCTATCATTAACTTAGAGTTAGAGATAGCGACATCCCAAAGACCGCCTTCAGGACTTGGTATGGTCATTATGAATTTGTAGTTATGTCTTTTGGACTAACGAATGTTTATGCAACTTTCATGGATTTAATGAATAGAGTGTTCAAACAATATTTGGACTTGTTCATCATCATCTTTATTGATGATATCCTCATTTATTCTCTTAGTGAGGAAGAACATGCGACTCATCTGAGAGCTGTTCTGCAAACTCTCAAAGATCGCCAACTATTTGCTAAGTTCAGCAAATGTGAATTCTGGTTACATTTTGTCACTTTCCTTCGTCATGTGGTATCCATCAAAGGAATCCAAGTGGATTCTCTGAGGCAGTACAACACTGGCCCAAACCCACCTCTCTAACCGATATCAGAAGTTTCTTGGGTTTGGCCAGTTAATACAGGGGGTTTGTTGAAGGATTTTCATCCATAGCTTCCCCAATGACCAAGTTAACTCAGAAGAAGGTCAAATTTCAGTTGTCAGATGAATGTGAGTAAAGTTTCTCAGAACTGAAGACTAGGTTGACTACAACACCTGTGTTGACTCTACCAAATAGTTTAGACGATTATCTAATTTATTGTGATGCCTCTAATATGGGCCTAGGTTGTGTGTTGCTGTAGCGAGGCAATGTCATAGCTTATGCTTCTAGACTACCTAAGGTTATGGGAAGAATTACCTGACTCATGACCTTGAACTTGCAACTGTATATTTGCCCTAAATATTTGGAGACACTACTTGTATGGTGTTCATGTTGATGTGTTTATAGATCATAAAAGCCTCTAGTATGTGTTCACCCAGAAAGAGTTGAATCTTCGTCAGAGGAGATGTCTTGAATTCCTCAAAGACTATGCCATGAATGTGCTTTACCATCCGAGTAAGGCCAATGTAGTGGTTGATTCTCTCAGTAGAGTGTCTATGGGTAGTGCAACACATGTTGAGGAAGGAAAGAAAGAGTTAGCTAGAGATGTTCACCAGCTTCCTAGCTTTAGGAGTTTGCCTTACGAACACGTCAGATGGTGGTGTGATAGTTCAAAATGGTATTGGAGGTTAAGGAAAAATAGGATAGCGATCCTATATTACTTCAGCTGAAAGGTGCAGTTCATCAACAAAAAGTTGAGGTATTCTCCCAAGGGGGAGCTGGTGTACTTTTTTACCAGGATCGTTTATGTGCTCTAAATGTGAGTGAGTTGAGGTAGCAGATCCTTATAGAAGCCCATAATTACACATATTTTATATTCATCCATGTGCCACTAAGATGTACCGTGATATACGGGAAGTCTTTTAGTGGAGCAACATGAAGAGGGACATAGTAGACTTTGTGGCTAAGTGTCCTAACTGTCAACAAGTGAAGGTAAAACATTAGAAACTAAGAGGTATGGCTCAAGAGATTAACATTCCTACATGGAAGTGGGAAGTGATAAACATGGATTTCATTAAGGGTTTACCTCGTACTCGTAGACAACATGACTCCATTTAGGTGATAGTGGACAGAGTCACTAAGTCCACTCACTTCTTATCTTTCAAGACTATAGATTCAACTGAGGACTACGCCAAATTCTACATCAATGAGATAGTCAAGTTGCATGGGGTTCCCTATTTTATTATCTCAGATAGAGGTCGTCAATTTATATCTCATTTCTGGAAATCATTTCAGAAAGGTCTTGATACTCAAATGAATCTCAATACAACATTTCATCCGTAAATGGGTGGTAAGGCAGAGAGCACCATTTAGACCGTCGAAGACATGTTGAGAGCTTGTGTGATCGATTTCAAGGGCAACTGGGATGATCACCTACCTCTCATAGAGTTCTCCTACAATAATAACTTCCATTCCAGTATTCAGATGGCCCCGTATGAGGCACTATATGGGCATAGATGCAGGTCTCCAATTGGATGGTTTGAAGTAGGTGAAGCAGACTTGATTGGGCTAGATTCAGTTCATGAGACTATGGAGAAAGTTCACCTCATCACAGATAGGCTAAAGACTACTCAGAGTCGTCAGAAGTCCTATGTAGATGTGAGGAGAAGGGACTTATAGTTTGAAATTGATGATTGAGTTTTCCTGAAGGTGTCACCTATGAAGGGGGTGATGAGATTTGGCAAGAAAGGGAAGCTCAGTCATAGATATGTAGGTCCTTATAGATTCCTGAAAAAGGTTGATAATATGGCTTATGAGTTAGAGTTCCCAGCAAAACTAGCAGCGGTTCATCTAGTCCTTCACATTTCCTTATTGAAGAAGTGTGTGGGTGATCCAACATCGATACTACAATTAGAGAGTGTGGCTGTGAAGGATAGTCTCACTTATGAAGAGGTTCCAGTTGAAATTCTTCATCGTCAGGTCGTAGGTTGAGAAATAAGGAAGTCACTTCAGTAAAGATTTTGTGGATGAGTCAATCCGTAGAGGAAGCTAGTAGGGAAGTAAAAGCAACCATGATGGCCAAGTATCCTCACCACTTTCCTTCCGATTTTGTTTCATCTTGTGGTAATAGTTCCTCTCCAGTCTCTCAGTTACTCTTGTGTAATTCAACTTCAGTATCTTGTTCCCTTAGTTATTCTTGAATTCTGACATATTTGCTTGTTCTTAGAACTCAGTTCTATTAGATATCAGTTTCTAGTACTTAGTGGTAGGGATTGCAACTACTTTCTTCCATACTCAAGTTATTTAGACTTCATTTAAGGACGAGTGTTCCCAAGGGGAAGTATTATAACACCTCAAATTTGATAAGGTAGAAAAATGCAGCTTTCCAAGACCTGGTGCCAGAACCACAGAAGCCACTGACAGTCTGTTGTCGGACACACGGTCCATAGGTGGGGTCCGTCATTGGAGTCCAGGATTGAGAGATATGTGATCCCAACAACGGCTGACCAGTACAGTCCATGGTTGGACCTACGGACCTTAGGTCTTACCGTAGGTGAGGGTCACTAACTATTTAGAGGAAAATGGATTTTTGGTCAACTTCAAACGGTCATATCTTTTAGCACAAAATGAATTAGGTGGCTCATAACCTATCAAATTAAAGATAAATGAATCTTTTTTCCAATGCCATCGAGTTTGCTAAAATCCAAGATTCGAGTGAAAAGTTATGCTTATTTTAGTGAAGCCTTGTCAGGTAGACCATGAACCATGACGTCAGTCGATGGCCGATAGTCCAAACGATGGTCCGTCAGTCCCCTCGTGGATGACATTCGTAGCTTTTAAGTCATGGTCATTTTCGTCATGCGTTGGTGACACTTAAACTACGTCGTTTGATGCCTAAAATACATCATTTACTCAATCTAAGTCTAATAACCTAGTCAGACATACTAGAATGCTCATTCTCCAAAAGTCATCCAAATTAGAACGAGAAGAAGAGAAAGAGGGGCCAGTTTCTTTCAAGAACAAGTAACATTGTTCTTCAAGTTTCAGCCCCAAATTCCAAAGGATTTCTCCATAGATTTCATCACCAGGTATGTGGAATTTCACTAGTGGGTTCCTTTCATCCACTAGGTCCCTAGAATTCAGTTAGTTTCTTGATTCTAAATAGCTTGTTTAGACCTAAGGCCTATAAAATCTTGGGAGTTTGTTGTGATTTTAACTGTTATAGAATCCATAGTCTAAATAACATGTTTTCTTGGAAACTTTGCATAATTCCTTGTATAAAACTCAGAACCCTAGTTTGTGTAATTTCTCTTAGTTCATAAATTATACTTGCTAGGTCAGTTAAACAGAAAATCATGCTCCAAATTTCGAATATCACATTCTCAGTTAGCATGTCAGTATTTGAGCTATTCAATATTTTGTGCATTTTAGCTTCATATGTGTTCAATTGGGAGTAGACTTAGCACCGAGTTGGACTAGGGTTTAGCGTACCCTTACAGTCCAAGAACTATGTGTCCGCGTAGGATTATAAGTCCCCTCTGTTGGGCATTAGTGTTAGTGATCACACCACAGTGCCTTTATATTCTTGGCAAGGTATATTGGTTCCTCTCGATGGGGTGTATACATCAGACTCCACGTTTAGCTCACGTGGTTTTTGTCGTTTAATAGTAGCTCCCACAGTCACTCCTAGTGCGTTTGACCAGGTTTTCAATATATACTTCAACATTCAATTCAGCATGTTATATTTATAATTAGTACTTGGTCATTGCATTCAGTTTAGTTCTTTTCAGTTATACTTCAGTACATATACATATCCTTGTTCAGATTATATCAATGCTCAATTATGCATTGTTCAACTTATACAATTATCCAATCTATATTGCTGTTCAGCTTATATTTATTGGTTCAACTTAGTATCTATATCTTTCATGCTCAGTACATTCCAAGTACTAATGCATACACTGTGCTACATCCTTTCATGATGTAGGTTCTGGTAATCAGCATACGGATCATCCTTAGATCGATTATTGGTACGCATTCAACAGCTTCAGTGGTGAGTCCTTACATTTAGGGGACAATAGGCATGATTTCCATTTCAGTCTTTGCTTTCGGTTTTTAATTTTGTTTGAGTTAGCAGGGGGCAAGTCCTAGAAACTCAGTTTGAGGCTTTTCAAGACATATTAGTAGATTCAACTTGAGTTGTTAAGTGGTCCTTTCAGTTACCACTAAACTCCTATTATATTTTATTATGATTATTTAGACTAGTTAGACTTTTTCCTCTTCAAATATTTATTGATTTAGTTTCCTCTTAGTTCATGTTCACTCAGATATATTCAGTATGTTCTTGATATGCCAGACTCAGGGTGGTTAGTTTGGGGTCACTCTTGATCCTAGGTCTCGTGTTACATCAAGGGGATTGCCTCGAGGCGTGACATGATAGGTTCATTTGGAACCTTGAATGTGACCTAGCAGGTCCTACAATTTATGGAGGTATAACATGTAAGAAGCCAATCCATCCCAAGAATAACATCAAAATCTTACATATCAAGCTCTACAAGATCAACACATGACTCTATAAGAAATAGAAATAAGGAAATTTCTATAAACTCATTTAGTAACAATAGAATCGTTGATTGGAGTAGAGATATGAAAGAGATTAGAAAGGATTTTAGAACCAAGATCAAATCTCATAGTCACATAAGGAGTAACAAATGACATTGTAGCACCATGATCAAGTAAGGCATAAACATCAAAATGAAAGACTTTCAACATATCAGTCACAATATCTGGAGAGACCTCATGATCCTATCGAGTCTAAAGAGCATAAAACCTAATTTGATGAGGAGCACCCGAACCAGAACCACTAGGCTAAACCTGCTTACCAACTCTTTCCCTAGAAGCAAGCAACAAACAATCTCTCATCTTGTGACCACTCTTCCCAAAACTATATCAACCATCAGTAACATCTAAGTATTTTCCTGAATGTCTCTTGCCACACCTTTGGCAAACGGGATTTGAAGATCCAATACCACCACCTCCTTGGGGATAAGGGTTTGATACGTAATATTTGTTGAACTTATAAACTAGATCATTTGGAGAACCTTGACCAGAAAACTTTTGCTGGAATTGAGAACAATTGTGTACACCAAACATGGTCCTCACATCATAAGGACTCACTAATCCCTAATCAAGCTGAGCAATCCTGATCTAAGCATATCCAGGAGGAGAAGCGTCAAACCTTGTATTATTTTCACGACCCAAAGTATACCTTAGGTGTAGCATGGTATATAGAACTACGGAAGTCCCCACGCAAGCTACTTAGCATAAATCATACAAGATAATAAAAATAAAGGCTTCAAAAGATACATTTTAAAGATCATAGGAGTTTAACAAAGCGGAAGTCTACATAAGTCTCAAAAGACATCTAATACATCATAAGGAAAGTGATTGGGACGTAACCCAAACATCACATACAAAGTCTAAAACTGATATACAAGAAAGCAATAAAAGAGTCTTGGTCCTCGAAACATGATAACTCACCAATCTTTAAAGTCTATGAAGGATCAACTAGCCATAAATATGTGAGGTAGGAGCTTCGGATCCTACATTTATGATAATAATGTAGGAACAATATGCATTAGTACATGAAATGTACTAAGTATGATGCAATATGCATAAATGTAGGTGTGGTAACATAAATATCTTAAAATGTGTAGGTATGATCATAATGAAATGTTTAGAAGCTTTTAGAGATGAAGTGACATGAAAATCATAAGACATAGTCAAATATATTTTCATATAGGACATAAGAAAGGCTTGAAGAAAACATAATCAATATGGAATCTTAGCTTTAACAGACAATAAAACCATGAGAGCTATATCATGGAATCTAGTATATCCCTCATACCGAAAGAAGGGCAATCTACTTGCCAAGGTAGAATCCGTACATATCATCATTTACTAAAGTGGATCCACTAGCTAGGTCATTTAAGATGATCCTATGGGGGCATGTGGTTTGGGGCTAGAGGTTGTTACTAGAGACTACCCTATTTGTGCCTCAACCTCAAGCCCTTTCGGTGCTAAGTCTAAATCCCAATGGAATAGATAAAAAGTCAAATATCAATTTAACATAGGAAAGACAATGATCAATACCAATCAACATTTTCAAGATCAAAACATAGAATAACTCCTTAAACATAATTCGACATAGATGAGAAAACCTGTCACCCATGTGAATCCATATGTGATAAATAGCTTTCACAATCATGATCATAATAACTTGTGAGAAAACCTTTCACAATAACCTTGATACTTTCCTTTCAAAGGATCCCCAATTCATTTACAATAACTTCATAAAAACATGTATATCTTAATATGTTCACAATTCATAAATTCATGAGTTCATCATAGGTTCATAGTTGAAAAACATAATTTAGGAATAGGTCAAAATAATTTCAATTAAATTTCATGTATCAACATTGAGTAATGCATTACAAGACTTAGTCACCAACAATCCATCACAATTGAATAAAACCCATAAGGATTGAATTGAAACCCTAACTTAAACAATTGAAATGGAATTGAGAGATTTGAAAACCTTAGGGACCCCATGGAGGAAAGGACTCCATGGGTGAATACACAAATATCTTAATCCTTTAAGTCCAAGAATGATGGAGAATTGAAGACTTGAATGGAACCCTAACTCTTTTTCTTCCTTAGGTTGAGAGAATTAGGGAGCATGAATTTGGTCAAGTTTAGGGAATTTAGGAGAATGAATTGAAAATGGTAAAATTGGGGTTTAAAACGTTACATAGGGCTTAGGGTGTAAAACAACATGGTTTTGATTTAAAACAATAGGGAAAATACCTAAAAATCCTTTAAAAATAATTGCCGACTCGACCTACAGTTCAAACCTATGAATTGTAGGACGTTCTACAATCCGTAATGGTTCACCTACCTTTAGATGGAACACTATAATGATTCATAGGTCTTTCTACGATCTGTAGAAACCATTCATAAAACCTAAGTTTGACCCTCAAAATTTTACTAAGTCTGGGACTCACCTACGAGACCTATCTATGACTCAAACAAAGGGTATTAGGACTTTTTTTTTAAAAAAAAATATTTTTCTCTTCCTACGGTTGTCATCTATGGCCCGTAGAAGCTTCTACGGTCCGTATATGAGACCTGTAAGACCAAACTTCAGTTCAAAAATTTATTTTCTTCCTTTTCCAAATTCTGAGGTGTTATAATTATAATATAATATAGAAAAAAGTATGCATTAGTACATGAAATTTTCTAAGTATGGGGAAGGTATGAAATCATAAATATGATCATTTGGGGACTTTAAACACGATGTACATGACCAAGCTAAAACATAGTATGAAGCCTTTAAAGAGAAATCGTAAATCATGAACTAGGTCAACGTATACTTAAAACATAATGAAATCTTTCATAAAAACCTTTGGAGGTAAGTTAATTCTTTTTGTTTGATATTTACCATTAACCGACATAGACCATATGAGCTATAACATTAAAGAAGGTGTCTTACTCCCACACTGAAAAGAGATGTCTTACTCCCACACTGAAAAGAGATGTCTTACTTACCAAGTTAAGGACCATTCTTTTAGGTTATGTGGATCCATTATCTTAGTCACTTAAGACAATCCTATGGGGGTATGTAGATAGGAATAATGAGATTACTTCTAGAGACCCGACCTCTACTAACAGGAGAACCTCCATCTCAAAGTCCTCTCGATACTAAGTAAAATCCTAACGGAACAAGTCATATTCATATTAATATCATCATACTTGGAAACACACAATTAAACTACTAATCCAATCATAAAAGTCATTATAGAGTAGCTCCTTTAAATCATGATTCATACGTAAGTGAGAAAACTTTTCACAACTATGATCTCATAATATGTGAGTAAACCTTTCACAATTCATTAAAAATTGTCTCAAAAGAATATTTATACCATAAGCATCTGTTTTAGAAGACATGCATAGCTTTCATAAATCATGCTTCATAAGTTTATAAGCTTTCTTCAAAAATTCATGATCATAATTAAGTAAAAAGCATGAATCCATATGAAGTCAATTGAGAACCATGTAATTGAATTAAATCATGCATAATAAGATTAAAATCAAATGATTGAATCATAATAAATTGTACCCATGAAAATTTACACGAAACCCTAATCAAACTAGGTGAAATAGGATTAGGAGATTGCAATTTTTTGGGACCCAATGGATGAATGAAATCCATTGGTGAATTCCCACATACCTTGATATCAAAGCCTAGAAAAGTAAGAGAAAGAGAGACAGTGAATCTTGAAACCCTAGCTTCCTTCCTTGATTTTGAGAGAGAATTGGAGAGGAGGAACTTTTATTGGGTTTTTGGAATTTGAGAGGTGAGAGGGTTTGGGTAGTTTTAGCAATTGAAAGGTAGTTATAGGACTTAGATATAGGGTCAAAATGACATATTATAGTTATTAGATGTATAAAAAAAATACTCTAATAACCTTAAGAAATAAATGTTGGACAGACCTATGGGTTGGGCCTATGGTCCGTAGGACTTTGTACGACCCATATTGATCAACCATAGAACCAATTTCAGATGCCCGAAAATCCATCCAACTTCCATGAGACCTTTTTATGATACTTCATCTAGTCTATAGTCTGTAGACCACTTCACTAGAATCCAACTTCAAGTCAAAATTTTCTCTAAGTCTAGATCACATCTACAAGACCCTTCTATGAGTCGTATAACTTACTACAACACATCATTTCTTCCATAGTTCTGACGTTTCTAATCAAATCTTTGAATCAATTCTATGGGCTCTTCCTACGACCCATAGAATGCCCTACGTTTCATCCTGTTCATTCATAGGTCAACTTATTGGGACTTGACATTTTCCGTACTCACTCCAAGTCCTACAACTTTACCTCTACAACCCATAGAAATTCCTACGGTCCATAGATGGGACTTGTAGTTCACTAGTTTAGTAAAATTTTCTGTAACTTTTCTTTCTAATTTGATTTTCCAATTTTTGAGGTATTACATTGTTGAGAGAACAAAGTGGTGGATGTCGTCAGAATTAGCACAATCAATTACAACTTGGAATTTATCTTGCTCGAAAGTTTTTGATTAGATTCTTTCCGTCTGAGAAAATCACGAATTTGAGAAGTGAAATATTGAGTTTTAAGCAAAGAGGAGGAAAAAATATGTTCCAAGCGTGGGATAGATTCAAGTCTATGTTGATGTGTTTCCCTCATAAATACCAAGCTAATGAGGTTCTAAGTACATACCTTCATTGAGGGTCTTGAACAGACTACAAAAATTTTGCTCGACTTAGATGTAGGTGGACAAAACTTGGAAAAGACTTATGATGAGTTATTCGCACTATTGAATAAAATTTCACACGGAAACCCATAATGGAAGGCAGGAACTGTGCAAGCTATGGTACAAAAGACTGTTGGGATGTTAAAGATTTACATGGTAACTGCATTGACTGACTAACATGTAAAATATAATGAACATGCATTTCAGTGATATGACTTTGGGGCAAAGACATGCCCAAGTAGATGTGGTATAACAACCCCAAGGGTAGTGTGAAGTGTGTGGTAGTATTGAGCATGTGACTCAATAATGTGGAGAAAATCTAGATTCGGTGAATTTTATGGGAATCACACAAAAAGGCGGAGGATCTCTAAACTATGGGAACACATATAATTCGAATTGGAGAAACCACACGAATTTTATATGCGAGGTAATCAAAACTAGAATTAATACCATACTCAAGGAAATGAGCGACTATATGTGCAACAAAACCAAGAAACTAATCAAAACGCCTTGCACGCGAACACTAATAATGGGGAAATATTCGTTCCACTATAGCGGGTTGGGGCTGCCATAATGGGGTTAGTCATGGTTTTTGCAGTAAATTCCCCAAAATTGCTCATTATTTCTGCAAACACATTTTGGGAAGAGCAAGAGAGACCTAGGGTAAATTTTCTCTATTTTCATTGTGATCATTGTTAAAGTTAAGTTAATTACTCTCTTTGCTAGGTAATTAGATTCTTAGTCCATAGAACCTATGGGAATTGCCTTGGGGGTTGATTTAATGGTGGAAAAATCCTTATTTGGGGTGAGATGATCATGAGAATGGTTTGGGGTTAGGATTAAGTTATAATCAAAATATAATTAGGCCATGTTGGGTTAATATTGTTTTATATTGTTGTTTTTAGACATAGAACAAGCCAGGATTCATAACAAGGAGGAGGCTCAGGTTCAATAGAGCTTCCAAGGCTTCATTCGAGGTAGGTGATGGTTTTTTTCCAATTTGATGTATGTGTGCATGCAAACTCCCTCTAGAATGTATGTTGGAAAAAACATAAGGGTTGAGTGTGAAATGATAAATTGTTGACAATCTCATGCAATGAATGTATTTTGTTTACTTATATTTACAAGTGTGATTGTATTTCATTGTGATTGTGTTTGTTTGACTAATGGTTGCCTCAGATACCACACTTGGTATGTACTAATTCTTGGATCAAATATCACGCCTGGTACGTACTAATGGTTGGTTCGGATACCATGTTTGGTATGATATCTATATGGTTGGCTCAGTACAATACCGGTACAAATTACTAATCGTGGGCTCAGATACCACACCTGATGCATGTTAGACTATGCTCTTGTTTGTAGGTTCCTTAAGTGAATTAGGTTTGTTTGTGATTATGTGCAACGTGTTTCATGTAATTGCTAAGTCAAGATTTATGATTGAGAGTCTTTGTATTGCACTTGATCTTTTTTTTTTTTTGAGTACATGACATATTCAGGTGAATACTTCGTGACATCATTTGTGGTCCTAGCGCTATCTGAATTCAAGGGTGAGCTAATTCTTTGGGCTTCCATAAATTCATCTTGATTTTCTAGTCAATTTTCTTTACATAGATTCATTTTAGTTACTTTGTTTTGGGGTGTATCCCCATACTCTAAATTAAGAATATGTGTTTTGGTACATGACTTTCAGGTTCTAGGGGGTTTAACGTGAATATTTTGATGATGGTTTATATAAAAACTTGATCTACTTATTAAAATGTTGTTTAAATTGATTAATTGATTATGTATTGGTAGATAGTTGGTTCTCCCATCGGGGGTGTAGTTTGAGTGCCTCTCACGGCAGGTTGGGTCATGACAACATCTATGTATTGTCCAACTTACTCCCATACCTTCACAGTTGTTGTGCTAGTGACATTGGGTTCTGGGTGATAACCGTTTGTGTCTCTATATATATAATTCCTTGTTTCTTAGAGGCCATGTTATATATTGTGTACCTTTTATGTATGTATCTATGCATGATGGACCATTATCTTTTTCGTGTTTCCTCTTATTTTGTCTTAGTGCTTATTTCCACTTTAGTTTTGGGTTCTTGGCTTATCTACAAGAGTGTTACAGTAAATGCCATTACGATTCAATTTTCATTTCATGACAATGATCAACACCTTTATGCAAAGATTTAGTGTGAAAACCCAATTATCCTTACTCTTATTGTACGTACCAGAACTCTTGTTGTGCAGTTTAGCTACTCATAATTTTATGCAAAGAATTGACAAAATTGTATAATTAAAGAGTAGTAAGATGAAGAGAAATAGTCTAAACCTTGATTAAAAATGAAATACTTGCAATGTTAAGAGTACACAATTGTTGATCCCACAATAATCCCAATCAGAATTTTAGAGAATAATGAAAGATAATGCAAGATTCTATAAGATAATGGTGATTCTTGTTGATGTTCCATCAAACCTTTAGAAAATTTCTATTTATAAACTCAAAATCTATGGCTAGGATATCATAAAAATGTCACCACAACACCCTTATGCGACCACATACTCCTTGCAAAATAGGTAGATGGTCTGCATTTTACGTTAGTCAACTCATAGAAAAAATTAACTAGTTAGGTTTTAGTCAGTTTACATGGTCATAGGGCAAGGAATGCAGACCCCATTCCTAATATGTGGGTAGCATTTTTGGTACTTTATTCTTCTAGTAAAGTTTTGACCTTCTTTCTCAACTTCCACTCCTGTTTTGGTCTTATGCGATCGTCATATGAAATCAATAAAAACATCCTAAGAATACTATCAAATTATGCAATGAAGACACCACAAGCCTATGAAATTTATGTAATGAACTATAAATTCATAGTTCATCAATTAATACAACCCCGATCGATGATTTGATGGTTCAAACAAGAATGAAATGTATTTTATGATTGATTTGCATATTTGATTTATATGTTGGAGGTTCCATATGAGCTCCAAGAGATGGATTAGAGTTTGGTTGATGTTTAGTGTTATTGAGTAGTTGCCACTTGGTGCATCCAAGTTCTTCATCATGTTCTCATGGCTCTTGCCACACTCACAAAGAGACTTGGAGTTAATGCATTATGATTGATATAGATCAGGTAGAGATCACATAGAAGGAAGTCAAATAGGGTTTGGATTTTTTCAAATTTCTATAAGGAAAGTTCAATTTATGAAATGTCTTAGCCGTTAATTATTTTTAAAAAAGTAGTACTAGGCATCGGTAAGGAGTTGTGTTAGTTGTGAATATAGAGCAGGCTAAGGGACATATCTCATCTCTTATATTTTATTCACTTACATCTTACACTTCAACTGAGTCTAATGAGGCTCATGATGTGTGGAGCCTTCCACTGTTGACTAAATTTATGCAAAGGTAGAACACCCTAACTAGTAGGCTAAGGGATATACCTCAGCTCTTATGTTTTATTCACTTGCATCTTATACTTCAGCTAAGTCTTTTGAGACTCATGAGGTGTGCAGTCTTCCAATATCCAATGAATTTATGCAAATGTAGAACACCCTAAAAACTTTTACTTTATCATCAATGTTGATTTTTCTACGTTCGACATGCATGTGTTAAGTATATAATCAGAATAGCATGATGTTCACTTCTAAGCACTTAAGCCACTATCAAAAAGTAATCTTTTAGGTATTTTTCTCTTATAATTGGTTATTTTCAACATTTATGTTCTTATTCAAAAGCTAAATTATAACATAAACGGTTATTTGATTGTAGTATTTTTAGGAAAATAATTGAATTACCTAACATAGGGTGGTTTAGGTGACATCATGACACTTCATATTTTGGGTCATGACATATATCTCGATGGGTGAATATATATATATATATATATATATATATATATGTTACTATTATTATTATTATTATTATTATTATTATTAAGCACGTTAAATTACAAAGGTTGGTTGGGGTCATTTGTCAAGTTTGTTGTCTATATTTTTCTCATGTTAAATAACCTAGTTTCAATTCAAACCCCTGACATTATTTTTTTAATAGGTTCCCGACAATTTAAATTTTTTGATTCGCATATGCTAAATACAAATAATCTCAATTAAAGAGATCTCTTTATGAAATCATGTTTTCATCCTAAATGATGCACTCAAAGAACATGATTTGAACATTATACACAAATGAATCTTACATAAATTTATAATCATTTGTTTCTAATGTATATGTCATCTCTGTTCCTACTGTATATTCCTTTTCACGCCGATGCAATACACCTTTTTTATGTCTTTTGTTTACAAAAATATAATACATTTTGTTAACTCTTTCTATCGTTGTTTTTTTCCATTGTCCTTTTTCATTTGAGATACTATCTCTACTTGTTAGTCTTACTAATTTCCACTAAGGGAATCTTACTTCTTTATGAATGTTCGTCTTATCCTATAACTGATTCTCTTGAAATGTATATTATGAACATTATACATGTGAGATCTCCCATGATTATTTTATTCTTAAAAATTAATAATTATTTTCATAAACGACATGAAGGTAGTGCTAGAATTTTCTGGACAAGTGACGAGGAAAACCTTTTTCAAATATTATACATATGATATCTCACATGTATTTGCTTTTCTCTTGAATGGTAATAATTATATTCATATACGACATAAGAGAAAGTGTAGAAATTTTTGTTCATATCGTAAAATATAAATGTATACCTTTCTTCTAATCTTAAATGAACTCATATAAATTCTATAGTGAATTTCTGATTTATTTGCATATTTCTTCTTAGAAAAAAAGTGAAATTAAAAGATGAATAAATATTATTTTTTTCATCCACACTAAACATGTTCATCAATCAATAGAGTTAAGTGATCTTTGCTTTAGAGATTTAACTAATAAATCTACCGAAAGAGGTAACTATTTCTATCATAATTTCAGCCTTTTTATTTTATAAATTATTTTCTTGTATCTCCTCATTGTTTTGTCTAAAGAGTGAAATTCTCAAACTGTTGAAGGAAAAAATAATCCAATGAAATTCTTTTTGATGGTATGATAAAAGAAGTTCGTGTGAAATTGATAAATCGTAGAAAATAGTTTGTTGTTGAGATGGTTGGCTTTCTAGAGTCTTATGAATATAAGTTTGACATCTCTATAAATATTATATAGTAATTTCTACCCTTAAATCAAGGAAAGTCATTTTAAAGAAATTCACACCAATTTTTTTGTTAAACCAATCATTTCAGTAGCAAACACTTACTGATATCAACCAACATCACATAAATTTCCTCTATCATACCATAAAAAAGAGATTTCATTGGATTATTTTTCCTTCAATAGTTTGCAATTTTTTTCCCTCCAACATAACAATGAGGAGATACAAAAAAAAATATTTTATTATATAAAAGGTAGAAGTTTTCAGAAAAATACTTAATTTTTTTGGTGGATTTATTAATTGAATCTCTAATGTGGAGTTCATTTAACTCTTCTAGATGATGAGAATGTTTAGTGTAGAAGGAGAAATCATTTTATTTACCTATCAAATTATTGTTTTCTTTAATTTCTTCCTATCAAGACCACGGTATGTTTTTGTCCTTTTTCCTTTTATTTTAGTATGGAGGACAACTTTTCTTGATTAAATCATTTTTTTAGTTTTTTTGATATCTTAAACGTATTTTTCAAAAAAATATTTTTAATTATAAGAAAATGTGACTTATGTCAACAAGAGCTCGTCAAAGGACACAACCTTAATCCCAAAAGAAAAGAAAAACCAATAACAACATCAATCATACCATTGAATCACATATTTGAGACCATACAATTATTGGCAAAACACTAAAAAGAGAGGACATTTCAATTATATTTTTCACAGGTGCACAATAATTTTTTTTTTATCTATAATGGGGGACAAAATTACATACCAACCAGGTTTTCAAGATAAATAAACATATACAATAGTCGATGTGCATGTCTGACATCATAAGTTTGTTCTCAGATACAGATAAGAAAAGGAAGGGACGTAGATTACACAAGTCTACCACAGTACAAAAGCGCTTGCAGAATAGTCATGTGTATACTTATCAATGATACAAAGCTTAGAGTTATGGAGTATAGCTCACCATAAACATAAGGCTTAGATCATATATGAAATAAAAAAGAAGGTACAACTTGTGAAGTATAGAAGAATATTCTGTGAAACTAAGCAACAAATAAAAATAGGCGATCACAAAAATTTAGTTGGCACATGGGGTATTTGAGTTTACATATTATATTGAAGTCTCAGGATTTGACCAAATCAAGAAGTATAAATCTCAGTCATTGAGGACAACAAAAGTACATCTTGAGTCTTTTTTCTTGAGCTGGATCTTCCACTTGCACTGGCATTTTGTTTCCTATTTATTTTTCATTTACCCGTTAGGCATTGCTTATGTTCATACATTCTGATACTCTATTTTTCCTGATATATAAATCGCCTCTTTGGTCACAATTTAACCCAAAAAAGTAAATAGATTTATGTCACTTATGGGATCTGAGTGAGTATTCATTATCATTTGAAAAGTATCATAGTTATATTCTCACTTATCTCAATTGTTTAATCTTACATTGTTGTAAAACTAAATTAAAATAAGATAAGAAATAAAGAAGATAAAATTAATAAAAATAGAGAGACAAGAGATGAGAGTTTTTCTTATTCTTCCTAGTATTCAAGTGTATAAAATATGAATCATTATGCCTCTATTTATAGTGTAACATAGAGACTTACAAAAGGTTAGTCATAATCATGACACTAATCATGAATCTAATGGAGAAGGTTATAAAGGTGTAAGATGACAAGAATAATGATCATAATGAGGTCATGTTATCTTCATAATGGAGAGAAGTAATGGAGATAATTAGTGAGAGTAACTTCTTGGTGTAGTGGACATCCACAATATAATATTTTATAACACGCTCCCTTGGATGTCCATAGATATTGTGTCTTGTTAAAATCTTACTAGGAAAAACTCAATGGGAAAAAAGCCTAGTGAAGAAAAAAGAGTACACACATCTCATAATATGCTTTTAATACTACCTCGTTAAAAACCTTACTAGGAAACCAAGTGGGAATAACCATGGTCAAGGAAAAGAGTACAACACGTATTTGTCTCCCCCTAATGAAAACTTTACTTGATATGTCGGAGATTACACATTTCAATCTTATATATCAACTTCTCAAATGTTGATGATGCTTATCCTTATCGAATAAGTCTACCAAATTATCATTTGAATGGATCTTTTGAACGTCCATTTCACCATTTTATTGAAGATCATGTAAGAAAAAGAATTTTTCTGAAATGTGTTTATCCGATCTCCTTTGATTGTATCCCCCTTCTATCGAGCTATATATTATTTTCATATATGGTGTCTAAAATATCTCATTTCAAAGGAAAATCACATATTTCCTGACTGTGATGGGTCATTGATCCCAACCAAACACACTCCCAACTTACTTCATAGATGAATATTATTTTTGCATTATTTAATGAAGTGGTTACTAATGTGTGATCATCGAATGCCGAAATATAGTTGTGCATCCTACGTCAACAAATAGCCCATTTATGGTTGAGCTTTATGTGGATCAAATAAATATTCTACATCTACATAATCAAATAATTTCTGACTGTGGATTGATCATTTCAATTTTATTGAAGCTCGTGTTTTCTTTTCAAAGAAAATCACACATCTTCTATATGTCGAGTCACTTGCTTTGTTAGTTTCTTGACATATCTTGAATGATAATAAGACAATCCCTTCACATAAATTTAGTTGTGTAGCTGAATTAATCTTCTAGCATTTGTATAACCAACATTCTGTAAGTGCATCAATTGTACTAATACATGATATTTTAAAATCATTTTTATGAGATCGAAAAGATTTTTTCTCTGTGTTAAGCAGTCTTAGAATCATTGGATACAATGGAATTGATTTAAGACCTATTAAATCCTCTAAGGATTCTCATATAACCTTCAGATTTGGTGCTTTTTGATCCCCAATTTCTATGGAGCAAGAGCATGTTTATCAGCGGGAAGTCATGTCCCCGATCAAGGCCGTCTAGTTAGACATAATAATCATTCACTATACATATTCAAGTATTCATCTATAGCTAGACTGAAACAAGTTTCATTGCATTCACCATCAAAGAATATATCTCCATTTAATATGTCAAGACTTCTGCGAAAACAATTTATGCCCGAGGCACAAATCGAACTTTATATCTTACGCTTATACTTTCATAAAATGATTCATTTGTACCCCACTGATATTATATCTTGATCTATGAACTATAAGTTCAAATATATCACTGTTCTAAGTGAAACAAAATATACTTGAATAGTGCATTTTATTTGGCAAATCATTTATCCGTTCACACTATATGACATATTTGAATTCAACATCTTCGTCTTCATTTATAACATCAAGTACTACTTCATATCATCAAAGATACCGTCGACGTCATTTTATTCTATTCCAATACGACATAACTTATCAAGATCTCTTATGTTTCATCATTTTCAGGTACCTGAATCTTTTTCAAGGTTTTATGAAGTGTTATGTCATTGTGCTCTCTTAAAACACTTGCCTCATTATCATGATCATTTTGATAATTTTTTGCTCTCCTTCCTCAATGAGTTTTACGTTTGGGATCGATTGGTCTATCACACTTCTAGTGTATCATAGATTATGTCCTTCAAGGACTATTTATTGGAGCATTTGCAGCTTAATTAAAATATTGGGTAAGAAAATACATCTGGCAAATTATTTGCAACATTTTGCTAATGAATTATTTCTTGAACTTCAAGTTCACATCTTTTAATGAGAATTTAGATAATTCATCCCACACATAGTTTAAACAACAAATGTTGGCTTTAAAATATTTTCAAGATATATAACTCAAAATAGGGTTCATGCTCAAATATAGACCTGAACAAATCAACTCAAAGATCTCAATAAAAATATAGAAAACTCAATACTCAACTCAAGAACTCAGAACTCAACGATACTACTCATATCATGAATACTCAATACATAGGGTTCATACTGAAATATATACATGAACGAATCAAATCAAGAATCTCAATGCATAACATATAATAATTAGATAATTAGGAATAGAATTTCAAAAAGAATTAGGAATTCAAGAACTCAAAATCAACTCATCTCAACAATACTCAAATCTAAGGATAGAACCTTAGATTACTCTTTTGTTGAATTGAAAGTAGATGTAGGGTGTGAGAACGAACTAGTCCAATGTTATGATAGCCTTACACACCTAGAAGAATGAAGTTCTTTGGTGAAATTGAAGAAATTTAAAGAACGCTTGAACACTAGCTTTTCTCCTCTTGGAACCTTGCTTAATGTCTTGAAGTGTTAATAATCGTAAAATAATTGATTAAAACTTTCTAAGCCCTTAATTAGATGTAAAACATCGTGGTTTAGGCTTGGAATAGGGGTTAAAATGACGTAGTTTAAGTACATAATGCATAGGGGAGACACTAAAATGAGCCCAGCTTTTAGAATTGTCAAGGTGCCTTAAAAGGGAGGTTTCACTGGCTGTTTAAGGCTTCACTATCCCGTGACACATTTCAAGGGCCGTATAGCCAGCCATAAAGCTTCACCGGCCTAACATGACTTCACTAAAATGGGCATAAGTTTTTACTTCATTCTCCTAATGAGGCAAACTTGGTGGCGTTGGAAAGAGGACTCCAGGACCGTTATTTTGATAGGTCATGTGACACCTACTTCATTATGTGTTGTGAGATGTGATTATTTAAAGTTGACCCAAAACTTAAAAGTTGATGGAGGACTTGTACAGACCCCTTAATGAATCGTACAAGCCATTATGGGCCGTCTAGGTCCCGTCCAGGTGACCCCCACAATGGAAGCCTTGGACGGTTGGCCATAATTCCTTAAATGGGCCATGGAACACTAAACGGACCATTTAGGGTTCCGTGAAAGGTCCATGGTCTATTTTGGGTTCATGGACTTTCCTGCTGGCCCTCTTTAGCATTTCTCGAAGTTCGAGGTGTTACACGAATGATTCTAAACTTAAGAGTAGAGTTGGGAGGTGTTACAAAATGATTCGGGTCGTAGCTTAGAAATTTTCTGGGTGTTAAAATTTCTCCCCCTTGGGATTATTCGTCCTCGAATGATGGTTAGAATGAGAATGAAAAAGAGTTACTCTTACTATGTTTATGACTTCTCAGCTTGCCTACTAACATAGGTAGAACTGATTCATACTAAGAGTTTAGAACTGTCTAAAGCACTTAGTCAAGAACGATATTGTTTTAAACATAGTCACGCTCTATCTGAAGTTATCTTACATGAAACAAAGGAATCTGGGAATGAAGTAAGAATAGGACTTTTATGCCTTAAGCAATACAAGTATGAGCTTTCAAGCCTAGAAATACCTCTAAACCATGCCCTCCTATATAAATACCGGACCTCATTAGTTGCAACTCATAACTCCTACAAGGGTTCATGACTACTCTTACATAGGTATAAGTTAACTGTCTTCTCTTATTGTGTTTAAGCCTAATCTCTAAATCACAAGATGCTGAACATGAGATGTTTATATTAATCTAAACCACAAGATTCAAGTTTTATACTTCTATAGGAAATCTCAACCCATGAATACTACTCCTTACAACCAAATTCAATAAAAGTTCGAGTCCCTGGCAAGAAACATCTAATGCATCATGTATTTATCCACATGTAACAAAACCACATTCAACCCTAGTACTATAGTTAATCCATTAGCTCCTACTAATAAATCCTTCTAAGAATTCCTCCTCCTCTCGTCATCTCTATCAATTGAAATTTCAAGCATTACTATCATGAACTAACTAAATGCTCTCCCCTAACAATTACTCATTGTAAGACTTCATTCATCCTTCCTCCACTTTTATAAACTTAGATGGAAAAAACACACTACTAATACCAACATACGAAACATAAACCTTCTCCTTCTATCATCATTCAACTACTATCATCAAAATCACTCTCAAACTAAAAAGAATCACTGAAAGAGCTTTAGGGTAAAAGATCATAAGAATGATTCGTTCGATAATTCTAATATTAGAATATGCATGACATAACATAATGTTGCTAGCCACTGAGAGTAAATCATGAATCCGTGAGATTGAGCAGACTATGAGACACGAGTGCTTATATAAATAGGTTCATATCATGAGAATGATATCCATAATATTATGGAGTAAGATTGAAATCAATGGGCTAACGTCTTTGCCCCTCATTCTAGGAATTGAGCATAGATGTGAACCTATCTGAAGTGTATGAGAAAAGGTAATTGACAAATTCCCATATAAGTAACATTAATAAGATATTGGAATGACAAAACTTTAAGGAATAAGCAAGAATATGAATGGATTGATATATCTCTAAAACTCTTTCTAAACACATCGCTATCTGATTCTCAACACTTGACTTGGTTTCTCATCTTATAATCTACCGCTTAGGTATGAAGCTTGACACATTAAAACTATGGATCTATTACATCATCTCTAAACTAGTCTATATTTTCTTTACTTACTCTAAAATTGCTAATCTTATGGCTATTGCACTCTCCATGCACATGCACTAACATTCCTTCTAAGTATGTTTTTTTTCTCCGATGCTTCTCGCAACTTCTTTCTGCTTCTATAAAAGGCTTTCTATAACTGTTACCCATATTGACTTATAAAATGACTTAATTTAACTCTTAAGGGAAAAATAATGCTTATATCAGCCTATTCCACAGTGACAGCTCAAATATAGTATCTCGGCACACATGAAATATTATAAACTTAATTGGAACCTCATCTAGCTACATACAATCTCAGGTACACCCTTTTATGCTCTAGCCACTCTACTGACTTGGCCGCTCTTTATTCCTCTAATATAAAAGTCAGAATCCCACATTTGAACCACACACATTCATTGCAACTAATCTACCAGATCAGATCTAAAAACTAACAACGTCACCATCATGTTGCCATCCTTTTTGTCACTGCCTCTAAATAATATATACTACTCTATACTTAATCTTTCAAAAATCTCTTTTAACTTATTTTTTGAAAAAGTCTACTCTTTTTCTTCATGTAAAAATGAAACATTTGAAAAATACTTAGTTCCCTTATACTCTTTCTCAAACTCCGCTTTACTTCCTCAAAACTCAGTTTAAACAACAAATGTTGGCTTTAAAAGATTCTTAAGATTTATAACTCACGCTACAGTTCATGCTGAAATATAGACATGTTGAATCAACTAACGGATCTCAATAACAATATAAAACACTCAATACTTAGAACTCAAGAACTCATAACTAAGAACTCAACGTTACTACTCATCTCAAGAATACTCAATACATAAGGTTCATACCGAAATATATAGATGAACTATCAACTCAAGAATCTCAATGCATAATGTATAGCAATTCAATAATTACGAACATAATTTCAAAAAGAATCAGGAATTCAAGAACTCAAAATCAACTCATCTCAAAAATACTCAAATCTAAGGATAGAACCCTAGATTACTCTTTTACTGATTTGAAAGAAGATGTAGGGTGTGAGAAAGAACTAGTCCAACACTATGATAGCCTTACATACCTAGAAGAACAAAGGTCTTTGGCTAAATCAAAGAAACTTGAAGAACGCTTGAACCATAGATTTTCTCCTCTTGGAACCTAGCTCTAATGTTTTGAAGTGTTAATGAACGTAAAAGAATTGATTCAAACTTTCTAAGCCCTTAATTAGGTGTGTAACATTGTGGTTTAGGCTTAGAATAAGGTTAAAATGATGTAGTTTAACTAACAAACGCATAATGGAAAGAACAAAATGACCCCAAATTTTAAAATTGTCAAGGTGCCTTAAGAGGGAGATTTCACTGACTGGTTAAGGCTTCACGGTTTGTGACACACTTCAAGGACCGTATAGCCTGCCGTGAAGCTTTACCTGCCTGAAAGGGCTTCACTAAAATGGGAATATGTTTTTACTCCAAACACGAAATGAGGAGAACTTGGTGGCGTTCTATGCCACCTATATCATTATATGCTGAGATATATGATCATTTGAAAATTACCCAAACTTAAAAGTAGATGGGTGACTTGTACACCTAAATGGACCTTACAAGCCACCATGGGCCCTGTCGAGTCCCATCCAGGTGATCCCCACCTAGGAAGCCCTGGATGGTTGGCCACCATTGTAACATCCCGCCTTAGAAAGAGCTAAATTTAGAAAGAACCAATTTGGAAAGAGCCAATTTGGCTTTTGTTCAAGTTAAGCTTAAGTTGTGAGTTTTTGATCAACTTTAAACAACCATAACTTTCAGTACATGATGAGTTAGATGTCCTATAAGAAATCAAATGAAAGGTCTTGGAATACTCTTTCCAACACCGCTAAGTTTGCTAAATTTGGAGCTCATATGAGGGAGATACGCTTGTTTGAAGTCAGCTTATCCAATTAAGGAAAGTTACTCAAATTAGTGAGGGGAATTTTAGTCTTTTCCTTACCCCATCAGATTAAAACATATTTAGTAAATATTTTTGGGGTAAAATCTGATTTGGGTCACATTTAATATTCTAATTTACTCTTAGGGTTTTGAGTGGAGTTCAAGAAGAGTAAAAGAGGAGAAACGGAAGAACGATCAAGGTTCTTGCGAATCGAGGATTTGTTTCGCGAAATCGAGGTATGTAAGCTTTAATAGTGTTGGGTTTGTTCACCCTCACTCCAATTATGTAAACTCTTACCCATGAATTCATTATTGAAGTTAATTATTAAGTTCTTGGGAAGTTTTGAGTTAAATTGATAAATTGAGGTTCTTTGAAATCCTTGAGATGAGGGTTTTGCACAATTGTTGAGTTGTTTGATTAGTTATTGGTGTGGTTTTCATTGAAAATGTTCTGGGTTATGAGAATTTGTGAATTTTTTCCTTAGAATTGCAGTGGGTATGATTTGTATCAAGTTTGATAGGACAGGAAAAGATCGGGCAAATAATTGCGCTTAGGTCCTGTCCTCCCAAACTCGATAATTACCCAGATAATTACCTACCTATCCTCCCAAACTCGATAATTACCCACTTCTTCATATCGTGGAGAGGATACGGAGTTCTCTGCCTCAAAAATTATTTCACAACAAAAAATTTCATTCCATCTTTGCATCGCACATGTGTTATTTAAATTGAGTCTTCACTCATTCTTATGATCAACTATCTTAACCCTCGTAAATCATCGAGAGGTCAAACATTTCAAAGCATTGCTCTTGAATTCACATTTCAAATTCAAGATAAATTTAAGAGTAAAGTTCAAGGGAGTTCTTCCGAATCATTTTTAGAAGTCTTTTACAAACTTTTTAAACTTGTTTTAAGACTTGAGTACTTGAGTATGAGGATGAGGAGAACAGAGTTTCATTTTTTAAAATGAATATATGGGAACTAAGAATTCCCAAGAGTAAATGATTTTACATTTAAAATGAAGGGAAACATTGAGTTCCAAAGGAGTTCATGAGGAGTTTTTTAGTACTATCTCTTTTAAGAGAAATATTTTGAGTAATAATCTCAAAGTTGAGGATTAGGAAATGTTTTCAAACATATGAGCTAAGTTATATTTTGGGAGTAGTATTGAGCACCGATATGGGGATAAGTTCAGATAACTCAAGGTCCTCATAAACCATGTAGCGAACATTGGTAGAAAGGGTCATACTTTTTAGATGATTCCTTATTGCTTTTTCAGCATAGCTTAGTGGATCCACTTAGTTGAGGAATTCTATACCCCGTTAAGGTATATGACAGTTCTGGCAGCGTGGGCGAGATGATGTATCATCACAATAGCCCATAGTGATAGTTGTTAGTTAGAGTATCTCCTAAATAGAGTTATTTTGTATCTTTACATAAAAACTGAGTTATTATTATATTATGAAATACATTGAGTTGTTATCTACTGTTTTAAATGCTTTATATAAACTACACTTTTATCGTCATTTTAAATTGCATTAAGTTGAGTATACACGAGTTGAGTAGAATCGAGGTGAGTATGTTTTCTTTTTATTAGTTCAAGCTTGCAGGTTATGTTCGGTATTCCCCTTACAGGCTTGTACATTCCTTGTACTGATGCCATTTGGCATGCATCTTTCATAATGCAGATATAGGTAACAAGGATCATCAACCAGCTCTTCGTTGGTCCAGTCGAGTTCCAGAGTTGTTTGGTAAGCCTCCTTGCTTCCATAGGATCCCTTATTTATCATCATTTAATTTATTTTTGTTAGGATGATCGAGAATCTTTTCCCGACATCCGTCCTAGTACTAGAGGCTTTATAGAAAGATAGACAGTAGTTCATGATTCTTTTCATTTTCAAATGTTAATGTTCTAGACTTGGGTTATCTATTTGGCTAGTGAATGTTTTATTTCTATAATATTGTGAGTTTACCTTTTGAGACAATTGAGTAAAGTTACTTTTGAGTTCTTTTAATGTTGAGTAAGTCTTCCACTAAGTATTGAGTTAGGCCAAGGGTTCGCTTGGGGCCAACAATGATTCTTGAGTGTCAGCCACATCTAAGGTGTGGGCTCGAGAATAAAAACCTGTCCGGCCCCGAGCTACCATTGAGACGCGAACATGGGACCTAGGTTAACAAGTGAGACCAAGCTAACCCTGCTGGCATGACACGAGTATCTAAGAATAATAATAACTAATGTGACAGCTAAATTATGAAAATGAAAGTGATGGGGAATACCCATATACTAAACTGAATAAATCAAATCTGACAGTTTTAATACAAAAGAAATATCAAACTCAAATACTAAGTTGAATCTAATTATGTCTGAAAATAGCCTCTAACTGACTAAAAGTGTTCGGACATGCCCTAGCTAAGTCTAACACAATTGAAACTAAAAGACTAAAATAATGAAAAAATAACATGACAATTGTCCTCGAAGAATGAGGACTCACCACTAATACAACTGAACTGGAGATCGGGAACCGATCTAAGCATGATCTAGATGCTGTGAACCTGAACCTACATCACGAGAAGATGTAGCGTAGATTATGCATCAGTACATGTAAGGTACTGAGCATGCATGATAGAGTAAAGCTGAAATAAACACAACTGAACAAGTAATAAAGCAAGAGCATAATTTGAACATGATATAGATACTGAATACTAAGCTAACTGAATGCAATGACCAAATTTATAACACGCTGAGACTAAATACTGACTGTAATGATATATGGTCAATACATCGAAGTCTGACTAGACCGTGGGAGGTACTAATAACTGATAATAAAGTCACATGAGCTAAATGTGGAGTCCATTGCATACACCCCATCGAGAGGACCCAATACACTCGGCCAAAGGTGTAGAGGCATGCTAGCATGATCACTAAAATGATTCCCACAAAGGGGACTTACAACCTATGTGGCTCGTAGTTCTAGGACTATATGGGTCACTGACCCTAGTCCAACTCGGTATTATACTACTCCCAATAGATTAAATGATCAACACATTTTGACTGAACTTTTGTAATATACTGGATAGCTTAAAACTGACATGCAAACTGAGAATAGATATTTATATACTGATAATGACACATTCAAGACTAAGGCATATATATCTGAAATACTAAAATATCTGACCTAGCGTGTGTAATTCAAGAACTAAAGAAATACATAGCTAGGGTTCTTATATTTATGCAATAAGTAAAGTAATAACATGATAATCTAAATTAGAACATGTAAATAACCAATTCATGATAATTTGCTGAAGTTGTAGAAACCCTAGGTCTAGTTAATCATAGGGAATCAAGAATTTAACTGAAATCTAGGGACCTAATGGGCGAAAGGAACCCACTAGTGAAATCTCACATACCTGGTGGCGAATTCCACATAGAAATCTTTCAATTTCAGGGTTGGAAGTGATGGAACCTTGCTGCGTTCTTGAACTAAGGTTGCTCGACCTTTTCTCCTCTTTCGCTTCTAATTTTCTAAGTTTTTGATGAAAGATCCGACTTAGGTAAGTTCTAGTTATGTTTTTAGGATAAAATAATCAAAACGATGTAGTTTAGAGTCAAAACGACAGTTTAGGGGTCCAACGAAATAGGAAAAGACCAAAAGACCCCTGACTTAAACTGTTGACGGGGTTGACCACAACTATCTTCACGGACCATGAAAAGGACAACAGACCGTGAAAGGGACCACAGACT
Organism: Solanum bulbocastanum; assembly: GCA_037074985.1. Taxonomy (NCBI): domain Eukaryota; kingdom Viridiplantae; phylum Streptophyta; class Magnoliopsida; order Solanales; family Solanaceae; genus Solanum; species Solanum bulbocastanum. The sequence goes on along the minus strand of CM073603.1, from coordinate 22,533,639 downwards.
GTGAAGTGGGTCTTGGTCTTCTTGGTAAGTTGAGGGTCTATCTCACGAGCCTTACCACAGCCCGCGTGAGGGACCATAGACCATGAAGGTCCTCGTGGTCCTCACTTGGGCTGAGGTTTTGTGGCTCAAGATTTAGAGGGTTACGGGTAAGGCTTCATGGACTCCCCCATGACCCGTCTTCAGGACCGTAGACTGTAAAGGTCACCATGGTCCTCACTTGGGCGAGGGGTGTCTGAGGGCTAGGGAGACTACTGCCTAGACGTCACAGACGCCACCATGGCCCGTCGTTTAGGCCACGGACCGTGAAGGGTCCTGTGGTCTGACGTCTAGGCCTGGTGACTTCCAAGTCATGAGCACGAGTAGGTCAATGGACCATGGACCCTATCACGATTCGTGAACCCTGTCGTGGTTCACTGCTTCAGGTAGTTTTCTGTAATTTTTTCTAGGTCTAGTTTTCAAGGTGTTACGTTATCTCCCCCTTGGGATCATTCATCCTCGAAAGGTGACTAAACTAGCTAAAATTGAGGGAGTACAACCCCACCACTAAAAACTAAATAATGATTTCTAACTGAACTAAGTTCCATGAACATATAAATACGCTGAAAATGCAAGTACAACCTGAAGGAACATGATACTAAGACTGAATTCACGGATTAATGACTGAAAAACTGAAGACGAACTAATACCTCAAGCTGGAGTGGAATAGGAAGGAAAGAGGTGAGGATACATGGACTTCTTGGCGTCTTCTACTTCCGAAGTAGCTCCCTCCATGGAATGACTCCTCTACAAAACTTTTACTGAAGCGACTTCTTTGTTTCTCAACCTTCTAACCTAACAATCAAGAATCTCAACTGATACATCCTCATAAGAAAGACTATCTTTCACAGCCATATTCTCTAGTGGCACTACAGATGCTGGATCACCCACACACTTCTTTAATAATGAAATGTGAAAGACTGGATGCACTGCTGCTAATTCTGTTGACAACTCTAACTCATAAGACACTTTACCAATCCTTTTCAGAATCTTGTAAGGGCCTACATATCTGGGACTGATCTTTCCTTTCTTGCCAAATCTCATTACCCCTTTCAGAGGTGATACTTTCAAGAAAACCTAATTATTAACTTGGAACTCTAGTTCCCTTCTTCTCACATCTGCATAAGACTTCTAATGACTCTAGACTGGCTTAAGTATATCTCTAATGAATTGCACTTTCTCCATAGCATAATGGACTGAATCTGGTCCTATCAAGACTGCTTCACCTACTTCAAACCAACCAACAAGAGATCTACATCTACGCATATACAATGCCTCAAAAGGGGCCATCTGAATGCTGGAATGGTAGCTATTATTATAGGTGAACTCTATAAGAGGAAGGTGATTATCCCAACTACCCTTGAAGTTGATCACACAAGCTCTAGACTTGTCCTCTAAGGTCTGAATGGTACGTTCTATGTGACCATCCTTTTGTGGATGAAATGCTGTGCTAAGATTAACCTGAGTACCAAGACCTTTCTAAAATGACTTCCAAAAATGAGAGGTTAACTGAGGACCTCTATCCAAGATGATAGACAAAGGAACCCCATGTAACCTGACTATCTCATTAATGTAAAGATTGGCGTAGTCCTTCATCGAATCTATGGTCTTGACCGCCTAAAATCTAGAAGAAAAAGCTAGAAGACTTAGTGACTCTGTCAATTATCACCCAAATGGAGTCATCCTGTCTGCGAGTACGAAGTAAACCAGTAGTGAAATCCATGTTGAACACTTCCCACTTCTAAGTAGGAATGTCGATCTCTTATGTCATATCTCCTGGTTTCTAATGTTCTACCTTCACTTGCTGACAATTGGGGCACTTAGCCACAAATTCGACTATGTACCTCTTCATACCATTCCACCAAAAGACTTCCCGTAGATCACGGTGCATCTTAGTGGTGCCTGGATGAATAGAGTACCTATAATTATGGGTTTCTGTAATAATATGTTGTCTCAAATCGCCCACATTAGGAACACATTACCAACCCTATTAGCAAAGCACACCATCTCCCCCTTGGGAGAAAACCTCAACTCTCTGTTAATGGATTGTACCCTTGAGTTCAAGCCATATCGAATCACTGTCTTGCTTTTCATTAACCTCTACTACTAATGATGATTTTGATCCATTCTGAACTATCACACCACCATCTGATAAACTCATGAGATGAACTCCTAGATGAGAAAGTTTCTGAACATCCTTCGCTAAATCTTTTCTCTCTTTCTCAACATGGGCTACACTACCCATACATAGTCTACTAAGGGCATTTACTACTACATTTGCCTTACCCGAATGGTAATGCACACTCATGTCATAATCCTTGAGGAACTCAAGCCATCTTCTCTGGCGAAGATTCAACTTTCTGGGTGAACACATATTGAATGCTCTTATGGTCTATGAACACATCTACATAAACACCATACAAGTAGTGTCTCCAAATCTTGAGTGCAAACACCACTACTGAAAGCTCGAGGTCATGAGTCGGATAGTTCTTCTTATGCATGTTAAGTTGTCTCGAAGCATAAGCTATAACCTTACCTCACTGCATCAACATATAACCTATGCCGACTCTAGATGCATCACAATAGATAACATAACCATCTGAACCCTCTGGTAGAGTCAAAATAGAAGTTGTAGTAAACCTTGTTTTCAGTTCATCAAAGCTTTTCTCATAATCATCTGACCACTGATACTTAACCTTTTTTATGAGTCAACCTTGTCAATAGAGAGGCTATGGATGAAAATCCTTCCAAGAACCTTTTGTAATAACCTGCTAAACCCAAGAAACTTCTGATATTTGTAGGATAGGTAGGTTTGGGCCATTATTTCACTACTTCTATTTACTGGAATCCACTCGGATCCCTTCGCTGGATACTATATGCCCAAGAAAAACTACTGACTGTAACCAAAACTCTCACTTGTTGAATCATAACTGGCAATCTTTGAGAGTTTCCAAAACAACTCTCAAATGACTAACATGTTCTTCCTCATTCCTAGAGTAAATGAGGATATCATCAATAAAGACAATAACAAGCAAGTCCAAGTACAGCTTGAATACTTTGTTCATCAAATCCATGAAAGTTGCAATAGCATTGGTTAGTCCAAATGACATAACTACAAATTCATAATGACCATACCAAGTTCTGAAGGCTATCTTCGAAATGTCACTATCTCTGACTTTGAGTTGATGATAACTTGATTTGAGGTTTATCTTTGAGAAATCACTAGCACCTTGAAGTTGGTCAAACAAGTCACTAATCCTAGGGATGGGATACTTATTCTTTATTGTGACCTTGTTCAACTGCCTATAATCAATGCATATTCTGAGAGAACCATCTTTCTTTTTCACAAACAACACTAGTGCACGCCATGGAGAAATACTAGGTCTGATGAAGCCCTTATCTAGGAGGTCTTTCAACTGTTCATTCAATTCCTTAAGCTCAGATGGAGCCATTCTGTGAGGAGGAATAGAAATAGGCCGGTAACTGGAAGGAGATCAATTTCAAAGTCAATTTCCCTTTTAGGAGGAACTCCAAGAAGATCTTTTGGAAACACTTCTGGAAAGTCATTAAATGTAGGAACTAACTCAAGAGATGGGGTTTTGGAGTTGAATCATTAACCCAAACTAGATGATAGAGATAACCCTTAGAGATCATCTTTCTGGCCTTAAGGTAAGAAATGAATCGACCCATAGGCACTAAGCTACTACACTTCCATTCTAAGATTGGTTCGTCTAGAAACTAAAAATGAAAAATCCTAGTTCTACAATCGACTGAGGCATTGCAGGAATGTAACCAATTCATGCCTAGAATGACATCGAAGTCTACCATTCGGAACTCGACAAAATCTGCTGACTTTCTGGGAGACTGTGACAGGGCAATTTCCATATACCCGTTTAGCTATAACTGGGTCACCAATTGGAGTAGAGACTGAGAAAGGTTCTGAGAGAGTTTCTGGATGAACATCAATCTTAACTACTATATAAGAAGCAACAAAGGAAAGAGCAACCCCTAGATCTAACAAAGCATAAACATCAAGATCAAAGATTTATAACGTACCAATGACTACATTAGAAGAATCTTCCTGATCCTGGCGAGCTTGAAGAGCATAGAGCCTATTCTGATCTTGGTACCTATAACACTCCCCTAAGACTTAGAGCCTAATGACCAACCTTTCTAATCTTGTCTGAACTTGGAAGATGGAACACTAGCTGATAAAGGTGCTGGAGCTGAAAATTTTTGCTGACCCTACGAGAGATTTCCACCACCCGATTTCTGCTGAGAATTGTCATAATTTCTAGTCCTAGCCTTCTTGTTCTCCTAGCCATGTTCCCTAAGCTTATCACCCTCAACCTGCTGAGCATGATTCATAAGCCTATATATGTTCATAGTTTCCAGCAACATAGCATTTCTACATTTTGTCTTCACCAAGTCTGACACTACATATAGAAACTTATTCATCTGAGCCTAGAATCAACAACCATGTGAGGAGCATACCTGGAGAGTTGAGGAAACTTGAGCCCATACTTATGGACTGTCATGCTACCTTGCCTTAAGTTCATAAATTCCGGAGCTTTCTCCTCCCTTAGCTCTCTTGGGAAAAACCTGTCCAGAAAGTCTCACTAAAACAATCTCAAGTGATAGGAGCTGCATATGTACCCCTATTCTGTTTCCACTGAGTATACTAGTTATGAGCCACATCCTTAAGTTGGTAAGCTGCTGACATCGAGTTACCTGCATCACTTCAAAGATCTTCTTGACATTATGAATGAAGTTTTGGGGATCCTCACCAATCTGCAATCCTAAGAACTCTAGCAGATTCAGCCTAACAAAATATTGCACTCTAGCTGCAGCTGACCCAATATTAGCATTTGCCTGAACTAGAACCCGCTGATTGTTCTAGTTGGCAACACTTTGAGCCAACATTTGAATGGCGTTCTGAAATTCTGCATTCGAAACTTCTTGATCTTGGACTGGAGGAGTCATGTTTGCATTCTTGGAATTCATATTCCTGGCGTTAGCTCTACGAGGAGGCATAATCACTCAAACATAGAACGTCGAGTTAGAATAGAATTAGATCATACCTTACATACGATAAGAGTAACAAGAAAATGAAGATTTTTCCTAAAACACTTTGTAGCCTCCCTCTCATTAGATGTGGTGCACTTCACACCCATGAAAAGGACTCTACTTAATGTGGCTTTTCAGACATCCTAGGACTCTTAAACCTAATGCTCTGATACTAAGTTTGTCATGCCCTGAGCTACCCACGAGATGGGACACGGGACCTAGGATCATAAGTGACCCCAAGCTAACCCTGCTGGCATGACATGAGCATACTAAGAATAATAATAACTGATGAAGAAGCTAAATCATGAAAATGAAAGTGATGGGGAATACCCATATACTAAACTAAATACATCAAATCTGAGATTTTTAATTAAAAAGAAATATCAAACTCAATACTAAACTGAATCCAACTATGTCTGAAAATTGCTTCTAACTGAATAGAAGTATTGGGACATACCCCAACTAAGTCTAGCAAAACTAAAACTAAAAGACTGAAATAATGAAAAGATAACATGAATATTGTCCTCGAAGAATGAGGAATCACCACTGATGCTGCTGAACTCGAGATCGAGAGCCGATATAAGCATGATCTGGATGCTGAGAACCTAAACTTACATCACGAGAAGATGTAACACAGATTATGCATCAATACTTGAAAGGAACTAAACATGCAGGATAGAGTAAAACTGAAATAGACGCATAACTAAACAAGCAATAAAGCAAGAGCATATTCTGAATATGATATAGATATTGAATACTGACCTAACTGAATGAAATGATCATATTTATAACATGAATACTGACTGTACAGAAATATGGTCAATGCAACGGAGTCTGACTGGACTATGGGAGCTACTAATAGCCGATAATAAAATCACATGAGCTAAATGTGGAGTCCGATATATCCACCCCGTTGAGAGGACCTAATACACCCGACCAAAGGTGTAGAGGCATGCTGGTGTGATCACTAAAATGATGCCTACAGAGGGGACTTACAAGCTACATGGCTCGTAGTTCTGGGACTATATGGGTGACTGACCCTAGTCCAACTCGGTATTATACTACTCCAATAGATTAAATGATCGACACATTTTGACTGAATTTCTGTAATATAATGGATAGCTCAAAACTGACATGCAAACTGAGAATGCACATTTATATATTGATAATGACACATTCAAGACTATGGCATATATATCTGAAATACTAAAATATCTGACCTAGCATGTGTAATTAAAGAACTAAAGAAATACATAGCTAGGGCTCTGAAATTCATGCAATAAACAAAGTAATAACATGATAATCTAATTTGGAACATGTAAATAACCAATTCTTGATAATCTGATGAAGTTCTAGAAACCCTAGGTCTAGTTAATAATAGGGAATCAAGAATCTGACTAAAATCTAGGGACCTAATGGGTGAAAGGAACCCACTAGTGAAATCCCACATACCTGGTGGCAAATTCCATGGAGAAATCATTCGATTTTGGGGCTGGAACTGATGGAACCTTATTGCGTTCTTGAACTAGGGTTGATTGACCTTTTCTCGTCTTTCACTTCTAATTTTCTAAGTTTTTGATGAAAGATCTGACTTAGGTAAGTTCTAGTTATGTTGCTAGGCTAAAACTAATCAAAACCACATAGTTTAGGGTTAAAACGATGTAGTTTAGGGGTCCGACAAAATAGGAAAAGACCAAAAGACCCCTGAGTTAAACTGCTGATGGGGATGACCTTCACCGACTGTAAAAGGGACCACGGACCGTGAACTGGGTCGTGGACTTCACTTGGTGACTACTAAGCTAAGGTTCTGTCTCACGAGCCTTACCACGGCCCATATGAGGGACCACGGACCGTGAAAATACACGTGGTCTCACTTGGGCTGAAGTTTGGTGGCTCAGGATTTAGGGGGCTACGGATTAGGCTTCACGGATTCCCCCACAACCCATTTTCAAGACCACGGACCATGAAGGTCCCCGTGGTCCTCACTTGGGCAAGGGGTGTCTGATGGCTAGGCTAGGTAGGCTACTGCCTAGACATCACGGACACCACCACGGCCCGTCGTCAAGGCCACGGACCGTGAAGGTGCCCGTGGTCTGACGTTTGGGCCTAGTGACTTCCAAGTCATAACCACGGGCAGGTCAACGGACTATGGACCCTATCATGGTCTGTGAACCTTGCCATGGTTCACTGCTTTAGGTAGTTTTTCTTAATTTTTTTCTTGGTCTTGTTTTCTAGGTGTTACACAACATTTCCTCAAACGGGATGTGGGCACCTAAATGAACCATTTAGGGTACCGTGAAGGGTCCAGTATCCATTTTGGGTTTGTGGAATTTCCCGATTGCCCTCTTTAGCCTTTATCAAAGTCTGAGGTATTACAGTAACGATTCAAAGTTTAAAAGTAGAGTTGTGAGGTATTATAGAATAATTCGGGTCTTAGATTAGAAAATTTTAATGTGATACAATATCTCCCATTTACGATTATTCATCCTCAAATGACGGCAGGACTGAGAATGGAAAGGAGTTACCCTTACTATCTCTCTGACTCCTAAACTTGCCTACTAACATAGGCGGAACTGATTCATACTAAGAGTTTGGATTTGTCTAAAGCACATAAGTCAAGAATGATATTATTTTGGATATAGTCACAATCTATCTGAAGTTATCTTACATAAAACAAAGGAATATGGGCATGAAGTAAGAATAGGACTATTATGCCTTAAGCAATACAACTACCAGCTTTCAAGCCTGGAACACCTCTAAACCATGCCTTCCTTTATGAGTACCGCATCTCATTAACTGCAACTCATAACTTCTAAAGTGGTCATGGCTAATCTTACAAAGGTCTAAGTTAAACTATATTATCTTACTTGTTCAAGCCTAATATCTAAATCACGAGATGCTAAACTTGAGATGGTTATACTAATCTAAACCATGAGATTCAAGTTTTTTGCCTCTATAGGAAATCTCATCCCACGGATACTACTCCTTAACACCATATTCAACAAAACTTTGAGTCCTAGTCAAGAAGCATCTAATGCATCATGTATTCATCCACATGTAACAATACCATATTCAAGCCTAGTACTATAATCAATCCATGGACTCTTAGTTGAAATTTCACGAATTACTATCAGGAACTAACTAACTACTCTCACCTAACTGTTACTCATAGTAAGACTTCATTCATCCTTCCTCCACTTTTATAACCTTAGATAGAATAAGCACACTACTACTACCAACATAAGAAACATCAACCTTCTCCTTCTATCATAACTAAACTACTATCCTCAATATCACTCTTTATCTAACAAGGATCACTAAAAGATCTTTAGGGAATTAGATCATAAGCACCATTCATTAGACAATATAATATAAGAATATGCATGACGTAACATTATCTTGTTAGCCATTGAGTGTAAATCATGAATTCGCAAGTTTGAGCATACTATGAGACATGAGTGCTTATATGAATAGGTTCATATCATCAGACTGATATATTTAATTTTATGGAGTAAGATTGAGATCAATTGTCTAAAGTCTTTCCCTCCCATTCTGGGAATTGAGCATAGATTTGAATCTATCTGATGTATGAGCATAGGTCATAGACACAATTTTGATAGAAGTAACACATAAGATATTGGAATGACTAAACTTTGAGGAATACTCAAAATTATAAATGGATTGATATATCTCTAAAACTCTTTCTAAACATATCGCTATCTGATTCTCAACACTTGACTTGGTTTCTAATCTTATCAGCTCCCCCTTAGGTCTGAAGCTTGAAACTTTAACAATATGGATCTATTTCATCATCTCTAAACTGGTCTATATTTGTTTTACTTACTCGAAAAATGCTAATCTTATGGCTATTGAACTCTCCATGCACATGTACTAAGATTCCTTCTAAGTCCTTTTTTTTATTAGATGCTCTTTGTAACTTCTTTCGACTTCTACAAAAGACATTCTATAAGTGTTACCTGCATTGGCTTATAAATCTGCTTAATCTAACTCTTAGGGTAAACATACTACTTACATCATCCTATTCCATACAGACAACTCAAATATAGTATCTAAGCACACATGAAAAAACATAAACTTAATTGGAACCTCGTCTGTCTATATACGATTTTGGGTATACCCCTTAACACTCTTGCTACTGTAATGACATAGATACACTTTATTGCTTTCATCTAACAGTCAGAATCCACACTTGTACCCTCACATTCATTGCTACTAACATCTTAATTCCACACCTACTCTATGTCAAATCTACTAGATCATATCTCATAACTAGCATCGTCACCCTCATATTACCATCCTTTTTATCACGGCCTCTAAATAATATATACTCTTGCTCAAATGTGTAAAAACATATTCTTTCTTTGCTTTGAGATAATTGCTCAAACTATCCTCTTAAAAGCGGTAACTGCTGTGAAATATCTCTGAGACTAATTGCTCATTTAGAAACTAAGGTTTTTGTTTTCTCGATATAAAAATACATTTTGGGTTTAGATAATTACTCAAAAAGGTACATTTTTAATGGGTAACTGCTCTGTACCTAATCTTTATGAAAACTCTTTTAACTTTTTTAAAAAAAGTCTACTCTTTTTCTTCGTGTAAAAATGAAACATTTGAGAAATACTTAGTTCCCTTACACTCTTTCTCAAACTCCTTTTTACTTTCTCAAAACTCAGTTTTAACAACAAACGTTGGCTTTAAAAGATTCTCAAGACTTATAACTCAAAATAGAGTTCATGCTGTAATATAAACATGAATGAATCAACTCAAGGATATCAATAACAATATAGAAAACTCAATACTAAGAACTCAACAACAGCTCAGAACTCAACGATACTACTCATCTGAAGAATTCTCAATTTATAGGGTTCATGCTGAAATATATACATAAACGAATCAACTCAAGAGTATCAATGCCTAACATATAGCAATTCAATAGTTAGGAATAGAATTTCAAAAAGAATTAGGAATTCAAAAACTCAAAATTAACTCATCTCAAGAATACTCAAATCTAAGGATCGAACCCTAGATTACATTTTTACTGATTTGAAAGAATATATAGGGTGTCAGAACAAACTAGTCCAACAGTATGATAGTCTTACATACCTGGAAGAATAAAGTTCTTTGGCGAAATCAAAGAAACTTAAAGAACGATTGAACCCTAATTTTTCTCCTCTTGGAACCTTGCTCTAATGTCTTAAGTGTACATGAATGTAAAATAATTGATTAACACTTTCTATGCCCTTAATTATGTATAAAACATTGTGATTTAAGCTTAGAATAGGGGTTTAAATGATGTAGTTTGAGTACCTTACGCATAGGGAAAAACCAAAACGACCCTAGCCTTAAAAACTATCAAGGTTCCTTAAAAGGAAGGTTACACACTTCAAAAGGCGTATATCAGCTGCGAAGTTTTATTTTCCCAAAATGACTTCACTAAAATGGGATTAACTTTTTATTCTGAGCTTGAAATAAGGCAAATTGTGTGGCATAGAAAGAGTAATCAAAGACCTTTAACTTGATAGGCTATGTTCCACCTAAATCATTACGTGATGAGAGATATGGTCATTTAAAGTTGACAATAAACTTAAAAGTTAATAGGTGAATTGTACGAACCTAAGTGGACCGTACAAGCCACCACGGCCGTCTAGGGTCCTGTCAAGGTGAACCCCACCTTGGCAACCCTCGATGGTTGGCCACCATTCCCTAAATAGGTCATGGACCCCTAAATAGACCATTTAGGGTGCTAGGAAGGGTCCATGGTTTTGTTTTTGTGGACTTGCCCACTAGCCCTCTTTCCTTTTATCGAAGTTCGAGGTTTTACATAAACAATGCAATGCTTGAGAGTAGAGTTGCGAAGTGTTATAGAATGATTCGTGTCTTAACTTAGAAATTTTCAGAATGTCACAATATCTCCCCCTTGGGATCATTCATCCTCGAATGATGGCTGGACTAAGAATAGAAAGGAGGTACTCTTACTATCTCTCTGACTTTTGAGCTTGCCTACTAATATTGGCGGAATTGATTTATACTAAGAGTTTGGAACTGTCTAAAGCACATAAGTCAAGAACAATAATAGTCATGCTCTAGCTGAAGTTATCTTACATGAAACAAAGGAATATGGGCATGAAGTAAGAATAGTACTAATATGCCGTAAGCAATACAAATGCTAGCTTTCATGCCTTGCAACACTTCTAGACCATGCCCTCCTTTATAAATATCGTACCTCATTAGCTGCAACTCATAACTTCTACAAGGTTTCATGAATACTTTTGCCAAGGTCTATATTAAATTGTCTTCTCTTACTCTTTCCAAGCCTAATCTATAAATCACAAGATGCTAAATATGAGATGTTTATACTAGTAAAAGCCACAGGATTCAAGTTTTATTTCTTTGTAGGAAATCTCATTCCATGAATACTACTCCTTACCACCAAATTCAATATAAAGAATAATTTAATGCCTTGTGTATTCATCCACATGTAACAACACCACATTCAAGCCTAGTACTATAGTCATTCCATGGACTCCTACTAACCAATACTTCTAAAAATTCCTCCTCCTCTCATCATCTCTATCAATTAAAATTTCACGCATTACTATTAGGAACTAACTAACTATTCTTACCTAACTATTACTCATGGTAGGAGTTTATTTATCCTTTCTCCACTTTTATAAACATAGATGGGTAGGAGTTTATTTATCCTTTCTCCACTTTTATAAACATAGATGGAATAAGAACACTAATACAACATAAAAAACATCAACCTTCTCCTTCTATTATCACTCAACTACAATCATCAAAATCACTCTCTAAATTAAAAAGATCCTCAAAAGAGCTTTAAGGAGAAAGGTCATAAGCATGATTCGTTCCAAGATTTTGATATAAGAATATGCATGACATAACATTATGTTGCTAGCCAATGAGAGTAAATTATGATTTCGTGAGATCGAACATACTATGAGATACGAGCGCTTATATGAATAAGTTAATATCATAAGACTAATATCCATAATTTTTATGGAGTAAGATAAAGATCAAATGGCCAAAGTATTTGCCCCTCATTCTGGAAATTGAGCGTAGATGTGAATCTATTTGAAGTGTATAAGCATAGGTCATAGACACAATTTTGATATAAGTAACATCACTAAAATCTTGGAATAACTGAACTTTGAGGAATACACAAGATTATGAATGGATCTATATATCTCCAAAACTCTTTCTAAACACATTGCTATCTGATTCTCAACACTTGACTTTTTTTCTCATCTTAGCATCACCCCCTTAGATCTGAGACACTTTAGCACTATGGATTTATTCCATCATCTCTAAACTGATCTATATTTGCTTTACTTACTCAGAAAATGCTAATCTTATGGCTACTGAACACTCCATGCACATGCACTAAGATTCCTTCTAAGTTTCTTTTTTATTAGATGCTTCTTGTAACTTCGTTTATCTTCTATAAAAGACTTTCTATAAATGTTACCCGCATTGACTTATAAAGCTGCTTAATCTAACTCTTAAGGGGAAAATACTGCTTACATTTGCCTATTCCATATTGACAGCTCAAATATAGTATCAAGGCACACATGAAAAATCATAAACTTAATTGGAACCTCATCTGGCTACTTACGATCTCGGGTATACCCCTTAATGCTCTTGATATTCTAATGACTTAGGCACACTTTATTACTTTCATCTAGAAGTCAAAATCCCACACTTGTACCACCCACATTTATTGAACCTAACATCTTAATTACTCACCTACTAAATGCCAAATCTACTAGATTAGATCTCAAAGCTAACATCTTCACCTTCATACTTCCATTCTTATTATCCCAACCAGTTAATAATATATACTCTTTCTCAAATGTATAAAAACATACTCTTTGTTTGGTTTGATATAATTGCTCAAACTATCCTCTTAAAGAGGTAATTGCTCTTAAATATCTCTGAGACACATTGCTCATTTTGAAAACAAGGGTTCTCTTTGCTCAATGTAAAAATACATTATGGGTTGAGATAATTTATCAAAAAGAGGCCTCTTTAAGAGGTGACTGCTTTGTACTTAATATTTCTGAAACCTCTTTTAACTTTTCTCAAAAAATTCTACTCTTTTTTTTCATGTAAAAATAAAATATTTGAAAAATACTTAGTTCTCTTATACTCTTTCTCAAACTCCTTTCTACTTCCTCAAAACTCAGTTTAAACAAAAAAATGTTGTCTAAAAGATTCTCAAGATTTATAACTCAATATAGGGTTCATGTTGAAATATAGATATGAACAAATCAACTCAAGGATCTCAATAACAATATAGAAAACTCAATACTAAGAACTCAAGAACTTAGAACTCAACGATACTACTCATCTCAAGAATACTCAATTCATAGGGTTCATGATGAAATATATACATGAACGAATCAAATCAAGAATCTCAAAGCATAAAATATAGCAATTCAATAATTATGAATAGAATTTCAAAAAGAATCAAGAATTGAAGAACTTAAAATCAACTCATCTCAAGAATACACAAATCTAAGGATATAACCCTAGATTATTGTTTTAATAATTTGAAAGTAGATGTAGGGCATGAGATAGAACTGGTACAACACTATGGTAGCATTAGATACCTAGAAGAACAAAGTTCTTTGGTGAAATTGAAAAAAACTTAAAGAACGTTTGAACCTTAGCTTTTCTCCTCTTGAAACCTTGCTCTAAACCGTTGAAGTGTTAATGAACATTAAAGAATTGATTAAACCTTTCTAAGCCCTTAATTAGGTGTAAAACATCATGGGTTAGACTTAAAATAGGGGTTAAAACAACGTAGCTTAAGTGGCAATCGCATAGGGGAAAGACCAAAGCAACTCTAATTTTAAAATTGTCAATTGTCTTAAAATGGAGGTTTCACTGACAAGCATAACTTTTTACTTCAAACTTGAAATAAGGAAAACTTGGTGGACTTGCCTCAAAGAAATTTAATTTGACAGGCCATGTGCCACCAAATTCAATATGCGATTAGATATATGATCATTTAAAGTTGACCCAAAACTTAAAGTTGATGGGTGACTTGTATGGACCGCTAAATGGACCGTACAAGCCACCATGGGCAGTCTAGAGTCCCGTCCAAGTGACCCCACCTTGGCAGCCCTGGACGGTTGGCCACCATTACCTAAAAGGGCCCAGTACCCGTAAACAAACCGTTTAGGGTGGCGTGAAGGGTCCATGGTCCATTTTGGTTTCGTGGACTTTCCTGCTAGCACTATTTAGCCTTTCTCAAAGTCTGAGGCATTTCACGAATGATTCAAAGTTTAAGAGTAGAGTTGTGAGGTGTTACAGAATGATTTGGGTCTTAGCTTAGAAATTTTTGGGGTGTTACAATATTTGTAAAGTTTAAATGATGTCACTCCTTTGTTTCTTTAAATTCAGTTAAGTATCTTTCTTGAGCTTCTTTGGTTCAGTTATTTATTTTTCTCAGCTATATTACATATTCATACATTCAATGTACTTATGCCATTCGACGTGCATCTTTCTATGATGCAGATTTAGGTGTTCGGGATCACCAACAGGTGCTCTGTTGAGATCACTATGCAATTCTTCCTAGATTTGGTGAGCCTTCATTGCATATTTGAGGACTCCACTCTTGTCTTTCAGTTTAGTAGTTTTGAGGTGTCATGGGTCTTGTCCCGATATCCATGTTGAACTATAAAGGCTTCATAGATAGTTAGTGTTGAGTTTTTGTCAATACTTCCTTTGAAATGTTTTGACAAACTATTACTTCCTCTGTCACAATTTATGTGACACTTTTCATTTTTTGAGAGTCAAACATTTTAAGTTTGACCGAGAATTTGCGCATGAAATCTTCAATTTTTTTGAAATGAAATTTATATATTTGAAAACTACATTAAAAGTACTGTAACTCACAATAATTGATAATTCAAAATATATAAAAGACATATGAAAAATTTACGGTCAAAGATCGACTTGT
The DNA here is from genome assembly GCA_037074985.1 of Solanum bulbocastanum. Classification (NCBI taxonomy): domain Eukaryota; kingdom Viridiplantae; phylum Streptophyta; class Magnoliopsida; order Solanales; family Solanaceae; genus Solanum; species Solanum bulbocastanum. The sequence continues at coordinate 22,518,530 of CM073603.1, read as the reverse complement.
TTGAATCTCGAAATCTGAAAAGTGCCACATAAAATGGGATGGAGGGACTATTATTTTTAGTGTATTTTTAGATATTTTTAGTATATTATTTTGAGATAGTTTGAGATTTGAGAAGTTTTGAGAATTTTGAATTTAGATTCTATTTTAAAGCTTAAATATGTTTGGGTTAATCTTCCGCTAAGTGTTAGCCAGGCCCAGGGTTCACTTGGGGATCAATAATGGTTCTTAAGTGCCAGTCATTTCTATGGTATAGGCTCAGAGCATGACAAACTTGGAATCAGAGCACAGTGCTCAAGTGTCCTTGGATGTCTATGAAGTCGTGTTAGTAGAATCTTATTTATGGTTGTGAGGGAACCACTTCTATTAGTGAGGAACTATAGACATTCAAGCAAAGTTTTGCTTCTTTCATACTCTATATCGTGCAATAGAACTATGTTATGAGGAACTTATTCAAACTCGTGCATTTCTCAAATTCATTCGACTACCCTTCACACTCAAGGTGGTTGAAAAGAAAATCCTGATCCTCATCGATGATTTACTCTTAGTAAAAGTCTTCAGAAAGCCATGAGACTGCAGAGGGTCTTGAGAAAAGCCCGTTAGTGAGCTTAAGTGCATTGATGTAAAGAGAGTACCTTTATTCTTATGACTCATGCATTCAAGCTAAAATCAAGATTCGCTCTCATATTCTCTTTCTCTAAACCTTGTTTGATATGATGCCCTTTATGAAAGGTGTGTGTTTTAGAGCACTTGGGTAGTATTATCACCCAAAAGATAGTATGAGTTGCAATGCTATGAACCAGTAGTAGTAGAAGTGCCTAAAGTTAGAAGTATGAATTTGGAAGTGTAGTAACTTAAGAGATGGGGATAGCTATTGAGTAGAGTATGTAAGTTGTACCCATATACCTAGTAAGTCATTGATGAGGAGTTTTTCCCTTATGTGTGGGCTAATGAGTTGTAATTTTGTGTGGATGACATGATAGAAGGTAGAGTAATAGTACTAGTAAGGATGAGTTAGAGTATAATTTAATCAAAAAGGATTTTATGTCGATATGCCATTGTATTAGTGAAGACCAAGTATAGGTGTTGAATAAAATAGTAGAGTATTCATAAGGTGATAGATCTAAGATAGGCTTATTTTTAAGGGAGAACCCATGATATTCAGAGGGTTATAGAACTAATTAGGCAATGATATATAGTAAATGGTAAATAGTGCATAAGTTGTAAAAGGAAATATGATAGTAATTTGTAAATAGGTAGACTGGGAGATAAAGGTTAACTACTACATAAGGTCTTAAAGGGTGAGTGTTTCTTAATTTTATCTATTAGTTGTAAGTTAGTATAGTATGTGAGAAATTATATTGATATATGTGTTTAGTATTAGACACTAAGCTTGAATTTGATTGAGTGTCGTGATTAAAAAATCATGTCAACATGAGGGTGATGATGTTAGTTTTGAGAATTGATCCGATGGATTTGACATAGAGTATGTGATAAATTAATGTGTTAAATTGTAATGAATGTGAGTAGTGTAAGTGTGGTATTGTGACCATTAGATGAGAGAAATAAAGTGTGACTAAGTCATTAGATTGAAAAGAGTATTAAAAGTTGTACCCAAGATCAAATATAGTCAGATGAGACTCTAATTAAATTTATGATTTATTTTCATGTGTGTCTAGATAATATATTTGAGCTATCAGTATGGGGTAGGATGATGTAATTATTATTCATTACCCTTAAGAGTTTGGTACAAGTAATCATATATAGAAGTGATGAGCCTCTTAAATATAGTTCAATATTCCTCCAGTTAGCTAGATATGAACTTAGAATGACGGTATTGGTGAGCAAAGAAGAAAAAGTCAGACTATCAAGAGTTAAGATTAAGTGAATTTATAGGTCAATGCGTGTAATGGTTATAGAAAGTCTTCTAAAGATGTCGGAAGAAGTTAAGAGTAGTATCTCATAAAGAAGCCTTAGAACGAATCTTAGTGCCCGCACATGGAAAATTTAGTAGCAATGAGAGTAGCATTTCCTGAGTATTAGCGTAAATCGAATATAGACTAGTTTAGAGTTGATGGAATAAATCCATAACTTTAAAGTGTCAGTTTTAGACCTAAGGGGGATATGATAAGATGAGAAACCAAGTCAAGTGTGGTGTCATGACCCAAGGCTAGCCCCATGATGCGACGTAGTGTACTCGACCTCGAAAGGGTCTTATACAAGCCTCATAGCTCATTCATTGCATAGACAATAGAAATAGTACAAAATTTAAAATTCTTACTTAAAACCATACGATTCAAAGCATTCAAAATAGTCATTAAAAGCTTTCAAAAGACATAACGGAAGTCTAAGTCTCACATGGCCATCTTAGACAAAACTTTAACAAGATAGGATCACAACCTTTTACAATCGAAGTCTTAACAATAGTCTCAAAACAAGAAAGATCTAGAAACAATAAAAGTCCTTGTCCTCGATCTATGAGGACATACAAAGTCTTGGAGGAAAACTATATCTAAGCACTCCAATCCTAGCTAGGCCATATATGAAAGGAAAACTTCATGAACATTTATAAAAGAAGCATTTTGTTTGAAAGTCATGCTTTATGCCATTTTAGTAAAACTTCATGAACATTTATAAAAGAAGCATAATATAAGTCTCAACCAACATACAAGTCACATTTTCACATTTGAGCAAAAATCACACATAAACCTTTACCTTTACCTTGAGCCTCCACCTCAAGTAACCCTCAAGCTATACCTTGTGCAATGTATGGATAGCATCCCATACCCTCACCCAAACTAAGGTACCACCTTAAGGTCACCAAAAATGAACTTACCATTCATTCTTTCCACCTTTACACAATAAAGCATATAAAAGACACGAACATTACATGAATCACATAATCACATTAAGATCAACATCTAAGACGACTTTAAGTCATACTTGTGCAACGTGCAAGTAGCATTCCATACTACTACTCACACTAAGTACTCCTTTGAAGTCACCCTAGACAAGGTACATTCATATATAATAAGTCATGACAAGGAAGTAACTCATAATACAATCCAAGTATAGCATGCATCTTTACATTTAAGGATTTAAGCCAACATTCTTCAATTACTTCATTTAGAGGACTTTCATACATTAGTCATTAAGACTTAGAGAGCTCACCATAGCCCCTTCAAAGCCTACTTGTGCAATGTATAGATAGCATCCCATTCTACTACGTACACTTTGTAGCACCTATCAAGTAAATAGAGTGCACATCTCACATGATGGGAATAAGCGTTTAACCGACATAGACCATGCAAGCTAGACATGGAATCCAGTGTCATATAGCCCCACATTGTAAAGAGGTTTTCCACTTGCCTAAGGTAGAACGGTAACATTAGCTTGGATGAAATCTGCTAGCTAATATCCTATGTGGGCACATAGTTATGGGATAGAAAGATGTTCCTCGAAACTCTAACCTAACATTGGGAGAGTTTCCATCTAACCATATCCGCTCGGTACTTAACCTACATTCCCATAGATTATTTGATTCATATTACATTAGTGTACTAGGGAAGAATGTCATTGGCCTATCAACCCAGGTTACATCATTACACAAGGAAGGAATGCTATAAGCCTATCGATTCATGGTACATTCCAGGATAGCTCTAGAGTCCTCATGAAAAGAATGTTATAAGCCTATCGATTCATGGTACATTGACTCATTAAGAAAGGAATGCCACTTGCCTATCGATTCTAGAGTCTTAATTTCATTAGATCATTTATGAAAAGAATGCCTTAAGCCTGTCAATTCAAATTCATCAAGTCAAGACACATTCATTACTCATATATGAAAGGAATGCCATAGCCTATCGATTCATATTAATCATTCACAATAGAAATCCTTCACATTCTATCATCATCATTCATGAGTGTCAATTGAGAATATACTACCAACAATAACAAAATACAAAGTATACATGATCATCATTCTATCATTGAAAACATATGCATATCCTTCACATCATAATCATACATAGTAATTAAACACCTCCACCTTTCAAGTGGATCAATATCTATATCACAATTCTACTACCACAAGCAATTAGGTCAAACTTGCCTTTTCAAGGCCATAACCACAAATTCTCAATTCACCAACAATTCACCATAATTAGGCATAGATGATGATACAATTTAATAACACAAAGCAATTTAGACATATTCCAATCATAAGCTTTCATACTCAACAAACCCACTTCATAAAGGCATAATTTAGGAATTGAGACCAATCATGGGACCATGGAGTATTTTCATCATAAATCATCAATTAAACATCAACACAATCATTACATGACATTAGAAACCATTTGAAGTCGTTTGAAGAAAGAACCCATGAGATTGAGTAAAACCCTAGGTATTTCATGAACTTGAAAACTTTGAAAACTTCTTTAAAATTGACTCTAGGGTGAAAGCTAACCCTAGATGAAGGATAACCATACCTTAACTAAGATTCCCTAAGAAATTTGATGAAGAAAGCCTTGAATCAAAACCCTAGCTCTCACTTATTCTTCTTTCTTGAGTTAGAGAGAGAAATATTGAGAGAGGAAGAACTTTGGGGTTTTGATTTGGGTGTTCTGAATAATGGTGTAAGGAAGTGTTAAAAGAATTAAAACTATATATATTTATGATATAAACCATTTAAAATAAACCCGACATAATAAAACATTAAAACAAAATTACCTAAAAACCCCTAACTTGGACAGCCCCGTCAAGGACCAAGTCCACTTCTACGGTCCGTGAAAGGGGACTACGGCCCGTGGTTGTGCCCATGGTCCTCTAAGTAGTGACTCCCTTTCGCTTTCCAACCTTCATGAGGCCAAGGCATTTTCACAGCCACTTCTATAGACCGTGTTCAAGACCACTGACCGTGGATTGGTCCCCGTGAAGTTTGGCCAGTAGCTTGGCCAAAGTGCCTTGCCTCCCATGCCACCAAGTGACCTTCACGACCACTTCTATGGACCGTGTTCAAGACCACTGAAAAAATGGTACGTGGACTTAAGGCAGTGCTTGGCCAAGGTTGGGCAGCATTGGCCTTTGGCTTAGGCCTTGCCCCCTTTGCTTGGCACTTGCCCATGCAACCCTCAACCAACTTCGAAAGGTCCAACAACTATGAAGTCTAACACATATCTTGACGTTGACCCTTACGATAAGGCTCTAGTTCATCCTATCATTTTTTGGGTCGTTATATGTGGAGAATCAGATATTGATGTATTTAGAAAGTTCTTTTAGTGATATATCAATCCATTCATAATCTAGTGTATTTTACAAAGTTTAATCATTACAACATCTGGTTATTGTCTATAATATCAAAATTGTGTTTATGACCTATGTTCATTCACTTAGGACAGATTCACATTTATGCTCAGTTCCCTGGATGAGGAGCAAAGCCTTTTGCCCATTGATTTCAATCTTACTCCATGGATTTATAGCTATCAGTCTCATGATATGAACCTATTCATATAAGTACTCATGTCTCATAGTATGCTAGTCTCACAAATTCATAATTTACTCCCAATGGATATCAATATAATGTTATGTCATGCATATTCTTATATTAAAATTCTCAAATGAATCGTGCTTATGATTTTTCACTCTAAAGGTATTTCAGTGATCCTTTTCAGTTTGGAGGATTGTGTTGTTATTAAAAGTTGTGTGATGATAGATAAGAATGTGTTAATGTTTCATATTGTGGTAATGGTGTTGTGATTAAAGATTATAAATATGGAGGAAGGAAGATATGAAGTTTTACTATGTGTAATAGTTAGATGAGAGTAGTTAGTCAATTCTAGGAACAGTGCGTGAAATTTCAGTTGGTAGAGATGACGAGAGAATGAGAGATTCTTAGAAAGATTGGTTAGTATGAGTCCATGGAGTGGTTATAGTTATAGGCTTGATAAGGTGTTGATATCATGTGGATGAATGAATAATGCATTAGATGTTTCTTGATTAGGACTCGAGGTTGGTTGAATGTGGTGATCACGAGTAGTATCCTTGGGATGAGATTCCCTATAGATGTATAAAACATGAATCTTATGGTTTAGATTAGTATAAACATCTCATGTATAGCACCCTGTGATTTAGAGTTAGGCTTGAACACAGTAAGAGCAAACAACTTAACTTAGACCTTGGTAAGAGTAGTCATAAACCATTATAAGAGTTATGAATTGCAGATAATGAAGTGCGATATTCTTAAAGGAGTGCATGTTTTATAGGTGTTGCTAGGCTTGAAAGCTAGCAGTTGTATTGCTTATGGCATAGTAGTCCTATTCTTACTTTATGTCCAGATACCCTTGTTTTATGTCAAATAACTTCATATAGAGCATGACTATATTGAAATCCATATCTTTGTGACTTATGTGCTAAAGACAGTTCTAAAATCATAGTATGAATCAGTTCCGCCTATGTTAGTAAGCAAGTTTAGAAATCAGTAAGATAGTAAGAGTAACTCCGTTTCTTTCCATGCTCAGTTCACCTTTCATTCTAGGACGAATGATCCTAAGGAGGATATATCATAAAACCTCAAAAAATTCTAAGCTAAGATTTGAATCATCTGTAGTGCCTTGCAACTCTACCCTTAAAAATCTAAATTGTTCATTGTAAGAATATGAGCTTGAATTGGGTGATATCCTACTTGCTCACGTGTTATAAACTCCTTTTACCAAATATATAAAGAGTATCTAAAGTGATCTAGGGTCATAAGGGACATCAAATACCAAGTCAAGTTCAAAGCATTTCTATTGGCTAAGTTCTCGCATGATTTCATATAAATATCAACTACAAACACTCATATCTCTCAACATATATCAAATTAGGTGGTCTATGACCTATCAAATCGAGGGGCTTTGAGTGTTCTTTCCAACGCCACCGAGTTATCCTTAGTCCAACTTTGGTGTAAAAAGTTATGGTTGTTTTAATGGAACATACCCGGACTAGGAAATTATGCGAACTCACCTTCTCAATCGGCTATCCGCCGAATGGGTTGGTGAATCGCCGAATGGGTTGGTGAAACCCCGAATCAGCTCGCCAAATTGTCCTAAAAACCTTAAGCTTCTGTCCATTTGGATGATCTAAAGTCCCAATGGATGATCTACCAAGTATTTTTGGCGAGGATACCTCCAGATCATCGATTTGGTCGACGAGACTTACTAAAAGGTCATTTTCTTTGCTTTTTATGGTATTTTTTATGTTCCTAGAAGGATATTATTGATCTCTTACCCTAAATCAACTTTTGTAAGTCCATCTTACAACATAATAACATCATTATTCATGTAACAACTCTCAAGATCCTTAATTCTCCTTCTTCCAAAGATCAAGGACTCTAAAAAGGAGATTTCTCCAATTTCTCAAGATCTAAAGGATCCAAGTTCAAATTCTCTTTAAGAATCCTAAGGCTTTCAATCCAAGGTTCTTCTTAACCCTTCATCTCTAAGAAAGACAAAACCAGGGTTTCAATTCTTCCAATCAAGTTATCCTTCAAACTTCTTCAAGAACTTTGTTCTTCCAAGTATATAAGGTTATCATAGTAATGTACTAAGTCATCCTCACGCTCTACATCTACTTTCTCTTAACAAAGAATAATCTAGTGTTACATCCATCATTTTGATAATTCTTGAAATGAGTTTCGTTGTTGAGTTCTGAATTCTAGTTACTGATTATTGAGTTGTTATATCTTGCATTGAGATTCTTCAATTGATTTTTCATGTCTATATATCACCATGAACCTTATTTTGAGTTATAATTTTTAAGAATCTTTTAAAGAAAACATTTTTGTCCTAAATTGAATTTCTAGAGAAAGAAAAGATAAGTTTTGAGAAAGAGTTTACAAATATGAATTGAGAAAGAGTATAAGGGAACTAAGTATTCCAAATTTATCATTTTTACATTGACAAAATTGTAACTTTGATTTCTAAAAATTGTTTATGAGGTCAAAGATATTTCAGAGCAGTTACCTCTTTTAAGAGGTTATTTTGAGTAATTACCTCAAAATAGAGAAATAATATGTTTTATACATTTGAGAATGAGTATATTATTCGGAGTAGTATTGAGCACTGATATGGTGATGAGTTCAGACAACTCAAAATCTTTGTAAACCATGTTTGTCAACATGGGTAAATGATCATATTTTTTAGATGAATCCTTATTGCTTAGTGGATCCACTCAGTAGAGAGTATCTATGCCCCGACATGGTATAGGAAAATTCTAGTAGCGTGGGCGAGATGTTATATCATCACATAGCTCATAGTGATGGTTGTAGGTTAGAGAATCTCTTAAATATAGTTAAAACTGTATTTTTATCATATCCATAATATATTGAGTTCACATATGAGCAAGTATTTATAAAGTTTAAATGATTTCACTCATTTGTTTCTTTACATTCAGTTGAGTTACTTTATTGAGCTTCTTCATTTCAGTTATATATTTTCCTCGACTATATTACGTACTTGTACATTCAATCTACTAATGTCATTCGATCAATATCTTTCTATGATGCAAATATAGGTGTTCAGGACCATTAACAGGCGCTCCGTTGAGATCAATGTGCACTTCTTGCTAGCTTTGGTGAGTCTTCCTTGAATTTTCGAGGACTCCACTCTTGCCTTCTAGTTTAGTAGTTTTGAGGTGTCGTGGGACTCGTCCCGACATCCATGTTAAACTATAGAGACTTCATAGATAGTTAGTATTGAGTTTCTGTCAGTATTTCCTTTGAACTCTTTTGACAAACTATTATTAATTTCAGAGTATTTTCAGACAGTTTTAAGTATACTATTTTTAGATAGTGTTAGTTTTGAGAAGTTTTGAGACTTTTGAGACTTTTGAATTTAAATTCTATTTTAAAGCCTCAATCTGCTTGAGTTAGTCTTCCACTATGTAGTCATCTAGACCAAGGATTCGCTCGGGGATCAACAATGGTTCTCGAGTACTGGCCACGTCAAGGGTGTAGACTCAGAATGTGACAAATATGAACCCTTATGCCTCTATTTATATTGTAACATAGAGGCATACAAAAGGTTGGTCATAAACATGATATTAATCATGAATATAATGGAGGAGGTTATGGAGGTGTAAGTTTACAAGAATAATGATCATAAAGGGCAGAGGTCATCTTCATAAAGGAGAGAAGTAATGGAGATAATTAGTGAGAGCAACTTCTTGGTGTAGTGGAAATCCACAATATAACATTTTATAATAGACATATTATTATTATGATTATTATCAATAATAGCATGTAAAAGCGTCATAAAATAACTAATTATTTCTCTATCATATCCTCCATATTGTATTATTACTAAACTTTGAAAATGATATAGAAAAATTAATTCAAGATAAAATATTTTCTATATTTTCTTACATCATATACGCCTTTTGTGATTTTGTTGTAACGTGTACCTTAAGCAATATGAAACCTTGACATTTGAATTTGTATTTATTCTGTTTGATATCTCTGTTTATCTATTTACTAATAGACAATAGTATTATAATGTTATTGAACAATAAAAATAATTTTTCCGAAATTTGTTCATATTTTCTTTTGGGAAATAATCAAGATGACTTTATTATATAGGGCAAACAAAACAAATTTCACTAGTTTAGGAAATAATTATTTGCCTTCTCATGAGTTTTTGATATTACAATTCTTGTCATTTTCGGTCTTCAGATACATGTATTTTGTGTGGGACACAAGTGATACATTATCACTTCTGTGAACCTCTTTTTATTCCGATTGAATTGAGTATTTCTCTATATTTTTGTAATATCATATTTATATAGTGAATTTTTCATCTCCTTTTGTAGGCGCATGGCGATTGACCGAACCATGTTAAATTTATATATCTTATAGTGTATTTCTCATTTGTCTTCTTACTCATGGTCTTTCGAGCTTTGCTTTGTTAGCTTCTGCAAGATACCTAATTATTTAGGTCTTAATACGTGGTATCATAGCTAGGTTTAATGATGAATCCAGGTTTAATGATTCAATAATCAATGATTAAACTAGGTTAAAAATTGGGTGTTTATCTTGGTGAGTGTAGTTCTTTACACAACCTATTTGATAATAATGAAGATTTTCTCTTTGTCAAGACATAGATTTAATAGAGGAGATTTTGGAGAGGAGATGGAAGCTGTTGAAGATTATGTGAAGAAGGTGGAACAAATTTATTCTATCAGAAATTTAGGACAAGGGGGAGATTTGCTGGGTATTTGCCCCGAGTTTCTTACTATAAATAGGTTTACTTTCCTAAAACAAAAACATAAAGCCTCCATATTTGGCTATTTCTTTCCTCGTAGGAAAAGTTTAAGGACTTTATAAATAGAGGTTTTTACTGGGTACTTGCCCTAGATTTCTTACCATAAATAGACTATCCTTTTCCTAAAGGCAAAACATAAAGTCTTCATATTAGGCTAGTCATTTTCTTGTAGGAAAACATTTAGGACTCTATAAATAGTGGCTTGCTCCTTCTAACTTAATCAACATTCACAATGTCTAGGGGCTTTTAGAGTTTTTGTTAGGGGGGAGAATTTGTGGGACACAAGTGATACATTATCACTTGTGTAAACCTTCTTGTATTCTGAGAGAATTGGTTCAAATTTTTTCTCTCTATATTTTGTACTCTCATATTTATATAGTGGATTGCTCGTCTCCTTTTTGGATATAGGTCGATTAATCAAACCACGTCAAATATTTTTATCTTCTGGTATATTTCTCGCATGTCTACCTTAATCATGGTCTTTCAAAGTTTCCTTTGCTAATGTCCGCATGACACCTAATTATTTCTAGTCCTAATAAGTCGTATTAGAGTCAGGTTCAATGAAAGAACTAGGTTGGATGGTTCAATGATGGAGTAAGGTTCAGTAGTTCAATAATTGATGGTTGAACCATGTTAAAAATTGGGTGTTCACCTTGGAAGGTGTAGTTCTAGCCACAACCTATTTGACAATAATCAAGAGTTTCGTTGGAGAAATTATTTCAGAGAAGTTCTCTATGTCGAGACATAGATTTGACAGAGGATATTTAGGAGAAGAGATGCAAGCTGTTGCTGATTATGTGAAGAAGGTGGAGTAAATTTATATTGTCAGAAATTCATGCCAGATGGGAGATTTGCTGGGTATTTGCCTTGAGTTTCTTGCCATAAATAGACTTTCCTTTTCCTAAAGAGAAAACATAAAGTCCTCATATTTGGCTAGTCTTTTTCTTGTAGGAAAACATTTAGGACTCTATAAATAGTGGCTCATTCCTTCTAACTTAATTAGAATTCACAATGTAGTCCTAGGGGCTTTGAGAGTTTTGGTTAGGGGGGAGAATTTGTGGGACACAAGTGATACGCTATTACTTGTATGAACCTCATTGTATTTCGAGTGAATTGATTTAAGTTATTTCTCTCTTTATTTTGTACTATCATATGTATATAGTGGATTGCTCGTCTCCTTTGTGGATGTAGGTCGGTTGACCGAACCCCGTTAAATCTTTGTGTCTTCTCGTATATTTGAAGTTTGTCTTCTTACTCATGGTCTTTCGAGGTTTGCTTTGTTAGATTCCGTATAACACTTAATTATTTATGGTCCTAATAGTTCGTTCCTTCTAAAAATGTAATGTTCACAATGTAGTCTAGGGGCTTTGATATTTTTGATTCGGGGGGAAAATTTATGGGACACAAGCGATACGTTATCAATTGTGTGAAGCTCTTTGTATTCCGAGTAAATTTGGCAAGGTTATCTCTCTCTATATTTTTTCCTCTTATATTTATATAGTGGATTGCGCATCTGTTTTGTGGACGTAGGTCAATTGACCGAACTACATTAAATCTTTGTGTCTTATAATATGTTTCGCATTTGTCTTCTTACTCGTGGTCTTTCGAGGTTTGTTTTGTTGGCTTCCATATGACACCTAATTATTTCGGTCCTAACAAGTGGTATCAGAGTCAAGTTCAATGATGGAGCCAAGTCTAAGAAGAAACATCTAATTATATGTATCTATATACTAGTGTCTAGACAAGTGTGTTGCACGTGTGTCCCATACAAATATCCGCCCGTCTATTTATTGGAAAATTTACACTTGAATTATTTTGTAAATATATTTTTCGGAGTAATTTTAATTTTTTTATTTTCTTTCAAGATCAATTGTATATGAATTTGTAAAAGGAAAAAAAATCAAAGTAATGGTTGGTGTGCTTCTGTTATTTCCCAATATGATATTTTTATTATTAAAAAATATCAATTACATTTTCAAACTACTTAAAAATTATAACTTTTCCTCTATTTTGTTTTGCATATTTTGAGCAACCTGGCTAAGTGTATATTTGTGTCAAAAATGATATGGGGGATAAAATATATTTTCTTATTTCGAATAGTTTGATGCAAACATTGAAGTCTGAATGCCACTACTCATCATTTGAACACTACTTTTATAAAAAAAAAATATATATATAGGCTTAAGCCATCGGCCCTATAAAATTTTCTGTATTATTTATTTAGACACCTTAACTTGATTTAAAACAAGGATTTATCATGATAACAAAGTAAATATAGTATTTTAATATAATTGAATAAGATGAATTGATGACAGCTTTACTTATTAATAGTCCATTAAACTTGCCTGTAAATTTCAGTTTGATAATCAATCATCTCAGATGAATTTATACTTATTTATTTTTAATGTATGTCATCTTTGTTCTTCTATATTTCCCTTTTCACGTTGATTCAATATATTTTTTTCATGTCTTTCACATTATAATACATTTGTTAACTCTTGCTATCACTATTTTTTCTCATTTTCTTTTTTTTCTCAGAGATTCTATCTCTACCTCTTTGTCTTACTAATTTTTACTAAAGGAATCTCCTTTATGAATGTTCTTCTTATATTATAAATCATTCTCTTGAAATGTATGTTATGAACATTATACATGTGAAATATCACATTATTTTCTATTCTTAAACAGTAATAATTATTTTCATAAACTACATGAAAATAGTGCTAGAATTTTTTGTACAAGTGACTAGAAAAATTGTGTTTCAAATGTTATACATGTGATAGCTCACCATGTGTTTGTTTTTCCCTTGAACGGTAATAGTTATATTCATAAATGACATAACAATAGGTATGTAAATTTCTGTTCAAGTCGCAAAAAACAAATGTATAGCCTTTTTCTAATCTTAAAGGACCTCTTATAAATTCTAGTGAATTTCTGACTTATTTGCATATTCTTTCTTCCACAAAAAGTTAGATTACAATAATAAATAGCTATTATTTTTTTTATCCACACTAAACATGTTCATAGGCTAGTAGAGTTAAGTGAATTCTACTTTATAGATTCAATTAGGAATCTAATAAAAGTGTTAAGTATTTATATGATAAATTCATCATTTTATATTATAAATTATTTTCTTGTATCTCCTCATCGTTTTATTTGAAGAAGAAAATTCACAAATAATTGAAGGAATAAATTATCCAATGGAAACTCTCTTTTTTTTATGGTATGATAGAGGAAGTTCATTGAAATTTATAGATCATAGAAACGAGTTTGTTAGTAAGAAGATTAATTTTCTAGAGTCTTATAAATATAAAGGTGACATCTCTGTAAATATTATATAGAACTCATAATCCTTAATCATGGAAAGTCATTTTTATGGAATTGACACAAAATTTAGTTAAATCAATCATCTCAGTAGCAAATACTTTCTCATGATTTACCAGTATCACATGAATTTCCTCTATCATATCTAAAAAAGGAGATTTCATTGGATTATTTATCCTTCAATAGTTTACGATTTTTCTTCTTCCAACAAAACAAAACAATGAGGAGATACAAGAAAATATTTTATTATATAAAAGGCTAATGTTTTCAGAAAAATACTTAACTCTTTTAGTATATTTATGAAACGAATCTCTAATTCAGAGTTCACTTAACTCTGGCTGATGAGCATGTTTAGTGTGGAAGAAAAATAATTTTTATTTTACCTATTTCATTATTGTTTTCTTTCTATCTATCAAGATAACAATATGATTTTGTCTTTTTTTTTTTCCTTTTATTTAAGTATTTTATTATATAATAGGCTAAAGTTTTCAGAAAAATACTCAACTCTTTTTGTACATTTATGAATTGAATCTCGAATGCGGAGTTCACTTAACTCTACTGGCTGATGAGCAGTTTAGTGTGGAAGGAGAAATAATATTTATTTTACCTATTTCATTATTGTTTTCTTTCTTTTTGTTAATATAACAATATGCTTTTGTCTTTTTTTTCCTTTTATTTAAGTATATAGGACCCTTATTCATGATAAAGTCATTTTAAGTATTTGGTAATTTGAAAGTGTTTTTCAAGAAAATGTTTTCAATTATAAGAAAAAATTACTTATATCAAAAAAAGTTTGTTAGATGACACAACCTCAATTCCACAAAGAAAGAAAAACCAACCAACAACATCAACCATAAAGTTTACTCACATACCTGAGGCCATACAGTTACTTACAAAACACAAAAAAGAGATGACATTTTAATTAATTCTTTCACAAGTGCACAATAAGTTTTAAAATTTACAATGGGGGACATAGTTACATACCAATAAAGTTTTCAAAAACAACAAAACATTCACAACAGTGAATGTATAGATCTAATATCATTAGTTTGTTCTCAGACACTAATGAGAGGAAGGAAAAAATTGATCACACAAGTCTAACACTATACAGAAGCGTTTGCAAAGCAGTCATGGTATACTCATTAACGATACAATATTCAGAGTTATGGAGTGAAGCTCATCATAAATAAAGAGCATATACGAAATTGAGAAGAAACTCTAGCTTGTAAAGTGTAGAAGTGTATTCTTTGTAACCCAACAAGAAAGGAAAAGTTTAGTTTTCATATCAACGTCTCAGGAGCTGACCAAATCAAGAAGTACATGTTGAATCTTTTTCTTGCATTGGATCTTTCACATGGGCTGACATTTTCTTTCTTGTTTGTTTTCCATTTACCCGTTAGGCATTGTTCATTTTCAGACTGTCACGCCCCAAGCCTAAACCCTGGGTGGGACTGCCACTCGATAACCATTGTTGGCCCCAAGCGAACCCTTGGCCTGGCTTAACTTTTAGCAAAAGACTTACCCATGATAAACGAAAGTATTTAAATACAATCATAAGTAAACTCTCTTAACTAATAACTTAGAATGTTTTAAAGATCAACATTCAACTGGCCAAAATGGTAACTCAAGTCTCAACATAACTAAAAAGGAAAACTAAAGACAATAGAACTATCTAACTGTCTATAAAGCCTCTAAACTATAAAGGATGTCGAGACAAGACCCCCGATCATCCTAACAACTGAAAAGTACTAAAGCAATCTAAATAAGGATCCTCTGAAAAGCAAGGGGGCTCACCACAAGACTATGAATGCTCAACTGGATCAACGAAGCATTGGATGCTGATCCTAGTTACCTGTATTGGCATCATAAAATGATGCAGGCCAAATGACATCAGTACATTGAATGTACGAGGATGTGAGGGGAATTCTAAAACAAGACATAAGCTTGGAAAGAACTGAAGAACACACCTGGGCTCAACTCAACTTAACTCATTTCAATATAAAGAAAAAATATGAATGCAATAAAAAGAAAATCTTTTAAAACATGGATAACAACTCTGTGTATTTAGAAATACAATAGTAACTCAGTATGTATGCAAAGATACAATATTATCTTTGTGTGTATATAAATATACAAAGTATCTCTGTGTATTAAAGAATACAAAATAAAGTTGTGGGAGTCTCTCTCACTAACAACCACCACTTAAGAGCTATGTGATAATACAATGTTTTGCCTCACGCTGCTAGGGCCATCCTATACCCTTTTGGGGGCATAGAACCTAACTACTAAGTGGATCCACTAGTGTATGCTAAAAAGCGCTAAGGAATCATCTAAAAAGTATGACCCTTTTCTGCCCATGATGACTACATGGTTTATGGGGACTGTGACTTGTCTGAACTCTCCCCCATATTGGTGTTCAATACTACTCCCAAACTATAACTAGCTTATATGTTTAAAAGCATAACTCTTTCTTTGGTTTGAGATATCTACTCAAAAACTAGCATAAAGTCTCTTTAGGAAATCAGCGTTCCCTCTCTTGCTTAATTGTGAGAGCATGTACTATTTACTGAAAAACCAGCTCAAAGGCTCTGTTGGAAATCAATGTTTTTTTTTCTTATTTAAATGTGAAAACATTTGCTCTTCGGGAATACATAGTCCCCATATACTCTGTTGAAGACATGAACTTCACTCTTTATTCTTTACTCAACTCAAAACTCAAGTCTTAAAATATGTTTAAAGCATTGGTAAAAGACTTTTGAAAAGACTCTACGAACTCTCTAGACTTGACTCTTAACCTTCCTTGAATTTGAATTAATGAATTCAAGGTTAAGATTAATTTTTATGGATGATATCATGATGTTTAGACGCACCTTAGAGTGTAGGAATTGACTAGAAAACATAGGTATGTTACAAGGGAACTCAAACATAAAGAAGTAGAAAAGGGTAAAATACCTGGCGTCCCTGACGCTTTGAGTGTTGTTGGGCGCTAGAGCTTAAACATCAGAGCCTGAGTTGGGGAACTCTGAGTGGCGCGGTGCCCCAGAGCCCAAACTTCAGAACCTGTTTTAGGGCGCTCTGAGTGGAGCGGTGGCCCACCCGTTTCCCCATAATGTTAACGAATTTTCTTGGTTGTTTTTCAACTCTAAACCCTCTAGATTCAAATGGTTCCTTCACCAAACACTTAGATTTGAATACATAACCAAAATATGCAATAATATACTCAAAACAACATCAAATTTCATTAATCTAACTCAAATACTACTCAACAACTTAACAATGAAGATACCAATAGAAACTTCAACACAATCCATCAAGAACTCAATTTCTTATACTTTCAAGAACATAATTTTGCTGAATTAAATCATGATTGGTGCGTAGGTGAATGAAACCAGTGCTACGTGATCTCACATACCTCGTAGGGATCAATCCTTGACGAAATCCACAAGCTTAAGTTCAAGAACATGACGAATCCTTGCTTCTTCTCCTCTTTTATCCTCTCCTTTTCTCTTCTCTCAAAACCCTACCTTAATTTTTGTGAAGCATAAACTGAACCAATTCAATTTAAAGCCCAACTTAAATACTAAAAACGAATTTAATTAATTGGGTAGTGAAAAGACCATAATACCCTTCTAAAATCCGGTTTTGACTTTCCTTATCTACACAGCTCGACTTCAAACAGGCATATCTCCCTCATATGAACTTTAAATTGAGAAAACTCGGTGGCATTGGAAAGATAATTCAAATACCTTTCCTAAGGTATCTTGTATCACACCTAAATCATCCTGTGTTAGGAGTTATGGTCTTTTGAAGTTGACCCAAAACTCATCCTTTGCTTAACCTTGTCAAACTTTCCAAATTTGATTATTTCCAAAAATGGTTTCTTTCTAATTCTTGTACTTTCAAATAGTGAGGTGTTAGAATATATCCCCCTTGGGAACATTCGTCCTCGAATGAGATTACTCTTAGTAGGCTAAGGCGTGACATCTAACATCTAGCTTAAACACCCAACAAGCAAAATGTAAATACAATATGTCAACTTAAAATAAATGCCAAGAAAAGGATTAGTACGTTAATTTGGAACTCCTCCGGATTCGAAGAGATGTGGGTATCTCTTCTTCATATCCTCCTCAGCTTCCTAAGTAGGTTCCTCAACAAACTGATTTCTCCACAGAACTTTGATTGATGCTACTTCCTTTGTTCTCAACTTGTGAACTTGGAGATCTAGAGTCTGAACAGGAATCTCCTCATAAGATAAGCTATCCTTGATACCAATATTTTCAGTACGTATGATAAGTGAGGATCTCCCATACACTTCTTCAACATAGAAATGTGGAACACTTGATGAACCGTTGCTAACTCTTGGGTTAACTCTAACTCATAAGCTACATAATCAATCCTCTTAGATATTCTGTATAGACCAATGTACCGGGGAATAAGTTTTCTCTTCTTACCAAATCTCATAACACCCTTCATGGGTGAAACCTTCAAGTATACCCAATCATTTACTTCAAACTCTAGGTCCCTTCCCTTAACATTAGTGTAGGAATTCTGACGACACTGCGCTGTTTTCAACCTCTCTTGAATAACCTTCACTTTCTCCATAACATCATGAACCAAATCTGGTTCTATCAACCCAGCTTCACCAACCTCAAATCATCCAATAGGAGATCTACATCTTCTCCTATAAAGAGCTTCATAAGGAGTCATCTGGATACTAGAATGGTAACTAATATTATAAGAAAACTCAATGAGAGGTAGGTGATCATCCCAATTACCCTTGAAATCAATCACACAGGCCCTCAACATATCTTCTAAGGTATGAATAGTGCGCTCTACTTTACAATCTGTCTGAGGATGAAAAGCAGTACTTAAGTTCACCTTTGAACCCAAGCCTTTCTGGAATGACTTCCAAAATTGTGCATTAAATTAGGCACCTCTATCTGAAATAATCAAGACTAGAACTCCATGAAGTCTTACTACCTCTTGAATATATAACTTGACATAATCCTCTGCTGAATAGGTAATCTTTACCAGCAAAAAGTGGGATAAGTTTGTCATTCGATCCACAATCACCCAAATCAAATCATGTTGCCTGGGAGACTATGAAAGCCAGTAATACAATCCATATTGATCATCTCCCATTTCCATTCTGGAAGTTCTACATTCTGAGCCATACCACCGGACCTTTGGTACTCTACTTTAACTTGTTGACAATTCAAGCATTTAGCAACAAACTCAACAATATCTTTCTTCATACTATTCCACCAATATACTTCTCTCAAATCATGATACATCTTTGTGGAACTCGGGTGGATAGAATATCTGGAGCTATGAACTTCCTCCATGATCCTCTCTCGAAGTTCATTCACCCTTAGTACACAGAACCTACCTTGATACCTCAATACATCATCTCCTCATTGTTCAAAAGCCATTACTTTTTTCTTATGAACATTTGCCTTCAATTCAAGAAAAATAGGATCTTGGTCTTGTTTTTCTTTTATTTCTGACACTAATGATGATTCAGCCCCATTCATCACCACTACTCCTCCTTCAGTGGAATACATTAGTTGGACACCTAATCGTGCAAGTCTGTGCACCTCTTTTGCTAACTCTGTCTTATCTTTCTCAAAATAGGCGGTACTACCTATAGAAAGTCTACTCAAGGTATCATCAACAACATTAGCCTTACCTAGGTGTTAAAGAATACTCATTTCATAATCCTTGAGTAACTCTAACCACCTCCCCTATCTAAGATTAAGCTCTTTCTGACTAAACACATACCAGAGACTCTTGTGATCGGTGAACACATCCACATGAACACCATAAAGATAGTGACACCATATTTTTGAAGCAAATACTATGACAGCCAACTCTAGATCATGGGTTGGGTAATTCTTCTTGTGAACTTTCAGCTGTCTAGAGGTATAAGCTATAACTTTATCATTTTGCATTAACACACAACCTAGTCCAACTCAGGACACATCACAATATAAAACAAAACCTTGCCTACCGTTTGGTAAGGTTAATATTGGGGCAATATTCAACTAGTTTTCAATTCCTAAAAGCTTTTCTCACAAACTTCAGACCATTGAAACTTCACTGTTTTCTTAGTCAACTTTGTCAAAGGAGATGAAATAGATGAGAACCCCTAGACAAACCTTCTATAATAGCCAGCCAAACCCAAGAAACTCCTAATATCTGTTAGAGATGTAGGTCTAGGCCAATTCCGCACTACCTCTATTTTCTGAGTATCAACTCTAATTCCATTACCGAAAATAATGTGGCCTAAGAATACCACAGACTCAAGACAAAACTGACACTTAGAGAATTTACCATACAACTTTCTATCCTTTAGAGTTTGGAGAACTATTCTAAGATGACTAGCATGATCTTCCTCATTCCTCGAATAAATTAGTATGTCATCAATGAATCCGATAACAAACATATCTAAATAAGGCTTGAATACTCTATTCATAAGGACCATGAAAGTTGCAGGAGCATTGGTCAAACCAAAGGACATAACTAGGAACTCATAATGACCATATATAACAGGTCCTGAAAGTTATCTTTGGAATATCACATCCCCTTACCCTCAACTGATGGCAGCCTGATCTGAGGTCTATTTTCAAAAAAAAAAGTGGCACCCTGAAATTGATCAAAAAGATCATCAATTCTCGAAAGTGGATATTATTCTTGATAGTAACCTTGTTGAACTGACGATAATATATACACATTCTAAGAGAACCATCTTTCTTTCTCACAAATAAGACTAGAGTACCCCAAGGTGAGACACTTGGTTGGATGAAACCTTCTCTAGGAGATCTTTCAACTGCTTTTTTAACTCTTTCAACTCTGCCAGTGCCATTCTATATAGGGGGAATAGATATAGGATGAGTATCGGGAAGAATATCTATATCGAAGTCTATTTCTCTCTCATAAAGGACTCCAGGAATTTTATCTGGAAAGACTTATGGAAACTCTTTCACTACTGGAACTGATTGAATATGAGGTATGTCAATACTAGAGTCATTAACTCGGACTAAGTGATAAACACACCCCTTGGAAACTAACTTTCTCGCCTTAAGGTACGAAATGAAATGATCCTTAGGCACTGTTTAACTACTCTTCAACTCTATAACTGGTTCACTAGAAACTGGAACTTGACTACTCGAGTTCTACAATCTATTAATGCATAACATTCATGAAGTAGGTCCATACCCAGAATGACATCAAAATCTACCATATCTAACTCTACTCAGTCAGCCATGGTACTCTTGTGATTGACGAAAATGGTACAATCACGATAGACTCTCTCAGCTAGAATAGACTCACCAACATATGTAGAAACAATGAAGGGCTCAAGAAGTTTCTCAGGAAAGACATCAAAATTCATCGCAACATATGGAGTCACAAAAGATAAACTCGCCCCTGGATCTAGCAAAGCAGAAACATCAAAATTAAAGACTTGGATCATACCAATGACAACAACTAGAGAATCCTCTTACTCTTGGAGACTAATGAAAGCATAAAGATGCTTTGCTCCTCCGCCTACCCCTGAAGTAGCTCCTCTATATGCAGCTCTGTCTGGTGGAAAAACTGAAGAAGGCCGAGCTCTATTTCCCCCATTACCATTTCCCTGCCTGTTCTTAGGGCACTCTCTCATAAAATGACCACTATGACCACACCTAAAGCAACCAGTGGAGCCATCACGACACACCCAGAGTGGCTCCTACCACACTTAGCATATGCAAGAGTCTTAGTACCCCCCCCCCCCCCTCCCGTGGCCTACTACCCTGAGAATGTGTAGTTCTATCTCTGAAATTCTGGGAATTCTGATTTTGGAACTCACCTCGGTTTCTTGGTACAAGTGTACTAGTAGAAGATGGAGCAAGTCCCTTTTGTTTTTGTTGGAAGGAAGACCAGTTGGCATTAATATTTTGCTGCCCGAACTCATTCCCCGATATCTTAGCCCTCTTATTCTTAAACTCTTCTTTATCCCTCATCTTATCCTCTTCAACTTGTTGCACATGGATCATTAGCCTTGCTATGTCCATATCCCTTATCAGCATAGCTGCTTTACCTTTCTTACTTGACAGACGAGACAACCCAGCAACAAACAAAGTCATCCTTCCTCTTATGTCATCAACCATCTCTGGAGCATAGTGGGGAAGTTGGGTGAATTTCAAATTGTACTCATGAACACTCAAAGATTTCTTCTTAAGAGTAAGAGATTATCGTACCTTGGCTTCTCTCAGTTCACGGGGAAAGGAATGCCCCAAGAAGGCCTCCTCAAACAAAGCCCAACTCACAAGTGGTGCACCTTCATCTCTATTCTTTTTCCACTAATAAAACCAGATTCTAGTGACACCCTTCATTTAGTATACAACTAATTCCAACATTTCAACATCAACAACAGGCATAATCTCAAAAACCTTATGAATCCTTCAATAAAGTTTTTTGGATCCTTAGTAACACTTGAACCAGTGATGCTTGGAGGGTTCATCCTTAAGAACTCTTGGATCGTTAAAGTATCAACCACTTCCTGTTGATTCTCTCTGTCTAACTTGATTGGTCACAACTTAATTTAACATCCAGATAGCTTCATATAATTCAGCATTGGTGACCTCTCCTTGGGGTAGCACTTCTGGTGCATTTGGTACCCCTTGATCCCGTGGTTTAACATTTCTCCTAGCGGGACAACCTCTAACAGCTCTTCGTGGAGGCATGATTTGAAAGACATGTGCAAGCACGAGTTAGAAGAAAACTTTATAGAGGTTAACTCTATCGCATTAAATGAATATGAAAGAAGTGAGATAATTCCTAAATGTTGCAACCTTCTAATTATAGATGTGGCACACTTCACATAGATAACGAGGATTCTACAGAAACGACTTCATAGATACTATAGGACTCTTGAACTCTATTCTCTGATACCAAGTTCGTCACACCCCGAGTCTACACCCTGGGCGGGACTGGCACTCGAGAACTATTACTGGCCCCAAGCAAACCCTTTTCCTGGCTTAACTTTTAGCGAAAGACTTACTCATGATAAAAGAGAGTATTGAAATACATTCATAACTAAGCTCTCTTAACAAATAACATAGAATGTTTTAAAGATCAAAATTCAACTGGCTAAAATGGCAACTCAAGTCTCAACATAACTGAGAAGGAAAAGTAAAGACAATAGAACTAACTAACTATCTATGAAGCCTCTAAACTATAAGGGGTGTCAGGACAAGACCCCCAATCATCCTAACAACTGAAAACTACTAAATCAATGTAAATTAAGATCCTCCGAAAAGCAATGACGCTCACCACAAGACTTTGAATGCTCAACTAGATCAAAAAAATGCTCGATGTTGATCTTGGTTACCTATAACTATATCATAAAATGATGCAGGCCAAATGGCATCAGTACATTGAATGTACAAGCATGTGAGGGGAATTCTAAAATAAGACATAAGCTTGAAAAGAAGCGAAAGAACATATTTGGGCTCAACTCAACTCAACTTAACTCATTTCAATATAAAGCAATAATATGAATGAAATATAAAGAAAATCTTTTAAAACATGGATACCAACTCTGTGTATTTAGAAATACAATAGTAACTCAGTATGTATGCAAATATACAATATAAACTCTGTGTGTATATAAAAATACAAAGTATCTCTATGCATTAAAGAATAAAAAATATAACAGTGGGAGTTTCTCTAACCGACAACCATCACTTAAGAGCTATGTGATGATACAGCATTTTGCCTCACGCTGGCAGGGCCGTCCTATACCTTGTCGGGGGCATAAAACCTAACTACTAAGTGGATCCACTATTATATGCTAAAAATCACTAAGGAATCATCTAAAAATGTATGACCCTTTTCTACTCATGATGGCTACATGGTTTATGGGGGCTATGAGTTGTCTGAACTCTCCCCCATATCAGTGCTCAATACTACTCCCAAAATATAACTAGCGCATATGTTTAAAAACATAACTCTTTCTGTAATTTGAGATAATTACTCAAAAAATAGCACAAAGGCTCTCTAGGAAAACAATGTTCCCTCACTTTCTTAATTGTGAAAGCATTTACTCTTTACCGAAAAACTAGCTTAGAGGCTCTATTGGAAATTGGTGTTTCCTTTCTTGTTTAAATGTGAAAACATTTGCTCTTTGGGAATACATAGTCCCATATACTCTTTTGAAGACATGAAATTCACTCTTTACTCTTTACTCAACTCAAACTCAAGTCTTAAAAACACGTTTAAAGCATTGGTAAAAGACTTTAGAAAAGACTCTAGGAACTCTCTAGACTTGGCTATTAACTTTTCTTGAATTTGAATTTATGAATTCAAGGTTATGATTCATGTTTATGGATGATATCATGATGTTTAGATGCACCTTAGAGTGTAGAAATCAACTAGAAAACACACGTACGTTTTAAAGGAACTCAAATGAAAAGAAGTGGGAAAGGGCGGAAGACATGGCTTCCCTGGCGCTCTGAGTGGCGCAGGGTACCATAGCTCAAACTTCAAAGCCTAGGTTGGCGCGCTCTGAGTGGAACAGTGCCTCAGAGCCCAAACTTCATAACCTATTTTGAGGCACACTGAGTGGCGCGGCGCCCCACCCCTTTTCCGCAGAATTTGCCGAATTTTCTTGGTCATTTTTCAACTCTAAACCCTCTAGATTTTAATGGTTCCTTCCCCTAATACTTAGATTCGAATACATAACCAAAATATGCAAGATGATACTCAAAAAAATCAAATTTCATGAATCTAACTCAAGAACTACTCAACAACTTCAACAATCAAGAACCCAATAGAAATTTCAACACAATCCATCAAGAACTCAATTTCTTATACTTTCAAGAACATAATTTCACTGAATTAAATCATGATTGGTGCGTGGGTGAACGAACCCAATGCTATGTGATCTCACATACCTCATAGGGATCAACCCTTGGTAAAACCCACAAGCTTAACTTCAAGAACACGACGAATCCTTGCTTCTTCTCCTCTTTTCTCCTCTCCTTTTCTCTTCTCTCTAAACCCTAACTTAATTATTATGAGTGTAAACTGAACCAATTCAGTTTAGACCCCAACCTAATTACTAAAAATGAATTTAATTAATTGGGTAGGGAAAAGACCATAATACCCTTCTAAATTCTGGTTTTGACTTTCCTTATCTAGACAACCCGACTTCTAATGGGCATATCTCCCTCATACGAACTTAAAATTGAGCAAATTCGGTGGAGTTGGAAAGATAATTCAAAGACCTATCCTACTGTATCTTGTAGAACACCTAACTCATCTTCTACTAGGATTTATGGTCGTTTGAAGTTGACCCAAAACTCATACTTCGCTTAACTTTGTCAAACTTTCCAAATTTGATTGTTTCCAAAAATAGGTTCTTTGTAATTCTTGTTTTTTTAAATAGCGAGGTGTTACACATACGTTCTTTTGATATCTTTTTTGTGATAGACAAAACTGGCACTAATTGAGTCACAATTTAACCAAAAATAAATTGATAGACTTATGTCACTATAAGTGAGTACTAATTTTCATTTGAAACATATCATAAAAACATTCTCACTCTATCTCAATTGTTTCAATCTTTCATATTTTTATCAACAATTAGCATTTGAAAGTGTCATAATATCATTATGTTCATATGATATCCTCCATATTGTATTATTACTAAACTTTGAAAATGAACTAGAAAAAAAAATCAAGATAAAGTATTTTCTATTTTCTCTTATATCATATTCAACCTTTGTGATTTTGTTGTAAGCAGTGGCAGATCCAGGATTTGATGGTCATGGGTGCTCAATTCCTTTAAGTAAGTTACTAGCCAATAAAGATTTATTTGTTGAAGCTTACTAATAAATTTTAGTTAGTAAATGAAGTAAAAAAACTGGAAAGTGAAAACACTACAAGGAAATATAAGCAAAAAATATGTGAAAAGGTATAAAAAGAAGTCAAAAACTATGAAGAAGCTTAGTTTGAATTTTTTTCAGCAAAGAGTTAAGAGGTTACACCAGGATTCGAACCCTCGGTGAGGGGCACAAACAATCTCAAAAATCAACTTTATGACCAAAGCAGTTGCTGGCTATTTCATTCAATGGGTGCTGGCAGATGTTTTATATACCTTTTTCCGCATTTTCTGTAAACATATACCAAAATTTCCGTCGAGGTCAATAGTTTCTCGAGCACCCACAACTCTATACGTGGTTCTGCCTTTGGTTGTAATGTATACCTTAAGCAATATGAAACCTCAATATTTGAATTTGTAATTATTCTCTATTTGGTATCTCCATTTGTCTATTTACTAATAGGAACTACTATTAGTATGTTATTGCATATTTAAAACAACTTTTCCTAAATTTGATCACTCTTTATTTTATGTAAATGGCCAAGATAGCTTTATTATATAGGGCAAACAACATAAATTTCACTAGTTTAGGAGATATTACATGCCATCCCGTGAGTTTTTGATATTACAATTCTTGACATATTTAGGTCTCCAATACATGTATCTTGGTGCATCACATGTATCTTGAATACATGCTAAGAAACTACATATAATTATCTCTCTATATATATACTAGCTTCTAGTTACACGTGCATCCCATATACATTTCCACCAGTCTACTTATTGGGAACTTCTAGCTTGGATTTTTTTATACGTATATTTTTAGGAGTAATTTTAATTTCTTTTATTTTCTTTCGGGATCAATTATATATCTATTTGCTAGAGGAAAAAAAATTCAAACTAATGGATGTTGTGTTTCTCTTATTTTCCATCTTATTTTTTCTCTTTTAATTTTAAAAAGTGTCAATTACGTTTTCGAACTACTTAAAAATACAATAAGTTTTCCTCCCTTTTGTTTTACACATTTTGAGTCACCTTGCTAAGTGTATATTTGTATCTAAAATGATATGGGGGGATATAATGTATCGTCAAATAGTTTAATGTGATGTTTTAAGAGTTAACCAATTTTTTAATATGTTTTTGAAGTATTTTAAGTTGTTAAATTTTAAATATTTAATTTTTTAAATTATTGTGATATATAGTACCTGTAATTTTAAATTAATATATGTTATTGTCTTTGTCGCAATTTATGCGGAATATGTAAAATTTTGAGAGTCAATCAAATTCCTTTATATATATATATATATATATATATGCCACCTTAAAAGCATGAACTCCCAAACTTCTATGTTGAATTATTATAATACTCCCAAATAATATACTACCTTAAAAGCATGAACTCCCAAACTTCAATGTTGAATTACTATAATACCTCCAAATAAAAAAACTCAAATTGTTTCATATATTTATTTATTTAATTGTATTATATTAAAAGTAGATACCTTTTCAAATTAAAGAGTTCTGACTTTTCCAATGAGTTGTGTCTTTTTCAAAGGGTTATGACTTTTTGAGGGTTTGTGACATTTTCGATGTGTTGCGACTTTTTCGAAGGGTAGTATTTTTTTAAAGGGTTGTGTATTTTTCAAAGGGTTGTGCCTTTTCCGATGAGTTGTGACTTTTTTTTAAAGGGTTGTGACTTTTCTGATGAGTAGTGAATTTTTCGAAAGGTTGTGACTTTTATAATAAGGTACTGATTGATACTACTATTTCTTAGCTATAAATAGAAGGTGTTTCCTCTAACTTTTAATCTATGATTTTTAAGTTTTCTACTCTTCTTCTTCTTAAAAAATCTCAAATGTTATTTGCAACAATTGATTAAGGTCAAAATTCAATGAAATTTGAGGTACCACATAAGAAAGAGTTGGTGAACAAATTGTAAAAAATCATTCATCAATTCACACTCATAATTTCCTATTACAATTTTCATCACATACATACCTATTACAATTTTCATCACATACATACTTCAATATTATTTATATCATTTTAGAACATTTATACCCTTTTAGTTATCCTATATATTTTATTTATTAATAAAATAATTATTTACTACAAATAGTCACAACAATTTAAACCTTAATGTTTCTTCGATCATTAATCACAACCATTCACTTCTTATAAATTCTTGGGGAATTCTTTTATGAGACAATTTGAGATCATTAAAAATTTCATAAATGATTAATCCCCAATTCGTTGATATGATTTGCCGAAGTTCATAGCATGTAAATTTAGGTATTTTCTTTCTGTTAAATAAGAAAAAAAAAAAGAACCGAGAAATGTGCAATTATGAGTGCTTTGTTTCACACAAAACACTTCTATATATAGTGCGCCCGAGTTTTCATCTCATTTTTTGTTTTGTTTCTTCAATTAATTTCTTTTGTGTTTTCATTGGAGAAAGAATTTTATAAATAATGTTCACATAATGAGTGAATAGTGATGAATACACACATTGTGAATTATTTTTTCTAATAAAATTAATAGATCAATCTGTGGTAGAGAAAATAATAATAAACAAATACAAAAATGGCTCATGATCTTCTTTGTTTTTCCATTTTTTTTTATTCTTTTACTCTCAAACGAAGGAGTTTCTTCCTAATTTTTCTAAAATAACGTACATCAATGTAGTTCATTGAATTATTACTTTTGATGTTATGTCCATTAATTCAAAAATAGATTTTGACCTTTTCTTATAATATGATAATAGCCAGCATAATAAATTTTTCTAATAGATATGTAAGTAAAAATGAATGGAGAAAGTAAAGTATTGTTGGGAAGATATTTCAATCAAATGGAACACTAGAATGAATATAACATGAACATATATTTTCGTCTTCCTTCTTCATTGGCTATGAATTGTGTTCCATATATTATTTCTTTTTTATATGTATTTATATTGAGTATAAAATTTTTAACTATGGATTTCCTATTACTTTTGTTCATTTTAATCTAGGAAAATGTTATGTCACAAGATACACTCCTTGCTAGATATATAAAAATAGATAAGAAAATATTAATTGATCATAAAATGATCTTAAATTAAATTAAAGATTCTATAAATAATACTTTAAATTTTATTCATCTATCAATTGTTTTATTGAAAAAGTTTAATTCTTTATATCACGATACAACTTCTATAATATATCAGACACTTTCATTAGACAACAACTATATGAAATATTTTTCACCATATGTGATGTTGTTCATATATTAACATTAAATTATGCTACTGAAATATATATATATATATATATATATATATGTGTGTGTGTGTGTGTGTGTGTAAAATTTTGCAAATTGAAATAACTAGGAAGGAGTTAATAATTGGAAATAGTCGTTTTTGGAAAGAATGAAAATCTTGAAATTTTGTTAAGCTAGAATAAGTTGAGTTTTGGTCAACTTCAAATGGCCATAACTCCTAGATCAGGATGATTTATGTGTAATTCCAGATATGGTAAGAAATCTCTTACAATAATCTTTCCAACGCTGCCGAGTTTGCGTGATTCCGAGTTCGTATGAGTGAGATATGCCCTTTGGAAGTTGGGTTGTTCAAATAAGGAAAGTCTAAACCGGATTTTGGAAAGGTGTTTTAGTCTTTTCCTTATCAATTGTTTTAATTCATTTTTAGGAGTTTATTTGGGGTAAAGTCATATTTTAGTCAGTTTAGAAAAGTTGGAGTTCACTCTAGGGCTTGGAGAAAAATAGAAAAGAGGAGAAAGGAGAAAGAAATCAAGAATCGTCAAGATCGTTCGAGTTTAGCTTGTGGATTTCGTCAAGGGGTGATCCCTACGAGGTATGTGAGATCACGTAGCATTGGGTTAGTTCACCAATGCGCCAAATCATGTTTTATTTTAGCGGATTAGGTCTTTGAAAGTCTGGGAATTGAATTATTGATGGGTTTGTTAAAGTTCGTTTGAATTCTTGATTCGTTGAAATTGTTGAGGAGTTGTTTGATCCTAATTCATGTAATTAGTTGTGATTTCAAATAGAATCTGATGTATTTGGATGGTTTAGTCAATTCTAAATGTTTGGGGAAAGAACCATTGAAGTTTAGAGGGTTTAGAGATGAAAAACGAGCAAGAAAAGTCGTCAAACACCTGGGGAAAAGCGTGGTGCGTCACGCCAGCCAGCGCACCCCAAAAGTTTATGAATTTTAACCCTTGGGGAGCCACGTCAGCCAGCACACCACAGACCACTCTTTGAATTTTGAGGGCTGGCGCCCCGCGCCTCTCAAAACACCGGGGACGCTAGTTCTCCCTATTCGTCCCCCATCTTTTCATACTTGTTCCTTAGCAATGTACCTATGTTTCTTAGTTGATTCCAACACTCTTAGATATATATAAAAATCATGAAATAATCCATCAACATGAGATCATGAACCTTGAATCCATACTTCAATTCAAGGAAAGTTAAGAGTCAAGTCTAGAAGTCAAGAAGCAAGTCAAAGAGAAATTTATAAAGTTGTCAAAAGTCTTTCACAAACATTTTAACTTTGTTTTAAGACTTAAGTTTCACGTTAAGTAAAGAGTAAAGATTTGAGTTCATTTCTCCAAAAGCTATAAGGGAACTAAGTATTCCTAAGAGTTTAAAATGTTTTCACATTTTAACAAGAAAGGGAAACACTGATTTCCAAGAGAGCTTTTAAGCTAAAGTTTTGAGTAATTATCTCAAACAAAAGAAAGAAGTTTTGATTTAAATTGTATGAGCTAAGTATATTTTCGGAGTAGTATTGAGCCTGTATATGGGGATGTGAGTTCATATTAACTCAAGTCTCCATAAACCATGTATCCATCATGGTAGTAAAGTATCATACTTTTTAGATGACTCCTTAAGATGCTTTTAGCATAGACTAGTGGATCCACTTAGTTTAGGCATTCTATATGTTGGCAAAGTATAGGACAATTCTAGCAGCGTGGGCAAGACACTGTATCACCACTTAGGCTCATAGCGGTGGTTGTCGATAAGAGAATCTTCCACAGAAACTATATTACTTTATTATATGAGTAAAGATGAGTTTGTTATTGCATTTTCTTTAACGAACTATGTTGGTTTCTACTATTTTAAAGGCTTTCTATATATTGCATTTGTTTTATTGCTTTATATTGAGTTAAGTTATTCAGGAGTTGAATGAAGCCAAGGTGAATATTTCTTTCAGATTCTTTTCAAGCTTAAGTTATGTTTAGCATTCCAATTCGCATACTCATACATTCAATGTACTGATGCGAGTAGGCTTGCATATTATTACGATGTAGACACTGTTAACCAGGATCATCACCCAGCGTCTCGTTGATCTAGTTGAGCACTTAGAGTCAGTTGGTGTGACTCTTTGCATTCCAAAGGAGTCATTTTACTTTTCTTTCAGTATTTCATTGTTAGGATGATCGGGGGTCTTGTCCCAACATCCCTTTTTGATTTAGAGGCTTCATAGACAGTCAGACAATTAGTAGTTCAATTGTCTTTACATTATCATTTTATATGTTAAGACTTGAGTTGCCATTTTGGCCAAGTTGAATGTTGACTTTTAAACATTCTAAGTTATTTTATTAAACCATTGAGTAAGTGCATTTGATCATTGTAATAATTCTTAGAGTCTTCCGCTGAGTAAGTAAGCCATAATTCTTAGAGTCTTCCGCTGAGTAAGTAAGCTAGGCCAAGGGTTCGCTTAGGGCGAACAATGGTTCTCATGTGCTAGCCACATCCAGGGTGTAGGCTCGGGGCGTGAAAAACTTGGTATTAGAGCCCAGAGTTCAAGAGTCCTAGGGAGTCTATGAAGCTGTGTCAGTAGAATCCTAGTTATCGGTGTGAAGTGCGCCACATCTATAATTAGGAGGCTGCGACAGTTAGGAAAATTTTCTCACTTCTTTCACACTCATTTCGTGCATTAGAGTTTGATCTCTGAAAACTTACTTTCTAATTCACGCTTGCACATATTATTCAGTTAATCATGCCTCCAAGGAGAGTTGTCAGAGATCGTCCTTCTAGGCGTAATGTTGAGGAGAAAAAGTTACCAAGTGCACCTAAAGTGCAACCTCAAGGGGAAGTCACTAATGTTGAATTCAGGGAAGCAATTAGGATGGTAAGTCAAGCTGTGACCAATTAGGTTAGGCAACAGAGAGGAGCTAGTCAAGAAGTGACTGATACTTCGAGGATCCGAGAGTTCTTGAGTATGAATCCTCTAAGTTTCACGGGTTCAAGCACTACTGAGGATCTAAAGAACTTTATTGAGGAACTGAAGATGGTACTTGAGGTTATGCATGTTGCCGATACTGAGTGAGTTGAAATAGCTGCATATTAATAAAAGAATGTTGCTAGGACTTGGTTTGACCAATGGAAAGAGGGTAGAGATGAGGATGCACCACCTGCGAGGTAGGCTTGTTTTGAGAAGACTTTCTTAGAGCGTTTCTTCCCTCGAGAACTAAAAGAGGCTTAAGGTACGAGAATTTCTTACCCTTAAGCAGAATTCCTTGAGTGTTCATGAGTATGGGTTGAAGGTCACCCAGCTATCCCGTTATGCTCCGGAGATGGTTGTGGATATGAGGAGTAGAATGAGTCTGTTTGTGGCTGGGTTGTCCCGTCTATCAAGCAAAGAGGGAAGGGCAGCGATGCTAATTGGGGATATGAATATATCGAGGTTAATGGTATATGTGCAACAGGTTGAGGAAGAGAAGCTGAGGGATAGGGAGGAATTCAGAAATATGAAAACTAAGACAGGGAATGAGTCCGGGCAGCAAAAAAGTAATGTGAACAGTTCGTCCTTTCAGCAAAAGCAAAAGGGACTTGCTTTATCATTTGCTAGTGCACCTGAACCCAGAAACAAAAGTGAGTATAATGGTCAGAATTCATAGAACTTCAGAGCTAGACCTGCACAGTCTCAGGGTAGTGTGGCACAAGTAGGTAACTGGCTCCTGCATGTGCTAGGTATGGTAGAACCCACCCAGCTAAATGTCGTGATGGCCAGTCAGGTTGCTTCAAGAGTGGACAAGAGGGACACTTCATGAAAGAGTGCCCTAAGAACCGACAAGGTAGTGTGAGTCAGGGCAATAGAGCCCAGTCTTCATCATTTTCTCCACCAGACAGGGCTGCACCTAGAGGAGCTAATTTCGATACTGGCGAAGAACAAATCGTCTTTATGCGATCACTAGTCTCCAAGAGCAAGAGAACTCTCCAGATATTCTCACTAGTATGATCAAAGTATTTACATTTGATGTTTATGCTTTACTTGACCCAAGAGCAAGTTTATCTTTTGTAACCCCTTATGTTGCAAATAACTTTGATGTTATTCCTGAGAAAATCTGTGAACCCTTTTGTGTTTCTACACCTATTGGGGAATCTATTCTAGCTGAGAGATTTTATCTTGATTGTGTCATTTCCATCAATCACAAAGACACAATGGCTGATTTAATTGAGTTAGACATGGTAGATTTTGACGTTATTCTAGGTATAGACTGGCTTCATGCCTGTTATGCCTCCATTGATTGTAGAACTCGAGTTGTTAAGTTCCAAATTCCTAATGAGCCAATCTTAGAGTGAAAAAGTAGTTTAGCAGTGCCCAAGGGTCGTTTTATTTCGTACCTTAAGGCAAGAAAGTTAGTTTACAAGGGGTGTGTCTATCACTTAGTCTGAGTTAATGACTCTAGTGCTGAGATACCTCCCATTTAGTTAGTTCATATAGTAAAAGAGTTTCCAAAAGTCTTTCCAGATGATTTACCCGAAGTCCCTCTTGAGAGAGAGATAGACTTCAACATATATATTCTTCTTGATAATCGTCGTATATATATTCTGCCATATAGAGTGGCACTAGCAGAGTTGAAAGAGCTTAAAGAGAAGTTGAAAGATCTGCTAGATAAGGGTTTCATTCAACCAAGTGTCTCACCTTTGGGTGCTCCGGTCATATTTGTGAGAAAGAAAGAAGGTTCCCTTAGGATGTGTATATATTACTACCAATTAAATAATGTTACCATCAAGAATAAGTATCCTCTTCCGAGAATTGATGATCTTTTCGATTAGCTTCAAGGTGCCTCTTGTTTTCCTAAGATAAACCTCAGATCTGGCTACCATCAGTTGAAAGTAAGGGAGTGTGATATTCCTAAGACAGCATTCAGGACCCGTTATAGTCATTATGAGTTTTTGGTCATGTCGTTTAACTTAACCAATGCACCCGCATCGTTCATGGACCTTATGAATAAAGTATTCAAGCCGTATTTGGATATGTTTGTTATCGTTTTCATTGATGACATTCTAATCTATTCGAGGAATGAGGAAGATCATGCTAGCCATAGTTCTTCAGACTTTGAAAGATAAGGAGTTATATGCTAAGTTCTCTAAATGTGAGTTTTGGCTTGAGTTTGTGGCATTTTTGGTCTACATAGTTTCCAGTGATGGAATTAGAGTTGATACCCAAAAGATAGACGCAGTGCAGAGTTGGCCTAGACCCATATCTCCAACTGATATTAGGAGTTTCTTAGGTTTGGCTAGCTATTATAGAAGGTTCGTAGAGAGGTTCTCATCTATTTCATCCCTTTTGACCAAGTTGACTTAGAAGACAGTGAAGTTTCAATGGTTTGAAACTTGTGAGAAAGGCTTTCAAGAATCGAAAAAAAGATTGACTATTGCCCCAGTTTTGACCTTACCAGAAGATACTCAAGGTTTTGTGGTGTATTGTGATGCATCTAGAGTTGGTTTGGGTTGCGTGTTAGTGCAGAATGACAAGCTTATAGCTTATGCCTCCTGACAGTTGAAAATTCATGAGAAAAATTACTCAACCCATGACTTAGAGTAGGCTGATGTAGTATTTGCTTTGAAGATATGATGTCATTATTTATATGGTGTTCATGTTGATGTATTCACTAATCACAAGAGTCTTCACTATGTGTTTACTTAGAAAGAGCTTAATCTCAGACAAAGGAGGTGGTTGGAATTACTTAAGGATTATGACATGAGTATTCTTTATCACCCAGGTAAGGCTAATGTGGTTGTGATGCTTTAAGCAGGTTGTCTATGAGTAGTACCGTCCATGTTAAAAAAGAAAAGAGAGAGTTAGCGAGAGATGTACATAGACTTGCACCCTTAGGATTTCGACTAATGGATTCCACAGAAGAAGGAGCTGTGGTAATGAATGGGGCTGAATCTTCATTAGTGTCAGAAGTGAAAGAAAAGCAAGACCAAAATCCTATTTTTCTTGAATTGAAGACAAACATTCATAAGCAAAAAGTATTAGCTTTTGAACAAGAAGGAGATGGTGTATTAATATATCAAGATAGATTGTATGTACTAATGGTGGATGGACTCCAAGAGAAGATCATAGAGGAAGCTCATAGCTCAAGATATTTCATTTATTTGGGTTCCACAAAGATGTATCGGGATTTGAGAGAAGTCTATTGGTAGAGTAGCATGAAGAAGGGCATTGTAGAATTTGTCGCCAAGTGTCCGAATTGCCAACAAGTTAAAGTAGAGCATCAAAGGCCCGACAGTTTAGCTTAGAGTATAGAACTTCCAGAATGGAAGTGGGAGATGATTAATATGGATTTCATCACTAGTTTACCAAGGTCTCGCAGGCAGCATGATTTTATTTGGGTGATTGTCGACAGAACGACAAAATCAGCACACTTTTTGCCGATAAAGACCACCCATACAACAGAGGACTATGCCAAATTGTATATTTAAGAAGTGCTTAGACTTCATGGAGTTCTAATCTCCATTATTTCAGATAGATGTGCGCAATTTACTGTACATTTTTGGAAGTCATTCCAAAAAGGCTTGGGTTCAAAGGTGAACTTAAGTACTGCCTTTCATCCTCAGATAGATGGGCAAGCAGAGTGCACTATTCAGACCTTAGAGGATATGTTGAGGGATTGTGTGATTGATTTCAAAGGTAATTGGGATGATCACCTACCTCTCATTGAGTTCGCTTATAACAATAGTTACTACTGTAGCATCTAAATGACTCCTTATGAAGCTCTTTATCGGAGAACATGCAGATCTCCTATTGGATGGTTTGAAGTTGGTGAAGTAGGGTTGATAGGACCAGATTTATTTCATCAAGCTATGGAGAAGGTGAAAGTGATTCAAGAGAGGTATAAAACAGCGCAGAGTTGCCAGCAATTCTACACTGATGTTAGGAGGAGGGAGTTAGAGTTTAAAGTAGATGATTGGGTATACTTGAATGTTTCACCCATGAAAGGTGTTATGAGATTTGGTAAGAGGGGGAAGCTTTGTCCCTGGTATATTTGCCCTTACAGAATATCAAAAAGGGTAGGTAGTGTAGCTTATGACTTGTAGCTACCACAAGAGTTTGTCGCGGTTCATTCGGTCTTTCACATCTCCATGTTGAAGAAGTGCATGGGTGATACTTCATTGATCATACCAACTAAAGACATTAGCATCAAGGATAACTTATCTTATAAGGAGGGTCCAAATTTTAGATCGCTAAGTTAGCAAGTTTAGGACCAAGGAAGTAGCATCAGTCAAAGTTCTTTGGAGGAACCAATTTGTTGAGGAAGCTACTTGAGAAGCTGAGCATGATATGAACAAGAGATATCAACATCTCTTCGAATTCAGAGAAATTCCAGATCAAGGTACTAATTCTGTTCTTAGTACTCTTTAACTTATGAGATTGCATGTTGCGTTTTCATTGCTTGTTGGACGTTTGAGCTGAATATTAGATATTAAACCATTAGCCTAGTAAGAGTAATCTCTTTCAAGGATGAATGTTCCCAATGGGGAGATATTGTAACATCTTGCAAATTGAAATACCTAGGAAGGAGTTAATAGCTGGAAATAGTCATTTTTGGAAATAATGAAAATCTTGAAATTTTGTTAAGTTAGAATAAGTTGAGTTTTGGATAAATTCAAACGACCATAACTCCTAGATCAGGATGAGTTAGGTGTAATTACAGATATGGTAGGAAATCTCTTGGAATAAGCTTTCCAACGCCGCCCAGTTTTCTTGATTCCGAGTTCGTATATGTGAGATATGTCTTTTGGAAGTTGGGTTGTTCGAATAAGAAAAGTCTAAACCGGATTTTGGAAGGGCGTTTTAGTCCTTTCCTTACCAATTGTTTTAATTTGTTTTTAGGAGTTTATTTGGGTTAAAATCAAATTTTAGTCAGTTTAGAAAAGTTGGAGTTCACGCTAGGGCTTGGAGAAAAAGAGAAAAGAGGAGAAAGGAGAAGAGAAATCAAGAATCATCAAGATCGTTCGAGTTTAGCTTGTGGATTTCGTCAAGGGGTGATCCCTACGAGGTTTGTGAGATCATATAGCGTTGGGTTCATTCACCCACACACCAAATCATGTTTTATTTCAGCGAATTAAGTCTTTGAAAGTTTAGAAATTGAATTTTTTATGGGTTTGTTTAAGTTCCTTTGAATTCTTGATCCGTTGAAATTGTTGAGTTGTTTGATCCTACTGCATGTAATTAGTTATGATTTCTAGTAGAATCTGATGTACTTGGATTGTTTAGTCGATTCTAAATGTTTGGGGAAAGAACCATTGAAGTTTAGAGGGTTTAGAGATGAAAACGAGCAAGAAAAGTCATCAAACACGTGGGGAAAAGGGTGGGCAATCACGCAAGCCAGCGAGCCCCAAAAGGGTTTCTGAATATTAACCCTTGGAGCGCTGCACCAGCCAGTGTGCCCCAGACCAGTGTTTGAATTTTGAGGGCTAGCGCCCCACGCCTCTCAGAGTACCAGAGACGCCAGTTCTCCCCATTCGTCCCCCATCTTTACGTACTTGTTCCTTCGCAATGTACCTATGTTTCTTAGTTGATTCCAACACTCTTAGGTACATCTAAACATCATGAAGTCATCCATAAATATGAGATCATGAACCTTGAATCCATACTTCAATTCAAGGAAAGTTAAGAGTCAAGTCTAGAAGTCAAGAAGCAAGTCAAAGAGAAGTTTATAAAGTTTTCAAAAGTCTTTCACAAACATTTTAACTTTGTTTTAAGACTTAAGTTCCAATTTAAGTAAAGAGTAAATATTTGAGTTCATTTCTCCAAAATTTATAAGGGAACTAAGTATTCACAAGATTTTAAAATGTTTTTACATTTTAACAAGAAAGGGAAACACCGATTTCCAAGAAAGCTTTTATGCTAAAGGTTTGAGTAATTATCTCAAACAAAAGAAAGAAGTTTTGATTTAAATTGTATGAGCTAAGTATATTTTGGGAGTAGTACTGAGCAGCGATATGGGGATACAAGTTCATATTAACTCAAGTCTCCATAAACCATGTAGCCATCATGTGTAGTAAAGGATTATACTTTTTAGATGACTCATTGTGATGCTTTTAGCATAGACTGGTGGATCCACTTAGTTAAGGCGTTCTATATGTTGGCAAAGTATACGACAGTTCTAGCAGCGTAGGCAAGTAGTTGTATCACCACTTAGGCTCATAGTGGTGATTGTCGGTTAGAGAATCTCCCACAAAAACTATACTTTATTATATGAGTATAATTGAGTTTGTTATTGCATATGTTTTAACGAACTAAGTTGTTTTCTACTGTTTTAAAGGCTTCCTATATATTTCATATGTTTTATTGCTTTATATTGAGTTAAGTTATTCAGGAGTTGAGTAAAACCAAGGTAAGTGTTTCTTTCAGATTCTTTTCAAGCTTAAATTATGCTTAGCATTCTAACTCGCATACTCATGCATTCAATGTACTGATGCCAGTTGGCCTGCATCTTTTTATGATGCAGACACGGGTAACCGGGATTATCACCCAGAGCCTCATTGATCCAATTAATCACTCAGAGTCAGTTGTTGAGCCTCCTTGCATTCCGGAGGAGTCCTTTTACTTTGCTTTCAGTATTTCATTGTTAGTATGATCGGGGGTCTTGTCCCGACATCCCACTTTATTTTAGAGGCTTCATAGATAGTGAGACAGTTAGTAGTTCAGTTGTCTTTACATTATCATTTCATATGTTAAGACTTGAGTTTCCATTTTGACCAAGTTGAATGTTGAGTTTTAAACATTATTTTATTAAACCATTGAGTAAGTGCATTTGATCATTGTAATAATGCTTAAAGTCTTCCGCTGAGTAAGTATGCCAGACTAAGGGTTCATTTGGGACCAACTATGGTTCTTGAGTGCCAGCCACGTTCGGGCTATAGGCTTTGGATATATATATATATATATATATATATATATATATATATATATATACATACAAAATAAAGAATTGGTCAAGCTAAATATTGGACACACAATATAATAACATTTCACTGTAACAACCTAATTCTTTTAAACTTATTTTTGATGTAATATTTTTTTATCTTTATAACATTCTACTTATATCAATGTAGACATCCACTATAGAAGTGCACCTTTTTGTAAAATTACTTCTTTATGATAGTCTTATTCAATTATTAACCGAGTAAAAATATTTTCTAACAATATATATATATTACGTATAAAGACAAATTATTGAAATATTTTTGGTAATCGTTTGTTAGTGTCATGCACATACTATATTTCAAGCATGAATATTTAAGAGAAAAATTATACTTGAATGATGTCCATCATTTATTTTCATAACCTTAAAACGAAAAGCTATTGGTGACAGTTTTCATATTGATATTTTTTTTTTCTATTTTGTTGGTTAAATTTGTTTACAAAATTGAGTGAAGGAAAAATACTACTAAAGAAATGTTACCTTCTCCCGATATTTAAACTTTGAATGTATTTCGAAATGTTTCCATGATATCTGGTCATTTTGATCTTAAAAGCAAGTAATTCTATGACAATCTGTATTAATCATTTAAAAGTACTTTTTCTATGTTCTATATATTATAATCATTTACTAAAAAGGTTTAATTTAGTAATATCAATTCCATTTTACAACATCGTATACTATATGATACGATACATACGTGCAACGCACGTGCCGTGAAGCTAATATATATATATATATATATATATATATATATGCTTTTTAATACGGCACAAGTGAAATTTTGTAAGTCAATTAAATTTTAATGTGATTTTTTTTAAAAAAAATCATAAATTGTTATTTATTATTATAATTTAAAATATAAATTTTTAAAATTTTAGATACCTAACAATTAACATACAAAGATTTGTAGGTAAAATAAAAAATATGCATGTTTTAAATGAATAGGCCTACAAAGTTAAATAAAGTACTATAGATTGATCACACTAATCGTAAATGAGGATGATTGAATAATTGTATGCCATGAATCGTGACTTGATTGCATTATTATGAGAATGTACATTGTGAATGTGATTGTGACTTATTGAATGGATCGGGTATTACGTTTCGACCCAGTAACTAGGATCGGTTGCCATGTACCGACATAAACATTGGAATGGGTGTCACGATCCGACACACTAACTTGGATCGGGTACCACGTACCAGTACACTAACAATTTGGGTGTGGGTTCCATGAGATGACCGTTGACTAGTCATATTGATGTATTTCTAAGAATGTGGAATTTGTTCATTGAACTTGAATTGATAACTAGTTGGTGTGCAATATATGGATATATGTGTGGGTTGCAGTGTTGTAAATTAGTTAGATATATTTGTTTGGGTAACGGATTGGGAATGGTTAGGTTCCAATCGGGAGGTGGTACTGTAAGTAGAGACCAAGGGTCCCGGTGTCCTTACGTGTTACCCTTTGAGGGTGGTATTGAGTATTGTCATTGAGAGTATGGGTGGTGTTACGTTGTGTTGTCGAACGGACAGGCACTATCCGGTAGGGGGTTAATATTGAACGATTAAGAAGCCTTGATAGGACGTTCTATGGGGTCAAGTGTTGAGTGGTGAGGTGGAATAAGGAAGGATTATATCGTGAGTGGTTGGTCAGATAGGTAATGATAAAAACCTAGAATTGGTAAGGGGCAGGATAAATATAAAGGTGGAGAAACGAATAGTCTTGTTACATGTTTTTCATTGGTCGATTTCTTATATTATACGGTGGGTATCAGGTTGACCGATGATGCCTACCACTACATGTGTTTTGTAATGATACTACTCTTGCTATGACTTTTGACATAGTCATGATGCAGGTTCGATGATGTTTCGTATGTGAAGATAAAGGAAGTCTCCAACAACTTCTATTTTTCTTCCATGTGGTGAGAGTTGTGTCATTTACATTTTGTTGTGTCTTGTATTCTTAGTAGCTCTTGTACCTGTTTAGACTAGATTCCTGGGGTGTTAATTAATTTACAAGTCTTAACTCGAATTGTCTACAACTTTAATTTATAAAAATCTCCATGACATTGTTTTTATCTTAGTTTTCTTAATCTTCCGCATGTGTTAGAGTAGGTGCCTGCACGGCCTGGTGGGTTAGATCTTGACATGAACCCATGTGGTCATCCATGAAAAAACTAAAAAATATAAAGTTGCAGCTTAACACCATCCGGAGAAATTAATTGGCAAATAGATTTAGTACCTCATGACTCAAGCTTCTCTCATTCTCACTTCTAATATATACTAAAATATACATATAATTTTTCAAATACACTTTAAGGGTATGTTTGGTAGGAAGGAAAATATTTTCCTAGATAACAAGTGTATTTCTAACTTATTTTCTCATGTTTGGTTGGTGAGTAGAAAATATTTTCTGAAAAATATATTTTTGGCTTGAGACTAAAAAATACTTTTTAGGAAAATAATTTCTGATCAGAAAATAAACCCCGATAATTGATCTAGGACCCATCCTTGACACCCAAACTGGGACAAGACCCCGATGACCATTCCAAAATCCAGTGGTGAGATCTAAACCAAACTTTCGACACAGGAAATTTTTTTTCAAAAAAAAAAAATTTGACGAGGTCGCAGGGTGGGGGGCATAAAAAATAAATTTTAGTAAAATTTTGAAATATTTTTCAAAAATAATTTTTAAAATTTTTTTATTGGGGCTGCCGGGGGTGGGGTACTAGGGGTGGGTAAGGTGGGGGTGGCATATCTTTTTTTAAAAAAATTTTTTTGTAAAAAATTGGCAGGAGTGGCCTGGGTAGGGGTGGCGCGGAGGTAGGCGTAGGGGTGGTGTGGCGTAAAAAATAAAAATTAAATTAAATTTGAAATACTTCACGAAAATAATTTTTTTTTTTTAAAAAAAGTTGATGGGGATGACGGGGTAGGGGGTGGCCTTGGTGGGGCGGGTGGGGGTAGGGATGATAGAGGTTGGGTGAGGAAAAAAAGCTTAAAATTTGAAACATTTTTTAAAAATAATTATTTTTAATCTTTTTTTTTTTTTTTTTTTTTTTTTTTTTTTTGAATGGAGAGGGTCGGCTTTGGGGTATGGGTAGGGTAAGAAAAAAATTAAAGGATGAAGTAGAGTTTTGGAAAATGTTTTCCTTCATTTTGGAAGGGAAGTCATATTCCATAAATTTGAGAAAAATGAGTTGATTCAGAAAATATTTTCCAAACATTTTAAACCAAACAAACATGAAACATTGGAAAATGTTTTCTTCCATACCAAACACACCCTTAATCTTAGCTACCTTTTTCCTATACTTTAGTCTGCATTTTTAACTACGCTTAGCTACCTACTCCGACTTAGTATATTTTTGGAGTATTATATTATTTCAATGAAAGTTTTCTGAAGTTAGAAATTAAATAGGAAAATAGGAAAGTGACTCGTATAAATGGAATTTGTTTGACAATTCAATGTTTATATTGACTAGGCTTAGCTACCTACTTTGATTTGTTTATTATTTCCAATGGACATTGTTGTCATGTTTTTTCTTCTATTTAGCAGTTCACACCTATACTTGCATTTGGTTTATAAATTAGACATGTCTGTCGGTTATTCACTTTCATGCAAACAGGATTGCCATTTCGAAAATTTGCCCATTATACTTCATTTTTCTCTATTAATATTTCAGAAACAACATGAAAATGATTTTAAATCATGAAATGATGTTGATTATGAACGTAATTTAAAAAGAAACTAATTATATTAATTTTATTTGTGGATTCACATGAATCCAATAAAATTTGTATATATTTTAAAATTATACTAGATATTATAATTATTTAATTATGAACGTAGTTATGAAGTTGTTATAACAATATAAACTTAATATTTGGAAATCGTTTTTGATTAAGTATACATGAATTTGGGAATAAAATACTTTAAAGACGATACTAATCGTACCTTATCGAGTTACAAGCACTTGAAACACACCATCAAGTGCTTCTTAGTTTGCCTATGGAATTTGTATGACTGACCTCCTCGTTTGTCGTAAGAAGTTGGAAAACTACATATTCGAGAGTAACATATGTGTTTTCATTTATGTGACATAGTTTAATTAGATAAGAAATCTAAAAGAGAAAAGAAAAACTTTATGAATTTGTAGTCTTAAACTTGTGATGAGATTTCTAAAATAAAGGAGAAGTTTCAAATTAAAATAGTTTTTTTAAAATTTTTTTTTTTTTAAATGGACTAATAAGTAATACTTTAGTGGTATCAATTAGTTTGTCTTACTTTTCTTTTAAATCCATTTAAAATAGAATATCTCTTTTCTTTTTTACAACATTTGGTGTGATGGATAAAGAAAAATAATATTAAGATAAGTTTTTAGTATGTAATGTTGTGACCCCACAAGATGACTTGGAGGACACATCAGCAGCCACTGTGGACACACACTTAGCAGGAGAGTGGGGTTTAGAAAAGAAGTAAACGCGTGAGAACCCCTTCAACAAGGCTAACTAATTTCGTAGTGGGAAATGGGTGACGAGAACGTGGACAAGGGGGAAGAAAGTGCAGTTCGTGAAGTGCTAGATTTGATAAATAGCAAAGGTAGGCATCTGAATTAGTTAGGCAATTGTAATTTCAATTTGGACATCTAATATCTTTGTTTCTCTGTTTTCTCATCTCCTTCCTTCTTTCCTTGTTACTGTTCCATTAATATTTCCTTTTTGATCTTGTATTTTAGTTAATGTTATAATACAAGCCACCTTTATTTGCAATTTGTTTTTCCAGTTTGTTGCAGTACCCCTCAATTCTTTGCTTGGTTACAAATTATGGGATAACTTATCCTAAGGTTAATAATTATGACTGGAATAAGTTATCCCTACTTGTGGGTGGAATACTAATCCTGAGATAACTTGTCTTGGGATAAAAATGTAAAATAACATACGTACCCCCTAAAACTCTCTTTTTATAAACAATCTTAGAGAGTATTTTTTTTTTATAAACAAACAACTTATTTTTAGAAATTATGTCATGCATATTTGACAAACCAAACAACCAATAAAAAATAGTCTCAACATAATTAATTTCATCATAACTTATCCCAACATGATTAATCCCAACATAACTTGTCTTCAAATCAAACGACCCCAATTCTAACTTTGTATGTTACATCTTTAAGGCCACAATATTAAATGAGATTTTGATATATTCCACATATCTATATGGTGGAAAGACCACAAAATTTAATTTTTTTTACCTTTTAACTTATGTATCAAGTCATTAAGAGACAAACTTATTGGAAGGGAAAAGCTATCTACTAGTACATATGAAATATAGGAAATATATGCAACCAGTGAACTCATTCGTACGTACTTTGCGCGATCCTAAAAAAAACGAATAATTCATTAAATACACTACAAATAGAAGAGGTCATTTATATATAACAAGGTTTGTATCTAATATATATTTAATATTTATGAATCTAAGTCAAAATTTTCTAAATATTTTTTAAGAGTTTCTCTTTACATAAAAAATATATAAAATAAAACAATTACACCTTTTTATAAATGTGCACAGGTACAATTTGAATCCATAGCGAAAAAACACAATATTTATTGTAGCAATTTATAATTATTTAAAAATAAATAACATAAATATACTATTATTTAAAGTAAAAAATAA
Source organism: Solanum bulbocastanum (assembly GCA_037074985.1). NCBI lineage: Eukaryota > Viridiplantae > Streptophyta > Magnoliopsida > Solanales > Solanaceae > Solanum > Solanum bulbocastanum. The sequence goes on along the minus strand of CM073603.1, from coordinate 22,474,145 downwards.
ACAACACTGGAAATTCTAGAGTTACAACAACCAGAAATTCATATAAAAATTAAACTTAAGAGGTATGTACCACATAGACACATAAGAAAAAAAAGAAATAATGTAATACAAATATCATTACGATTTTAATCATTAAAAAGGTAGAAGAAAAAACGAAATCAATACATAACGTCTAAGCTTTTGTTGATAACAACTTCACAAGCCTATAACTATTTGAGAGTTTTCTTCTTCTTTTTTCGAGTCAAACACAAGCATGAATATGATACTTAAGTGAAAATGAAGGGAAACTTAGGATAGAATTTCATGAAACAAAAAATATAAATTTATATAGATAAAAATAAAGGAATGTCATAAGGTATCTTAACTTTTACATTTAATATTTAAGGGTTATGAATATGAAAAGGTAAAGAATATGAGAGTTATAAATATACTACCAAAAAACAACAAAAAAAACGACGGAAGAAAAAGCGACGGACGGCGTCGCTCCAAAAAGCGACGGACTAAGCAATGCCGTCCGTCGCTTCCTAAATTAAATTTTTTTTTTTTTTAAAGCGGCGGACGGCATCGCTAAGTCCGTCGCTTTTTAAATTTTTTCTTTTAAATTTTTTAATTTTTAATTTTTAATTTTTTTAAAAAGCGACAGACGGCATTGCAGAGTCCGTCGCTTTTAAATGTTTTTATTTTTAATTTTTATTTTTTTTATTCTTTTAAAAGCGACGGACAACATCGCAAAGTCCGTTGCTTTTTAATTTAATTTTTAAAAGCAACGGACTACATCGCCAAGTCCGTTGCTTTTTGAATAATTTTTTTCCCATTATGCAGTCCGTCACTTTTATTAATTTTAATTGTTTAACTATTTTTTAAATTATCGATGGATAGCATCTTTATGTATGTTGCTTCTTGGTCAAAATATGTGGTAAAATATTTTTAAAAAACAACGGACAATGTCTCTTTGTCCGTCGCTTTTTGGTGAAAAGGTCATCAAACTTTTTTTCAAAAAAAGCGATGGACATAGAGACTCTGAGGTCCAACCTCATGAGATCGGTATATTTTATTAAATCTAATTACTTTTAATAAAAGTGACATTCGGAGGTCGATTTGTTTAAAATATTCCTATAATTCATAATTTTGCTATTGTGCATAATACTAAAATTTCATTTACACCTATAATTAATTGTTCAAGAAGTGTAACAATTTTGAATACATAATTTATAAAAAAAAGTTAGAATTCGTGGAATAAATAAAAAAAATATCTATAATCCATATTTAAAATATGAAACTACGTTGATATGAATTAGGAGAAAATTAAATTGATGGATAAATTAATTAAATTTATTAAATTAAAATTTTGTTGATGTGTAATTTAACTACACGTTCAATTCAATTTTTTGAGGTTTATATATATATATATATATATATATATATATATATATATATATATATATATATATATATACACACATATATTAACTTGATTGGTAATTTAAATTTATTAAATTAAATTTATCATATATATATATATATATATATATATATATATATATATATATATATATATAATTTTAATTAATAAAACTAATTTCTCTCACTCTCACTCTCACTCTCTCTCTTCCGCACTCACTCTCACTCTCGCGATTCCGATCGGCGCCAGGCAACAACTCCGACCGGCGCCACCGCAGCAACCCCGACCGGCTCCACGCCACCAGCCCAGCAGCGGAAGTTCGTGGGCATGCAGCAGATCGATCAATCGTGGCAGCGCAGCTCGCACCAGCAGCAGGTCGACCACACCGGTGCCGCCTCCATCCCGAACGGTGCTGCCTCCATCCCGACCCATTGTCCTTCTCCTTTAGTTCAAGGTTAGGGTTTCATAATATTATTTTTAATTTCTTTCAATTTGAGTATTTAATTTGTTAATTAGTATATTGAATTAGTTTTTAATTGATTGATTGTTAGTTAGTAAGGGAATGATTTAGGGTTTTTGATTGTTAGTTTGAATTAGGGATTAATTGATTGTTAGTTTGTGTTTGTTGATTGTCAATTGAAATTTTAATGTTAGGGTTAGTTTAAATTAGGGTATCTTAGAATTTGTTTGAAATTTGGTATTTCTTGAGTTAATTAGTTGATTTTGGAATTGCATGTAAGATTAGATTGAATTAGGGTATTTAAGGAGTTGTTTGAATTTGGGTATTATTTGAGTTAGTTTGAATTATTATTGAGATTTTAGGACTAATAGTTTGAATTTGGGATTAGGAATAGCTAGCTAGTTGAATTTAGGATTTTAGCACTAGTTAGATTTTGGGATTTTAGGACTAGTTTGAATTTGTGATTTTAAGAATAGTTTGAATTTTGAATTTAGGACTAGTTTGAATTTATTATTGAGATTTTAGGACTACTAATAGTTTGAATTTGGGATTTTAGCACTATAGTTTGAATTTGAAATTTTAGAGATTTGAATTACAACTTAATTAAAACTTATAATTAATTAGAACTTGAATTTACTTGAAATTGAACTTAATTAGGAATATGAACTTGAAATTAGATTGGGGTAGTTGGAACTAATTAGCATGAATATATAACTAATTAAGTTTAATTAGATTTTAGATATGAACTTGAATTGAAATTTCAACTTATTAAAACTTATATATATATATATATATATATAACTAAAATTCTTGGATTTGAAGTTTATATTTAACTAATGTAAGAACTTTTTGTGCTAGGCAACTGAGGAAGCTCAACATCAAAAAAAGTTGATACAAGACTATATTGCTTCTTTCACAAAGTGGAGATAAGGTTGGTGCTTCTAAGTTTCTTAAGTTCAAGTACAATTGCATGTTTTCAATAATGTGTTTGTGTCCCTCTAGTATTAATAGTTAGCTTTAATTTTGTGATAATGTGTTTGTTAAGTATAAGTACCAACACTAGTTGATCCTATTGATGACAAAATTGATTTTCTTGCAAGATCAATTTGTGTCCATCTAGTGTTGACACTTAGCTTTAATTTTGTGATAATGTGTTTGTTAAGCATAAGTACCAACACTAGTTGATCCTATTGATGACAAAATTGATTTTCTTGTAAGATCGATTTGTGTCCATCTAGTGTTGACACTTAGCATTAATTTTGTGATAATGTGCTTGTTAAGCATAAGTACCAACACTAGTTGATCCTATTGATGACAAAATTGATTTTCTTGCAAGATCGATTTCTGTCCATCTAGTGTTGACAGTTAGCTTTAATTTTGTGATAATGTGTTTGTTAAGCATAAGTACCAACACTAGTTTATCCTATTGATGACAAAATTGATTTTCTTGCAAGATCTATTTGTGTCCATCTAGTGTTGACACTTAGCTTTAATTTTGTGATAATGTGTTTGTTAAGCATAAGTACCAACACTAGTTGATCCTATTGATGACAAAATTGATTTTCTTGCAAAATCGATTTGTGTCCATCTAGTGTTGACACTTAGCTTTAATTTTATGATAATGTGTTTGTTAAGTTGTGTGAATATGTTAAGATAAATAATGTGGTTTAGTTGGTGGATTGGTTGTTGTTTTAATTCTAAACTAAACTAGTTTAGGTTGTTAAGTTGTGTGAATATGCTTAGATAAATAATGTGGTTTAGTTGGTGGATTGGTTGTTAGTTTAAGTCTAAACTAAACTAGTTTAGGTTGTTAAGTTGTGTGAATATGCTAAGATAAATAATGTGGTTTAGTTGGTGGATTGGTTGTTGTTTTAAGTCTAAACTAAACAAGTTTAGGTTGTTAAGTTGTGTGAATATGCTAAGATATATAATGTGGTTTAGTTGGTGGATTGGTTGTTGTTTTAAGTCTAAACTAAACTAGTTTAGGTTGTTAAGTTATGTGAATATGCTAAGATAAATAATGTGGTTTAGTTGGTGGATTGGTTGTTGGTTTAAGTCTAAACTAAACTCGTTTAGGTTGTTAAGTTGTGTGAATATGCTAATATAAATAATGTGGTTTAGTTGGTTGATTGGTTGTTGGTTTAAGTCTAAACTAAACTCGTTTAGGTTGTTAAGTTGTGTGAATATGCTAAGATAAATAATGTGATTTAGTTGGTGGATTGGTTGTTGGTTTAAGTCTAAACTAAACTAGTTTAGGTTGTTAAGTTGTGTGAATATGCTAATATAAATAATGTGGTTTAGTTGGTTGATTGGTTGTTGGTTTAAGTCTAAACTAAACTAGTTTAGGTTGTTAAGTTGTGTGAATATGCTAAGATAAATAATGTGATTTAGTTGGTGGATTGGTTGTTGGTTTAATTCTAAACTAAACTAGTTTAGGTTGTTAAGTTGTGTGAATATGCTAATATAAATAATGTGGTTTAGTTGGTGGATTGGTTGTTGTTTTAAGTCTAAACTAAACTAGTTTAGGTTGTTAAGTTGTGTGAATATGCTAAGATAAATAATGTAGTTTAGTTGGTGGATTGGTTGTTGGTTTAAGTCTAAACTAAACTAGTTTAGGTTGTTAAGTTGTGTGAATATGCTAATATAAATAATGTGGTTTAGTTGGTGGATTGGTTGTTGTTTTAAGTCTAAACTAAACTAGTTTAGGTTGTTAAGTTGTGTGAATATGCTAAGATAAATAATGTGGTTTAGTTGGTGGATTGGTTGTTGTTTTAAGTCTAAACTAAACTAGTTTAGGTTGTTAAGTTGTGTGAATATGCTAAGATAAATAATGTGGTTTAGTTGGTGGATTGGTTGTCGGTTTAAGTCTAAACTAAACTAGTTTAGGTTGTTAAGTTGTGTGAATATGCTAATATAAATAATGTGGTTTAGTTGGTGGATTGGTTGTTGGTTTAAGTCTAAACTAAGATAGTAAATTGTTATATTGTTTAAACAAGTTAAACTAAATAATTATTTATAATATAATTGAATATCTATATTTTTATAGATGGATCATCATTTGTGGATGTATAATATGCATTATGAAAATGGTGCTGGATTGAAACCTGAGTTTATTGACGGTGTTAGAAATTTTATTGAACATACAATGACACTTGACATTTTCAAGAATAATGGATTGGTTAGGTGTTCTTGTAGTGCATGTAAGTGCTTAAAAATTTTTAAACCAGATACAGTTATGGTTCATCTGTACCGTAGTGGATTTAAGCCTAGATATTTTGTACAGATTGATCATGGAGAAAGTGATGGATTGGATGGTATGTTTTATAATTCGATGCCTGTGGATGAATATAATATGGTTGCACCAGATGGCCAAATTAGGGTTGAACAGGTTAGGGTTGAACACAATAGGGTTGAACGTGATAGGGTTCATGAAATGATCAATGATGCTTTCGGAGTTCAAGGTGGGATGGAACCGGAACAATATTTTGGTGAAACTCCTAATGAAGAAGCAAGACACTTTTATGATCAATTAGAAGAGTCTAGTCGTCCACTATGCGAAGGGAGTCCGCATTCTGCTTTGTCAGTTGCAGTTAGATTAATGAATATTAAATCAGATTGGAATGTTCCTAATGTTGCTATGGACTCAATGGTTGATCTTTTGGGTGAATTAGTTAATCCGGAGTTTAACATACCAAAGAACTTCTATCAGGCAAAGCGTTTGGTGTCCAAGTTAGGATTGACGTATGATAGAATTCATTGTTGTGTTAATGGCTGCATGTTGTTTTACAAGACTGATAATGAATTAGAAAATTGTAAGTTTTGTGGACATGCTCGTTATAAGAGGACTCCGGCTGGAAAGATGGTCCCAGTTCAAGCGATGCATTATCTACCTCTCAATCCTAGGTTAAAGAGGTTGTATACATCGATGAGGTCTGCCCCACATATAAGATGGCATTGTGAATATAGAAGGCCGCCGGGTGTCTTGTCTCATCCATCTGATGGTGAAGCATGGAAGCATTTTGATAATATATATCCTGATTTTGCTAGTGAACCAAGAAATGTTAGATTGGGGTTGTGTTCTGATGGCTTCACACCATTCTCTAATAATGCTTCGCCTTATTCATGCTGGCCGGTATTTCTTACTCCGTATAATCTTCCTCCTGAAATGTGCATGACCAGTCCCTACATCTTTCTAAGTTGTGTTATTCCAGGTCCCCGTAATCTAAAAAGTTTGATTGATGTCTATCTACAACCATTGATAGATGAGCTCAAACAATTGTGGTTTGAAGGCGTTTTGACTTATGATTTATCAACTAAGCAGAATTTCGTTATGCGTGCTTCTTTAATGTGGACTATTAATGATTTTCTTGCATACGGGATGTTGTCTGGTTGGATGACAGCTGGAAAGCTAGCATGTCCGTATTGCATGGAAAATAGCAAGGCATTCACTTTAAAGCATGGCAAAAAAAATACATGGTTTGATTGTCATTGCCAGTTCTTGCCAATGGACCATGACTTTAGAAAGATCAAAAATGCATTTAGGAAAAATAAGGTTGAAAGTGACCCCCCACCTCCAGTACTCACAGGGCATCAAATTTGGGAGAGAGTTTCTCAATTACCTAAAGTTACAGAAGCTCCACTTTCTAGACTTCCTGGATATGGTGTTGAACATAATTGGACCAAACAAAGCATATTTTGGGAGTAGCCGTATTGGAAGGACAATCTACTACGACATAATCTAGATGTGATGCACATTGAAAAAAATTACTTTGACAATTTGTTTAACACGGTGATGGATGTTAATGGTAAGACAAAAGACAATCCAAAAGCTAGAATGGACATAAAGGAATATTGTCGGAGAAAAGAGTTATGGCTGCAGGAATTACAGAATGGTAAAATAGTTAAGCCCAAAGCCAGCTTTTCATTCACATTGGATGAGAAATGTGAAATTATTCAGTGGGTTAAAAATTTGAGGATGCCCGAGGGCTATGCTTCGAATTTAGGAAAGCGGGCAGATATGAATGAAGGAAAATTGATAGGTATGAAAAGTCATGATTGTCATGTGTTCATGGAAACTTTAATTCCTATCGCTTTTAGCCATCTACCCGAAAGGATATGGAAACCAATCACAGAAATAAGTCTTTTTTTTAAAGATTTATGTTCTGGAAAGTTGTTGGAGAGTAGTTTAGACAGGATGGAGGAAAATATTCTTGTTACTACTACTAAATTGGAGAAGATATTTCCATGTGGTTTCTTTGATGTGATGGAGCATCTTCCAATTCACCTTGTACAAGAGGCTCGCCTCGGAGGTCCAGTTCAAACAAGATGGATGTATCCATTTGAGAGGTATCCATTTGAAATATTCACTAAGTTATATATATTCACCAAGTCTTTTATATATTAACATATATATACATATATACATGCAGAAAAATTGGCAGTTCAAAGCAAACGATTAAACAAAGGGGAAGGATCGAAGGATCATTTGTTCAAGGTCATATTGGGAGAGAAACTGCTGATTTTTATTCTTATTACTTTGGTCATGATGTGTTATGTAGGAGAAACAGGCCCAATCGCAATGATGAAGGTGATAGTGATCCTTTATTTCCACCGATATCAATTTTTAATCAAAATGGTAGAAGATCTGAAAAGCGTGGAAAGCGAGGCTTCACTGATATGAAAATGCAATCAGCTGTGACACATGTTTTGCTTAATTGTCCAGAGATTCAATCATATGTCAAGTAAGTGTTAAAAATATGTTATTAAATTACATACTAATAAGTGATCATTAATTAACGAAACACTTGAATGTAAAATGATCAGCTTGTTCGTAAACACATAGGGTAATGAAGCCATCTATACAGAATTTTCCAAATGGCTGAGGAACTATGTAAGTGTGCAGTCACTAAGTATTTAATAATATATTCATGTTATACTAAATTATATTACTTGAAATAACAATCACGTAGGTTTACGATAAATACTCAAGTGTCCAACATTTGCAATTAGTGAAAGAAGTATCACTTGGACCTGAATTTCAAGTACTGACAATGAATAAGTATTGTGTCAATGGTTTTAAGTTTCAAACTGAAGAAGTTTCTAGGAACAAGAAAACAAATAATAGCGGTGTCTACATACAAGGTGATGCTGATGGTACTGGTCAAACTATTGAATATTATGGTGTCATTCAAGAGATTATTGAACTGAGGTATTCAGGTTGACCTAACAAGAAGATTGTATTATTTCGGTGTGAGTGGTTTGACCCATCACATAAAGGCACAAAGATGGACCATCAACATAATATAATTGAAGTTAAGCACACTAGGAAATACAGAAGTTATGATCCTTTTATTATTGCACAAAATGCTAAACAAGTGTATTACGCTTCATATCCATTGCGTAGAGACAAAGCTGATTGGTGGGTTGTTATTAAAAGTAAGCCTGTCAGAAGAATTGAAACTGACAATGTCTTAGATGTGGCATATCAAAATGATGTTGCAATTGTTCAACAAGAAGTTGATGTTGAATTGGAAACCACACTACAACATCCTCAACACATATTAGAAGAAGTATCTGATGATGACATACTGAATATTGGGGAAGAAATATTCGAGAATGAGGAAAATGAATCATTTGATGACGAAGAATGGGACGATAATGAAAATGAAACAAATGAGGAGGAAGAATGGGAAAATGATGGAATTGAAACAAGTGAGGAGGAATAGTGTAGAATGAAAGCTAGCTAGTATATATGTAAGTGTATTTTGCTAATTTTATTTAATTTATCATTTTTATATATATTATACATGTAAATTTGCATACAGATGTCATCAAGTGGTGACAATGATAGACATCAGAAGAATCTTCAAGTTAGCCAGACTAAACATGCTAAGAAGAAGAAGTCTAGGAGGCCGATAGGTCCCGAGGATATTTCAGGATCTATTTCTTCAGCACCAGAGCGCATCAGCCATGATACTCATTTATTTGTTGTTCCGTTTGGTACGGCTGATCCTCGGCAATATTATCCTAATTACCGTCGACCACTCGGTACTACATCTACTTCACAGCCATTGCCTGCATGACGCTATGAGGACCTACCTTTATAGGCTATTCGTCGAGCACGACCCTTATCGGCCGGTACTCCATCTCCCACAGGTACATCTTCTCAGTTATCTGCCATGAGGCTTGGAGATTCTAGTAGCGAGCAGTCAGATGCTATGGCCGATACCCCTCTATTGACTCAGCGTTTTGTGCATCCTGACGTACGACCCTCGTCTACAGCTACACCTAGTGCTACACCACATGATACGATGTCTGCTCTAGCTCTTGGCCAAAAGGACAGACATGGTAGAGTCATGATTGAGCCCGATGGATCATCGTAAGTTTGTTTTGTTATCTATTTGTTAGTTTATTTTATTTATTTCTTATACTTTAATATATTATTCATGAACTAACATATATATTATGTGTTTTGCAGGTGGTATCCTGCAAAGGATGTTGCCGGGGCTTTAAAAGAATCTGTTAGAAGACTCTATACACAGGCTTATCACTCTTGGACCGAGATTCCAAACAGTATATGCCAGGTGATGTTTAATAACTTTAAGGTATATATTTTTTAGTTAAGTTTAGTATACTTTACTTTTTTTTACTATCGATATATTTAACGTTATTCAATTTTTTTTCAGACTATGTATACTTGGGAGTCAAGGTACAATTTGGTCATTGCGACCACATTTGAGAGGAAGGCATCCACCAGACTGTCTGCCTGGCTAAAGAGTGTTCGGGATAGTGCCGTACGTCCCGATTGGATGTTGCCTAATGTTTTTGATGAATTGAGTGTGTATTGGAAAACAGACGAGTTTAAGGCAATATCAAATCAAGCCACAAAGGATAGAGGCAGTCTTAAAGGTGGCTCGTTGCACACCGGAGGTGCAAAGACGGTTAGAACAATTGCACGAGAGATGGTAAGTTCTTATTTAAACTTTTAAATAAATAATTAGTTGATTCATATATATTTATATAAATTTCAGTTTTTGTAATAGGAAAAAGAATTGGGACTCCCTCCCATTGAACCAGAGGTTTTCAAGAAGACTCATGTAAAGAAGAAAAATAATGAGTCGGATCTGGATGTGTGGGTGGAGGAAAGGGCTGAACTAACTTTTGTAAGTTATTTAATATAAATAATATATATATTAATAGTGAATATATAATATGTATATATATTAATGTCAATTTTTATATTTAATATGCAGAATGACTTTCAGCACTACGTCGCTGAGAATCTAGATAGTTCGGTCCAATTGACCCCTGAACTGTCCACCCAAATTTGGAAAGAAAAAGTGGTAGGGGGGACACACAAGGGTAGATGCTATGGTCTAGGCTCTTGAAATGATGTTAGACGACTCCTGTCAGGCTTAGAAGGTATTGGATCGTCACGTCAAGCCGAGGCACTTGACGCTGTTCAAATTGCTGCTATGTCGGATCAAATAGCTAAACTTACAGCAGCACTAGCAGAGTCGGAGCGAAGAAGAGTAGCTGAACAAAAAAGCATGAATGAGACTGTTCAGCAAATCAAAGAACAAGTTATGAACCTCGCTCGTCGACCTAATACTTCGGCTCCTGATGACACCGACGACGAGAGCGATGAGGATGATTATGTAGATCTCACTCCCTAGATTATATCTTTGGACATTTATAAACTTTTTTAAACAAATATTGAAAGATTTTATAATTTTATAATTTATGATCTATGTACTTTTGAATGTTATTTTATATTTTGTTTAGATTGTTATAATTGTGTGTTTGATTGGGCTGAATACTATAGTATTGAATTGAATTTTATTTGCAGGTAAGCAGCTGCTGCCAAAAAATAAAGCTGGAAAAGTGACAGACTGCGTGGTTTTGTCCGTCGCTTTCTGGGTTTTATTTTTAAAAAATTCCAAAAAAGCAATGGACAGCGTGGTTTTGTCCGTCGCATTTTTGGATTTTATTTTTAAAAAAATCCAGAAAAGCGACGGACTGCGTGGTTATGTCCGTCGCTTTTCTGGAATTTTTTTTTAAAATTTTCCGGAAAAGCGACGGACAGGGTCTCAATTTAGAAATAAAAAAAAATTAAAACAAAAGATATGAAGTCCGTTGCTTTTTTGAAAGAATTAAAAAAAAATCAAATTTCCAAAAATAGACGTTGTCTGTCGCTTTTTAGCAAGTCCGTCGCTTTTTGAAAAGCATCGAGCTAAAAAGCGACGAAATTGATTGCGTCGCTTTTCCGTCGATTTTGACGCGAAAAGCGACGCAGTCCGTCGCTTTTTGGCGTCTTTTTTTGAAATTTTTTTAGTAGTATATTATTATGATTAAAAATTAAATAAATGAGTTATGAAGGTAAAAATATTAAAACAAATGTGGTGAAAAAAGACATAAATATAGGACTTTAAATAATATTAATATCTATATCTACATGGGTGTAACACCTCGGAAAGTTTTTTGAGCTAAGACTCGAACATTCTTCATAGTGAGTAAGATTTTACCAAGCAATTTAAATTTTTGAAAGTTTAAGGCCACTATATGTAGCACCTTGAGTTCCAACAAGAACAAAAGAGAGTTCATTCAAGTCATTTCTAAGTTCTTCTATATTTTGGATCAACTTCAGATGACTATAACTTTTAGGACAGGATGAGTTAGGAAACCCATAAGATATCAAATAAAAGATCTCTGAGTCATACTTCCAACGACATGGAGTTTGCTAAATTTCGAGCTTGTATAAGGGAGATATGCCAGTTTGAAGTCATGCTATCCCGTTAAGGAAAGTTACCCAAAAATATGAAGGGTATTTTGGTATTTTTCCTTACCAATCAACTTAAAACCAATTATAATATACTTAGGGGTCTAAATTAATTTGGTTCAGTTTTTATAAATCCAAATATGCTTAGGGCTTTAGAAGAGAGTTCAAAAAGAGAAAAGAAGAGAAAAGATGAGAAAAGAGGAAAGGTTCAAGGCAATCAAGATTCTTGCTATATTCGTGGGGTTTTCACCAAGGATTTTATCCTAAGATGTATGTTAGTTCTCATAGAGTTGGGTCTGTTAACCCACACACCAATCATGAGATTCTTTTGCGAATCTATCCATAAATATTGAGAAATTGAGTTCATGATGTATGGCTTTCGGTCTTGAATTAGGATGGGGTTGATGAGTTCTTGATATAATCGTATAGAGTTTAAGAATCATTTTTGAGTAGATTCTTTTGTACTTAGGTTGGGTATTCGAATCTAAGTGAGTGGGGAAGAAACCATTTGAATCTTGGTTAACTAGGGTGAGAAAATGAGCAAAGAAATTCATCGGGGTTTTCTGGGATGGGCTGGTGCGCCGCCCCACCATTGAGCCAGCAAAGAGTGTTTGTAGTTCATGGGCTGGTGCCCTATGCCACTCAGTGCACAGGGTCACCTACCCCCACCCCTTCTCTATCATTTTGACAATTTGAGTTCTTTAAAAGGGTTCCTTCAATCCCTATTGATTCTAAACACTCTAAACTTCTTCTAAACACCTAGAAATCATTCATAACATAATTCATAACCTTGAATTCATAATTCAAATTCAAGGTAGAGTTAAGAGTTAAGAGTTAAGTCTTGAGAGTAATTTCGAACATTTTGAGATAGTCCCTTTGAGTCTTTTTGAGGAGTTTTCCACAATTTCTAATAACTTGTTTCAAGACTGGAGTAGGTGAGTATGAGAATGAGGGGAATGTATTCATGAGTCTAAATTATCATAGAGATCCTTCGTATCATGAATCATAACTCTTGAATTCATAATTCAAATTCAAGAAAGACTTAAGAGTAAAGTTTAAGAAAGTCTTTGAGTTAAACTGTGAATCCTTTGAGATCAACTATCGATTTTGAGCTATGTTTTGAGGAAGTAAGTATGAGAATGAGAAGAGTCGTCTACATGAGTTCCATATTGTTATGTCTACCCTTGAGACAAGTCGTTCATGCCAATAAATTTCACATGAACTCCATACTTTGAGTATCTTTGAGAGGAGTAGTATCTTCAAGTTCTAAGTCTTGAGTATTGAGTTCCTAATCCATTTTGATATTATATTCCTAGTCATGGGACTACTACATGTTACCCATGAAGGTCCTTGAGTCCTTAAGTTGAGTAGTTCATGCCCATAATTCCGCATGAACCCTATGAGTCAAGCAGTCTTGAGATGAGAAGTATCATTGAGTCCTTAAGTTGAGTAGTTCATGCCCATAATTCCGCATGAACCCTATTTTGAGAAATCTTTTGAAAACCTTTTTAAAACTTGTTTTAAGACTTGAGCATTTGAGTTTGAGGAAGATTAGAGTTAAGTTCATTTTGTTTAAAATGATATATGGGAACTAAGTATTCCCAAGAGTGAATGTTTTAACATTTAAGTAGAGAGGAAACACTGATTTCCAAAAGAGTTTCATGAGAAATTTTTAGTACAATCCCTTTTAAGAGAAAACCTTTTGAGTAATAATCTCAAAGATGAAGAAGAGACAATATTTTCTTTAAACATAATGAGCTAGTTATATTTTGGGAGTAGTATTGAGCACCGATATGGGGGAGAGTTCTAACAACTCACAGCCCCCATAAACCATGTAGCCAACATGGGTAGAAAGGGTCATACTTTTTAGATGATTCCTTGTAGATTTTTAGCACAGACTAGTAGATCCACTTAATAAGTAGGTTCTATACTAGTATAGGACAGTTCTCATAGCGTGGGCTAGACATCATATTTTCACATAGCTCATAGTGATGGTTGTCGGTTACAGAATCTCCTAAATAGAGTTATTTTGTATCTTTACATACAAATAAGAGTTATTATTGTATTTTCATACAATTGAGATATTATTGTATTTTTCATACAACTAAGTTATTATCCATTGTTTTAAAAGCTTTCCAGATATTGCATTTTCTGTTGTTGCTTTATCCTTCAGTATCCAGAGTTGGGTATCTTATTATTGAGTTAAGCTCTATTTCTCTGAGTTGAGTTGAACTATGTTTCATAGAGTTGAGTATCTTACTGTTAAGTTGAGCCTTATTTATCTGAGTTGAGTTGAACTATGTTTCACAGAGTCGAGTCTTTTATTATTGAGTTGAACTATGTTTTTTTAAGTTGAGTTGAGTACAGTTGAGTTGAGTGAGTTGAGAAAAGGTAAGTATGTTTCTTTTCCATCAGTTCAAGCTTATGTTTATGCTTTAGAATTCCCTGACATGCTCGTACATTCCATGTACTGACGCCATTTAGCATGCATCTTTTATGATGTAGATACAGGTATTCAGGGTCATCAACTGAAGCTTCGGTGATACCACTTGCAGTTCTAGTCAACTTTGGTGAGCCTTCTTATATTCTGGAGGACTTCATCTTTACCTTACAGTTAGTTGTTTTGGAGATGTCATGGGCCTTGTCCCGATATCCTTCTGTAATAGTAAAGGCTTCATATATAGATAAAGTTGAGTAGTTTTCAGTATGTGTCTTCTTTGAGTTGTTTTTACAAACTCTAAGTTTATTTTAACATACCGCCTTAAAAAGAACTAGAATTATAAAGAACTATTTTTGGAAAGAGTAAATATGGAAATCTTGGCAAGTTATGCTAAATATGAGTCTTCGTTCAACTCCAAATGACCATAACTTTCAGAATAGGATGAGTTAGGTGGCCCATACGATATCAAATAAAAGGTCTTGGAATCCTCCTTCCAACGCCACCAAGTTTGCTAATTTTCGAGCTCGTATGAGGGAAAATGACTGTTTGAAGTTGGGTTGTCTATTTAAGAGGGGTATTTTGGTTTTTTCCTTACCCTATCAGGATTTTAATTCATTTATAGTAATTAATTAGGGGTATAAACTGATTTGGTTCAGCTTACACAATCCTAAACTACGAAAGGTTCTTAGAAAAAAGTTCAAAAAGATTAAAGAGAAGTAAAGAGGAGAAAGGTCAAGGTGTTCATCAAGTTCTTGCAAAATCAAAAGTTTTCTTACAGATTTTCGCCATGGGTTTGAACCCGAAGAGGTATGTGAGTTCACATAGCATTGGGTTTGTTCACCCATGCGCCAATCATGTTATTTTTAGTGAAATTTCATTCATGAAGCTAAAGGATTTGAGTTCTTAATGAGGTTTATTGATGTTTTTTTAATAATCTTGATTGTTGAGGTTTTAATGAATTCTTGAGATAAGTGTTAGTGTTTCAAGGGTAGTTTTGAGAAGATTGTCATATACTATTGTTGGGTATTTGAATCTAAGTGATTGGAGAAGAAACCATTCGATTCTAGGCGAATTGGGTTAGAAAATAAGGAAGGAAAAAGTATGACAGAAATTGGTAGGCAAGCCCGCGTTGCAGACTTTCTCCCCAGTGAAAAATTTCCCTCTTCGCATCAGGGAGAGAACACGGATTCCACTATTTCAAAAATTATTTCGTGACCAAATATTATAATTCATATCCGCATCGCGGACTTGCTCCCCAGACAGTATTTTTCAACTCTTTCTCATTATTAGCTATCTAAAACTCATTTAATCATCACGATATCTTTCCTATCACAAATTATAACCTTGAATTCATAATTCAAATTCAAGGTAGAGCTAAGAGTCAAGTCTTGAGAGTTCTTTGAGTCATTAAAAGAAGTCTTTTACAAGTCTTTTAAACATTTTTAAATGACTTGAGCAGTTGAGTTTGAGGAAGAGTAGAGTTGCATTCATTTTCTTTAAAATGATATACGGGAACTAAGTATTTCAAGATTATATATTTTCATGTTTAAGCAAAAATGGAAACACCGACTTTCAAAAGAGTTCATGAGCAGATTTACATATTATCTCTTTTTAGAAAAAAGATTTTTGAGTAATAATATCAAACCACAGAAAGAGGAAATGTTTTCTTTAAAAAATAATGAGCTAAGTATATTTTGGAAGTAGTATTGAGCACCGATATGGGAGAGATTTTATACAAATCACAGCCCCCATAAACCATGTAGCCAACGTGGGTAGAAAGGGTCATACTTTTTAGATGATTTCTTAATGCTTTTTGCATAGACTAGTGGATCCACTTAGTAGTATGTTCTATACCCTGGCAAAGTATAGGATAGTTCTGGTAGCGTGTGCTAGACGTGATACAACATATAACTCATAGTAGTGTTTGTCTGTTAGAGAATCTCCCAATAGTTTTATTTTATATTTTTGCATACAAACAGAGTTCATATTGTATTTTCTAATACATTGATTTGTTATCTACTATTTTAAAGCTTTTCTTTAAACTGCATTATTTCTATTGCTTTATATTGAAATAAGATTGAGTTGAGTTGAGATAAGGTAAGTGTTTTTTCAGTTCCAGTTCAGGCTTATGTCTTGTTTTAGATTTCCCATCACATGATTGTACATTCTATGTACTGACGCCATTTGTCCTGCATCATTTATGATGCAAATACAGGTAACCAGGATCAGTACCCAGCGTTTCGCTGATCTAGTTGAGCTTCAGAGTTATTGATGAGCCTCATTGTTTATGGAAGATCCCTTTATTTTTCTTTATCATTCTAGTTTTGTTAGGATGTTGTGGGTTTTGTCCTAACGTCCATCTCAGTTAGTAGAGGCTTCATAGATAAGAGAGACATAGTTCATGAGTCTTGTTTATTTTAGTTATTGATGTCTGAGATTTGAGTTGCCACTTTGGCAAGTGAATGTTTTTTCAAACATTCTGAGTTATTTTGTTTTAAGCTAAAGCTTTATTTTTAAAGTTATCTTATGTTGAGTAAGTCTTCCGTTGAGAGTTAAGCCAGGCAAAGAATTCGCTTGGGGTCAACAATGGTTCTCGAGTGCCGGCCACGTCCAGGGTGTAGGCTCGAGGCGTGACAAACTTGGTATCAGAGCACCGAGTTCAAGAGTCCTAGGGTGTTTATGGAGCCAGGTGTGTAGAGTAGTAGTTATCGGTGTGATGTACGCCATCTCTATAATTGGGAGGCTGCAACATTTAAGAACTATATGACTTATTTCATATTCTTTTCGTGCGATAGAGATCATTTCTATAAAGTTTCTTTGTAACTCGTGCTTGCAAGTATCTTTCGATCATGCATCCACGAAGAGCTATCTGAAGTCGTCCTGATCAGAGGAATGTTAAGGATCAAAGGGTACCTATTGCACCAAAAGTGCAACCCCAAGGAGAGGTGACTAATTTTGAGTTTTGCGATGTTTCGAATGTTGAGCCAAGTGGTGGCTAATCAAGTTGGTCAGTAGAGATGGGATCAACAGGATATGGCTCATACGTCTAAAATCTGTAAGTTTTTAATCATGAATCCTCCAGACTTCACCACTTCAAATGTCACTTAGGATCCTAAGAATTTTGTGGAGGAACTACAGAATGTTTTTGAGATTATGCATGTTGCTGATGTTGAGTGAGTGGAACTAGTTGCACACCAATTGAAGGGTGTCGCTAGAATATGGTTTGACCAATGGAAGAAGAATAGAGCCAAGGATGCACCTATTGTGAGTTGGGCTGTGTTTGAGGGTGCCTTCATGGGGCGTTTCTTTCCCCATTAACTAAGAGAGGCAAAGGTAAGAGAATTCCTCACTCTTAAGCAAGAATCTATGAGTGTGCATGAGTACAACCTCAAATTCACCAAAATTTCCTGCTATGCTTCAAATATGGTTGCTGATATGAGGAGCAGGATGAGTTTATTTGTTTCTGGATTGTCTCGTCTATCAAGCAAATAGGGTAAGGCAGTTATGTTGATAGGATACATGGACATAATAAGACTTATGATCCATGTGCAGCAGGTTGAGGAAGATAAACTGAGGGATAGAGAAGTATTTTGAAATAAGAAGGCTAAGACAACAGGAAATGAGTCTGGGCAGCAGAAGAGTAATGCAAACCGGTCTTCTTTACAACACAAGCCAAAGGGACCTGCTTCATCATTTGCTAGTACACTAGTACCAAAGAACAGAGGTGAGTTTAAGAATCAAAATTCACAGTATTTTAGAGCTAGACCAGCAAGTCTCAAGGTAGTGTGTAACAAGGAGGAAATGGGACTACTGGATGTTCCAACTGTGGTAGGGCCCACTCAGGAGTGTGTCGTGATGGCTCCACTGGTTATTTCAAGTGTGGTCAAAATGGTCACTTCATGAGAGATTGCCCAAAGAATAGACAAGGTAATGGTAATAGGGGCAATAGAGCCTAATCTTCTTCAGTTGCTCCACCAGACAAAGTTGCACCTAGAGCGGATACTTCAAGAACAGGCGGTGGAGCAAACCATTTATAGGCTATCACTAGCTAGTCGCCAACAATAAGAGAATTCATCAGATGTTGTCATTGGTATGATCAAAGTCTTTAATTTTGATGTATACGATTTGTTAGATCAAGGGGCGAGTCTATCTTTTGTGACTCCTTATATTGCTATGAATTTTGATATTCTTTCTGAGCAACTTCTTGAGCCCTTCAGTATTTCTACACCTATTGGTGAGAGAGTCTATCGTGATTGTCCCATTTCCGTCAAACACAAGAGCACCATGGCTGAATTAGTCTAGTTAGACATGTAAGATTTTGATGTTATTCTAGGTATGGATTGACTTCATACTTGTTATGCCTCAGTTGATTGTAGAACTCGAGTAGTTAAGTTCCAGTTTCCTAATGAGCTAGTTATAGAGTGGAGGAGTAGTTCAACATTGTCTAAGGGTCATTTAATTTCGTACCTTAAGGTGAGAAATTTAATTTCCAAGAGGTGCATCTATCACTTAGTCCGAGTTAATGACTTTATGTTGAGACACCACCTATTTAGTCAGCTCCAGTGGTAAGTGAGTTTCCATAAGTCTTTCCAGATGATCTTTCCAAAGTCCCTCCTGAGAGAGAAATAGACTTTGGTATAGATATTCTTCTTGATACTTGACCTATCTCTATTCCACCATATAGAATGGCTCCAGTTGAGTTAAAAGAGTTAAAAGAGGAGTTAAATGACCTTCTTGAGAAAGGTTTTATTCAACCAAGTGTCTCACCTTGGGGAGCTCCGGTCTTATTTTTGAGGAAAAAAGATGGTCCTCTTAGAATGTATATAGATTACCATTAGTTGAACAAGATTACTATCAAGAATAAGTATCCTCTTCCGAAAATTGATGATCTCTTCGATCAACTTCAAGGTGCCTCATGTTTTTCTAAGATAGACCTCAAATCAGGCTATCATCAGTTGATGGTAAGAGAAAGTGACATCCCTAAGACAGCATTCAGGACCCGCTATGGTCATTATGAGTTTCTGGTTATGTCATTTGGTTTAACTAATGCTCCTACAACATTCATGAACCTTATGAACAGAATATTAAAGCCTTATCTTGATATGTTTGTGATCATATCCATTGATGACATTCTAATCTATTTGAGGAATGAGTAGAAAATGCTACTCATCTTTGAGTAGTTCTCCAAACTCTAAAGGATAGGGAGTTGTATGCTAAATTTTCCAAGTGTGAATTTTGGCTTGTGTCTATGGCATTCTTAGGTCACATTGTTTCTACTGAAGGTATTAGAGTTGACACTCAAAAGATAGAGACACTACAGATCTGGCCTAGACCCACGTCTCCAACTAATATTAGGAGTTTCTAGGGATTGGATCATTATTATAGAAGGTTCACCGAGAAGTTCTAATTTATTTCATCCCCGTTGACCTAGTTAACTCAGAAAACAGTTAAGTTTCAATGGTCTGACGCTTGAAGGAAAAGCTTTCAGGAATTGAAAAAGTGGTTTACTACTACTCTAATATTGACCTTACCATAAGGTACACAAGGTTTTGTGGCATATTTTGATGCGTCCAGAGTTGGTCTGTGTTGTGTATTGATGCATAATGGCAAAGTCATAGCTTGTGCCTGTAGACAACTTAAGATTCCCAAGAGGAATTACCCAACCCATGATCTAGAGTTGGCTACTGTAGTATTCTCTTTGAAAATATGGCATCACTATCTTTATGGTGTGCATGTAGATGTGTTCACCGATTAGAAGAGTCTTTAGTATGTGTTTAGTCAAAAAGAGCTTAATCTGAGATAGAGGAGGTGATTGAAGTTACTCAAGGATTATGACATGAGTATTCTCTCTCACCCAGGTAAGGCAAATGTTGTTACTGATGCTTTTAGTAGATTGTCTATGGGTAGTACTGCCCATGTTGAGGAAGGAAAGAAAGATTTCGCAAAAGATGTGCATAGACTTGCATGATTAGGAGTCCGATTAATGGATTCCAACGAAGGAGGAGTAGTGGTGATGAATGGGGCAGAATCATCATTTGTGTCTAAAGTGAAAGAGAAACAAGACCAAGATCCTATTTTGCTTGAATTGAAGGCAAATGTTCATAAGCAAAAAATGATGACTTCTGAACAAGGGGGAGATGGTGTATTGTGGTATCAAGGTAGATTATCTATGATAGGGGTGGATGAAATCCAAGAGAGGATCATGGAGGAAGCTCATAGCTCCAGATATTCCATCCATCCGGGTTCCACAAAGATGTATCGCAACTTGAGAGAAGTCTATTGGTAGAGTAGTAAGAAGAAGGGTATTGCAGAATTAATTGCTAAGTGCCCGAATTACCAACAAGTCAAGGTAGAGCACCAAAGGCCTGGTGGTATGGCTCTAAACATAGATCTTTCGAAATGGAAGTGGGACATGATCAATATGGACTTCAATATAGGTTTACTGCGGTCTCGCAAGCAACATGATTCAATTTGCGTGATTGTAGATAGAATGACTAAATCAGCCCATTTCTTACTAATAAATACTACTTTTACAGTAGAGGATTATGCTATGTTATACATTCAAGAGATATTCAGAATTCATTGAGTTTCGATATCTATTATTTCAGATAGAGGTGTTCAATTCACCGCACCCTTTTGGAAGTCTTTCTAGAAAGGTTCCAAGGTAAATTTGAGTACTGCTTTTCATCCTCAAACTGATGGTCAAGTAGAGCGTACAATTTAGAATTTATAGGATATGTTGAGGTCTTGTGTGATCGATTTCAAGGGTAGTTGGAATAATTACTTACCTTTAATAGAGTTTGCTTACAACAATGGTTACCATTTTAGCATCCGAATGACTCACTATGAGGCTCTTTTTGGGAGAAAAATATAGAGCTCCTATTCGATGGTTTGGAGTTGGGGAAGCTAGGTTGATAGGAACAAACTTGGTTTATCAAGCTATGGAGAAAATGAAGACTTTTAAAGAAAAGTTGAAAATAATGCAAAGTCGTCAGAAATCCTATACAGATGTTAGGAGAAGAGAGTTACAGTTTGAAGTAGATGATTGGGTTTATTTGAAGGTCTCACCCATGAAGGGCGTTATGAGGTTTGGTAAGAAGGGGAACCTCAGTCCTAGGTATATTGGACCTTCCAGGATATCCAAGAGGATTGGCGATATAGCTTATGAGTTAGAGCTACCGTTAGAGTTAGCAGTGGTCCATCCATTATTTCACATTTCAATGTTGAAGAACTGTATGGGTGATCCTTCACTAATCATACCTACTGAAGATATTGGTATTAAGGATAGATTATCTTATGAGGCGATTTCCATTCAGATTCTAGATTGTCAGGTTCGCAAGTTGAGAACCATGAAGGTAGCATCAGTCAAGATTTTATGGAGGAACTAGTTTGTTGAAGAAGCGACTCGGCAGGCTGAGGAGGATATGAAGAATAAATACCCACATCTCTTTAATCCCGGAGATGCTGTCACGCCCCAAGCCTACACCCTAGACGCGATAGGTACTCGAGAACCATTTCTGATCCACAAGAGAACCCTTGGCCTGGCTATATAACTTACATGACATTAAACAATATGCGGAAGCTTAAATAGGTGAAAAATTGAACATTTAAGAAAGTGTTAAAATACTGCCATTTGCAAAATATTTAAAATGAACCATGAGTTAAATAGACCCAGGACATGTCCTAAAGCTGCTAACTAGAATGAAATGGAGTCCTCTGAAATCAAGGAAGTCTTACCAAGTGTTGTCTGCAAGTGGCTAACGATCTGAACGATTAACCTGTTGATGATACTGAATACCTGTATCTGCATCATGAAATAATGCAGGTCGAATGACGTCAGCACATTGAATGTACTGGTACATGAAAAAGATAGAGTAAATAATAATCTAGCTTTGAAGTATTGAAACAACATATCTGGATTAATACATAAATATGAAGTGAAAAGAAACCATATAAGCTTTACAATATAATATGCAAGGACAGCAATATAAAAATAATACACTTTACTTGTGGGGAGTTTCTCTAACCGACAACCATTACCATGTGCCTAGTAATGATACAATATTTCACCTCACGTTACCAGGGCCACCTTATACTTTGTCGGGGTATAGGATGATATCTTGACTATGGATCCATCTAATTGGCCTTCTCAAAGGCAGTGAGGAGTCGCATAAAGAGTCTATGATATCCTATCCTACGATCGCTACATAGTTCTATGGGACTTCCTAATCATAAAAGATTCTAACCCAACTCGATGCTCAATACTACTCCTAAAATAATAGATATAACATTATGCTCAATTCACCCATTACAAGGAATGGACTTCTTGATTGAAATACTTTTCAAACATTAGAAGTGTTTACATTCTTGAAAAGATGTACCTGTGAACGTAGCTTTTAAGTTCAATAATCAACATAGATACATGAGTATACATTTAGTTATATAAATATCATTCGAAAACTCTTAAGTGTTTATGAAAAAATACCTTTTAACTTCCCTCTTAAATTTACCTTGACTTGAAAAATGTTAGTTTAAGAATGATGATTAGAATATGCATAAGATCCTTCAATGATTAATGGAGGTTTAGATAGTTGATAATAAGAACAAAATGACAACTCAGCTCAAAGGAACATGTACGTAATGAGAAAAGAGAATGGACCATTAACTGGGGGTCTGATTGGGCGTTCTAATGGCACACCATGCCACATGCACATGTACTGGGTCTGATTGGGCTTTCTACAGGTGCATTGCGCCAGGCCCTCCCATTTTCTAAGGTCTGATTAGGTGTTCTATTGGTGCATTGCGCTAGGCCCCCCATTTACTGGGTCTGATTGGGCGTTCTACTAGTGCATCGCGACGAGCCCCTAGCGCCTTGGGGGCATGTCGCCCCACCCAAACCTATAATTTTGACGAGTTTTTCTTGTTCAATTAATGGCCTAACCCACTTGGAATAGAATAATTCATTACCAAACTCATTTCGATTCATAAACCTAACGAATTTCATCAAAACTCCCTCAATTTACAATAAGAACAACACTCATTCGCAAAACCTTCACTTTGACAATACAACATGACTTTATTGATAAAGAATGAAGCAAAACCTTAAGAATTCTTCAAGAACCAATACATAACGATTTCATGGATGATTTACTAAAAGAAATACATGTTTGACGTGAGGATGAACATATCCATCATTATAAGAAACTTCACGTACCTCTTAGGGATCAAATCCTTGGCGAAACAATCCTCGAATCGCAAGAAAACTTTATGAACGCCTTGAATCTTCCCTCTTTTCTCCTCTTTTCTCTTCTTGAACTCTTATCTTAAACCCTAAGAGTAAACTAGGTTGTGAAAACTGAACTAAATCAGATTAGATGCCTAAATATTACCATAATTCGTTTTAAGTTGAAGGGGTAAGGAAAAGACTAATATACCTCTCATATTTTTGACTAATTTTCCTTAATTGGGAAGCCTGACTTCAAACGGGCACTCTCTCTCATACAAGCTTGAAAATTAGTAAACTTAGTGGGATTGGAATGAGGATTCCAAGACCTTTCATTTTTTATTTTATGAGCCACCTAACTCCTCCTGTACTGAAAGTTATGGTCGTTTGAAGTTGACCCAAAACTCACAACTTAAGCATAACTTGAAAATTCTCAAAAAGGTCTTTCAACTTCTCTTTGAATTCTTTAAACTCAACTGGAATCATTCTATATGAAGGAATAGAGATACGACGAGTATTAGGATAAATATACCAAAGTTTATTTCTCTCTCAGGAGGGACTCTAGGAAGATCATGTGGAAAGACTTCTGGAATCTCACTCACAATTGGAACTTACTAAATAGGTGGTGTCTGAACACTAGAGTCATTAACTCGGACTAAGTGATAGATGCACCCTTTTAAAACTAACTTCCTCACCTTAAGGTACGAAATAAAACAACCCTTAGGCACTGTTGAACTACTACTCCACTCTAAAACTGACTTATTAGGAAGCTAGAACTTAACTACTCGAGTTCTACAATCAACTAAGGCATAACAGGCATGAAGTGTAACGCCCCTAAATGTTAATAAGAATTTTTATATTGATTTATCGTTATTAAACTATTTCAATATGTTCTACTCTCTGGTTGGGAACTTGAAATGTGGTGATAAGTACTAGTTGCTTAGTATATATTGGATTGTAATTTAACGAATTTTATGGGGGTGTTTCCATACTAATCTAACTAAAATTTTGAATATTTTTTTAGATTAGTATGGAAACACCCCCATAAAATTCCTTAAATTACAATCCAATATATACTAAGCAACTAGTACTTATCACCACATTTCAAGTTCCCAACCAGAGAGTAGAACATATTGAAATAGTTTAATAACGGTAAATCAATATAAAAATTCTTATTAACATTTAGGGGCATTACAACTAAATTGAATTATCCTACTCATGATCTTGAGCTTGCTGCAATAGTGTTTGCTTTAAAAATATGGCGGCATTATTTGTATGGAGAGAAATGTCATATATTCACTGATCACAAGAGCTTAAAGTAGTTGAGTACTCAGAAGGAGCTGAACCTCCGACAGCGTAGATGGCTTGAACTCATTAAGGATTATGACTGCACAATTGATTATCATCCAGGCAAAGCTAACGTGGTTGCAGATGCCTTAAGTAGAAAATCCTTCGCAAGTATTTCTCTGAGGCCTTTGCCCTTGCTTCTTGAGTTGAGAGCCATGAATGTTTGCTTGACACTTGATTCAAAGGGTTCAGTTGTCGCTAGGTTGCAAGTAAAGCCAATATTACTTGAACAGGTGAGAGAAGCACAAAAGTTGGATGAGAAACTTGTCAAAGTGGCCCAAGAAGTTCAAAACAGGGAAAAACTTGATTTTACATTATCAGAGGATGGTGTCTTATTTTATAAATATAGACTTTGTGTCCCAAATGATGACAATTTAAAGAAAGAGATACTAAATGAAGCACATACCTCATCATATGCAATGCATCCTGGGGGTACAAAGATGTACCAAACCATCAAAGCAAATTATTGGTGGAATGGTATCAAGAAAGACATTGCGGAGTTCGTTTCTAAATGTTTGGTTTGTCAACAAGTAAAGGCAGAACATCAAGTTCCAGTTGGGTTGCTACAACCCTTGTTGATACCGGAATGGAAATGGGAGAGAATAACTATGGACTTTGTTTCTGGACTTCCTCGCACCCAAAGAAATCATTATGCAATATGGGTGATTGTGGATAGGCTGACCAAGAGTGCGCACTTCTTAGCAATCAGGATGGATTACTCACTTGAGCGATTAGCTGAATTGTACATTAATGAGATTGTAAGACTACATGGGATCCCTATGTCTATTGTATCTGACCGAGATCCAAGATTTACATCTAGATTTTGGGGAAGCTTGCAGGAAGCGCTGGGTACTAAGCTGAAATTTAGCACTTCGTTCCATCCTCAGACAGACGGTCAGTCAGAAAGGGTGATACAAGTTTTGGAGGACATGCTTCGAGCTTGCATTATAGAGTTCGAGGGTAGTTGGGACAAACATTTGGCTTTGATTGAATTTGCTTATAATAACAGTTACCAATCGAGTATTGGAATGCCTCCCTATGAAGCTTTGTATGGAAGAAAATGTCGGACCCCTCTTTGTTGGAGTGAAGTTGGTGACAGGAAACTCATTGGTCCTGAAATTGTGCAACAAACAGAAGACAAGGTAAAAATTATCAAGGATCGTCTAAAGATTGCTTCGGATAGACAAAAGTCGTATGCTGATCTTAAAAGACGTGACATTGAATATCAAGTGGGAGATAAAGTATTTTTAAAGGTGTCTACATGGAAAAAGATTATGAGATTTGGCAGAAAAGGGAAGCTTAGTCCTCGATTTATTGGGCCGTATGAGATACTTGAAAGGGTTGGACCGGTTGCATATAAATTGGCTTTGCCACCTGAGTTAGACAAGATACATAATGTCTTCCATGTTTCTATGCTCAGAAGATACCGTTCTGATCCATCTCATGTTCTCCCAGTTGAATCTATTGAAGTTAATCCTGACTTGACGTATAATGAAGAACCTATTTTGATTCAAGCTCGGGAAGTGAAGCAACTTAGACACAAGAAAATCCCCTTAGTAAAGGTACTTTGGAGGAACCATTCGGGAAAAGAAGCTACCTGGGAGAGAGAAGAAGACATTAGGAACCAATATCCGCACTTGTTTCGGGACTAAGGTAAGATAAATTTCGAGACGAAATTTCTTTAAGGGGGAGAGAGTTGTAACGCCCCTAAATGTTAATAAGAATTTTTATATTGATTTACCGTTATTAAACTATTTCAATATGTTCTACTCTCTGGTTGGGAACTTGAAATGTGGTGATAAGTACTAGTTGCTTAGTATATATTGGATTGTAATTTAAGGAATTTTATGGGGGTGTTTCCATACTAATCTAACTAAAATTTTGAATATTTTTTTATAAGAGGTGAAGGATAGATAGATATAGGGTTATGTGTGCATTGTGGGCAGCCCACAACACTGTTTTGGGCAGCCCACAACACTGTTTTGGGCAGCCCACAAAGCTTTAAAAGTGATGTTTATCACTTGTTGGCGATATATTTTAACTCCCCTTTGATTAATTTCGGTTCTTTCTAGAAAAAAAAACCTTAGAAACTTGGCTTAACAGTTTGTTCATCCAAATCACAAGAAAAACCTTGGTCTTTTAGCTGAAATTCAAGATACAAATCGCCATGTTTGGTAAGTGCTGAAAATCTGTTTCTGAAATAGGCAGTATTTGGTAAATTGTGTATATCTTGTGATCTAGAAATCCATTTTGGGTTAATAAATATGTTTTGGAAAGCTGATTCAAGTATCTACAACTCTTATGTTTATGTGAAAGCCTGATTTAGCTTTTAAGGATGTGAAAACTTGGACGCAACACAGGACAAATTCTGTCCAGATTTCTCTGTTGTTGTAGCTGAGCAGGTTGTGTTACGTTTAGAATATCTCAGAATCTAGAACTCCATTTTGGGTGAATAAATATGATTTGGAAAGCTGGTTCATATATCTACAACTCTTATGTTTATGTGACAGTCTAATTTAGCTTTTATAGATGTGAAAAATGGGACGTAACACAGGACAAGTTCTGTCCAGATTTCTCTGTTGTTGTAGCTGAGCAGGTTGTGTTACGTTTAGAATATCTCAGTATCTAGAACTCCGTTTTGGGTGAATAAATATGTTTTGGAAAGCTGATTCAAGTATCTACAACTCTTATGTTTATGTGAAAGTCTGATTTAGCTGTTATGGATGTGAAAACTGGGACGCAACACAAGACAAGTGTTGTCCAGATTCCGGGTTTAGAATTCCGGTAGGAACCAATGTTAGTGTATTGATGATATCGTTTTGTAAAAAATGTATTTTTCAGTGATTCTTGTTGCGTTAAAATCTTAAGAGATGTATCTACAACTTTGGTGAAGGTTACAAAATCTATTGTTGCTTATTTCCTGTTCAAATTTAAGTTGCAACATGAGGTACTAAACTGGCCAGAATCACTGTTTTGAGAACAGAATTGTGTCTGTGTGGTAATCCTATTTTTTTTCGATATTATTGAGATATTAGGAATTAAAGAAGTTATTTAATTGCATTTTTAAGGTTGTATAGACTTGTGAACAAGTTGAGGAACCTGATACGTTGGTTGGTTTCCGGTTTGATCTTGCGGAGTTTATTGGATTAAGTGTTACGCTAAAGTATTGAGGTTTGTGTATAAACTTGTACTTGAACTCTTGTGATGGCTGGTATAAATGAAATTTGATCTTGATACCTCAACTACCTCTTGTTACCTTGCATTGGCATGTTGGTATGATGCTTGTGTATCTCGCCCACTTGTACGGATTGTTGGATCACTTGGCACTCTTGTTGGGACTATGTCCTTCTTGTGGCTGCGGCTTTATCACTATTGGCAGGCCTCTTGATTCAGATCATTTGCCATCTTGACTCTGGATTTGTAGTTTGTCTTAGGAATGGAAGTTATCCATTTTAAGAACGAACTAGAAAGCCAATTTTAATATGGTTCTTGGTCTTCTTGATACAGGGCTTCGGTCCTTCTTGATACAGGGCAGCGACCCTTCTTGATACCTGCTTGTGCCGGGTGTGACGACATGAAGTACATATGGGGCGAGCCTTGCTATTGAAATTCTTGGAAAAGGGTGCTATAAGCTTCTTGATATTTGTATCTTTGAATATCGAATTTGATACTTGTTATCTACTGTTACTTGATTTATTTATTATATTTCAAGTATGATGCTCATTGACTTGGAAAAGGTTTATATTGATTTACTGTTATTAAACTATTTCAATATGTTCTACTCTCTGGTTGGGAACTTGAAATGTGGTGATAAGTACTAGTTGCTTAGTATATATTGGATTGTAATTTAAGGAATTTTATGGGGGTGTTTCCATACTAATCTAACTAAAATTTTGAATATTTTTTTATAAGAGGTGAAGGATAGATAGATATAGGGTTATGTGTGCATTGTGGGCAGCCCACAACACTGTTTTGGGCAGCCCACAACACTGTTTTGGGCAGCCCACAAAGCTTTAAAAGTGATGTTTATCACTTGTTGGCGATATATTTTAACTCCCCTTTGATTAATTTCGGTTCTTTCTAGAAAAAAAAACCTTAGAAACTTGGCTTAACAGTTTGTTCATCCAAATCACAAGAAAAACCTTGGTCTTTTGGCTGAAATTCAAGATACAAATCGCCTTGTTTGGTAAGTGCTGAAAATCTGTTTCTGAAATAGGCAGTATTTGGTAAATTGTGTATATCTTGTGATCTAGAAATCCGTTTTGGGTTAATAAATATGTTTTGGAAAGTTGATTCACGTATCTACAACTCTTATGTTTATGTGAAAGCCTGATTTAGCTTTTAAGGATGTGAAAACTTGGACGCAACACAGGACAAATTCTGTCCAGATTTCTCTGTTGTTGTAGCTGAGCAGGTTGTGTTACGTTTAGAATATCTCAGAATCTAGAACTCCATTTTGGGTGAATAAATATGATTTGGAAAGCTGGTTCATATATCTACAACTCTTATGTTTATGTGACAGTCTAATTTAGCTGTTATAGATGTGAAAAATGGGACGCAACACAGGACAAGTTCTGTCCAGATTTCTCTGTTGTTGTAGCTGAGCAGGTTGTGCTACGTTTAGAATATCTCAGTATCTAGAACTCCGTTTTGGGTGAATAAATATGTTTTTGAAAGCTGATTCAAGTATCTACAACTCTTATGTTTATGTGAAAGTCTGATTTAGCTGTTATGGATGTGAAAACTGGGACGCAACACAAGACAAGTGTTGTCCATATTCCGGGTTTAGAATTCCGGTAGGAACCACTGTTAGTGTATTGATGATATCTTTTTGTAAAAAATGTATTTTTCAGTGATTCTTGTTCCGTTGAAATCTTAAGAGATGTATCTACAACTTTGTTGAAGGTTACAAAATCTATTGTTGCTTATTTCCTGTTCAAATTTAAGTTGCAACATGAGGTACTAAACTGGCCAGAACCACTGTTTTGAGAACAGAATTGTGTCTGTGTGGTAATCCTATTTTTTTTCGATATTGTTGAGATATTAGGAATTAAAGAAGTTATTTAATTGCATTTTTAAGGTTGTATAGACTTGTGAACAAGTTGAGGAACCTGATACGTTGGTTGGTTTCCGGTTTGAGCTTGCGGAGTTTATTGGATTAAGTGCTACGCTAAAGTATTGAGGTTTGTGTATAAACTTGTACTTGAACTCTTGTGATGGCTGGTATAAATGAAATTTGATCTTGATACCTCAGCTACCTCTTGTTACCTTGCATTGGCATGTTGGTATGATGCTTGTGTATCTCGCCCACTTGTACGGATTGTTGGATCACTTGGCACTCTTGTTGGGACTATGTCCTTCTTGTGGCTGCGGCTTTGTCACTATTGGCAGGCCTCTTGATTCAGATTATTTGCCATCTTGACTCTGGACTTGTAGTTCGTCTTAGGAATGGAAGTTATCCATTTTAAGAACGAACTAGAAAGCCATTTTTAATATGGTTCTTGGTCTTCTTGATACAGGGCTTCGGTCCTTCTTGATACAGGGCTTCGGTCCTTCATGATATAGGGCAGCGACCCTTCTTGATACCTGCTTGTGCCGGGTGTGACGACATGAAGTATATATGGGGCGAGCCTTGCTATTGAAATTCTTGGAAAAGGGTGCTATGAGATTCTTGATATTTGTATCTTTGAATATCGAATTTGATACTTGTTATCTATTGTTACTTGATTTATTTATTATATTTCAAGTATGATGCTCATTGACTTGGAAAAGGTTTATATTGATTTACCGTTATTAAACTATTTCAATATGTTCTACTCTCTGGTTGGAAACTTGAAATGTGGTGATAAGTACTAGTTGCTTAGTATATATTGGATTGTAATTTAAGGAATTTTATGGGGGTGTTTCCATACTAATCTAACTAAAATTTTGAATATTTTTTTATAAGAGGTGAAGGATAGATAGATATAGGGTTATGTGTGCATTGTGGGCAGCCCACAACACTGTTTTGGGCAGCCCACAAAGCTTTAAAAGTGATGTTTATCACTTGTTGGCGATATATTTTAACTCCCCTTTGATTAATTTCGGTTCTTTCTAGAAAAAAAAACCTTAGAAACTTGGCTTAACAGTTTGCTCATCCAAATCACAAGAAAAACCTTGGTCTTTTGGCTGAAATTCAAGATACAAATTGCCTTGTTTGGTAAGTGCTGAAAATCTGTTTCTGAAATAGGCAGTATTTGGTAAATTGTGTATATCTTGTGATCTAGAAATCCGTTTTGGGTTAATAAATATGTTTTGGAAAGCTGATTCAAGTATCAACAACTCTTATGTTTATGTGAAAGCCTGATTTAGCTTTTAAGGATGTGAAAACTGGGACGCAACACAGGACAAATTCTGTCCAGATTTCTCTGTTGTTGTAGCTGAGCAGGTTGTGTTACGTTTAGAATATTTCAGAATCTAGAACTCCGTTTTGGGTGAATAAATATGATTTGGAAAGCTGGTTCATATATCTACAACTCTTATGTTTATGTTACAGTCTAATTTAGCTGTTATAGATGTGAAAAATGGGACGCAACACAGGACAAGTTCTGTCCAGATTTCTCTGTTGTTGTAGCTGAGCAGGTTGTGTTTCATTTAGAATATCTCAGTATCTAGAACTCCGTTTTGGGTGAATAAATATGTTTTGGAAAGCTGATCCAAGTATCTACAACTCTTATGTTTATGTGAAAGTCTGATTTAGCTGTTATGGATGTGAAAACTGGGACGCAACACAAGACAAGTGTTGTCCATATTCCGGGTTTAGAATTCCGGTAGGAACCACTGTTAGTGTATTGATGATATCTTTTTGTAAAAAATGTATTTTTCAGTGATTCTTGTTCCGTTGAAATCTTAAGAGATGTATCTACAACTTTGTTGAAGGTTACAAAATCTATTGTTGCTTATTTCCTGTTCAAATTTAAGTTGCAACATGAGGTACTAAACTGGCCAGAATCACTGTTTTGAGAACAGAATTGTGTATGTGTGGTAATCCTATTTTTTTTCGATATTGTTGAGATATTAGAAATTAAAGAAGTTATTTAATTGCATTTTTAAGGTTGTATAGACTTGTGAACAAGTTGAGGAACCTGATACGTTGGTTGGTTTTCGGTTTGAGCTTGCGGAGTTTATTGGATTAAGTGCTACGCTAAAGTATTGAGGTTTGTGTATAAACTTGTACTTGAACTCTTGTGATGGCTGGTATAAATGAAATTTGATCTTGATACCTCAGCTACCTCTTGTTACCTTGCATTGGCATGTTGGTATGATGCTTGTGTATCTCGCCCACTTGTACGGATTGTTGGATCACTTGGCACTCTTGTTGGGACTATGTCCTTCTTGTGGCTGCGGCTTTGTCACTATTGGCAGGCCTCTTGATTCAGATCATTTGCCATCTTGACTCTGGATTTGTAGTTCGTCTTAGGAATGGAAGTTATCCATTTTAAGAACGAACTAGAAAGCCATTTTTAATATGGTTCTTGGTCTTCTTGATACAGGGCTTCGGTCCTTCTTGATACAGGGCTTCTGTCCTTCTTGATACAGGGCAGCGACCCTTCTTGATACCTGCTTGTGCCGGGTGTGACGACATGAAGTATATATGGGGCGAGCCTTGCTATTGAAATTCTTGGAAAAGGGTGCTATGAGCTTCTTGATATTTGTATCTTTGAATATCGAATTTGATACTTGTTATCTATTGTTACTTGATTTATTTATTATATTTCAAGTATGATGCTCATTGACTTGGAAAAGGTGGCTTGATAAATTTTGAGATTTTCGACCCTATAGTTTTTACACCACTAAGCTTTATGCTTAGCGATAGTTGTTTCTATCGTAGGGGCTGATCGAGAGGAGTGATGAAGATGGCCATGGGAGATGGAAATTTTGAGAACTTAAAAGAAGATCACAGTTGCATATAGGCATATATAATTTGTATAAATTTTGGTACTTATATCGATCTATATGATGTATATATTTGCATTCGGTTTTGAAGCCTTGCCGTATCATGTTCATGGGTTGTAATCTAAGTATGGCTATGTGTTTGGTTCATTTGGGTTGTTTAAGCCCAAGTTTTGTAATATGTTACATGTCCTACTCGTTGGTAATGATTGTAAAGCATGATCCCAACTAGTTTGGGTACTCGGAAGTGGATAATTTTTATTATCATTAATTACTTGCATGAGGAAAAAGGAGAAACGAAAAAAAAAAAAAATATTTTTACATCTTGTAATTTATGTGCATACGGTAAATGGAAAGGGGTCGCTACATGAAGCCAGTCCACACCTAGAATAACATCAAAATCTACCATGTCTAACTCGACTAAGTTAGTGATACTGTCCTTGTGATTGACAAAAATGGTACAATCATGATAAACTCTCTCAGCTATAATAGACTCACCAGTAGGTGTGGAAACAATGAAGGGCTCAAAAAGTTGTTCGGGAAGAATATCAAATCTCATATCAATATATGAAGTCACAAAAGATAGATTGACACCTGGATCAAGTAAAGCATATACGTCAAAAGTAAAGACTTTGATCATACCAGTGAAAACATCTGGTGATTCTCTTACTCTTGGTGGCTGGTGATAGCATACAAATGGTTTGTACCTCTGCCTGTCCCTAAAGTATGAAATTGGGCTCTATTGCCCCTATTACCATTTCCTTACCTGCTCTTAGGAAACTTCTTAGAAAAGTGACCTGTCCTCCCATACTTTTAGCAATGATCTGTACCAGCACGACATTCTCTCAGATGAAGCTTATGACACTTACCACATAGTGGGTTGCGAGGGAACTGTTATGCTACACTGCCGTGCAACTAAGAGCCTTGAACTCTAAAATTCTAGGAGTGTTGATTCCAGTAATTATTCATGATACGTGTTGCAGGCACACTAGCCGATGATGGATTAGGTCTAGATGACCTCTAATGAAATGATGATCGGTTTATGTTCCCAGTCTTTTGCTGGTCAGACTCATGACCTGGTGGTGTCTTAGCCCTCTTGCAATGAAACTCTTCCCTGTCCTTCAACCTGTCTTCCTCATCCTGCTGCACATAAATCATAAGCTTGGCTATGTTCATGTCTCTTATTAGCTTAGCCATCTTACCTTCCTTGCTCGATAAGTGGGACAATCCAGATACGAACAATTTTATTCTGCTCCTCATATCAGCCACTATTTCCAGAGCATAGTGGACAATTGAGTGAACTTGAGGTTGTATTCTATCACACTCATGGATTCCTGTTTCAGATTTAGAAATTCTCTTACCTTTGCTTCCATTAGCACATGGGGAAAGAAGTTCCCTAAGAAGGCATCTTCAAACGCAGCCCAAGTGAAGTGTGGTGCCTCTTTGACTCTATTCTTCTTCCATGTATCAAACCATATTCTAGCAATACCCTTGAGTTGGTAAGCAACCGACTTCAAATGTTTAACATCAATAACATGCATGACCTCAAACACCTTCAGTAGTTCATCCATAAATCTTTTTAGATCCTCATTAAGCTTTGGCCTAGTGAACTTTGGGGGACTCATTCTCAGAAATTCTCAGACCCTGGATGCCTCATTCCCATGTTGATGTTTGGCTCCTTAGCGACCAACTTGTGCTTTCACAACTTGAATAAACATTTGACTTGCGTTTCTAAATTTAGCATTTGTGACATCTCCATGAGATGGTTGGGCTTCTGGTGCATTGGGAACTGGTGATCTAGAGGGTTAACATTCCTTCTAGCTGGACGTCCTTGAGCAGCTCTTTGCGGAGGCATGATCTGAATGATACGCATAAGCACGAGTTAGAAGAAACTTTTATTGAGTTAAACTCTATCGCACGAATAGGAGTAGACGAAAGTGGAGTGTTTTCCTAAATTTTGTAGCCTCCTAATTATAGATGTGGCACGCTTCACAGTGATAACTAAGACTCTAAAGACACGACTTCATAGACACCCTAGGACTCTTGAACTCTATGCTTTGTTACAAAATTTGTCACTCCCGAGCCTACACCATGGCACAACTGACACTCGAGAACCATTTCTGATCCCCAAGTGAACCCTTGTTCTGGCTACATGAATTACATGACATTAAACAATATGCAGAAGATTAAATATGTGAACAATTGAATGTTTAAGAAAGTCTTAAAATATATTCATTTGCAAAATAATTAACATGAACCAGGAGTTAAACAGAACATCCTGAGAAAATAATGGTAAACATCTACTCCATCTATCTATGAAGCCTTTAACAATGTGAGATGGATATCAGGACAAGATCCACGACACCTCCTAGAGCTACTAACTAAAATGAAATGGAGTCCCCTCAAAGCAAGGAGGCCTCACCAAATACTGTCAGGGAGTGGATAATAATCACAACTATTTGCTTGTTGATGATCCTGAATACCTATAGCCGCATCATGAAATGATGCAGGTAGAATGACGTCAGCACATTGAATGTACTGGTACATAAAAAGGTTAGAATAAATAATAATTTAGCTTTGAAGGACTGAAATAATATATCTGGATTAATACATGAATATGAAGTGAAAAGAACCATTTAATCTTTGCAATATAATATGCAAGGAAAGCAACATGAAAATACAATACTTTACTTGTGGGTAGTTTCTCTAACCGACAACCATTACCATGAGCCTAGTAATGATACAATGTTTCACGTCACATTGCCATGGCCACCCTATACTTTTCTGGGGTATAAGATGATATCGTGATTATGGATCCATCTAATTGGCCTTCTCAAAAGTAATGCGGAGTCAGATGAAGAGTCAATGTTATCCTATCCTATGGGACTGCCAAGTCATAAGAGAGTCTAACTCAACTCGGTGCTCGATACTACTCCAATAATAATAGATATAACATTATGCTCTATTCACCCATTACAAGGAATGGACTTTTTACTTGATTGAAATACTTTGCAAACATTAGACATGTTTACATTCTTGAAAAAATGTACTTGTTAACTTATCTTTTAAGTTCAATAATCAACATAGATACATGAGTATATATTTAGTTATATAAATAGCATTTGAAAACTCTTAAGTGTTTGTGAAATAAAACCTTTGAACTCCCTCTTAACTTTACTTTGACTTCAAACATGTGAGTTTAAGAGTGATGATCAGAATATGCATAAAATCCTTCAATGATTAATGGAGGTTTAGGTAGTTGATAATAAGAAGAGAATGACAACTCAGCTCAAAGGAACAAACAGGGAAGAAACCATTTACTGGGGTTTTGATTGGGCGTTCTACTGGCGCGTCGCACCAAACCCCTATTTACTAGGGTCTGATTGGGAATTCTAATGGTGCATTGTGCCAGGCCCCCCATTTATTGGGGCTGTTATTGGGCGTTCTACTAGTGCATCACGCCAGCCCCCTATTTACTGGAGTTTGATTAGGCGTTCTAATAGTGCGTCGTGCCAGACGCCCCCATTTACTGGGGTTTGATTGGGTGTTCTACTAGTGTATCTTGCCAGGCCCCTAGCGCCTTGGGGGCGCGATGCCCCACCCCAAACCTTGAATTTTGACAAGTTTTTCTTATTCAATTCATGGCCTATCCCACTTTGAATCGAATGATTCATTCCCAAAGTCATTTAGATTCATAAACCGAACAAAATTCATCAAAACTCACTCTACACCAAGAACAACACTTGTTCGCGAAACCGTCATTTTGACAATCCAACATGACTTTGTTGATAAAGAATAAAGCAAAACCTTAAGAATTTGTCAAGAACCTATACATAACGATTTCAAGGATGATTTACTGAAAGAAATACATGCTTTGCGTGAGGATGAACATATCCATCATTATAAGAAACTTCACGTACCTCTTAGGGATCAAATCCTTGGCGAAACAATCCTCGAATTGCAAGAAAACTTTATGAACGCCTTGAATCTTCCCTCTTTTCTCCTCTTTTCTCTTCTTGAACTCTTTTTTAAAACCCCAAGCATAGATTAGGATTGTGAAAATTCAACCAAATCAATTTAGACACCTAAATATTACCATAATTCGTTTTAAGTTGATGGGGTAAGAAAAAGAGCAAAATACTGCTCATATTTTCGAGTTCGGAAATTAGAAAAATCATTGGGGTTGGAAAGAGGATTCCAATACCTTTCATTTGATATCTTATAAGCCACCAAACTCATCCTATACCAAAAGGTATGGTCATTTGAATTTGACCCAAAACTCACAACTTAAGCATAACTTGAAAATTTTCAGATTTGGTTCTTTCCAAAATAGTTTTTCCCAATTTTTAAGTTTTCAAATACCGAGGTGTTAGAGAAGCTTCAAATGAAGGTACTAATTCTTTACTTAGTACTCTTTAAGTTGATATGATGTGTTAGTTATTGCTTGTTGGGTGTTTGAGCTAAATGTTAGATGTCACACCCTTAGTTCTACTTTAGAGTGATCTCATTAAAGGACGAATGTTCCCAAGGGAGAGATCTTGTAACATCTTGCCTTAAACAAAACTAGAATTACAAAGAACTATTTTTGGAAAGAGTAAATTTTGAAATCTTGGCAAGTTATGCTAAGTATGAGTTTTGGGTTAACTTCAAACGACCATAACTTTCAGTACGTGATGAGTTAGGTGGCCCAGAAGATATCAAATGAAAGGATTTGGAATCCTCTTTCCAACACCACCGAGTTTGCTAATTTTAGAGCTCGTATGAGAGAGATATGACTGTTTGAAGTCGGGCTATTTATTTAAGGAAAGTTACCCAAATTTAAGAGAGGTATTTTGGTTTTTTCCTTACCCTATTAGATTTAATTCATTTTTAGTAATTAATTAGGGGTCTAAACTGATTTGTTTCAGTTTACAAAATCCTAAATTATACTAGGTTTTTAGGAAAAGAGTTCAAGAAGAGAAAAGAGTTGAAAAGAGGAGAAAGGTCAAGGCGTTCATCAAGTTCTTGCGAAATCGAAGGTTTTCTTGCGGATTTTCGCCAAGGGTTTGATCCCGAAGAGGTATGTGAGTTCACATAGCATTAAGTATGTTCACTCACGTGCCAATCATTTTATTTTCAGTGAAATTTCGGTCATGAAGTTAAAGGATTTGAGCTCTTGATGAGTTTTATTGAAGTTTTTTTCATAATCTTGATTGTTGAGGTTTTGATGAATTCTTGACATATGTATTAGTGTTTTAAGGGTAGTTTCGAGAAGAATATCATATACTATTGTTGGGTGTTCAAATCTAAGTGATTGGGGAAGAAACCATTTGATGCTAGGAAAACTAGGGTTAGAAAACGAAGAAGCAAAAAGTGGGACATATATTGGCACGCAAGTCCGCATTGCGGACTTGCTCCCCCCAGTGAACAATTTCACTTCCGCGTCACGGAGAGAATGTGGACTCCACTATTTTAAAAATTATTTCGCGACCAAGTATTATAATTCATCTCCACATCGTGGACTTGCTCCCCAGACAATATATTTCAACCATTTCTCATTATTAACTATCTAAAACTCATTTAATCATCACGATATCTTTCCTATCACAAATCATAACCTTGAATTAATTATTCAAATTCAAGGTTGAGTTAAGAGTCAAATCTTGAGAGTTCTTTGAGTCATTTTATGCAGTCTTTTACAAATCTTTTAAACTTGTTTAAATGACTTGGGCAATTGAGTTTGAGGAAGAGTAGAGTTTCATTCATTTTACAAAAAATGATATATGGGAACTAAGTTTTCCCTAGAGTAAATGTTTTCACATTTAAGTAAAAAAGGAAACACCGATTTCTAAAAGAGTTCATAAGCAGTTTTCAGTATTTTTTTTTTAGCGAAAGATTTTTGAGTAATAATCTCAAACCACTGAAAGAGGAAATGTTTTCTTTAAAACATAGTGAGCGTATTTTGGAAGTAGTATTGAGCACCGATATTGGGGAGACTTCATACAACTCACAAACCCCATAATCCATGTAGCCAACATGGGTAGAAAGGGTCATACATTTTAGATGATTCCTTAAAGCTTTTAGCATAGACTAGTGGATCCCTTTAGTAGTAGGTTCTATACCTCAAAAAAGTATAATACAGTTCTGGAAACATGGGCTAGACTTTGTACCATCACATAGCTCATAGTGGTAGTTGTCGGTTAAAGAATCTCCCAACAATTTTATTTTGTATTTTTTCACACAAACAGAGTTTATATTATATTTTCTAATACATTAAGTTGTTATCTACTGTTTTAAATCTTTTCTTTATACTGCATTATTTCTATTGCTTTATATTGAATGAGATTAAGTTGACATGAGGTTAGTGTTTCTTCAGTTCTAGTTCAAGCTTAGGCCTTGTTTTAGATTAATCCTCAAGTGCTTCTACATTCCATATACTGAAGCCATTTGGTCTGAATCTTTTATGATGTAAATAAACGTAACCAGGATCAGTACACAACACTTTATTGATCTAGTTGAGCTTCAGAGTTGTTGGTGAGCCTCCTTGCTTCTGGAGGATCCCTTTATTTTTCTTTATCACTATAGTTTTATTAGGAGTGTCACACCCCGAGCCTACACCCCAAATGTGGCTGGCACTTGAGAACCATTACTAGCCCTAAGAGAACACTTGGCCTGGCTTACTTAATTAGTGAAAGTCCTAAACACAAGAAATATTCTCAAAGGATAACTCATGCAATTGTCTTTAAGAAATATCAAACTTAGCCAAAATGGCAACTCAAGTCTCAACCATTAAAATAGGAAATAGAAAACTCAATAACTAACATCTGACTATCTATGAAGCCTCTAAACAACTGATATGTATGTCAGGACAAGACCCACACCATTCTAATGAAACTAAAACTACTAAAAGCAATAAAAGGGATCTCTGAAAGCAAGGAGTCTCACCAACAAGTCTGTAGCTCAACTAGAATCACCGATGCGTTAGATACAGATCCTAGTTACCTGTATCTGCATCATTTAAAGATGCAGGCCAAATGACATCAGTATGTGTGAGTATGCGAGGGAAATTCTAAAACAAGACATAAGCTTGAAAGGCACTGAAGAACTTACCTGGCTCAACTCAACTCAACTAAACTCATTTCAATATAAAGCAGTAATGTAAATGTGATATAAAGAAAAGATTTTAAAGCATGAATGTCAACTCTATGCATTTAGAAATACAACAATACTATGAGTGTATGCAAAGATGCGATATAAACTCTGAATTGTATATGAAAATACAAATAAACTTTGTATATATAAATACAAATACTTCTGTGAGAGTTTTTCTAATCGACAACCATTACGTAAGAGCTATGTGATGATACAACATTTTTCCTCACGCTGCCAGGGCTGTCTTTTACCTTGCCGAGGGTATAGAACCTGACTACTAAGTGGATCGACTACTCTATGCTAAAAAATACTAAGGAATCATCTAAAAAATTATGATCCTCTTCTACCCATGATGGCTACATGGTTTATGGGGGCTGAGAGTTGTCTCAACTATCCCCCATATCGGTGCTCAATATACTCTTAAAATATAATACTAGCTCTGATGTTTAAAAATATAATTCTTTCTGTGATTTGAGATAATTGCTCAAAACTTATCTTAAAGGCTATCTTGGAAATCAAAGTTTCCTCTCTTGCTTAATTTGAAAGCATGTACTCTTTTAACTGAAAACTAGCTCAAAGGTTCCCTTGGAAATCGGTGTTTCCTTCCTTGTTTAAATGTGAAAACATTTTACCCTTTGGGAATACATAGTCCCAATATACTCTTTTGAAGAAATGAACTTCAAGCTTTACTCTTTACTCAACTCAAAACTTAAGTCTTAAAACAAAGCTAAAACGTTTGTGAAAGACTTTTGGAAAACTCTATGAACTTCTCTTGACTTGACACTTAACTCTCCTTAAATTGAATTATGGATTCAAGGTTCATAATCTCATGTTTATGGATGATTTCATGATGTTTAGACGTACCTTAGAGTGTTGGAATCAACTAGAAAGCATAGGTATGTTGCTAAGGAATAAGTACGGAAAGATGGGGGAAGAATAGGAAGAACTGGTATCCCTGGCGCTCTGAGCGACGTAGGGCGCCTGCCCTTGAACTTCTAGAAATGGGTTAGGGTTTTCTGGCTTGCATGGCACCCCAATACTCAAATTTCAGAGGTCCCTTCTCGGGGCTCTGAGAGGGGCTTCGCCCCAAGCCCCTGCCTAGGTGCACTTTGACTTTTTTTCTCATTTTTCAACTCTAAAACCTCTAGTTCAACTTTGTTCTTTGGCCAAACTGTTAGAATTGACTACATGACCAAAATATGATAGAATCTACTCCAAACAACATCTAAATTACATGAATCATACTCAAGAACTTCTCAACAACTCATCAATCAAGATTCAAACAAAACTTTCGACAATATTCTTCAAGAACTCAATTTCTCTAATCTCAAGAACAACAATACGCTGAAATAAATATTGATTGGTGCATGAGTGAACTAACCCAATGCTATGTGACCTCACATACCTTATAGGGATCACCCCTTGACAAAATCCATAAGCGATTTTCCAAGAAATCGACGAATCTTGAACTTTCTTCTCCTTTTCTCCTCTTTTATTTTTCTCCAAGCCCTAGAGTGAATTCAACTTTTCTAAACTAATATAATTCTAATTAGACCCCAAATAAAATCCTAAAAACAAAATAAAAATAATTGGGTGAGGAAACGATTAAAATGCCCTTCCAAAATTCGGTTTAGATTTTCCTTATTTGCACAGCCCAACTTCCAATGGGCATGTCTCACTTGTACGAACTCGAAAGTACGCAAACTCGGTGGCATTAGAAATATAATTCCAAGATATTTCCTACGGTATCTGGAAGCATACCTAACTCATCCTGAGCTAGGAGTTATGGACGTTTGAAGTTGGCCACAAACCCAAACTTATCATAACTTAACAAATTGCTAGATTTTTCATTCTTTCCTAAAATGACTATTTCCAATTCTAACTCTTTCTTGTTCTTTCAATTAGTGAGATGTTACAATATCTTCCCCTTGGGAGCATCCTTCCTCGAATGAGATTACTCTTACTAGGCTAAGGGTAGCATCTAACATTCAGCTCAAACACCCAACAAGCAATGCAAAAACAATATGCCAACTTATAAATTAAAAAGTACTAAGAAGAGAATTAGTACCTTAATCTGGAACATCTCTAGTCTAAAAGAGATTTGGATACCTGTTCTTCATATTTGCTTTAGCTTCCCAAGTAGCTTCTTCAACACACTGGTTCCTCTAAAGAACATTGACTGATGCTACTTCCTTAGTCCTCAACTTGCAAACTTGACGATCTAGCTATCCTTGATCCCAATATCTTCATTTGGTATGACTAATGAAGGATCTACAATGCATTTCTTCAATATGGAGACATGAAATACCGAATGAACCGCTGCCAACTCTAGAGGTAGCTCTAACTCATAAGCTACATTGCCAATCCTCTTGGATATTCTGTAAGGAACAATATATCAGGGACTAATATTCCCCTTCTTACCAAATCTCATAACACCCTTCATGGGTGAAACTTTCAAGTATACCCAATCATTTACTTCAAACTCTAAATCCCTTCTCCTAACATCAATGTAGGATTTTTGACGACTCTGCCCCATTTTCAACCTCTCTTGAATACCTTCACCTTCTCCATAGCTTAATGAACTAAATCTAGCCCTATCAACCCTACTTCACCAACTTCAAACCATCCAATAGGATATCTACACCTTCTCCCATAAATAGCTTCATAAGGAGCCATTTGGATGCTAGAGTGATAACTATTATTGTAAGCAAATTCAATAAAAGGTAGGTGATCATCCTAATTACCTTTGAAATCAATCACACAGGCCCTCAACATGTCTTCTAGAGTTTGAATAGTGAGCTCTGCTTGACCATTTGTCTGAGGATGAAAAGTAGTGCTTAAGATCACCTTTGAAACCAAGCTTTTTTGGAATGACTTCCAAAACTGTGTAGTAAATTGGGCACCTCTATCTGAAATAATGGACATCAGGACCTTATGAAGTATTACCACCTCTTGAATATAAAACTTATCATAATCTTCTACTATGTAGGTAGTCTTTACCGGCAAAATGTGGGTTGATTTGGTCATTCGATCCACAATCACCCAAATGGAATCGTGCTACCTGCGAGACCATGGTAAAACTGTGATAAAGTCCATATTGGTCATTGCTTACTTCCATTCCAGAAGTTCTATATTCTGAGCCATACCATCGGGCCTTTGGTGCTCTACTTTAACTTGTTGGTAAATCGGGAACTTAGCAACAAACTCTGCAATGCCCTTCTTCATACTACTCCATCAATAAACTTCCCTCAAATCGTGATACATCTTTGTGGAACCTAGATGAATGGAATATCTAGAACTATGAGCTTCCTCCATGATCCTTTCTTGGAGTTCATCCACCCTTGGTACACATAATCTACCTTGATAGCTCAACACACTATCTCCCCCTCGTACAAAAGCCATTACTTTTTTCTTATGAACATTTGCCTTTAATTCAAGCA
The DNA here is from genome assembly GCA_037074985.1 of Solanum bulbocastanum. Taxonomy (NCBI): domain Eukaryota; kingdom Viridiplantae; phylum Streptophyta; class Magnoliopsida; order Solanales; family Solanaceae; genus Solanum; species Solanum bulbocastanum. The sequence continues at coordinate 22,430,992 of CM073603.1, read as the reverse complement.
AAATAGGATCTTGGTCTTGCTTCTCTTTTACTTCTGGCGCTAATGATGATTAAGCTCCATTCATCACCACTACTCCTCCTTCTGTGGAATCCATTAGTCGAACTCCCAATCGTGCAAGTCTATGTACTCTATTCTTCCTCAACTGGGCAGTACTACCTATAGACACTATGATTAAAGCATCAGCAACAACATTAGCCTTACATGGGTGATAAACAATACTCATGTCATAATCCTTGAGTAATTTGAACCACCTCCTTTGTCTAAGATTAAGTTCTTTCTGAGTAAACACATAGTGAAGACTCTTGTGATTAGTGAATACATCAACATGAACACCATATAAATAATGACATCATATCTTCAAAGCAAATATTACATCAGCCTACTCTAAGTCATGGGTTGAGTAATTCTTCTTATGAATTTTCAACTGTCAGGAGGCATAAGCTATAACCTTGCCATTCTGCACTAACACGCAACCCAAACCAACTCTAGATGCATCACAATACATCACAAAACCTTGAGTACCTTCTGGTAAGGTCAATACTGGGCAGTAGTCAAGCTCTTTTTCAATTCCTGAAAGTTTTTCTCAAAAGCTTTAGACTATTGAAACTTTACTGTTTTTTGAGTCAACTTGGTCAAAGGGGATAAAATAGATGAGAAACCTGCTACGAACCTTTTATAATATCCAGCCAAACCTAAGAAACTCCTAATATCAGTTGGAGATGTGGGTTTAGGCCAATTCTGCACTGCCTCTATTTTTTGGGTATCAACTTTAATTCCCTCTCCAGAAGCAATATGGCCTAAGAATGCCACAGACTCAAGCCAAAACTCGCACTTAGAGAACTTGGCATACAACTCTCTATCCTTTAGAACTTGGAGAATTATCCTGAGATGGCTAGCAGGATCTTCCTTATTCCTCGAATAGATTAGTATGTCATTAATGAACACGATAACAAACATATCTAAATAAGCCTTGAATACTCCATTCATAAGGTCCATGAACGCTGCAGGTGCATAAGTTAAACCGAACAACATGACTAGAAACTCATAATGACCGTAACGGGTCCTAAAAGCTATCTTTGGAATATCCCTTACTCTTAACTAATGGTAGCCAAATCTGAGGTCTATCTTACAGAAACAGGTGGCACCCTGAAGTTGATCAAAAGGGTCATCAATTTTTGGAAGAGGGTACTTGTTCTTGATGGTAACCTTGTTCAACTGACGGTAATCTATACACATCCTAAGGGAACCATCCTTCTTCCTCACAATTAAGAACGGAGCCCCCTAAGGTGAGACACTTGGTCGAATAAGGCCCTTATCAAGGAGATCTTTCAACTATTCTTTTAGCTCTTTCAACTTTGCTGGTGCCATTCTATATGGCGGAATAGATGTAGGACGAGTGTCTAGAAGAAGGTCTATACCGAAGTCTATCTCTCTCTCATAAGGGACTTCGAGAAGATCATTTGGGAAAACTTCTGGAAACTCTTTTACTTCTTGAACTAACTGAATAGGAGATATCTCAACACTAGAGTCATTAACTCGAACTAAGTGATAGACATAACCCTTGGAAACTAACTTTCTTGCCTTAAGGTATGAAATAAAACGTCCCTTAGGCATTAGTGAACTACTTTTCCACTCTAAGACTTGCTCATTAGGAACTGAAACTTGAAAACTCAATTTCTACAATAAGTTGAGGCATAACAGGCATGAAGTTAGTCAATACCCAGAATGATATTAAAATCCACCGCGCCTAACTCAACTAAATCAGCCATGGTACTCTTGTGATTAACAGAAATGGGACTATCACGATAGACTCTTTTTGCTAGAATAGACTCACCAACAGGTGTAGAAACACTGAAAGTTTCACTAAGTTGCTCAGGAATAACATTTAAATTCATTAAAACTTACGGACTTACAAAGGATAAACGCGCTCTTGGGTCTAGCAAAGCATAAACATTAAAGTTAAAGACTTGATTCATACTAGTGACAACATCTGGTAAGTCCTCTTGCTCTTGGCAACTAGTGATAGCATAGGCGGTTTTCACCTCTGCCAGTACCGGAAGTAGCCCCTCTAGGTACATCTCTGTCTGGTGGAGAAACTGAAGAAGACTAGGCTCTACTACCCCCATTACCATTACGCTGCTTTTTCTTTAGACTTTCTTGAATGAAATGACCATTTTGGCCACACTTGAAGCAACCAATGGAGCCATCATGACACGTCCCTAAGTGGTTCCGACCGCACTTAGCACATGTAGGAGGCTTACTACCCCCTGTGTCATACTACCCTGAGAATAGGTAGGTTTGGCTCTGAAATTTTGACTATTGTACTCACTTTTGTTCTTTGGTGCAGGCACATTAGCAGATGATGGAGCATGTCTCTTCTATTTTTGTTGGAAAGATGGCCGGTTGGCATTACTCTTCTGCTGCTCGGACTCATTACCTAGCTTGGCTCTCTTATTCTTAAAGTCTTCTCTATCTCTTAGCTTGTCCTACTCCACTTGTTGCACATGGACCATCAGTCTTACTATGTCCATATCCCCTATCAGCATAGCTGCCTTGCCTTCCTTACTTGACATATGAGACAACCCAACAACAAACAAACTCATTATGCTCCTCCTTTCAGCAACCATATCCGGAGCATAGCGGGAAAGTTATGTGAAACTCAGACTATGCTCATGAACGCTCAAATAATCTTGCTTAAGTGTGACAAATTCTCGTACCTTAGCCTCTCTCAGTTCTCGGGAGAAGAAATGCCCCAAGAAGGCTTCCTCAAAACAAGCCCAACTCGTAGGTGGTGCTCCCTCAACTCAGTTCTTTTTCTATTGGTCGAACCATATTCTAGCGACACACTTCATTTGGTATGCGACTAGTTCCACCCTTTCAGTATCAACAACATGCATGATTTCAAAAACCTTCTAAAGCTCTTCAACAAAATTCTCTACATTCTTAGTAGCACTAGAACCTGTAATTCTTGGTTGATTCATCCTTAAGAACTCGCGGATCCTCGAAGTATTAGTCACTTCCTAAAGATTCCCTCTCTGTTTTCCAGCTTTATTGGTCACGACATGGCTCAACATCTGGATAGCCTCATGGAATTCTGCATTGGTGACCTCTCATTTGGGTTGCACTTCTGGTCCATTAGGTAGCCCTTGTTCCTATGGTTCAACGTTCCTTTTAGACGGACGACCTCTTACAGCTCTTCGTAGAGCCATGATATGAAAGACACGCTCAAGAACGAGTTAGAAAGAAACTTTTTAGAGGTGAAACTCGAATGCATGAAATAAGTATGAAAGAAGTGAGATAGTTTCCTAAGTGTTGTAGTTTCCTAATTATAGATGTGGCGTACTTCACATCAATAACAAGGACTCTACATACATGGATTCGTAGACTCCCTAGGACTCTTAAACTCTGTGCTCTGATACCAAGTTTATTATGCCCCGAGCCTACACCTCGGACGTGGCTGGCACTCAAGAAGCATTACTAGCCCCAAACAAACCATTTAGCAGAAGTCTTAAACACAAGAAATAGTCTCAAAGGATAACTCATGCAAATGTCTTTAAGAAATATTAAACTTGGCCAAAATGACAACTCAAGTCTCAACCATTAAAACAAGAAATAAAAAAATCAAGAACTAACATTTGTATGTCTATGAAGCCTCTAAACAACTGAGATTGATGTCGGGACAATACCCATGACATCCTAATGAAACTAAAACTACTAAAAGCAATAAAAAGAATCCTCCGGAAGCAAAGAGGCTCCCCAAAAAGTCTAGAGCTCAACTAGCATCAATGATGCACTGGATGTTGATCCTGGTTACCTGTATCTGCATCATTTCAAGATGCAGGTCAAATGGCATCAGTACATTGAATGTACAAGTATGCGAGGGGAATTCAAAAACAAGACATAAGCTTGAAAGGAACTGAACAACTTACCTGGCTCAACTCAACTCAACTCAACTAAAAGCATTTCAATATAAAGTAGGAATGTAAATGCGATATAAAGAAAAGGTTTTAAAAAATCAATGTCAACGCTGTGTATTTAGAAATACAACAATACTCTGAGTGTATGCAAAGATAAGATATAAAATTTTAATTGTATATAAAAATAAAAATAAACTGTGTATATAAGAATACAAATACTTATGTGGGAGTTTTTATAACCAACAACTATCACATAAGAGTTATTGTGATGATACATCATTTTGCCTCATGCTGCTAGGGATGTCTTATACCTTGCTGAGGGTATAGAACCTGACTACTAAGTGGATCCACTAGTCTATGCTAAAAAGCACTAAGGAATCATCTAAAAAGTATGCCCATTTTCTACCCATGATGGCTACATGGTTTATGGGAACTTGGAGTTGTCTAAACTCTCCCCTATATTGGTGCTCAATACTACTCCTAAAATATAATACTAGATCTTATGTTTAAAAATATACTTCTTTCTGTGGTTTGAGATAATTGCTCAAAACTTAGCTCAAAGGTTATCTTGGAAATCAAAGTTTCATCTCTTGCTTAATTTGAAAGCATTTACTCTTTTAACTGAAAACTAGCTCAAAGGCTCTTTTGCAAATCGGTGTTTCCTTTCCTGTTTAAATGTGAAAACATTTTACTCTTTGGGAATACATAGTCTCAATATACTCTTTTGAAGAAATGAACTTCAAGCTTTACTCTTTACTTAACTCAAAACTTAAGTCTTAAAACAAAGTTAAACGTTTGTGAAAGACTTTTGGAAAACTCTATGAACTTCTCTTGACTTGACTCTTAACTCTCCTTAAATTGAATTATGGATTCAAGGTTCATGATCTCATGTTTATGGATGATTTCATGATGTTTAGACGTACCTTATAGTGTTGGAATCAATTAGAAAACATAGGTACGTTGCTAAGGAACTACTAAGGAAAGATGGGGGGAAAATTGGGAAGAACTGTTGTCCCTGGCGCTCTATGCGATGTGGGGCACCAACCCTTGAACTTTAGGGATAGGGTAGGGGCGCGCTGGCTGGCACGGTGCTCCATGACCCAAACTTCAGAGGTCCCTTCTTGGGGCTCTGAGAAGGGTGCGCCCCAGGCCCCTGCCCAGGTGTGCTCTGACTTTTCTTGCTCATTTTTCAACTTTAAACCCTCTAGTTCAACTTGGTTCTTTCCCCAAACACTTATATTGGACTACATGACCAAAATATGTAAGAATCTACTCCGAAAAAAACCTAAATTAGATGAATCAAACTCAAGAACTTCCTAAGAACTCATCAACCAAGATTCAAACAAAACTTTCAAGACCTCAATTTCTCTAATCTCAGGATCTACAATATGCTGAAATAAATCATGATTGCACATAGGTGAACTAACTGAATGCTATGTGATCTCATATACCTCATAGGGATCACCCCTTGACGAAATCCACAAGTGATTTTCCAAGAAATCGATAAATCTTGAACTTTCTTCTCCTTCCTCTTTTCTCTTTTCTTAAAGCCCTAACATGAACTTCAACTTTTCTAAACTGATCTAATTCTGATTAGACCCCAAATAAACTCCTAAAAATGAAATAAAATAATTGGGTGAGTAATAGAATAAAACGCCCTTCCAAAATCCGGTTTAGACTTTCATTATTTGCACAACACAACTTCAAATGGGCATATCTTACTCATACGAACTCGGAATTACCCAAACTCAGCGGCGTTGGAAAGAAAATTCCAAGATATTTCCTACAGTATCTAGAAGTGCACCTAAATCATCTTGAGCTAGGATTTATGGTCTTTTGAAGTTTACCAATACCTAAACTTAACATAACTTAACAAATTTCCAAATTTTTCATTCTTTCCTAAAATGACTATTTCCAATTCTAACTCTTTCTAGTTCTTTCAATTAGCGAGATGTTACAAGGATGTCGTGGGTCTTGTCCCAATGTCCATACTAGTTAGTAGAGACTTCATATATAGAGAGACATAGTTCATAAGTCTTGTTCATTTCTCTGAGACTTGACTTGCCACTTTGGCTAGTGAATATTTCTTTAAATATTCTGAGTTAAAGATGTATTTTTAAAGTTATCTTATGTTGAGTAAGTCTTCCACTAAGAGTTAAGCCAGACCAAGGGTTCTCTTAGGGACGACAATGCTTTTCGAGTGTCGGCCACATCCATAGTGTAGGCTCGGGGCGTGACACTTATCTTTTGTGTATTTTTTTGATTATTTTAAAGATTGAGTATTTGATTTATTGAAGTTGATTAAATTTTTAAGCTTTTGTATGCTTAAGTTAGTCTTCCGCTTGTAGTCAACCATGATGAGGGTTCACTTGGGACCAGCAATGGTTCTCGAGTGTCTGCCACCTCCAGGGGTTAGACTTGGATAGTGACAGTGGGCAAGTCTCTAATTAAATGAATCAAATCATTTTTAAAATTTACTACTTAATTGGTATGTGAAGAGTCCCTTTTATAAATATTTTTACATTAATGAAATACTTATTTGTAATAAATTAAGTATTTTATTTTTATAATAAAATTTAAATTTGGAGAAAAGGCCAAAAAGGTAGGGTGGGGGGGAGGGGGTAGGGGGGTAAATACAAATGGAGATCATATATGACCTTGTCTATGTTTATATCACGACCCGAGCCTATACCCCGGATGTGACACGACGTATAGGACTTCGAAGAGCCTCATTCAAGCGTCATAGCATTCATAACGTAAGACGTATGAAACAGTGCGGAATTTAAAACTTTTCTTTAAATTCATACAATCAAAAAACAACATTTAAAACATCGAAAGTCTAGACATAGTTTAACATGGACATCTAAGAACATCTTGAGTCAAAACTCGGGTCACATCCCTTATAATAGAAAGTCTAATAATTTTCTAGTACAATGAAAAAATTAAATGATAATAAAGCACTTGTCCCCAGATCCATGAGGACATACGACAAACTTGATGAATAGTCAACTCAAGCTTGAACTAGGAGAAATCAACTCACTTGCCGGAACCTATACTTTGTAGAAAAATAGAAGAAATATGGGTTAGCACACAAAAATGTACTAAGTAGGATAGCCATGCAGAAACCATGCTTAAAATAGACATTTTGGTTAAAACCATGCATTATGTCAATTTCATTAGAAACATCATGAACATTAGTATAAGAGGCATAAAATACAAGTATAATCATCATACAAGTCATTACATCACATTACAACATTCACCTTAAATAACCCTAAGCTATACTTGTGCAATGTAAGAATAGCATCCCATACTACTATTCCCACTAAGTACCACTTTGAGGCCACTTTACCATTCTTCATTAGTCATCTTTAATCAATATACATAAGGAACACATACATTTCATAAATCATGACTAGGAAATTAACTCATAATACAATCCAAGTATAGCATGCATCATTTCACTAAGCAATTAAGTCAACATTCTCATTAGCTTCATTAAGAGCACATTCGTTCATTAGACATTAAGACATTGGAGAATCACACCATAGCCCTCTCAAAGCCTACTCGTGCAATGCATGGATGGCATCCCATACTACCACCCACACTTCACAGAACTTCTCAAGAAACCATAACACGTATCTCACATGATGGCAATAAGCATTAACCGACATAGACCATGAGAGCAAACCATGGAATCCGGTGTCATATCCCCACACCGTAAAGAGGTGGTCTGCTTGCGTAGGGTAGAACCAGTAACATTTTAGCTTAGGTGGATCCACTAGCTAATATCCTATGCAGGCACATAGTTATAGGAGAAGAAAGATGTCCATTGAAACCCGGCCTAACGTAGGGAGAGCTTCCATCTTACCATATCCACTCGGTACTTAGCCTTCATTTCCCATAGAGTAGTTCATTTTCATTAACATTATTATACTTGTGAGGGCTACCACCATTAGGTCTACCAACTCAAGGGGAATTTACACATGAAAGGGCCACCACCATTAGGTGTACCGATTCAAGGTACATTATAAGGATAGCTCATTGAATCCTCAAGAAAGGGCCACCACCATTAGGTCTACCAATTCAAAGTTCATCATTTCACACATGAAAAGGTCCACCACCATTAAGTCTACCGATTCAAGGTTTATCATCCATTCATTCATTTATAGACTCCTCATGAAAGGGCCACCAACATTAGGTCTACCGATTCAAGGTTCATTAAGTCAAGATACATTAGCAACACAAGAAGAGGATACCTAAGCCTACCAATTCAAGATGCATCAATCAACATTACTTGAAGAAACCTTTCACATTCTATCATCATCATTCATGAATGCTAAATTGAGGATAACCTTTCAATAATAACACAATTGCATTCTAGATATGATCACATTACTTCAATTGAAACCATAATGCATATACGAAGCATCATAATTATACAACAATTCTTCATACTTTGCCCTTTGAGGCCATGAATCACAAGTCAACAACACACCTAGAATTTACTAGAATTTAGGCATGAATAATGATATAATTCCATAAACTAAAGCAATATATACATATTTTGTTCATATGCCTCATAATCAACAAACCCACTACATGAAGTCACAGTTTAGGAATTTAGGAAGCTCATGGGTTTTTGGAGTATTTTCATCATAAATCATCAATTAAACATCAATTCATTCATAATTCATCACATATACACCTTTGAAAACGTTTTGGAGTTGAACCCATACTTAGATTGAAAACCCTAGGTTTTGGGGGGATTTTGGAAACATTGAAATCATCTTTTGAAGAGGCTCCTTGGGTGGAAACTAACCAAGGATGAAAACTACCATACCATAATGGAGTTTTCCTCTAGATTTGAGAAGAAACACTTTGGTTCTGCAAGCTCTAGCCTCCACTCCTTCTTCTTCTTCAATGGAGGTTTCTAGAGAGAGAAATATTAAGAGGGATGAACTCTTTTGGGTGTTTGAGAATAATGAAGTAAAAGATGTGTTTAAAGACATAAAATCATTTATATATGTGAAGTAAAACAATTAAAAATGATCCCATAAAATAACTAATTGATTTGGAAATTACCAAATGACCCTCAACTAGGCAGCCCATCCCAGGGACTATGGCCACTTTGATGGCCCGTCAAGGGCACCATGGCTCGTGGTGGTACCCGTGGTCCCTTGACCAGTGACTGTCCTCAACTGGGCAAGCCGTCAAGAGCCTAAGGCATAACCACGAGACCTCCCACGACCATTGGTCAAGACCACAAGTCGTGGTGATGGTCGGGTCCCTAGGCAGTAGCTATGGCTTGGGGACTTAGCCTCCACAATGCCAAGGCAAGACCACGGGACCTCCCACGATCCATCGTCAAGACCATGAGTCGTGGTGATGGTTGTGGTTCCTAGGCAGTGGCTAGGCCTCAAGGCCTTGCTTCCCATATGCCTAAGGAACCTTCATTCATAAACTTGGGTTATGATTAATGATCTCAGTTACCACAATAAAATGAACGTTAATAACCTATTGGACGGGTGAGAACGATACATGTTCAGAGGTTTAGATCTTACAACAAATTATGGATATCATTGGAAAAACAATGTTGATGATAAAGTTGAAGATGATACAATATCTTTGGAACCAGTTACACGTAAGGAAGCACTTGCATGTAGAATTCTTCACAATTTTATGGTGCAGCTTGAAAAGACAACACCAAAACTTTTGGATGTAATAAGAAAAGTTAGAGATGAGCTTCAACTGGATTTAAATTTTAACAAGAAACATAACATAATAGAGTCATATTTAACTAAATTTTCTTAGATATATTTGTAACTTTAAAGAATTATAATTCATAATATTAATGGGACCATATATTTATATAGAGGTCTTCTGAAAATATATTATCTTATTATCTTATCGAAATGAGTGATTTTTTCCATGGGCCCAAGTCGGGACAGGAGGAAATTATTATCTTAGAGAGATAATTAATTAACCGAGTATTAATTTAGTGAGGTGTTACTGTAATATTAATTGAAATCAAAATAATACAACAATGAATCTTCACCAAAATGTTTGGAAATTATTCAAACTTTTATAATACTATGACAATCTCTCTTCATGAAACTTCCCAGATAATTAAGTTTCTTTCTTCATTTTGTTGAACTTGTACCACATAATGTGAACATCTCTTTGCCTCTAAATGAATATTTGAAAAATATATCTATGAGCTTCCTCAATGTAAAGGTCATATCATGATATTAGTTTTTCTATATCTATTTATTATTATTATTATTATTAAGTACATGATGATGAATAAAAAGATGAAGAAAGGAAAATTAAAAGGAGAAAAAATCTACGCTAATAAAAAGAAAGAATGAAAAATCAAAATAAACATATTCATAGATGATTTGCATTTATAGAGTGGGTAATCCAAAGAAATAGTAAGAAGGGAGTTGAAAAGACATGTTTTATTTAAGTAGAGACAATAATTTGTGCAAAAAAATTATCTCACATACTAGATTAAAGTATTTCAAGAGAGTGGAATTGAAGGCTTAGTAAGGATATAAATACTTTTTTGGAAGATGAATTTGAAATGGTGTCTTGATGACTTATTTGATGTGAGATTGTTTGTTTATGCGAGGTAGTAGGACTTTGCAGAGGAGTTAGATTAGCTGAAGATGATTTTGTTTCCGCCGCCACCAACATCTCTTAATCTTCCCTCTCATAACTATTTTAAAAAAGTGTCATCACACTTTTAGATATTTCATTTTATTTTTTAGCTTTTCCTTTAGTTTTGCTTTATTTTATTTGTTTTAATGGGTTGGGTATTTTTAAGGCTTGCCTATGTAGAGATTTGATTTGGAAATAAAAGACACTCTAAGCCTCTAACTTTTGTTTTTTTGTTTGTTGTAAAAAAGAATTTAATAATTACTTTGGAGTCAGGTCATCGACGTCGACTAATTTTGAATAGGTCCATGGGAGGAGGGGGGGGGGGTAAAATCAAAATTTTAAAAACACTTGAAAAAATTTCAGACTTTACTTGATATACACATGCAACACATGTGTCAAAAAATAATTTATCATAAAATAAGATCTTACAATTATTATAATTGCCAAAACTTAATATATTCAAGAAATTTAAGTGTTTTGCTTCAACAATGCTTCTTTAGAAAGAGGAAAAAGATCGACTCTTAAATACAATAACATTAAATTTATCTAGTTTATCTTTTCCACTTTCCAACGACAAATTTGAGCATATTTCATTTAATTTGATTTTCTATTATTAATTTTCCAATAACAAATTTTGAGAAATTCTATTAATGAAAACTTTTCATGAGGCTCATATTTGTCTTGAGGTTTGACTAACTTGATTTCACGTCAGAAAGTTCATTTTGAAGGATTAAACTTTTTTTTTATTCTTAATCGGTGTTTAGTCTCAGTTTTGAGATCCGACTAACCTAGAGAGCTAAAATGTCCTTTACTAAAATCGATTCCATTTTACGAGCTCCGATTTGAGATTTCAGTGCTAGATTTACAGTTAATTTTGACTGGTTGATTGTAGCTTTAATATGGAATTTTTACTTAAAACCAAAATTAGAAAAAAAGTCTTAAAAAATTTCAACATGATTCGATATACATATACAACGCACATGCCAAAAAACTAATTTACAATAAATTAAGGTCTACAATAATTTAAAAAATGTCAAAAGTCATAAGATACAAGAAATTTAAATATTTTCCTTCAAGAATATACCTCTTTAGAGAGAGGTAAAAACACTCTTATCCAATTTCTCTTTCCAACATTCCACAACAAATTTGAGCATTACTTCATTTAATTCAATTTGTTATTATTAATTTTCCAACAGAAATTTTTGGCAAATTTCATTTATGAAAACTTACCATGAGGCTCCTATTTAAATAAGAATCAAAATAGTTTCTAGTATAATGTGCTTTCAAGTATTTTTCAAGTATACTTACTCAACTCTCTCATTCAATATTACATATATAATTAGAACTATGTTAAATAATTATGTTTTTTTTATCGTAAATTATAAAGTATCATTAAATTAATTAATTTTTTTGGCAGAAAAATGTCTTCAAGTGCTTCATCTTCAAAGGGTAAGAGAAAGTTGAATGAGGTGAAAAAACTAAGTGTACTTATTGTGGCTAATGATGATTTATCTCAAAATGCATATATATGTCTTCAAAATTTTGGAATGGAGACATTAGGAGTAAGAAATAGATTTATGGCATTCAATATTCATGAAAAAACACAAATGCGTTTTGATTTAATCATAATGAGCTCAACTATGCCTATTATGGACGGTATCGAGGTAATGAATTCCTAACTAATTAAAATTTAATCATAATTTTATGTGTAATTATTTACTCCAATGGTTGTTTTAAAGCTATGACATGAATCGATATACACGTGTAACACACGTGCATATTTTCTGAAAAATCCAATCAACATAACATTTTTCTATGTGTGAACTGTGCTTTACTTATTGAACATTTTTTCGATTACTAGGCAACAAAAAAGCTTCGATCAATGGGGATTACTACGATGATTGTGGGAATAACAACTCCAGATGACAATGAAGAATATCACAAAGAATTTATGGAAGCTAGGCTTGATGAATGCTATGAGAAGCCATTAACAAAGGAGATACTTCAAAGCCTGGTTGAGAAAATTTCTAACAAAGTTTAGAAGAAAGTCAAAAGATAAAGTTATATTATAGTTTGTATTATAGAATAAATAATATTATTGAAGAAATAAATCACCTTATTACAAGACTAAAGTTATACAATATAGTACTTCTTTATTTATGTACTTGACCTATATATACAAATATTACTTTCAAATTTGGTGAGTGCTAAAGATGTACTAGTAGAACATATAGATACATGATTATGATGCTATATATCCCTATTATTATGAACTAGAATACTTTTTTTTGGTTAGTTTCTCATTCGGAGTGTCATATCTATCCTAAGGTCTGACTAATTTGAAATCATGGTTAATAAATCATGCATTTTGTAAGAGCTTTGAATTTTATATATGGTATAAAATCAAAATTTGAGGGGTTAAAACAAAATATTTTAAGAATATTATGAATATCCATTAGAGGAGGAAGTTAAGAAGGGTGCTAAAAATATTAGTATGAGTAATCTTTATGTAGATTTGGGTTTTGATGGTAGTAATTTTTTTTGAATTTCAATCCAATGAATTTAGATTTATAATAAAAAATTATTTTATTTTAGGTTATATTTGCATCATCCAAATCACAAGACTTTTGGTTTAAAAAGATTGATCTTTACTGCATGCAAATAATAATCTGTGCAAAAAAGTTTGCTCACAAAACTAGATTCAAGTATTTCAAGAGAGTGAGATTGAAAGTTTAGTAAGGATATAAATATTTTATTTGCATATCACCTCATAGAGCTTAACGGCATGCTTGATGTGAGATTCTTTGTTTATGTGAGTTAGCAGAACTTTGTAGAGCAATTAGATTAGTTGAAGATGACGTCGTTGCGTTGCCATCGACGTCTCTTAATCTTCCGTATGATAACTGTTTTAGAAAAGTTTTGTTGTTCACACTTCTATATATTTCATTTTTTTAAGCTTTTCTTTTAGTTTTGCTTTGTTTTGTTTCTTTTTATGGGTTGGTTCTTTTTTAGGCCAGCCTATGTAGCGATTTGATTTGGAAATAAAAGATGATCTAGGCCTCAAACTTTTGCTTTTTCTTGTTTTTTGTTTTTTTATGTTAAAAAGAGTTTAATAGTTACTTTGGTCAGGTTGTCGACCAACACCGACTTATTTTGAGTACGTTCATTTGGGGGGAAGGGGGGAGGGGATAAAATCAAAATTTTAAAAAGGCTTGAATATATTTCAAATTTGACTTGATATATATGTGCAATACGCGTGTCAAAAACTAATTTATCATAAAATAAGTTCTTACAATTATTAGAAATGTTAAAACTTAATATATTCAAGAAATTCAAATATTATGCTTCAACAATGCCTCTTAAGAAAGAGGAAAAAGAACTCTTAAATACAATTGTCAATTTTCTACTGAATGCACCTCAAACTGAGAGTCTTTCCATTATATAGAGAAAATAAAGATTACACATCCCTAATGATCTGCCATTCCTATCCCTAAAGATCGGCTATTCTATCTCTATAAATTTACTATTTAATCCCTCTAAATCTACCTTGCTATCCTTCCAAGTCAGCTATTCTATCACAATATTTATTCCTTTGATTCTACAACAAATGTATATGATCTTGCTAATTTATATCACTATATAATTACATTAATATATACAAACATTTAGTTGTCCATCATGTTAACATCCCCCCTCAAATTGATGTTGGTGGATCAATAAGCATCAACTTGCCTACTAGAAGCTGATGGCATTACCGTGCCATGGATTTTGTAAACGCATTAGCTATTTGAAGATCGCTGGACACATGTGGAAGAGTAAGGACTCCTTTATCTACAACTTCTCTTATATAATGACAATCCACTTTGATGTGTTTAGTCCTCTCATGAAAAACTGGATTAGTACCAATATGAATAGCACTTGAATTGTCAGCGTGGAGTGGAGTAGGATGACATCGAGGAAATCCAATCTCAGCAAGTAATCCACGAAGCCATACAACCTCAGAGCAAGCAGTAGACGTGGATCGATATTCAGCCTCTGTTGAAGATTTTGACACACGATATTGCTTTTTACTCTTCCAAGATATCAATGACTCTCCAAGAATTATGCACCAACCAAAGACTGAATGACGAGTATCAGGACATCCCGCCCAATCAGAATCACTAAAACCATTAAGACGAATAGGAGAACCACTTGGAAATAACAATCCACGAGTAGATGTTCGTAGAAGATACCGAATGATGCGACAAACAGGCACCAAGTGGAAATGACGGGGAGCTTGCATAAATTGACTAATTTTTAAATAGTAAGGTAATTTAGACTCCAAACTAATTGTCAAAATATAGTTGGATCAGGAAGAAGTTTGCCTTCTTCACGACGATACTTCACATTCAATTCCAATGGAGTATCTATAGAGGATGAATCTTGAAGACCAGCCAAAGAAATCACATCCTGAGTATATTTGTGTTGGTTTAGAAACACACCTGAAGCAACATTATAAACTTCCAAACCCAAAAAAGAAGTAAGAGTACCAAGATCTTTCATATGAAAAGAATCTTTAAGCTGCTGTTGGAGGCTAGTGATTAGTGAAGAATTAGTTCCTGTGATAATAATGTCATCTACATACACCAAAAGAAGAACACAACCTACATATGTTTTCCGAAGAAACAAAGATGAGTCATATTTGCTCTGCTCAAAAGAAAATTGCAATAAAGTACACCACAACTTATCAAACCAAGCCCTTTGAGCTTGTTTTTATCCATACAGAGACCACTTCAACTTGCATACATCTGATGTAGGAGATGAGAACAAACCAGGTGGAGGTTTCATATAAATATCTTCTTTAAGATCACCACAGAGAAAAACATTTTTGACATCTATTTGATACAAAGACCAGTTTTGTGAAGCAGCAATGGCAATAATAGTTTGCACCGTAATCATTTTGGCTATGGGTGCAAAAGCCTCCTCATAGTCCACTCCATACTCTTGTTTGTTACCAAGAACAACCAATCGAGCTTTGTACCGATCAAGAGATCCATTAGAATGAAGTTTGATTGAATAAATCCATTTATATGCAATAGGGCGGACATTTGAAGGACATGAAACAATGTCCCATGTGTCATTTTCTTTAAGAGCCAAAAGTTCCTCCTCCATTGCTTTCTGCTAACATTCATGCTTGGAAACTTGTGAGTAACAAGATGGAATATATATCTTGGATAAATTAGAGGAAAAGCCATACCAACTGGGAGTACGAGATACTCCGGTAGATCACCGAGTAGGCTTAAGAGGACCAGATCTTGAGGAATTCTCAGATTCTAGTTGTGGTACAGTTTCAGGTGGAGGATCAGTGTCGTGATAGGATAAAGTTGGCCGACGTCATTCATACACAAATCCATGTTTGAACCTCTTAAAATAAGATGATAAATCCTCAAAAGTAGGAACAAGAGGAGAAACATAAGATGGATCTACAATCGTAGGAAAGAAGTATTGATTCTCAAAGAAAACAACATTTCTAGAAATACGAAATTTGTGAGAATATGGATCATAGCAAATAAAACCTTTTTATGAAGTACTATAACCCAAAAAAGCACATTTAGTAGACTTTACAGAAATTTTATTGTGCTGAAAAGGAGGCAAATGCACAAAACAAACACAACCAAATGTATGAAAATCACTATAGTTAGGATTTTGGTGATAAAGACGAAAATAGGGAGACTCAAAATTTAGCACTTTATATGACAATCTATTAATTAAATAAACAATAGTAGACAAAGCTTCCACCCAATATTTTGCTGGTACAAAGGACTCAATCAATAAAGTACGAGTGACATCTAAAAGATGATGATTTATTTTTTTACCAGAAACAACGGATAGTAGCATAACATTGTCAATTTTCATACTCAAACTGAAAGCGTCTTGCGCTATTATTTTGGTTGTAAACCTTTTGTAAGTAATCCCACATGGCCTTAGCTGTCTTGCATGGCCTGAGATTAAGAACAATAAGAGGGTCAATTGACCCTAGAATCCATGTCATCATCTAAGCATCTTTAATCTTTCATTCACCTAGCTTTGTTGCATCAGTAGGAGCAGGATCGCTTCCATCTATATGGCCCCATAGTTCTTTGCCGGTGACAAATGACTAAAACTGAAACTCCCAAGAAGAATATTTTTTTCCAGTAAAACGAACACTGAAGGATTCAAAGTGATGTGAATTCATGCTTTTGAATAGCTATGAAAACTACAAAGACTCAAGAAAGCAACTAGAATGACGAAGAACAAAATTCCCAGGTAGTAGGACTGATTGTCGATGAACCAAAAACCAAAAACTAAGATTTTCAAAAAAAGAAATTAGTAGGAACCACAAATGACTCTATGAAACAAGACAGCGAAGAAAAGGCTCTAATACCATGTCAATTTTCTGTTGAATGCCTCTCAAAGTGAGAGTCTTTCCATTATATAGAGAAAATAGAGATTACACATCCCTAAATATCCGCTATTCCTATCCCTAAAGATCAGCTATTATATCTCTATAAATCTGCTATTCAATCCCTCTAAATCTGTCTTGCTATCCCTCCAAATAAGTTATTCTATCACAATATTTATTCCTTTGAGTCTACAACAAATGTATATGATCATGCTAATTTATATCACTATATAATTACATTAATATATACAATCATTTAGTTGTCCATCATGCTAACAAAAATATCATCAAATTTTTCTAGTTTGTCTTTTCAACTTTCCAACAACAAATTTGGGCATATTTCATTTAATTCGATTTGATATTATTAATTTTCCAATAGTAAATTTTGGGAAATTTTATTGATGAAAACTTTTCATGAGGCTCATATTTTTTTTGAGGTTTGACCAACTTGAATTTACGTTAGAGTTTATTTTGAAGGATTAAACTATTTTTATTAATAATTGGTGTTTAGTCTCAATTTAGAGATTCGACTAACCTGGAGAACTAAAATTTTCTTTACTAAAATCGGTTCAATTTTACGAGCTCCGATTTGAGATTTCAATACTAGATTTATACTTACTTCTAACTGGTTAATTGTAGTTTTAATATGGAATTTTTACTCAAAAGCAACATAAGAAAAAAGTTGAAATTTTTTGACATGATTCGATATACACGTATAATGCATGTATGAAAAAACTAATTTACAATAAAATAAGGTCTACAATCATCATATCATCATCATAATATATATGTGTGTGTGTGTGTGTGTGTGTATATATATATATATATATATATATATTGGGGCTAAAAGATTCTTCTGCTAGGGGTTGAAGTAACTTCAGTAGGTGCAACTTCTTGTTCGATAAAAGAGGAATGGTCGAAGTAGGGGGGGTTATGAAGAGGGTTTGTCAATCTGATTAACAAACAGAGAGGAGTCGTTCTGATTTTGGAAGCAATTTGAATTTTGGGAGAGATTGAAGGAAATGGAGAATAAAAAAAGAACTGAAAGGGTGTATCAGATCTCCCGAAAGGAAGTGTTCTTTGGTAATCAAATGATGGGACAACGGTCACATACCTGGATGACTACCACATCAAAATTGCAATGGTTCTCTTAAGTAATTTAAGTATTGTGTTAAGAATGCTAACCTTCGAGAAAGAACCGGGTCCCTCCATATAGTTTGGATGTATTTGCCTAGATCTGTCGTGACCTCCCTTTTCCATTAGCATATTCACCTTGTGTGTATACCTACAAAAGGTATGAGACTAAATTTACCAAAACAAGCATATCTAAAATAATATTGTAGATTCTTTTGTAAATGTTCAATGTGGATTGTCATATATATCTCATATTCACACGAACCTATGAAGATGGTCAATGAAAAATTTTATTAGTTAAATGCAATAATGTATATATTTATTGAAATTTGATGAGGTTCAATCATGTAATTAGTCGGTATCTTACTAATATTACCTTATAAATGATATTTGTTGTGAATTTTTCTTGTCATCTAACCAGATGTACTCTGCACGTGTATTCCACTTAATCGGTTTAGATGTAATATGAACATGTGGAGAACAACTACATTTTTTTATAAATATTTTTGTATATTAATTTTTACTTTATAAGTTATAACATAATAAATGATGTTCTTTTTGTTGGATCTCATATTTGACTTCTCAATTATCTGTGTATATTGCCGGAAATCCTCCACCTCCAACATAGTCTCAAGCACATACAGGAAAAACTTGAATTACTTGATTTATGCCAAGGGCAAAACAATATTTGTTTCTTGTATATTTTTTTTTCCAGCATTTTAGAGTTTATTAGATAGTGGAGAGTCAAGTTAGAGAGTTTGTTAGATAGTGGAGAGTTTGTTAGATTATTATTCAGTCAGTTAGAGAGCATGCTAGATTAGTAGATTTCTCTCCAAGTTTTTGTCTGTATAAATGCACCAGCTCTTGTACAGAAATATACGTAGAAAATTAGAGATTTTGTCTCTGCAAAGCAGTCTCTTCTTCTCATTTTCTTCATGGTATCAGAGCAATATTTTTTGCATCTTAAAATATTTTTCTTGAGTAATACAAATATGGAATGGGTGACAACACAAATCCAAAGCTTCTAACATATGTATAGAAGATCCCAACAAAATTGATATATACCATCCTTATTATCTTTCCGCTTCTGATGTACCTAGTATGCATCTTGTAAACACCATATTTGATGGATCCAGTTATGGTAACTGGAAAAGAGGAATCCTAATTTCCTTGTCTATAAAGATCAAGTTAGGGTTCATAAATGGAACTTATACAGAGCCATTGAAAGGTTCAAACATGCTAAAGCAGTGGATTCGCTGCAATGATATTTTTATTGCTTGGCTGCTCAATTCCCCCTGTACAGAAATAGCAGAGAGTGTGATATACTCTCAGACTGCCGCAGATCTTTGGAATGAGCTTGAAGAGAGGTATGGTTAAGCTGATGGAACAAAGTTGTTTCAACTTCAGAGAGCACTCAACAATATGTGTCGAGGAGTTTTTGATGTCGCATCGTACTTCACCAAACTGAAGCGAATTTGGGATCAACTGAAGGAACTCAATATTTTTATGACTTGTTCTTTTTATTGCAGTTGTGGTGCAAAAGGGCATAATCAGAAGATGATTGAAGACAAAAGCTAATTAAATTCTTAATGGGATTAAATGAGCCATACAATGTAGCTAAAGGGAACATACTAATAATGAGGCCACTCCCAAATGCAACACAAACATATTCTATCATCCTACATCAAGAGACACCAAAAGAGGTACACTCTAATAATAAGATTTATACTTATTCTTCTACTTTCATGACTGGACAGAAGTGTACCTCTCAGAAGAAACCTTCGGAATGCAAGGAAATAAATCAATATCAAGGAAAGAAAAGTGATATGTAATGCAGATATTGTAAAAAGTCTGGAGATGAGAAGGAACAATGCTATAAATTGGTTGGGTATCCATCACATTTAAATATCAACAAACCAAATAGAGGGAGCTATGGACATCAAAAAGTCCATATTGCAGAATCCAGTGAATCATTCATTAATGGAGCAGGAGGAAATGCTTTGTCTAACCTGATTAATAACCAGAGTTTTTCAAAAGAACAATGTGACACTATAATTCAGTTGTTTCAGTCTATCCATGCAACTAATTCCAATGTATAGGGAGGTAGTTCAAATGCTTCAATTTCTGAACTTAATGCAACTGTAAACCTGGTTTGTACGAATACTGACTACCAATGCTTTTCCTTTTTTGTTCCAAAACTCCAAACAACTCATGGATTATTGATTCAAGGGCTACACAACATATGCCTTTTGATGAATCCTTGTTACATGGTGTTATTATTATTAAGACACTTGTTATGGTCTATCTCCATAATTCATATAAATTTCCAGTCCATAAGATAGGAAAGATCTATATTACATCTCAAATTGGGCTTCATAATATACTCTTTGTTCCTACATTTAGGCACAATTAACTTTCAGTCAAGAAATTATGTGAGAATTTCAATTGTGGTCTGACTTTTACTAAAATTGGGTGTTATACAGAGGCCCCTTCATTAATGAAGGGTCAAGCTATTGGTGATGCTCTGCTGATCTCTACCTATTGAAAGATAAACCTTGCCTGCTACAAGAGAAATCTGATAAATACAGTGCACCAATGTCTTCTTTTATTGATTTTATGCAATCAAGTTATTTGAAATTTTTTTCTTGTCCTATTTCAGTTCTTCCAAGAGTTTTTAGCTCTAAGTCTTAAAATTCTGTTTGTAATGAAAAAATTAATATCATTGAAACAATTTCAGTCTTCAACGTTTCTGAGTTAGAGAAATTGTGGCATAGTCGTTTTGGTCATATACCTTTTCATGCTATGAAATACATTAAAGGGCTTCATGTTAAGATTGCAAGTTAAAAAGACTTGTCTTGCACTATTTGTCCTTTGGCAAGGCAAACTAAGCTACCATTTCCTATTAGTTCCATCTCCTCTAAGCATTGTTTTGAGTTAATTCGTATATATACTTGGGGACCATGTCACACACCAACCTATAAAGGTGAAAAATATTTTCTTACAATTGTGGATGATTTTTCCAGGGGTACTTGGAATTTTCTTCTCAATACCAAATCTAGTGCTTTTCCTACACTCCAAACATTCCTATCTCTCGTAGATAGACATTTTTCTACCAAGGTCAAGATAATAATGTCGGACAATGCTTTTGAATTAGGGATTGGAAATGTTCCTAAGGAATTTTTTTATTCTCAAGGTATTATTCATCAAACTTCATGTAGAGGAACTCCACAACAAAATGGAGTTGTAGAGCGCAAGCATCGATATCTTTTAGAGACTTGTCAGGCTCTTTTATTTCAGTGTCATGCACCTAAGAGGTATTGGGGTGATACTTTATTGACTGATACCTATCTGATCAATAGGTTCCCTTCCAAAATTCTTCAGAACAGATCTCCTTATCATATTCTTTTGGTCAGCAGCCTAGCTATGAGTTCCTAAGATGTTTTTGATGCCTTTGTTTTGCCTCTTCACTTCCTCAACAAAGGGATAATTTGGATCCTAGAGCCATACCTGATGTTTTCTTGGCTATCCATTTGGGCAGAAATGTTATAGGATCTTAAATCTTCTTGAAAAACAAGTTTTTGTTTCTAGGGATGTGAAGTTCATTGAGAGTGTATTTCCTTTTTCGTATCCTACCCCATTGCAAAAATTGTTTCCTTCACACTATCCACCTTTCGATCCCCTTCCTTGTTTTACATCTCTTTCTCTGGATCCTATCGCACCATCAATATCTTGTACTCCATCCCAGCTTATGGACCAACCTAGTATCTCAGCTCCCAGTTCATCTATTAAACCTGTGTGTTCTTCCCCTGCTACTAGTGATTTCACTTCTACACCTTTACCATCAGCAGGAGAGCGTGTACTTAGGAAATCTCAAAGAGAGCACTAGAGACCTATGTTCTTGTTAGACTACATTTGTAATGCTACTTTTTCTGTTTTTCCCCTAATCCTCCTTGTTTGTCTATTCATTCTTTCTCTTTATGTACTTTAACTCAAGACAATCAGAGATTAGTAATCTCTATTTGTCAAATTCAAGAACCTCTTTCATACCATCAGGCTATTCAACATCTAGGATGGCACTTTGCTATGGAACATGAATTTACTGAATTGGACTCCAACTATACTTGGGATGCTGTTCCTTTACCTGAAGGAAAAAAACCACTTGCCTGCAAATGGGTGTACAAGTTTAAATTAAAATAAGATGGTTCACTTGAACAACTCAAAGCTAGGCTTGTTGTTAGTAGAGATACTCAATTACATAGAAACTTTTTCACCTGTTGTTAAATTAACTACTATTCGATGTATTCTTGCAATTGCAGTGAAACGAAATTGGAATTCATATCAATTAGATGCTAATAACGCATTTTTACATGGTGATCTTGATGAAAAAGTGTATATACGTTTTCCTCTTGGATTGTCTGCTCCTACTCCTGCTTCTCCTCTTGTTTGTCGACTTCAGAAATCTTTATATGGCCTAAAACAAGCATCTCGTCAGTAGTATTCTCGCTTATCATCTGCTTTAGGCATCAGGGGTTTCATCTCATCACTCAATGAATACTCCCATTTCTTCAAAACCACTGGAACTTTGATCACAATTATTGTCGTTTATGTTGACGACATTATTATCACAGGAGACAATGAGAGTGAAATATCTGAGTTCAAGGAGTTCTTTCATAATGAGTTAAAAATCAAGGATTTGGGCTTTACCAGTTATTTTTTGGTATTGGAACTGATTCATGACAAAGGAGGTCTGGTTATCACACAAAGCAAGTTTACTTTGAACTTGTTGGCTGAATTTGATTGCTTGGATGCCAGACCTGCCTCTTTTCCTTTGAATCCAACTCTTAAACTCACTTCCAACTGCTGTCCTCCCCTTTCAGATCCTACTATTTACAGTTGCCTAATTGGAAAGTTGATTTTTTTATCACATACTCTCCCAGATCTCTCCTTTAATGTGCAATCTCTCAGTCAATTCATGCAATCACCTTGTTCTAGGCACTACCAAGCTATGCTACATACTTTGCGATATCTTTGTCATGACCCCGGACTTGGTTTCTGCATGTCTCCTGCTTCCTCATTTCAAATTCTTACTTATTGCGACTCGGATTGAGCTACGTGCCCTGGATCTCGAAGGTCAGTCAGTGGGTTCTTTTTGAGTTTAGGTGGATCTCCCATCTCGTGGAAATCAAAGAAGCAACTAGTTGTATATCTTTCCTCCCCAGAGGTAGAGTATCGTTCAATGCGTCGACTGGTAGCTGAAATTGCTTGGATTGTGCGTCTTCTTCAAGATCTGTGTTCTCCACCAATGTTTCCCATTCCTCTCCATTTTTTTCAATTAAGTGGCCATTCATATCACCAGAAACCCAATTTTTCACGAGAGGAATAAGCATATCGAGCTTGATTGTCACGTTGTTCGCGAGAAGCTTTTGTATGGTTTGATTTCTCTCTCATTTGAGCCCTCCTCTTCATAGATAGACGATATCTTTATGAAAGCTTTATCTGGATCTCATCATCGGCATTTGTTAGGCAAGTTGGGTATGAGCTCCGGGACCTCCAACTTGAAGGGGGGTTTTGCTAAAAAATCTCCACCTCCAACAGAGTCTCAAGCACATATTGGAAAAACTGGAATTATTTGATTTATGCCAAGGGCAGCACAATATTTATATCTTGTATATTTTTCTTTTCAGCATTTTAGAGTTTATTAGATAGTGGAGAGTCAAGTTAGAGAGTTTGTTAGATAGTGGAGAGTTTGTTAGGTTATTATTCAGTCAGTTAGAGAGTATCTAGATTAGTGGATTGCTCTCCAAGTTTTAGTCTGTATAATTGTACCATCTTTTGTACAGAAATATACTTAGAAAATTAGAGATTTTATCTCTGCAAATCAGTCTCTTCTTCTCGTTTTCTTCGGTATACATAAATCAAAGATAGTTATATGACTGTCCATAATAAACTTAGAAAAATTTCCTTTTGTTACCGAAAAAACTAAAAATTAAAATTAAAGAATATGTTCTATTCCTTTTGTTACCGAAATTAAAATTTCCTTGTGTTCTATATATATAATCACCTTTTTATCTTATACCCAACAAAGATATAGTTCATATACTTGTAAATAATTTTCAATTTATTCAACCAAGCGTGATTTGTCCAAGAAAAAATAACAACACCGTGTTATCACATATGTAGGTGTGGTATAATAATATGAAAAATTATTGGTCAAAAGTTAATATAAGAAAATATGAAAGATAGAAATAATAAATGTATTAACTATGAAAATTGATAATATTTTAACTAAAGAATGTAAAAGAGTGTGAATAACATTTGCCATAGTTAGTAATAACTAAGAGAATTTATAATGTTATAACTAATGAATTAATGTGCAATAGATGAATTTCTAATAAATTTTATTACTTACATAAATGAATAGGACTTTTAATTAATGTTACTTTTTTTATAATTATTAGATTTTAATTCAGTGTAGGGACAAAATGAAATGTTTATTCCATATTATTGAATATAATATTTATTTTGTTAATGATAAATTTTAAATGATTCAAATATATTTATATATTTTCACATTTGTTGTGAGTTTTATTTATTTTTTTAAGAAAAAAAGAAACTCAGAAAATTTTAAAATAATATATTTTGAAGTTAGAAGATCTTGTTAACTTGATAATACATTTGTGACTTTATTTTCAAACAAAACAAACAAAATAATATCAAAGATATTGTGAAATAAAATCCAAAAAAGTAGTATACAAAATGATGGTAGTATAACAAGTCATTTTTTCTCAAATAACATGGGAAGCACCACGCTGCATCGAACATTTATCATCTTCATCAATCTTCACTGTAATTTTTTTAATATTATGAATTTCTCAATGGATTTGGGGGTAAGATTAACAAATTATAGAGACAAAATTTGGCAATAACCTTCATAGGTAACACCACCTTTTCCTTCACCATGGCCCAATTTAATCATGGCATTAATATCATCTTACATATATATATATATATATATACATATATATATATATATATATATATATATATATATATATATATATATATATATATATATATATATATCATAAAAATTAGCTATTTAATAAATAATAAAAATTAAACTAATATAGATTTCCACTAGCGTTATTCGAACTCATATGAACTTTTCTTTGTCGAAAATACTGATATATTAAGAAATAATAAATTAGTAAAACAAAAGGGCAATGTTTACATAGTATTAACTATTTTAATGTAAACTTTTGGCAATCTAAATTAGATAATTAGCATTGATAAATAAAGTCATTCTTTTGTCTTGAGCATAAAAAAAACAAATCGTGATAATTTTTTTACTCTTGAAAAGTTTAAATAATTTTGGAAAAAGATATATAAAAAAATATATCTACATCACAAGAGAAATTGTTTACAAAAACTAATGAATTTAGACTACAATAAAAATTAAACTAATACAAACTTCCACTGGCGTTATTACAAGTCATATGAATTTTTCTTCGTCGAAAATACTGAAATATTAAGAAACAGTAAATCTATAAAATAAAAGAGCAATGTTTATATACTAATAACTATTTTGAAGCAATTAACATCCTAACGATCTAAATCACATAATTAGCATTGATAAATAAATTCATTCCTTTTTCTTGGGCATCAAAAAAACAAATCGTGACAATTCTCTAACTTTTGAGAAGTTCAATAATTTTGGAAAAAGATATTCAAAAGCATGTATCTACATCACAAGAGCAATTGTTAATAAAAACAAATGAATTTAGACTACACTAAAAATTAAACTAGTACAAACTTCAACTAGCGTTATTACAAGTCATATAAACTTTTCTTCGTCGAAAATACTTAAATATTAAGAAATGGTAAATTAGTAAAATAAAAGGGTAATATTTATATAGTAATAATTATTTTGAAGCAAACTTTGTGACAATCTAAATTACATTAGTTGCATTTATAAATAAAGTCATTTTTTTTGTCTTGAGCATCAAAAAATAAATTATGACAATTCTCTAACTCTTGAGAAGTTTAATAATTTTTGAAAAAGATATTCACAATCATGTATCTACATCAAAAGAGAAATTGTTAACTAAAACAAATCAATTTAGACTACCTTATGTTAACTTTATATATTGGAACATTACATACTAATGTATATACTAAGCAAAAAAATAATTATTATATCAGCATAATTATTTTCCTCAAGTACTCGAGGTTTTAGGATACAAAAATTTCCTTCATCAGAATTGTGGTACCTCATATTCTGCTAAACTTCAAACTCACTCAACAAAAATAAATTACATGATTTTTTTTTTCAATGCAAGATGAAGAAGAGTAGGAGATTAAAACATCGTGGTTAAAAAATGAGAGGAAACCCCTCTATTTATAGTCAACAAAGGGTTGTATGAACAATTGTTTTTTGTGTCTTATCTAAAAAGTCATGACCTTTTCGAGAAGTCACAACTTAATGAAAATATCATATCTCTTTGGAATAGTCAGAACTCTTTGGAAAAGGCACAACTCTTGCGAAAAGTCACAACTCATCGAAAAATCACAACCCTTTTTAAAAAGTCACAACTTATTAGAAAAGTCACAATTCATCAAAAAGTCAATGCCTAAGTTAGAAATATTATAGTAATTTAACATTCAAGTTAGGACTTCATGCTTTTAAGGTCAAAGTTGGATTACCATTTTGCCGTTATCTTACCCCTACAATAAATTAAATATTAATATATATTTAAATAATTAAATATTAAGTAATAGTTATATTTAAATTCATGCATCAATCAAGATCTTAATGCAATCATATATTCATGTACTTAATGTGGGCAATGAAGAGTCTAATAACCTTCAATTTTAATTTGTAAGATAAGTGGGGAGTAATGAAGACAATCACACAACATTATTATATTCCCTTCTTTCATCCAAATTTGTGATCATCTTGCATTCTACATTAAGTTAGTCTACAACATTTGTAAAATATTCATTACCTATTTATGTACGCTCCACTATGGTAAATTTACTTATATAAATTAACTTTTCTAATGTCAATTAGGGACAAACGTGAAACACACGTAATTAGGACTAGTAATTAAAAATGTCAAAAGTCAAATATATTCAAGAAATTTAAATTCTTTCAACAATTCCTCTTTAAAACGAGGAAAAAAACTCTTAAATGCAATAACATTAAATTGATCTAATTGCTTTTCCGAACTTTTCAAAAATAAATTTGAGCATATTTTATTTAATTCAGTTTGCTACTTATTATTAATTTCCAATAGAAATTTTTGGCATATTTTATTTATGAAAACTTACCATGAGACTCTATAACGACCTGTTCCCGTTGTTATAGAAAAGTCAATGGGGAAAAATTTGGGCTAGAAGGTGTAGTGACTTGGAAATTTCTAGCCTAGGCTAGACTTGGATGAAATCTGCATCAGGTGAGGTCTAGGAAAATCCGGTAGTGAATGGGGGATTTAATGTCACGACCCAGACTGTCGTGATTGAAACCCACACTAACCCTCCGGTGGGAGAACCACTACTACAACGCAAACCAAGCAACTAAACAAAAAACTAATCATTTAAGGATATGAAACAAGTTAAATACTAAAGAACGAAATAGGGAGTTCCCATAAACTCCAAAAAAAAGTCTATCAACTAAACAAATGCGGAAGTAACACCTAGAACCTGAAAGTCAATGTACCAAAACATCTTAAGTTCAACAAGTCTAAACAAGAAGGGATACAACTCCAACTAATGAACTAATCAACTAACTAGAAAAGTCTAAGTCCGAAATGGTGGACATAGACGAAAGAGAACCCATGGCTGCCCGGAAGAATTGGCTCACCCTTAAATTTGAAAGATCATTGATCTTCTAAGCGAGGTCTATTAATAGCCACCAGAAGATGCCATGTACTCAACAAAAATAAGAGCAAGTGCAGTATCAGTACAGAATCACAGTGTACTGGTAGGATCACGTGGCTATCCCACTAAGTGTAACATAAGTAATTCAATACAACATTATAAACATATGTATATATCAAACATATAAATTATTATCAACATTTATGAACAACAAACAACTCAACATTTGTCAAGATACACAATTATGACAAGTCATTGGTCTTCTCATGGAATCAAAACCCAAACAGTTAGCATACTGGAACGTGGTACCCGATCCAATGATTAAGCTCGAACATGGCAACCGATCCCAATTAGTTATGCCGGAATGTGGCAACCGATCCACTCAACACACCACAATCACAATCATAAGTATCTTCTCAAGTTCATATAAAAAATTCATGATTCATGACATTCATCATTCATCTGTCTCATTTACAATAAGTATGATCAATAATACAATATTCGCATACATGCAAGTATCATAATGAAGCAAGAACAAACATACATCACACAATCATAGAATCACAACCATCACCTACCTCGAAACAAGTTTGAAACCCTAAGAAACTCGATCCTTCCCCTTCCGAATTCTTTCCGCTTGTTCTTGGTCTACAAACAATCAATATAATACGGAAATCAATAAACAATCACAAATTAGCCGGATTACTAACAATTCTATGAACCCTAGATCAAACCCATGATCCCAATTACCCATTAGATTACATTCTACGAATGCAAAATTGATTCGGGGAGTTAAAATCTTACCTTTAGCCTCGAGAATGGTGGAAATTGTCAAGAATCGCCTGGGGTTCGTTCCTTAGCTCTAAAAATAAAAAAGTGCAGAATAAAGTCGTTTAGGGATTTATTTACGACTTTAAGTCGCGTCTAACCCTCCACAGTGACCCTCACCCCACTACAGCGGCACCACCAGAGCGACCACAACCACCGCCAAAGCGACTTGCATGAAACAATGAACTATTTTAATAATTCCAAGACCCCCATTTCACAACACACCTTTAACCAACGACTCTCAGAAAATACCTTTCAAGCTAAGATAGATTTCGGGAGTTCTGCTCACCTGAATTTAATTTTGTAAAGTCGTACCGATTCCTTAACGACCTATCTATCTACTCATGTAATCAAAGTCATAAATTAGTCACCCAATTTATACCAGATTTCTCTACACCTTAATGACTCCAATTTCGTCCAAATCTGGACTAGGTTGGGAAATTCCAAGTTACTACGAAAATGTTTTCTGGCCCAAATTTTTCCCTGTTGGCTTTTCTATAATGACGGAACTCGATCGTTACAATAGATACCAATTTACCCATCATTCATCCCCTAGTGACAAACTTAGGAAGAATAGGCAAGGGAAGGAATGAAGTAGTACTTGAATTGATGAACAATTGGGGATACTTGTTTCGCATGTCCCTCTTGGTTTCCAAAGTAACTTCCTCAATTGGACGATGCTTCCACTGAACTTTCACGGACTTAATCTCCTTGGTCCTCAACTTACACATATCACGATCAAGAATTGCAATTGGTTCCTCATCATATTGGAGATTTTTGTCTAACACAATTGAGTTCCACTTAATGATATAATCCCCATCACCATGGTATCTCTTCAACATGGACACATGAAATACCATAAACTCCCGATAGGTTAGGAGGTAAAGTCAATCTATACGCAATGGTCCTACACATTCAAGAACCTCAAAGGGACCAATGTATCATAGACTTAGCTTACCCTTCTTGCCGAATCTAATCACCCATTTCATGGGTGATACCTTAAGAAGAACATTTTCACCGGTTTGAAACGCGATGTCTCTTACTTTATGATTCGTATACTTCTTTTGTATACTCTGGGCTGCTAAAAGCTTAGCTTGAATATTCCTCACCTTATCTTGAGCATCCTTCACTAAATTAACCCCCAAATGTTTCACATCTCCAGCCTCAAACCATCCTATGGGTGATCTACATCTCCTCCTGTATCATGCCTTAAATGGTGCCATATCAATGCTGGAGTGATCATTATTATTATAGGAGAACTCACACAAAGGTATAACTATATCCCAATACCCTCTAAAATCAAGTACATATGTCATCAACATGTCTTCTAACACTTGAATAGTCCTGTCTGACTACCCATCTGTCTGTGGATGGAAGGTTGTACTAAAAGTGAGTTGGGTGCCCAATTCATCATGTAATTTCCTCCAAAACTTGGATGTGAATTAGGTACCACAGTCTCAGATGATAGATAGGGGCACCCCATGCAATCTCACTATCTCTTTCACATACACCTTAGCTAATTGTTCAGCATTATAATCTACTCTTATCGAAATAAAATGGGCTGACTTAGTCAACCTATCAACTACTACCCAAATAGAATCAAACTTCCCCAAAGTCTTGGGAAGACAAACCACAAAATTCATGGCTATCATTTCCCACTTTCATTCAGGATTGGAATTCTTTGAAGCAAACCTACAGGCCTTTGATGTTCATATTTCACTTGTTGGCAATTTTGACACTTAGCCACAAACTCCGCTATATCCCTCTTCATGCCTGGCTACCAATAAATTCGCTTCAAATCTCGATACATCTTGGTCACACCCAGATGAATAGAATTTCACTACCTATGAGACTCTATCAACAACTTTTGAATCAAATCATCAACTCGGGGAACACAAATTCTTCCTTTAAAACTAAGTATACCTTCCGCATCAAGAGTGGTCTCTTTTTCCTTACCAATCACAATTTTCTTTTTAAGCTCCTCCAAATTTTCTTCTTCAAGTTGTTTAGCCTTGATCTCCTCAATGAATGTGTCCTCGCTTCAATGCTAGCTAGCACCCCACCTCGTTCTGAGGTGCCCAACTGTATGAACTTTGATTGTAAGGTCTGAATTTCCTTTGCCTAAGGTCGCTTGGATACACTCAAGCAAGCTAAACTACCCATACTCGTCACTTTTTATCTCAAATTGTCTACCACCACATTTGCCTTACCCGGATGGTATTGAATGGTCACATCATAATCCTTGAGTAACTCTATCCACTTTCTCTGTCTCAGATTCAGATCTGTTTGAGTGAACACATGCTACAAACTATGATGAGTAGTAAACACTTAACACTTAACACCATAAAGGTAATGTCGCCAGATCTTAAAAGCAAACACTACCACTGCCAACTCCAAATCATGTGTTGGATAATTCCTCTCATGTACCTTCAATTGACTCGAGGCATAAGCTATAACATTCTTATCCTACACTAACACCGCATCTAAAGTAGAATGTGAAGCATCATAATAAATAATATAATCTTTGACTTCAATTGACAATGCTAGAATAGGCGCGGTGGTCAAAAGAGTCTTAAACTTTTGAAAGCTCTCCTCACATTTTTTAGTCCATTCAAATGATATCTCCTTTTTGGTCAAATTAGTCAAGTGAGTGGCAATAGAAACAAAGTTCTTCACAAATCGACGATAATAGCTAGCGAGCCCCACAAAACTCCTAACTTCAATCACAGAACTTGGTCAAACCCAATTCTTAACCACTTCAATCTTTTGAGGATCTACCATTACCCCTTCTTTTCAAACTACATGTCCCAAAAATGCAATTCACACTTAGAAAATTTAACATACAACCTTTGTTTCCCATGAACACCCAAAACAATGCGAAGATGGTCGGCATGCTCTCCCTCACTTTTTGAATAGACCAAAATATCATCAATAAAGACTATAACAAAAGAATCAAGGAATGGTTTGAACACCCCATTCATCAAACTCGTGAAAGCTGCAGGCACATTATTCAAACCAAAAGGCAGAACCAAAAACTCATAGTGCCCGTAGCGAGTCCTAAACACCGTCTTGGGCATATTCTCTGGCCTAATTTTCGACTGATGGTAGCCAGACCTTAGATCAATTTTAGAGAAAATTGACGCCCCTTGCAATTGGTCAAAAAGATCATCTATTCGAGGAAGAGGATACTTGTTTTGAATAGTGACCCTATTCAATTGTCGGTAATCTATACACATTCTCATACTACCATTCTTTTTCTTAACAAACAAATATGGAGCACCCCATGAGGAAGCACTAGGATGAATAAATCATTTATCAAGAAGCTCTTGGATTTGACCCTTAAGCTCTCTTAATTTTGCTGGTGCCATGCGATAGGGAGGGACATAAATAGGACGAGTACCAAGTTCTAACTCAATACAGAAGTTTATATCCCTATCCAGAGGCCTATCAGGCAAGTCATTAGGAAACACTTCTTAAATTCTGACACCACAGGAACACACTCAACGGATGGAGCCTCAATCTCAACTTCCCTAATATGAGCCAAATAAGCCAAACAACCCTGGTCTACCAATTTTCTAGCCTGAATGGAGGATATGATTTTAGCTTGTTTAGGCTTGTACAGCCTTTCCCACTCTAATATTTCCCTTCTCGGAATTTCTAGAGTTACAGACTTAGTATTACAATTAAGTACAACATAATAGGGGGACAACCAAGTCATGCCTAAGATTATATCAAAATTAGTCATATCTAAAATCACTAAATCAGCCCAGGTCTGAAAATCCATAAACAAAATAGGACAAACACGATAGACAAGGGTGACTATGACTTACTCTTCAACTGGGGTAGAAACATGGATAGGGGCATCAGTAATATCACAAATCATATCAAACTTTGAGGAGAATCTCATAGATACATATGAATAAGTTGAACTTGGATCAAATAACACATTAGCCATCCGGTCACAGACAAGAATAGTACTTGTGATCACCGCGTCATCTGCCTCTGCCTCATTCTTGCCCAAAAAGGCATAACACTAAGCCCTATCATCTTGATGAGACACTTCTCTACCTGGTTGCACGTTACCCTTGCTTACATTAACATTTCCTTTACCACCACGACCTCACTAATTACTTCTTCGCCCACCTTGTGGATGCCTTTGACCTTTATTACTATTTCCCGTGGGTACCACTGCTCTAGAATGCTACTACATGGAGTCTAACACATGTGGGTAGGGACAATCTCTCCTCATATGACCAGGTTCACTACAGTTGTAACATGTATGATCAAAAGATGGTATACTGCCAATCGAAGGCACAACTTTCTGGCTATCCTGAATCAAATTATGAGATGGAGTTCCTGAGCAATTACCTATAGAGGTTGGTTTAGCAGAATGAATTGGCTTGGCTGCAAGCATTGGCCTTCCGGACCCCTGGAGTAAGAACCTTGAAAGTTACCTGAGTTCTTGGCCCTTTTTACCAATGCCTTAGTCTGACCGTCTCGCCTCACCCCTCAATTTTCTTAACATAGTTCGTTACCTCATTAAAGCTCCTCCCTGTAGAAGTCATATGAATAGGTAATACTTGCAACTCAGAATTTAGTACCCTAATAAATAACCGGATTCTCTCTTCCTCAGTAGTCACCAATTAAGTAGCATATCTAGAAAAAGCATGGAACTTGGCCTCATAAGCAGCCACAGTCATACCACCTTGTTCCAAAACCATGAACTCATCCTTCTTGCTATCCCTCAAAGTCCTAGGCACATAGTTTCCAAAAACAGAGCATGAAACTAGGTCCAAGTAAGTGGAGGTAAAGTTAAAGATATACATTCCATATAAACTCTCCATCACTGCTTAGCCTCACGTTGAAGTTAAAACCACAAATTCAACCCCATGTTGATGGAAAATTCCCAACTTATGAAGCCTCTCATAGCAATCTAAGATGAACTCATAAGCATTCTCATTCTCAGAACCAGGAAACACAGGAGGCTTTAGCTTCAAAAACTTAGTCAAAATTTCATGCTCATTACCAGTCATAACAGAACCTAACAAAGGATCAAACAAAGCATCTTTACCTCCTGTTCCACCTATCTTGGGCACACTACTAGCAACAGGGGGATTAATGGGAGCTTGAGTTAATTGAACAGAAGGAAGCACTCCACGACCAATCAACCCTTTCAAAAATGGCATGATCTTTCGAGCTAACACTAGATTTATGGGAGGAACATCGGTAGTCTCAGCTTGCACCTCTTCCTCTTGTCCCAAACCTCAACATTCTCAACATTAACATTCTCCTCTACTCTTCAAGACGCGCAGGAGGGTTCTCATTGACAGAAGCATTCTCAATAGAAGCTTTGTTCCTAGCAGGCGCTACTCTTCCACAGCCTCTACCCCTAGCTCTTCCTCTACCCCTACCTCAATGGAGACCTCTCACTGCAGATTCCTCAGCTAGAGCATTGTCGGGAGATACGAGCCTGACCCCATTGAATCTATTGTTAACCCTCTGCGGATAGAAGAGTGAAGGAAGTCAGATACTGATTTAAATCGCAAGATAGCAATTAGAATCAAGTCACAACATGAAAGGATACAAGAGAAAATAGAGAGATTTCCTAAAGTCGTATAATCACTCGAATAAAGGTAATGGCATCCCCGTACCGTTCCTCAAGACTTTACTAGACTCGTTTTGGTACATCGAGATCAACAAACCTAGGCTCTGATACCAACTTTGTCACAACCCAGACCGTCATGATTGACACCCACACTAACCCTCTGGTGGGAGAACCACTACTACAACTTAAACCAAGCAACTAAACCAAAAACTAATCATTTAAGGATACGAAACAAGTTAAATACTAAAGAACGAAATAGGGAGTTCCCATAAACTCCAAAAAAAAGTATATCAACTAAACAAATGCGAAAGTAACACCTAGAACCTGAAAGTCAATGTACCAAAACATCTAAAGTTCAACAAGTCTAAACAAGAAGGGATACAACCCCAACTAATGAACTAATCAACTAACTAGAAAAGTCTAAGTCTGAAATGCTGGACATAGATGAAAGAGAACCCATAGCAGCCCAAAAGAATTGGCTCACCCTTGAATTCGAACGATGACTGATCTTCTAAGCGAGGTCTGTCAATAGCCGTCGGACGATGCCCTATTCTCAACAAAAATAAGAGCAAGTGCAGTATCAGTACACAACCATAATGTACTAGTAGGACCACATGACTATCCCACTAAGTGTAACATAAGTAAGTCAATACAACCTTATAAACACATGCATATATCGAACATATACAATATTATCAACCTTTCTGAACAACGAATAACTCCACATATCTCAAGATACACAATGATGACAAGTCATTGGTCCTCTCATAGAACCCAAACCTAAAGAGTTATCATACAGGAACGTGGTACCCGATCTAATGATTATGTCAAAATGTGGTAACCGATTCATAATTAGGCCAAAACGTGGCAACCAATCCCAATTAGTTATGCCAGAACATGGCAACCGATCTATTCAACATACCACAATCACAATCACAAGTATTTTCTCAAGTTCATGCCAAAAAGTCATGATTCATGACATTCATCATTCATCTATCTCATTTACAACAAGTGTGATCAATAATGCAAGATTCACATACATGCAAGTATCATAATGAAGCAAGAACAAACATACATCACACAATCATAAAATCTCAACCATCACCTACCTTGAAAAAAGCTTGAAACCCTAAGAAACCTTATCCTTCCCTTTCCAAATTCGTTTTTCTTGTTCTTGGGCTACAAACAAGTAATATAATACGGAAATCTATAAACAATCACTAATTACCCAGACTACTAATAATTATATGAACCTTAGATTAAAGCCATAATCCCTTATCCCAATTAGGGTTGTTTCCACCATTGATTCTAGATTAAAACCCTCCTCCATTGATATTTACCCATTAGATTACGTTCTAAGGATCGAAAAATGGATTCGGGGATTTAAAATCTTACATTTAGCCTCAAGAATGGTGAAAAACTGTCAAGAATCTCTTGGGTTTAGTTCCTTAGCTATAAAATTTGAAAGTGAAGAATCAAGTCATTTAGGAGTTTATTTACGACTTTAAGTCGCGTCTGGCCGGTTACAGCGGCCGTCACCCCGCTACAGCAGCACAGCAAGAATGACCAAAACCACCACCAAAGCGGCTTGCACGAAACAGTGAGCTATTTTAATAATTTCAAGATCCCCATTTCACAACACACCTTCTTTAACCAACGACGCTCAAAAAATATGATTCACACTAAGATCTATTCTGGGAGGTCTACTCACCCAAATTCAATTTCATAAAGTCGTACGGATTCCTTAACGACTTATCTAACTACTCATGTAATCAAATTAATAAATAAGTCACCCAATTACTACTAGATTTTTCTACACCTTAATGACTCTGATTTCATCCAAATCTTGACTAGGTTGTGAAATTCCATGTTACTACGAAAATGTTTTTCGGCCTAACAAGTTTACTCATTGGCTTTTTTATTATAACGGAAACCAGTCATTATATTTAATTATCAGTTTTATGATATAAGTTGATAGCCAAGACATTAAGGAGCCTGTATGGCTTTACAGTAGAACTCCCAAAACTGATCTTAGCATGAGAAGGTAGTTTTAGAATGTCACGGGTAGAAGGTTTGTAGAGAAATGGGACCTTGGAACTCAAATTTTGAGTTTTTGTCTTTATGCCGGCCACCAGGGCGGGGCCGCTATGGCGGGATGGGGCTAAGGGACGACTTAAATTGGAGAAAAAATTCCAAATTCATTATTTTCTACAAAACTTCATTCTTGAGAGCTAATGGAAGACCTAGGGCAGTTTCTTATCAGATTTCCATGAATTCTAGCACTAAAGGTTAGATAATTACTCCCCTAATCTGTATTTTGATTCTTGGAACTTAGAATCTTGGGTAATTATCATTGGAGGGAGGGTTTTGGCATGACGTTAATGGTGGGAAAAGCCCTAGTTTAGTATTAGGATCTTGGGTTTGGCCTTTGGTTGATAGTTTGATTATTATCAAGCTAAATTAGGCCTTATTTATTATTCCTTATGTTAATTACTTTAGACCAAGAACAAGTTGAAAGACTCCAAAAAGCAAAGGCTCAAGTCTCTTATGGGTAATTAGGCTTGGTTTCGAGGTAGGTGATAGTTCGATTTCCTGTTGTGTGATATATGTTGATTTATTGCTTCATTGTATGCATCCATGTATGTGAATAGGGAAACGTGAATTCAATCTAATGAAATGATTATGTGCGAACAATTACATGTCATAAACCTATTAATTGACTGTGTGACAATGAACACTATTTATTATGGGTGTGATTGTGATAGTGGTTGTGCTGAGTTGATCGGGTATCACATTTCGACACATATATTGGATTGAGTGTCACGTTCCGACACATGTATATTAGATCGGGTGTCACGTTCTGACACACTAACAGTTTGGGTGTGGGTTCCATGAGAGGAACACTTGTGATTATTACGTCTATATCTACTTGTCATTGATATTGGTAAATTCCACCTAAATAATAATTGAATTATTCATTTTTTATATGTGTGTTTACTATGTTGTAATTACTTGCTTATATTTCGCTGATCGGAGTAGCCGCGTGATCCTACCAGTACACCATGGTTTCGTGTACTGATACTGCACTTGCTCTTTCTTTGTTGAGTACAGGGCATCTTCAGGCGACTACCGACAGACGTCGGCTAAGAGATCTTTGACCGAGATCGAATTTGAGGGTGAGCAAGTTCTTTCAGGCTGCCATGGATCCATCATTAGTTGTAGTACATTCTTTTCGAACTCAGACTAGATGTTCAGACAGTTTACTTGTGTTTAGTTTATCGGGATTGCACCCCCTTTTTCTTAGACTTATGGATTAGTAGAGTTTTGGTACAATAACTTTCAGGTCTAGGGGTTGAATTTCCATGAGGGTTATGCGTAGTTGTTTTTGATAAACCTTCAAATTTTATGGAAACTCCTTATTTAAGTCGTCATTTAAACCTGCTTTTGTATCTTTAAATGCTTTAAATTCTTGAAATTTCTTAGTCGGGTTGTACTAATGGTTCTCCCAATAGAGGGTCAATGTGGGTACCAATCACGATGATCGGGGTCGTGAAAAAGTTGGTATTAGAGCCCTAGGTTCGTTGATCTCATTGTACCAAAATAAGTCTAATAGAGTCTTACGGAATGGTGCGGAGATGTTTGTACTTTTCTTCGAGAGGCTACAGGACTTTAGGAAATCTGTTTCTTCTCCTTTTATGCTATGACTTGATTCCAATTGGTATATGGTGATCCAAGTTGGTATCTAATCTTCTTCCCTCTTCTATCCATAGATAGTTAACACAAGATACAATGGCGTCAGGCTCGTAACTCTCATCAATGAGCCAGCAGCAAGAGACCGCGGTCGAGGCAGAGGTAGAGGTAGAGGAAGACGAAGGGGCAAAGGCTGAAGAAGGGTAGCACCTGCCAGGAGTGCAGCCTAAGTTCAGAATGTTTTAGAAAAGAGGCTCCTCATGCACCCCAAGAAGAGGTAGAAGAGAATGTGGAGATCGAAGACTACGAGGATGTTGGACAAGAGGAGGAGCTACATGCTGAGACTACAGGTCTTCCTCCCTTAGACCAAGTGATAGCTCAGCAGATCATGACTTTTCTAAAGGGGTTGGTCGGCTTTGGACTCCTTCCCGCCATTCACGCGGCTCAACCTCCAATCAACCACCCCATTACTACTACTGTTCCCAAGGTAGATGGAGCATTAAGCACTGATGCCTTCTTTCGTCCCCTATTAGTTCCTGTGATGACTGGTACTGAACATGAGATGTTGACTAAATTTTTGAAGCTGAAGCCGCTTGTGTTCCATGGTTCTAAGAGTTTTTGAAGCTGAAGTCGCTTTTGTTCCATGGTTCTAAGAGTGAGGACTCCAATGAGTTCATTTTGGATTGCTATGAGAGGCTTCACAAGTTAGGCATTGTACATCTGTATGGAACAGAGTTCTTAACCTTCCAGCTTCAAAGTGAGGCTAAGCAGTGGTGGAAGGCCTATGTAGAATGCAGTTCACCAGTCTTGTCCCCACTCACTTGGACACAGTTCCATGCTTTATTTCTGTAGAAGTATGTGCCCTTAACTTTGAGGTATCACAAGAAGGATAAGTTCATGGCCTTGGAAAAGGGTGGTATGACTGTAGCTTCTTATGAGCCTAAGTTCCATGCCTTATCCAAATATGCTACACAGTTGGTGACTATACCGAAGGAGATGATTTGTCTATTTGCCCAGGGATTGAACCCCAAATTATAGGTATTGTATATTCATATGACCTTGGCAGGTAAAAGTTTTAATGAGGTGACACACTTTGTGAAGAAAGTGGAAGGAGTTCGATGTAATGGGCAGACCAAGGGTCTAGCTAAGAAGCCCAAAAAATTGGTAACTTTCATGGTTCCTACTCCAGAGGTTTAGCTAGGCCTACATTTGCAGCCCGGCCAATTCAATCAGCCATCCCCTTCTATAGATGGTTACTCAAGAACTTTACAGTGGAGTCCTATTACAGATGGTCAGGGAGCCGCACCTTCGCTTGGCAGTAGACTATCTTTTGACTGTTGTTTCTACAATTGTGGAGAACCTGGACATATGAGGAGAGATTTTCCCCATCCGTGCATGTATAACCTTATGCAACAGCAGACTAGAGTACTAGTACTCGCAGGTAGTGGTAGTAATGGTAGAGGATGTCCACAAGGAGGATAAGAAGGGAATCAATGAGGTCGTATAGGCCAGAGAAATGGTAATGCAGGTAGAGGAGTAGTGCAGCCAGGCAAGGAGGTTGCCTGTCAGGATGATAGGGCTCAATTTTATGCCTTTTAGTAGAAGACTGAGGCTGAGGCGTTTGATGTAGTGACCAGAGGTACTATTCTTGTCTGTGATCGGATGACTACTATTTTGTTTGATAAGTGTTCTACTTATTCATATTTGTCAGTTCAGTTTACCTTAGGATTTGATACGGTTTGTGATGTGCTTGATGCCCTCATCCATGTTTCTACCCTAGTTGGAGAGTCTGTCATAGTCACCCATGTGTATCGTGCTTGTCCTGGTCTTCTTATGGATTTATAGACTTCGGCTGATTTGGTTATTCTGGATATTAATGTTTTGATATAATCTTTGGCATGCTGTTGTCCCCATATTATGATGTGCTTAATTATAATGCTAAGTCGGTAGCTCTAGAGATCCTGGGTAGGGAAATGTTAGAATGAGAAGGGGTGTACAATCCTAAGCCAGCTAAGGTCATATCTTTCATTTGGGCTAGGAAACTGGTGAGGCAGGGGTGTATGGCGTATTTAGCTCATATTTGGGATGTTGATGTTAAGTCTCCCTCTATTTAGTCTATCCCAGTAGTGTTTGAATTCAAGGAAATGTTTTCTACCAATTTTCCTGGCATGCCTCCGAATAGGGATATAGATTTCTGTATTGACTTGGAGCTGGGCACTTGCCTCATCTACATTCCTCCTTATCATATGGCTCCGAAAAAATTGAGAGAGCTTAAAGCTCCAATCTAGGAGCTTTTTGATAAAAGTTACATCCGTCCTAGTGCTTCCCCGTAGGGTGCTCCAATTTTGTTTGTTAAGAAGAAAGATGGTAGTATGAGGATGTGCATAGACTACCGATAGTTGAATAGGGTCACCATTCGGAAAAAGTATATGTTGCCTCGGATATATGATCTTTTTGACCAGTTGCAGGGTACATTAGTTTTCTCTAAAATTGACCTAAGTTCTAGTTACCATCAGTTAAAGATTAGGCCCGAGGATGTACCAAAAACGGCATTCAAGACCCGCTATTAGCACTATGTGTTCCTAGTGATGTCCTTTGGGTTGACCAATGTGCATGCAACCTTCATGAGTTTGATGCATTGTGTGTTCAAACCATTCTTAGATTCTTTTGTTATTATTTTTCTTGATGACATTTTGGTTTATTCGAAGAGTAAGGAAAAGTATGTCGATCATCTTCGTATTGTTTTGGGTGTCTATGGGAAACAAAAGTCGTATGCAAAATTTTCCAAGTATGAATTCTGGTTGACTTCAATTTCCTTTTCGCGGCATGTGGTTTCAAAAGAAGGGGTAATGGTAGATCCTAAAAGTTCGAAGTAGTAAAAAACTAGGTCTTGCCTAGCTCTGTGACAAAAGTTATGAGTTTCGTGGGGCTTGCCATCTACTACCGGCGATTTGTGAAAACTTTTGCTTCTATCACCATGTATCTGACAAGGTCGACCCAAAAGGAGGTGCCTATGGAGTGGACTGACAAATGTGAAGAGAGCTTCCAAAAGCTCAAGACTCTTTTGACCACAACACCTATTCTGGCATTGTCAGTAGAAGGTAAATATTTCATTATTTATTGTAATTCTTCACATTCAGGTTTGGATGTTGTGTT
The DNA here is from genome assembly GCA_037074985.1 of Solanum bulbocastanum. Classification (NCBI taxonomy): domain Eukaryota; kingdom Viridiplantae; phylum Streptophyta; class Magnoliopsida; order Solanales; family Solanaceae; genus Solanum; species Solanum bulbocastanum. The sequence goes on along the minus strand of CM073603.1, from coordinate 22,389,699 downwards.
ACTGCAGGATAAGAATGCCATAGCTTAAGCATCGCAGCAGCTGAAAGTGCCTGAGAGGAACTACCTGAATCATGACTTAGAATTGTCAGCGGTAGTATTTTATCTTAAGATCTGGCGGTATTACCTTTATGGTGTCAAATGTGTGGTGTTTACTAACCATCATAGTCTAAAACATTTATTCACTTAGAAGGACCTAAATCTCACATAACAAAGCTGGATGGAGTTACTCAAGGATTATGATGTCACCATCTAGTATCATTCGGGTAAGGCAAACGTGGTGGCAAATACATTAAGCCAGAAGATGGTGAGTATGGGTAGTCTAGCTTGCTTGGGTGTGTCTAAGTGACCTTTGGCCAAGGAGATTCAAACCTATGACTCTAATTTCATGTAGTTGGGCATCTCAGAGAAAGGTGGGGTGTTAGCCAGCATTGAGGTTAGGCCCACATTCATTGAAGGGATCAAGGCCAAGCAGTTTGAGGATGAGTGTTTGAATGAGCTCCGAAAGAAGACATTGTCTACCAGGCATAAGATACGGATCTTGATACGGGTGGTGTGCTCAATTTTAAGGGAAGAATTTGTGTTCCCTGAGTGGATGAATTGATTCAGAAGATGTTGATAGAATCTCATGGTTCGCGATATTCCATTCATCCAGGTGTGAGAAAGATGTACCGATACTTGAAACAACTTTATTAGTGGCCTGACATGAAGAAAGACATAGCTGAGTTTGTGGCTAAGTTCCAAAACTGTTAGCAGGTAAAGTATAAGCACCAAAGGCCTGCAAGTTTACTTTAGTGAATGTTAATTCCTGAATAGAAGTGGGAAAGGAAAACTATGGATTTTGTGTTTAGTCTTCCTAAGACCTTGGGGAAGTTTGACTCTATTTGGGTGGTGGTTGACAAACTGACTAAGTCAGCCCACTTTATTCTAGTCAGAGTAGACTATAATGCTTAGCAGTTGGATAAGGTTTACATGAAGGAGATAGTGAGGCTGCATGGGGTGCCTCTTTCCATCATATCGAACCATGGTATGCAGTTCATGTCCAATTTTAGGGAAAATTACATGAGGAGTTAGGCACTCAACTCACCTTTATCACCGTCATTCATCCACAGATGGACGGACAATCACAGAGAACTATTCAAGTGTTAAAAGACATGTTGAGGTAATGTGTGATCGACTTTGGATGGCATTATGATAAGCTCCTACATTTATGTGAGTTCTCCTATAATAACAGTTACCACTCTAGCATAGACATGGCACCGCTTGAGGCACTTTATAGGAGGGGATGTAGATCACCCATAGGGTGGTTTGAGGCTGGAGATATGAAACCTTTAGAGGTTGATTTGGTGAAAAATGCTTAAGATAAGGTGAAAAGCATTCAATCTAAGCTTCTAGCAGCCCATAGTCGACAAAAAAAGTATGCACACCGTAAGGTAAGGGACATGACATTTACGGCTGGTTAGCAAGTTCTTCTAAAAGTGTCACCCACAAAGGGGGTGATGAGATTTTACAAGAGGGCAAGCTTAGTCCTTGATACATTGGACCATTTGAGATTTTTGACTGTGTAGGGCCAGTGGCTTATAGGTTGGCTTTACCGCCTAGCCTATCGAGAGTCCATCTAATGTTCCATGTGTCCATGTTGAAGAAGTATCATGGGGACAGAGAGTACATCATAAAGTGGGACTCAGTTTTGTTATAAAAAGACCTTCAGTATAAGGAGGAACCAGTTGCAATTCTTGATCACGTTGTTCGAAAGCTGAGGACCAAGGAGATGAAGTCCGTGAAAGTTCAATAGAAGCACTGTCAGGTTGGGGAAGCTACCTGGGAAACCGAGAAGGACATGCGAGACAAGTATCCCCAGTTGTTCGATGATTCAGGTACTACTCTACTCTTGCTTTTGCCATTTCTCCTAGTTTATCACTCGGGGACGAGTGATGGATAAATTGGTATATATTGTAATGACCCATTCCCGTCATTATTGAAAAGCTAAAGGGGAAAGAATTTGGGCAAGAAAAGTTTTGAGTAATGACTTGGAAATTTCTACCTACGCCAGACTTGGACGACATCTGAGTTAGGTAAGGTCTAACGAAATCTGGTAATGAATGGAAGATTTAATTATGAGTTTGCTAACATGAGTGGATAGCCAAGACGCTAAAGAGCCTCTATGGCTTTACAAAATCAAATTCAGGTGAGTAGAACTTTTGAACTAATCTTGGCATGAGAAGGTAGTTTTGGAATGTCAGGGGTCGAAGGTGTGTTGCAAAATGAGAGCTTGGAACTCAAATTCCAAGTTTCTATTTCCATGCCTACTGCCAGGGTGGGGCCGCTGTGATGGGATGGGGCTTGCTGTGGTGGGACAGTTGTGACTTATCTGGATAAAAACCCGAAATTCATTATTTTCTGCAAAACTTTGTCCTTTAGAACTAAGGGACGACCCATGTCAGTTTCTTATTAGATTCCAAAGAATTCTTGCGCTAAAGGTAAGATAATTACTCCTCTAATCTGTATTTCGATTCTTGGAACTTAGAATCTTGGGTAATTATCATTGGGGAAGGCTTTTGGCCTAAAGTTAATGGTGGGAAAAGCCATAGTTGAGTATTAGGATCTTGGGTTTGCCCTTGGCTTGATAGTTTGATTATTATCTGGGTAAATTAGGCCTTGTTTATTAATTCTTGCGATAATTACTTGTTTTAGACCAAGAACTAGCTGAAAGACTTCGAAAAGGGAAAGCTCAAGTGTCTTAGGAGTAATCAGGCTTTGTTTCGGGGAAGATGATGGCTCGATTCCTGTTGTGTGATATATGCTAGTTAATTGCTTCATTATATGCATGCATGTCTGTAAATAGGGAAACCTGAATAGAATATAATGAAATGATTAGGTGCGAACAATTACATGTCATGAACATATTACTTGACTGTGTGATTGTGAATGTGGTTGTGTTGACTGCACCGAGTGTCACGTTTTGACACATATATTGGATCGGGTGTCACGTTTCGACACATGTTTATTAGATCGGGTGTCACGTTCCTACACACTAACAGTTTAGTGTGGGTTCCATGAGAGGACCACTTGTGATTATTACGTTCATATCTACCTGTCATTGATATTGGTAAATTGCATGTTTCTCCTAAATGATAATTGAATTATGCATTTTGTATATGTGTGTTAACTGTGTTGTAATTACTATCATATATTTCATTGACCGGAGTAGCCGCGTGATCTTACAAGTACATCGTGGTTTCATGTATTGATACTGCACTTGCTCTTTCTTTGTTGAGTACAGGGCATCTTCGGGCGTCTACTGACAAACCTCAACCAGTAGGTCTTTGACCGAGAGTGCATTTGAGGGTAAGCCAGTTCTTTCAGGCTGCCATGGATCCACCATTAGTTTTAGTCCATTCTTTCTGACTTAGACTAGATGTTCAGGCATTTTACTTGTGTTTAATTTATCGGGGTTGCACCCCTTTTTCTTAGACTTATGGATTGGTAGAGTTTTTGTACAATGACTTTCAGGTCTAGGGGTTGAATTTCTGCGAGGGTTATGCGTAGTTGTTTTTGTTAAACCTTTGGAGTTTATGGGAACTCCTTATTTCAGTCGTCATTTAAACTAGTTTCTGTATCTTTAAATACTTTAGTTTCTTGAAATTGCTTAGTCGGGTTGTTGTAATGGTTCTCCCACCGGAGGGTTAGTGTGGGTGCCAATCAAAGCGGTTGGGGTCGTGACAAACTCCTATTTAAATGTGCAACAAAACATTTTTATAGTATAATGTGCTTTGAAGTATACTTACTCAACTCTCTCATTCAATATTACATATATAATTAGAACTACGTTAAATAATTATGTTTTTTTTTTTTTTTTTTTGCAAATTATAAAGTATAATTAAATTATTTTTTTTCTTTCAGAAAAATGTCTTGAAGTATCATCTTCAAAGGGTAAAAGAATGTTGAATGAGGTGAAAAAATTAAGTGTACTTATTGTGGCTAATGATGATATATCTCAAAATGCATATATATTATGTCTTCAAAATTTTGGAGTGGAGACACTGGAAGTAAGAAATGGATCTATGGCATTAAACATTCATGTTAAAACACAAATACGTTTTGATTTAATCCTAATGAGCTCAACTATGCCTATGGAGGTAATTAATTCCTAACTAACTAATTAGAGTTTAGTCTTAATTTTTTGTGTAATTGTTTACTCGAATGCTTGTTTTAATGATATGAATATTATTTCAAAAAATTATGTGACATGACTCAACATACACATGCATGTGGTTAATACTAACTTTTGAATCATCTGACATACTCATGTTTTTTTCTAAAGAATCCCAACAACATAATGTTTATCTATATGGAAATCATGTTTTCTTTTTAAACATCATTTTATTGAACTTTTTTTTTTTCCGATTACTAGGCAACAAAAAAGCTTCAATCAATGGGGATTACTACAATGATTATGGGAGTAACAACTCCAGATGACAGTGAAGAATATCACGATGAATTTATGGAAGTTGACCTTGATGAATGTTACGAGAAGCCATTAACAAAGGAGATACTTCAGAACTTTATTGAGAAAATTTCTAACAAAGTTCAGAAGAAAATCAAAGACTAAAGTTATAATATAATTCTTATTATAGAACAAATAAGAAATGAATCACGTTTATTACTAGGGAAAAGTTATATAATTCAGTTCTTTAGTAATATACTTGACCTATACAAGTATTATTTTCAAATTTGGTTATTATTAAAGATGTACTAGTAGACATATAATTATGAGGCTATATATCTCTATTATTATGAACTAGAACACTTCTTTTTGTTGGTTGCTTTCTTATTCAAAGTTTTATATCTATCTTGACTAATTTAAAATCATCAGGAGGAGGAGGAGACTAGAATCAACATTAGAAAAGAGAACTTGAAAATTTTCAACATGATTTAATATACACGTCTCATGCACGTGTTAAAAAAATAAATACATAGTAAAATAAAGTCTACAATCATTAAAATTATCAAAAATCAATATAGATATTCCAGAAATTTAAATATTTTTCTCCAACAATACCTCTTTAGAAAGAGGAAAAAGAACTCTCAAATGTAATAATATCAAATTTATCTAGTTTCTGTTTTCAACTTTCCAACAACAAATGTAGGCATATTTTATTTAATTCGATTTGTTATTATTATTTTTTCAATAGCAAATTTTGGAAAATTTAATTTATGAGAACTTCTCATGAAGCTCCTACATATTTAAATGGACATCAAAGAATCTTTCTAGTATAATGTGCATTTTAAATGTTTGTTTCAAAGACAAAGAAAGGTATATGTACTAGTAATTTATTCTTCATTTTATCAATAATTATTTACTCGAAATTTTATTTTAATAAATAAGAATTCTATTTAAAATATTATATGCCATAACATGACATACACGTCTAACACACGTGCATATGGTTAAACTAGTAATATTGTCGCTTGAACCCTTAAAAAATATTGTCACACTCACATTTGATCCTTTCAAGAATGCATAGTTTTTGAAGGATCCACTGCACACTCATATTTTCTAAAAAATCCAAACAACATAACTTTTAACTATGTGTGACTAGTGTTTTCATTGTTAACATGATTTAAATGATTTTTTTTTTGTTCTTTTTGAATTTATAAGCAACAAAAAAGATTCTATCAAAGTTTAGAAAAAAGTTAGAAAATAAAATAATAATTTATTGTTATAGCAACACAAATGTTATGAAATATTTACAATGATCTTGTATATGTTATAAAATAAGTATTAATGCTAAGATAACAAAAAATATGGATGAGAAACAGTATGTGTAGTATTTGTTTTTCACTTAGGCTTGCTTCTCTCTTTGTTACAAGAAGAGGGGTATATATAGTTGTATATACTTGAGCATAACAAAGAGGAGTATATATAGTTGTATATACTTGGGCACCAAGTGTGATACATGAATATCTATTTGCCATGTATATACTTTGAGCACCAATTATGTCCTATGGTTAACTATTATACAACACTTAACATATTGTGTGTATATTTATCTTACGACACATAATATATTAATGTGGACATCCATTTTACAATACGCCCCCTTGGATGTCCATATAAAATAAAAATAATTATGAAAGAAAACTTATAGTAATACACATTGTTTGTTGCATTATTAAAAACTTACTAGGAAAATTTAGTGGGATAAAATCTTTGTTAAGGAAAAAGAGTAACGCATATTTACTCCCCCTGATGAAATCATCATTTAATATCACAAAAATGACGCATTCTGATATTGTTTCTCAGCTTCTCAAAGGTTGAATTTGGTAATGTCTTGGTGAAAATATATGTTAAATTGTCACTGAAATGAATTTGCTGAACATCTATTTCACCCTTTATTTAAAGATCGTAAGTGAAAACAAATTTTGGTGAAATATGTTGTGTTCTATCTCCTTCATGTATCCTACTCTTAGTTGAGCTATACATCCAACATTTTCTTCATATAATGTTGTTGGAATTTCTCTATCGGAAGGAAGAGCACATGTTTCCTGGGTGTGTTGAATTATTGATATCAACCAAATACATTCTCTACTAGCTTCATGAATGACTATTATTTTTGTATGATTTGTAGAAGTAACAACCATAGTTTGTTTTCTTGAACGCCATAATATAGTTGTACCGTCATATGTAAATAAATAACCTGTCTGAGATAGACCTTTATTGGAGTCAGACAAATATTGTGCATCTTCATAACCAATTAATTGTGAATCAGATCCTTTTGAATAAAATAGTCCCATATTTATGATTCCTCAAAGATATTTGAGCATATTCTTAATACCATTTTAGTGTCTCTGTGTTGGGGAAAACTAAATCTTAAAAAAAGATATATCTGGTCGAGAATTATTAGCAAGGTACATTTATGCACCAATTGCACTAAGATTTGATGTCTCAACACCAACAAGCTTTTCATCATATTCACGAGGTTGAAATTGATCATTATTAATTAATATCAAATGATCTTACAATCATCGGGGTCCTTATTGAATGTGTTTTATCCATGCCAAATCTCTTTAAATAAATTTCAGTATATGTTGATTGATGAATAAATATCTCATTCGTAAAATTCTCAATTTAAAGACCAAGACAAATTTTCTTTCTCAAGACACCCTAAACACCCGCAAGCCTTGGGTAATCCACCCCTGAATTATGATCTGGATCAATATCATTCCTTTTCAATACCCATGTAACACCCCGTATTTGAAAACATACCTTAGTGCAAATTTCCAGAAGTTACAAGTGTAACCCACGGTTGCCACCCACGGACCGTGCTGGTGGTCTGTGGTTAGCAATTGCATCCCTCCCCAAACTCAGCCTCAGAAAAATTCCTAAGGCATAACCCACGGCTGGACCTACTGTCATTATGCCAGGTCATAGTCTGTGGATCAAGGCCCTAGATGCCAGCCCCCAATCACGATTGATGGTTCACCAGTACGGACCGTCAGTCAATCGATGGTCCGTCGGTGACCCCGGCAGCAGTTAAGTCATGGGTCTTTTGGTTTTTTGCTTATGCGTTGGACACATAAACTACATCGTTTAACCCCTAAACTACATGGTTTTGGTCAATTTTAGCCTAGAAACATAAATAGAACTTACCCAAGATAGATCATTCATCAAAGCTTAGAAAAGTTAGAGCATAAGAGGAGAAAGAGGCCAAGAACCCTAGTTCAAGAAAGCAACAAGATTCCATCAATTCCAGCCTTGAAATTGAAAGATTTCTCCATGGAATTCATCATGAGGTATGTGGGATTTCGCTAGTGGGTTCCTTTAGCCTATTAGGTCCCTATAATTCAGTCAGATTATTGTTCCCTTATTATTAGTTAGACCTAGGGTTTCTAGAACTTCAGTAAATTATCATGAACTAGTTAATTAATGATCAAAAATGAGATTATCATGTTGTTACATCCTTTCTTGCATGAATTTCAGAACCTTAGCTAAGTAGTTCTTTAGTTCTTGAATTACCTATGCTAGGTCAGATATTTACGTTATTTCAGATATACATGCCTCAATTTCTGAATGTGTCATTATCAGTATATAAATGTTGCATTCTCAGTTAGTATGTCAGTATTTTGAACTATCTTGTATATTACAGAATTTCAATCATAATTTGTTAATTACTTAATCAATTGGGAGAAACTTAATACCGAGTTGGACTAGGGTCAGTCACCCTCAAAGTCCCAAAACTACGTGCCCCCGTAGGTTGTAAGTCCACTTTGTGGGCATCCTTTAGTGATCATGCCAGCCATGCCTTTATACCCTTGGCAAGGTATATTGCGTCCTCTCGATGAGGCGTATACATCAGAATCCATGTTTAGCTCACGTGGTTTTATGTCGGTTATTGGTAGCTCCCACAGTTCAGTCAAACTCTATTGCATTGACCTTTTACCAGTACCGTTCAATATTTAATCTCTGCATGTTATAAATTTGGCCATTGCATTCAATTATTTCATGTTCAGTATTCTCAGTTTAGTATCATGTTTATATCATATATTGCTCAGTACATGCTTCGATTAAGTTATGATATTTATTCAGCTTTACTCCTTCCTGCATGCTTAGTACCTGTCAAGTATTGATGCATACACTGCACTACATCTTCTCGTGATGCAGGTTCAGGTCCTCAGCAGTCAGATTACGCATAGACCGATTCTCGATATTCAGTTCAGCAACATCTGTGGTGAGTACTCATTCTTCGAGGACTAGTGACGTGATTATCTTCTTGCTTTTAGTTTTAGTTTCAGTTTTGCTAGATTTAGTTGGGGCATGTCCCAGCACTTCTAGTCGGTTAGAGGCTACTTTCAGACATAGTTTAGATTCTTCTTAGAATTCGAGTTTGATGTTTCATTTGTTATTGAACTCTCAGATTTCTTTATTCAGATTTAGAATATCGGTATTTCCTATAATTTCAGATTTATCTCATGATTAGCTTCCATAAAGTATTTATTACTTCAATTTAATATTAGTATGCTCATGTTATGACTGCAGGGTTAGCTTGGGGTCACTCATGATCCTAAGTCTCGTGTCCGCGTTCAGGGGGTAGCCTTGGGGCGTGACAAACTTGGTATCAGAACCTTAGGTTCAAGAGTCCTAGGATGTCTAAAAGGCCACACTAGGTAGGGTCCTTTTCATAGGTGTGAAGTGCGTACCTCATCTAATGAGAGGGAGGCTATAAAGTGTTTTAGGAAAAATCTTCATTTTTCTTGTTACTCTTATTGTGTGTAAGGTATGATCTAACTCTTCGTTCTAACTTGACGTTCTGCATTTCAGATTATGCCTCCTCATAAAGCTAACACTAGGAATGCAAATGCAGCTCCTCCAATTCCAGATCAGAAAATATCGAATGTAGAATTCAGGAACGCTTCCAATTATTGGCTTAGAGTGTGACCAACCAGAATAATCAGAAGGTTCTAGTTTCAGTAAATACTAATGTTGGGTCAGCTACAGCTAGAGTGCAGGTTTTTGTTAAGATGAATCCGCCTAAATTCTTCGGATCGCAGACTTGTGAGGATCCCCAAAACTTCATTGATGAGGACAAAAAGATCTTTGGAGTGATGTAAGTAATTGGGAATGATCGAGTTGAGTTGGCATCTTACCAGCTTAATAATGTAGCTCATATCTGGTATACTCAATTGAAAGAGAACAGGGTACAAATGCAACTCATATCATTTGGGATTATTTTAGTGAAACCTTTACTGACAGGTTTTTCCCAAGAGAGCTAAGGGAAGGCAAAGCTCAAGAGTTTATGAACCTAAGGCAAGGCAGCATGGTAGTACAAGAATATGGAATCAAGTTCACCTAACTCTCCAGGTATGCTCCTCACAAGATTATTAATTTTGGGGCTCAAATGAACAAGTTCGTGTATGTAGTATCCGATCTTATGAAAATAAAGTGTAGGAATGCTGTGTTGCTGGATGATATTAAGATCTCTAGGATCATGAATCATGCTCAGCAGGTTGAGGGTGATAAGCTTAGGGGACATGCTAAGGAGAATCAGAAGGATAGGGTAGGTAACTATGATTATTCTCAACAGAAATTGGGTGGTGGAAATCGCTCGTAGGGCCAACAAAAATTTTCAGCTCCAGCACCTTTATCAGCTAGTGTTCCATCCTCTAAGTTCCGAAATGATCAGAAAGGTAGGGAACCAGGCTCTAAGTCTAAAGGTAGTGTTTCAGGCACCAGAACCTACCCAACTTGTCCAAAGTGTGATAAGAACCATCCAGGTGAGTGTCTTGACGGAAAGTAAGGATGTTTTAGGTGTGATACGTCTGGTCACAAGTTGAAAGATTGTCCTTCTAAACAAGGTGAAGAGGTAATAATAGTAGAGCTCAGTCCACAACTTCAGCAACACCAAGAGGTCGCCCGACTCAGCAGGGTAATTCATCTGGTACAGGTGGCGGTCAGCGCCAAAATAGGTTCTATGCTCTTCAGGCTCGCTAGGATCAAGAAGATTCTCTTGAGTAATCACTGGTACGTTGCGAGTCTTTATTCTCGATGTTTATGCTTTGGTAGATCAAGGGGCTACTATTTTCTTTGTAACTCCTTATATAGCAGTCAAGTTTGATGTTAGTCAAGAAACTCTCTCAAAACCCTTCTCAGTCTCTACTCCAGTCGGTGACCCAATAATAGCTAGGAGGGTATACAGAAATTACCCTATTACAGTCTCCTAGAAAGTCACCTCAGCATATCTTGTAGAGTTATAATTGGTAGACTTTGATGTCATTCTAAGCGTGGATTCATTACATTCCTGTTATGCTTCATTCAATTTTAGAACTACGATTGTTCATTTTCAGTTTCCATACGAACTAATCTTATAATGAAAGGGTAGTAGCTTAGCATATACGGGTTGATTCATTTCTTACCTTAAGTCCAGAAAGAAGATCTCTATGGTTTATATCTATCATCTAGTTCGGGTTAAGGATTCAAGCTCCGAAATCCCAACCCTTCATGAGTCAGTCCCAACAGTTAATGAGTTCCCAAAAGTGCTTTCCAGAAGATCTTCCTGGAGTTCCTCCTGAAAGGGAAAACTAATTTGGAATTGGTCTCCTTCCAGATACCCAACCTCTCTCTATTCCTCCTTACAGAATGGCTCCTGCTGAGCTTAAGAAATTTAAATATCAGTTAAAAGACTTTCTAGATAAGGGCTTTATCAGACCTAGTATTTTGCGAAGGGGTGCACCAATGTTGTTTGTGAAAAAGAAAGATGGTTCCCTCAAAATGTGCATTGACTATCAGCAGTTGAACAAGGTCACAATCAAGAATATGTATCCCATCTCTAGGATTGATGACTTGTTTGACCAACTTCAAGGTGCTAGTCATTTCTCAAAGATAGACCTCAGATCCGATTATCATCAGCTCAAAGTCAGAGATAGTGACATTCTAAAGATAGATTTCAGAACACGGTATGGTCATTATGAATTTGTAGTTCTTTCATATGCACTAACCAATGCTCCTACAACTTTCATAGATTTGATGAACAAAGTGTTCAAGTAGTATTTGGACTTGTTTGTTATTGTCTTTATTGATGATATCCTCATTTACTCTAGGAATGAGGAAGAACATGTGAATCATTTGAGGGTTGCCATGAAAACTCTCAAGGATCGCAAGTTATTCACTAAATTTAGAAAATGTGAGTTTTGGTTGCAATTTATTGCTTTTCTCGGTCGTATTGTGTCTAGTGAAGGGATTTGAGTGGATTCTCAAAAAAAAAAATAGTAAAACAATGGCCCAGACCTACCTCTCCTATAGATATTAGAAGTTTCTTGGGTCTAGCAGGTTATTACAAAAGGTTCATGGAAGGATTTTCATCCATAGCCTCTCCATTGACTAAGTTGACTTAGAAAAATGTTAAGTTTCAGTGGTTAGATGAATGTGAGAAGAGCTTCGCAAAATTGAAAACTAGGTTAACTATGACTCTACCAGAGGGTTTAGATGACTATGTGATCTATTTTGATGCGTCCAGAGTTGGCCTAGGTTGTGTGTTGATGCAGTGAGGTAAGGTTATTGCTTATGCTTCTAGACAACTTAAGGTGCATAAGAAGAACTATCCAACTCATGACTTCAAGCTTGCAGCAGTAGTGTTTGCACTTAAGATTTGGAGACATTACTTGTATGGTGTTCATGTAATATGTTCATAGACCATAAGATCCTTCAGTATGTGTTCACCCAGAAAGAGTTGAATCTACACCAGAGAAGATGACTTGAGTTCCCCAAGAATTACAATATGAGTGTGCATTACCATCCTGGTCAGTCAAATGTAGTAGCAGATGCTCTTAGAAGACTATCTATGGGTAGTGTAGCACATGTTAAGGAAGAGAAAAAAACTAGCAAAAGAGGTTCACAAGCTTGCTTGCTTGGCAGTTCGCCTTATGAGCATATCAAATGGTGGTGTAACAGTTCATAATAGGTCAGAATCTTCATTAGTAGTGGAGGTTAAGGAAAAGAAAGACAGTGATTCGATACTGCTACAACTAAGGGTGCAGTCCATCAGCAGATATCTGAGGCTTTCTCCTAAGAGGGAGATGGTGTGCTCCGCTATCAAGGTCGATTATGTATTCCTAAGGTAGGTGAGTTGAGACATTAGATTCTTACAGAATCCCATAGCACTAGATATACTATTCATCCATGCGCCACTAAGATGTACCATGATCTGCGAGAAGAGTTTTGGTGGAATGGCATGATAGGGATATAGCAGATTTTGTGGTTAAGTGCCCAATTGCCAGCAAGTGAAAGTAGAACATTAGATGCCAGGAGGTATGACTCAAGAGATTTACATTCCTACTTGGAATTGGGAAGTGATCAACATGGACTTTATCACAGGCTCACCTCATACTCGCAGACAACATGATTCACTTTGGGTGATTGTTGACAGAGTTACTAAGTTTGCACGCTTTTTAGCAGTCAAGACTATAGATTCGATGGAGGACTACACCAAACTTTACATTAATGAGATAGTTAGGTTGCATGGGTTCCTTTGTCTATCATCTCAGATTACCTCTTATTTCTCGAAGTCGTTTTAGAAAGGTCTTGGTACTCAAGTTAATGTTAGCACAACATTTCATCCGCAGACAGATGGGCAGGCAGAGTGTACCATTCAGACCTTAGAGGACATGTTGAGAGCTTGTGTGATCGATTTCAAGGGTAGTTAGGATGATCACCTTCCTCTTATAGATTTTGCCTACAATAATAGTTACCATTCAAGTATTTAGATGGCCCCTTAATTATGAGGTATTATATGGGTGTAGATGTAGATCTCCAATTGGTTGGTTTAAAGTAGGTGAAACAGCCTTGATTGGACCAGATTATGTTCATGACGCTATCGAGAAAGTGCAACTCATTAAAGATAGACTTAAGACAATCCAGAGTCACTAGAAATCTTATGCAAATGTAAGGAGAAGGGAACTAGAGTTACAAATTGATGATTGGGTTTTCTTGAAAGTGTCACCTATGAAAGGGGTGATGAGATTTGGCAAGAAAGGGAAGCTCAGTCCTAGATATGTAGGCCCTTACAAGATTCTGTAAAGGATTGGAAAAGTGGCTTATGAGTTAGAGTTGCAAGCAGAACTAGTAGCAGTGCATCCGATTTTCCACATTTCGTTGTTGAAGAAATGTATGGGTGATCCAACATCTATTGTACCTCTACAAAGTGTGTCCGTAAAAGATATTCTCACTTATGAGGATGTGCCAGTTGAGATTCTTGATCGTCAGGTTCGAAGGTTGAGAAACAAAGAAGTTGCTTAAGTCATGGTTTTGTGGAGGAGTCAGTCTGTAGAGGGAGCTACTTGGGAAGCAGAAGCAGCCATGAAGGCCAAGTATCCTCACCTCTTTCCTTCCGACTCCACTCTAGCTTGAGGTAGTAGTTCCTCTTCAGTTTTTCAGTCATTCATGCGTAGATTCAGTGTTAGTATCATGTTCCTTAGGGTTGTACTTGCATTTTCAGCGTATTTTCTTATTCTTGGGACTTAGTTCAGTCAGAAATCAGTCTTAGTATTTTTTTGGTAGGGTTGCAGCTCTTTCCCTCAATTTCAGCTAGTTTAGTCTTCCTTCAAGGATGAATGTTCCCAAGGGGGAGATAATCTAACACCCTATATCCGAAAACAGCCCTTAGTACAGATTTCCAGAAGTTACAGGTGCAACCCACGGTTGCCACCCATGGACTGTAGGGTGATCCACCGCCCGTGCTGGTGTTTCGTGGTTAGCAACTTCAACCCTCTTTAGACTCAGCCTCAAAAAAATTCCTAAGGCATGACCCACAGCCGGACCTACGGTCCATAGGCCAAGCCATGGTCTGTGGTCCTGCTTTTTGGGTTAGGGCCCCACATGCCAACCCCCATTACAATTGGCGGTTCACTAGTATGGACCGTCAGTCGATCGACGGTCCATGGGTCCCATCCGTCAGTACCCCGGCAGCAATTAAGTCAAGGGTCTTTTGGTATTTTCCTTATGTGTTGGACACCAAAACTACACCGTTTAACCCCTAAACTATGTCGTTTCGGTCAGTTTTAGCCTAGAAACATAACTAGAGCTTACCTAAGTCAAATCATTCATCAAAATATAGAAAAATTAGAGCGTAAGAAGATAAAGAGGTCAAGATTCCTAGTTCAAGAACATAGCAAGATTCCATCAGTTCCAGCCTTGAAATCAAAAGATTTCTCCATGGAATTCGTCACCAGGTATGTGGGATTTCATTAGTGGGTTCCTTTCACCCATTAGGTCCCTATAATTCAGTTAGATTCTTAATTCACTTTTTATTAGTTAGACCTAGGGTTTCTAGAAGTTCATTATATTATCATGAACTAGTTACTTAATGATCCAAATTAGATTATCATGTTGTTACATCCTTTCTTGCATGAATTTCACATCCCTAGGTATGTAGTTCTTTAGTTCTTGAATTACCCATGCTAGGTCAAATATTTCAGTTATTTTAGATATGCATGCCTCAGTTTGTGAATATGTCATTATCAGTATATAAATTTTTCATTCTCAGTTAGCATGTCAGTATTTTGAGCTATCCGATATATTACAGAATTTCAATCATAACTTCTTAATTGCTTAATCAATTGGGAGAAACTTAATACCGAGTTGGACTAGGGTCTGTCACCCTCATAGTCCCAGAACTACATGCCCCCGTAGGTTGTAAGTCCCTTCTATGGGCATCATTTTAGTGATCACGCCAGCCATGCCTTTATACCCTTGGAAAGGTATATTGGGTCCTCTCGATGGGGTATATACATCGGACTCCATGTTTAGCTCATGTGGTTTTATGTCTGTTATTAGTAGCTCCCACAGTTCAGTTAGACTCTATATATTGCATTGACAATTTACCGGTACTGTTCAGTATTTAGTTTCAGCATGTTAGAAATTTGGTCATTGCATTCAGTTATTTCATGTTTAGTATTCTCAGTTTAGTATCATGTTTAAATCATATCATTGCTCAGTACATGATTTGGTTCAGTTATGATTTTTATTCAGCTTTACTCTATCCTGCATGCTCAATACCTTTCAAGTACTGATGTATGCTCTGTGCTACATCTTCTCGTGATGTAGGTTCAAGTTCTCAACAGTCAGATTACACATAGATCGGTTCCTGATCTTCAGTTCAACAACATCAGTGGTGAGTCCTCATTCTTCAAGGACTAATGAAATGATTATCTTCTTGCTTTTAGTATTAGTTTTTGTTTTGCTAGATTTAGCTTGGGCATATCCCAACACTTCTAGTTAGTTATAAGCTACTTTCAGACATATTTTAGATTCAACTTAGCATCTGAGTTTGATGTTTCATTTGTTATTAAACACTTAGATTTCTTTATTCAGATTTAGTATATGGGTATTTCCCATCATTTCAGATTTATCTCATGATTAGCTTCCGCACAGTACTTATTGCTTCATTTTATTATTAGTATGCTTATATTATGCAAGCAGGGTTAGCTTGGGGTCACTCGTGATCCTTGGTCCCATGTTTGCGTCCAGGAGGTACCCATGAATCTGTTCAATCAAATACGCATCGCCATATGCACGAACAAAGTTACCAGATGTTTTTGTTGTCCATAAGACCAGATCAATTTCAATAGTCACTGATTTCGACGGCTAAAGGATTCTCCAGTAGAGCAATACAAAAAAAACATAAAGGTATTCATACCATAACAACTTAATTGCAACAAGCAACAATATAATTGCTAATCAGGTGTCAAACTTCAAAAACTGGTCAAACAACAATACTGGAATTCAAACCATAACAGTTAACACCTTAAATAACCCAAAAGAGACCAAAAACCTGAAACAAAAATTGGCCAAACAAATATTCATTCCAAACAAAGTTTTGGTTCAAAATCAAACTTAAGCAGTTATGTATCGTTTGCATCCATAACATAACAACAAAATAAAAATAGTAATGCCATTGTTTACACTTGCTAGATCATACAAAAAACAATATTTCAGTATCTAAAAAAAAAAATTAACAGAAGCTGACACATACTTAATACTTCAAACTACCAAGAGTTTAAATTTGGGATCTTCCATTTGCTTTCTTAGTCTTCAACTTCCCAACCTTCTTCTCTCTTTCCCTTTCCAAATGATTACTAGTCATAGCTTCTTTTCCTTTCCACGTGACTTTAGTGGGTAAGTAAGGCAAGTCTGTAGCCTCACTCACTCCTCTATGATCACCTTCGAAAGTGATCACTCTATTAGCAAATCTTGTTTGTTGGTTTTGCCTCATCTTAAGCCTTTTTAACTCTTCAAATATTGTATGAGGCCTTAAAGCAGGATCACTTTCAAGTTCTCTAGTAGGAACAAAAGATTCATATCTCTGTCTTGGTGTAGATATGTCACTTTCAAATCCTTCTTGAGTTAGTTGAGGGGCTGAACTATTAACATCAAAAACTTCTTCATCTTGTTGTACTCCTTCAGTTATGCCCCTCTTCCTCTTAAGACTTGAAATACTCCCTTCCTCACTAGCCTAAAATATTTTTAAAAAATTCATTAAATTAGTTCATATGACATTATATAGCTAACTTTGAAATAAAAAAATTGTTACCTTGCAAGACCTTGCATTATGAGCTTATGAATCACACTTGCTACATGTTATCTTAGTTTCCTTTCTAGAGTGAGATCACTTTTCATCTCTTTTGATTGCTGCATTTTTTTCTCCGTCTCTTTTAAATTTTGGCTTTCCAACAGTTTTCACAAGATAATAATTGTTCACCTCTCACAGGCAACCACTTGGCCTTGTATGTTTTAAGATAGGCTTCTTTAGTGTACTACCAACTTATTTCATCTCGAGGCTCAATATTTTTGTAACGCAATGCCTTGATGGCATGAGGGCACGGGATGTCAGTCAACTGCCAAGATCTAAAATGAAAAGCAATAATTAGTTCATGTGAATATTAAATAATGAAAGTTAAATAATAGACTAAATTAATATATTTACTTGCAGCTGCATTTCTTCTGCACAATATTCACGATGTCCCTATGTTCACCCTCACACACTTCAAATCCAATGTCCCCATTAAACTCAAACTTGCATAAGTTGGCAAACTTACTCTAGGCAATGAACAATTCCATGCCCTTAGGACTCTACTTGTAATGAATGTTCCATGTTTCTACCTCTTTTTCCTTCTTTGTCAACTAGTTCATTATTTTGACTATAATCTTTTCAAGCATCTTCAAGATAGGCATGCCTCTAGGTACCAGGATCCAAGAGTTGAAGGAGTCGGTGAAATTGTTATTTACCATCTAATTTTTGTACACAATATCAAAATATATCCTGCACAATTTTTGTGGTGGAAACTTGAACATATCTTTGGCAGCTTCCTCCAACAATGCACCAAGAGCATTCAATTGATCCTTAAAATCTTCTTCATAAGTACACCAAGCAGCCCACCACATAAGTTTCTTCATCTCTCCGGTCCTAAATCTCTTCATCCAATTGGCCTCAATATGTCTTACACAATATCCATAAATAATTAGAAGTTCATGTTATAAGTTAGCAAAACCAAGATAGCACTTACAAGTATTGTAATAGTACCTATGGTTTGATAATGGAAGGACATTTTCCACTTCATTCAATAACCCCTGTAAACGTCAAACCAATTAATACTTATAAAAAATTGTATATTATTAAGTTACATAAAACAAATTAATACAAACCTTCTGCATGTGAGACATAAATGTGATGTTATCACCATTCTTAAGATTCAATGACCTCTCCAACAACTATAAGAACCATGTCCATGTCCTAGTGGTCTCCTTACCCACTACAACCCATGCCAATAGATAGAAAGAATTATCACAGTCTTGTGCCATAGCCACCAGTAATTTCCCCTTCCATTGACCCTTTAGAAAGGTCCCATCAAGTCCTATGAATGGTCTTAATCCTTCTTTCCATCCAACCTTCATTGCATTAAAACATATGTACATTCTAAGAATTTTTTTTCCTTGTTCCATTGCATATTTTGATAAGTTGATCACCACATCACTACCAGGATTAGTCGTTCTAATCTCATTTGCATATGCCTCCAATCTGTTGTACTCGTCCAAAAAACTGCCTTGCATTTTCTGAAGGGTCATTCTCTTGGCCCTTTTCAACTTTGAATCATTAGTATTTAAGTTGAAATTATCCTTCAAGTCTTATCACATATCCTTCCATGCATAATTGGGATTGTTTTGAACTTTGCTTTTGAAATAATGGGATAAAGTGTTTGTGGTAGCTCTAGGATTGTGTAACGCCCTTTTGCAATTGTGTTCTTGCTTAATATTCTTAAGCTTATCTCCTGGACCTTTACCATCAAGTGAAACAAGAATTGCTAATGGACATCCCTCTAAGCATCTGTATCTTAGCCTTTTTCTGTTACTTTTTGCAACTTTCAAAGGGTTTTTAGTCGCCAGGGCGTATAAATTACAAGCTTTTCTAGCATCATCTAAGTTCTTAAAGGTCATACCAAGAAACAGGTCTTTGTACGAACATAGATTAGCATTGAATTCCTTTTTTTTTTTTTTTTTTTTTTTTTTGTTGCATCTTAATGAGCTCTAACTCATCAAAGTCATACTCACCATCAAAAGTAAGATAAACCAAAATATCATCACTTTCTGACTCAGCATCAGTCCCATACACACACTGAACATGATATGTTTCACTGTGATTGATAATGTTAGGGGAAAAAACAAATTCTTCATAATCATCAATGGCATATGCATGAACTACCCTAAACTCTTCAGTTAGTAACTCCTAAATCTATCCTAATTCCATTAGAATCTTGAACCAAGAACAAATTTCCAGAAGGTCCTTTAACAAGTACTTGCTTAACTAATACAAAATCCAAGTTGTTTTAAAACACCTTTTTTATATCAATCAAGTTTAGGTAATCGGAATTAAAGGCTCTCAAGGAATGAACATACCTCTCATCATATAGTAGGTGAGGTTTTAAAGTCCATTTACCTCCATGGTGAAATAAAATATCAGCATTCATATCTTTCATATTGAATTTTCTGCAAAAAATAAAATAAAATAGCAACACAAAAATATATAGGAGCCCACATTAATAAACAAGGCACATATAAATGAGAAAAGTGCTTCTAACAAGAAAAAAATGACTTTTATAACATATAAAATCAAAGGAGATTACTTAGCAATAAAAAAACACAACAAAGAAGGATTAAATAGTGCTTAGATTGGGACCACACATTCAGATTCGAGAATAAAATATTAAATTATTTGCAAGCAGACTAAATATATGTCAATGTCAACATAAAAACAGCAAGAAGGGACCGCAAAACAAGGTAAAAACATAGAGAACTTTTACCTCCTCCCCACATATCAAATCCCAACACCCATGTAATATTGAAAAATAGTATCTTATCTCAAATATAAGGAATCATCAGAACTTACAGCAATATTTACTAAAGCATTCGCAAATCAATGTTACATATAAACCCTAACTTCAAAATACAACTATGAAAAACCTTTAAAATCCTACAGAAAGTAAACAAAAAATTAGTTTCATACTAAACTAAAAGAGAATTTACCTTCTAAATCAAGATTCCAAAAGAAAAGATTAGCAAATTCTTCTAAATTGAGTTTCTTCAAGGGAAATATGTTCTTCAAAAAATTCTTGAATTTAATAGTAAAACGGAAGGAGGTGAAAAGAGATGATGTTTCAAGCTTAATATTAGTGGGTTGATCCAACAAAAATGGGTTATGGTTGAACTATTAAATGGGTCAAAAAATTTAGTGGGTATCCTAGTTGGCAAGCCTAGGTGGCTGAATTAGTGCCATGTGGCTTGCCACATCAGTTCTGTTAAGTCTTAAGGGTAATTGTGGTATCTTGGGATAATAACGGGGGCATTTTTTATCCTATATTGTAACAGAGGGTATAAGTGGTCTATTTTACATAGTTCAGGGAAAATTTTGACCCCTATTACAAGACTAAAGTTACAAGACTAAAGTTATATAATATAGTACTTCTTTAGTTATGACTTGACCTATACAAATATTACCTTCAAATTTCATGAGTGTTAAAGATTTACAAGTAGAGCATATACATATATGATTATGATGCTATATATCCCTATTATTATGAACTAGAATACTTCTTTTGTTGGTTTCTCATTCAGAATGTCATATCTATCTTAAGGTCTGACTAATTTGGAATCATGATTAATATATCATGCACTTGGTAACAGCTTTGAATTGTTATGTATGGTATAAAATCAGAATTTGTGGGGTTAAAATAACATATTTTATCTATAGTTGTGTTAAATTCATATACAACAAGTCTACATAGAAAGGTACTGTTGAAGATTATAATATCCATTAGAGGAGAAAGTAAAGAAGGGTACTAAAAAATTAGTATGAGTAATCTTTGTAGATTTCAGTTTTGATGGTAGTACAAAATCTTTTGAATTTCAATTCAACTAATTTAGATTTATAAAAGAAAAATGATTTTATTTGAGGTTTCCTTTGCATCATCCAGAACACAAGATTTTTGGCTTAAAACGATCGTCTTTGTTGCATGCAAACAATAATCTGTGCATGAAAATTAGCTCACAAAGCTAGATTCAAGTATTTCAAGAGAGTGGAATTGAAGGTTTAGTTATGATATAAATACTTTATTTGTGTATCACCTCATAGAGCTTACCGACATTCTTGATGTGAGATTCTTTGTTTATGCAAGTTAGCAGAACTTTGCAGAGGAATCAGATTAGCTGAAGATGACGTCGTTGCCGCCGCCATCGATGTTTCTAAATTTTCCGTATGATAATTGTTTTAGAAAAGTATTGTTATTGACACTTCTAGATATTTCATTATTATTTTTCTCTTTTATTTTATTTTTTCTTTGTTTTATTTTTTTTTAATGGGTTGGGTTTCTCACGAAACCCACCGGGCTGTGCGAGCACCTACTCTAACACCTAATTAGGAGAACCTTCGATTCCCAACAATTTAAAACATGCAGAAGATTAAAGAAAATGTGCGATAAAAGAAATTCTAAAGATTTATAAACGAAGAGTTTCCAAGACATTTCAAAGTTAGCACTAGTAAAGTAATTAACACTCCCAGGGATCTAGTTTAAACAGGCACAAGATCTTATAAGATTACAAGATATGAACAAAATAGCAAAGACAACTCCCACCATGTGGAAGGAAAACTAGAAGTTGCTGGAGATTATCTTCGTCTTCACATAATGAAACATCACCGACCATGCATCCAAATTATGCCAAAAAGGCATATCAGAAGTAGTATCAGTACAAACCACAGGTACTGGTAGGCATCATTGGTCTACCCGACGCCCACCACATAATATAAGAAATCGACTAGCAGGAAACATAAAATAAACCATTCGTTCCTCCACCTTTACCAATCCTGAATACCTCAAATCACACTAGTACCCTTAAATCTAACTTCTGCCTCAATCAATTTGCTCATTTGTTTCCTAATCATAGTTTAACCATTCCCACTAATAGAAGAGTCCCCGAATACCACTAGAACATCCCCACTAACCACTCACGACATACCCTTGCTTCTTCTACATTGCCACTCAACCCTTGAACCATAGTACATTACATCAAGGACTATTAACAGTTGAATATGAATCTCTTTCCCAAGGCAGGATCTACCTAATTTCTCACATCACGAACACCAACCCCCCATTTCAACAGATTAAGAACACGGACAAATCTCTACCTAACCAATAGTTACTCTTCGACCCTTGGTCCCCACTCACTATATCACATCCCGATTTGGACTTGACCCTCCCTGGTTAATTCAACCTCGGGATACATAACCCGTTTACTCAACATAATAGAATAATCATATAAGGGTTACCAAACTCATTTATTAACTCAGGAGCAACGTATCATTCCACATTCTTAATAGTACACATATATCACAAGTCAATGATCCTCTCATGGAACCCATACCCAAATAGTTAGTGTACCAAATCTTGACACCCATCCCAATGCATGCATGTTAGTGTGTCGGATCGTGACACCCGTTCCAATAAATATGTCGGTACGTGACATCTGATCCAATACATATTAGTGTACTGGTACGTGGCACTAGATCTAATGCATGTTAGTGTACAGTACATGTCACCTGATCCAATGTGTGCTAGTGTACCGGTACGTGGCACCCGATCTAATCAGTGCAATCACATTCACAATCACATCCATAATGAACATACTTATATTCACACAATGAATCAAGTATTAGGTTCATGGCATCTAATTGTACATCATTAGTCTTTTCTTTAGGTTTGATTCATACCCCTCAATTCTATAAATGTATGCATATAACGAATCCAACAAAAAATACATATCTCAGAAACATGGATCACAACATCACCTAACCCTAATTCATGAGATAGGTTTTTCTCCTACGGTATGCAGATTATGTAATACCTAGGAATACATGTACAATTGTCCCTTTGTCGGTGCACGAAGGCCTACTCATGAATTCTAGTATCGATTAACAATATTCTATGCAGTGAGCACAAATTTATAACTACTCAATTTATAATACCTAGCCTAACTGGATGCCAAGCGGTTGTAGAGACATAATATCTCTAATCTGGCTTTCGAATGATGAGATGATAATCCTTGAATAAAATCCGCAATCTATCGATATCCCTAAGCTAGAAATATCTTTCCCCTTCCTTCCCAAGTTTAAAGCAGTTCTTGGAGGGTTCTAGGGTGTTCCTTGCCTATTTTTGATATTTTTGGAAGAAGGAGAAAACAAGACTTTGTGTTATTTAAATTCTGCCTCACATATCCCGCTCTGGCAGCTGCTTAGCATGTTGTGGCGGTGCCATCCTAGCGTCACCTGTCCCACCCTGGCGGGACAGTGCCCCAGTTGTTTTCCTGATTTTTAACTTTTCCTAACTAAAAACTGTTCAGGTCATTACAATAGATACCAATTTACCCCCCATTCATCCCCGAACGACTAGTGGACGGAACTTTACGCGCTCTATCTCTAAGCATTTTTAACTAAGTGACGGTCCATTACAAAATCACGGGTGAGGATGGTATTTTCAAATCTGGAATACGAAAGGTTCTATAATCAAAGGGCCATTTTGGGAAATGATGCAATGCCCAAAAGGTATTGTATCTCAATTTACATAGCCTGATCCCGCCAAAGCGACAGGCCTCTCGCTGTGGCAATACATCTCACTGTAGCGGGAGATCAAAAATAGTAAAAGGGGAAATGAGGAATGGTTTCCTTATTTTCAACCTTTTCACACTCAATACCCTCAAAATTCTCTCAAACACTTTGCTCTAAACATTGAACTCAAGGTAATTCTCTTGTTCCTTTACTTTATTCCTTTCAGTATGTACTTAATTACAATTGCATGCTATTTAACAATCAATTTTGAAATGGTTTTTGGGTAGTTTTTTGAAAATGCACAGAGGTTGTTAATCTAGTTAAAATAACGTAGCATGAACACTTTCCTTACGTCCCCAACGTCTCCACAACGTCCTGGGCGTAAGGTCTTCATAAAAAATAAGGTCGTATCGGTACAAAAAAGGTGAGGGAAGTTGAAAAGTCTCTTGGTGAATAACTTGGATTCCGACACTATTTAGGAGTTATTTTGCTAAAATGATTGCATAATTATATCTTAGGATACTTAATAGACTGTGATATGCTGAAATTATGTTGAAAATGAGGATTTTGGGATGAAGGGGCACCATGATCGCGCCTGATGTTTGTCCCAGATGAAGGCTGCTCTGGCGACCTTCATCCCGCTATAGCGGCCTCCCTCATCCTGCTGTAGTGGGATTTAGGCCGTTGTGGCGGGACTCAGTGGGGCAGTAGCCCCTTGCCACTTAAATCAGAATTTTTTATCTTTCTTTTTTACCCTAATATTGTCTAATCCTATCGAGTTCTAATGAGTTTATTAACATTATGCTTGCTCATCTAAATGGCTAGTATCAACGACGAAAATATACCCTTCGTTTGGTTCCCCGATGTCGCCAGTCGGGAATGGCTTCACAACTATCGAAACAATAAATTTTGTTCTGAGAGGGGCTTCCATTTCCTTGAGTTGGACCAGAAGGCCCCTGCCTTCTATGCATGTCTCATGGATTTTGGCTAGGCCCCATTGACATAGGCTCTCCGTGCAGCGTGCTCCACCTGGGTACGAGAATTTTATGTTGTTTTTCCTACCGTCCGCTGGGATGACCCTAGCCCTACCATCCACATTTGGGAAGTGGACATACCCGTAAATGCTTCCTATATCAGTGCTGTACTCGAGGTGCTAGATGCTCCTAACACTGAGTACGAGGTCAAGCTAAGGGAGATGGACTTGGGTTGGTTGAGGGAAACACTGATCAAGCCTGCTAAATGGGACCATGTCTACTGGCCTACTACTGAGGGCCTAACTAGCGCAGATTGGTCACCAGATACTAAAAGGTGGCTGCACTTGGTTACTAGGAGGATTCGTCCGTCGGGCAACCGAACCGATATGACCTTCAATCGGGCCTTAGTGGTGGCGTGCTCTATTAGGGGCATCGGACTCAAAGTGGGTGCACAAATCATCTCGAAGTGAAAGGCGTTCTATCGGGGGAAAAAAAGCATTTTTCCTGCCTGGGCTGGTGATAGCGATGTGCAAGAGAAAGAGGATGCCGCTCTTAGATGCTGACGAGGTACTTCCCATGGATCCCTCTTTTCACCCCTTATTAATTAGGCATGGTTCTACCACCAGGAGCAATAGGAAGAGGGCAGGCTGGACTAGCAGTAGTTAGGCAGCTGCGGAGGTGGATGATGAGGCAGGACATGATGGTGTAGGTGACGACACTCTTCACACCCAGTCCCAGCCCGCACTCTTAGGTGCACGGGTGGAGGAGGACTTAGCAGCCATCCGAAGGAAACTTAGAGGCTTCCATGCCAGTAATTCGATGCCAATTCCACCCTCCACCACCCTTTAGTTGGAGATGCTCCTCTGCCAGCTGCGATGGGAGAGGAAGAAGAATTTGGCTAGGGATCATCTATTGGGCTGGATTTGGAAGACTCTGAAGGTCATCTTCTCCTGCGTCACCCCTCAATAGGAGCTCCACACACTTAAGCCGGAGGACTTTTGGGAGTTTCCCTAGTTGAATAACGCTTGGGCCGGCGAGATAGCCCCCGAAGACATGGGGTCCCAGAGCGACACCTCTTATTCCCAAGGACCTTGATTTGGTTTTCGCCCTTGTTGGCATGTAATGAACAATATTTCATTTCTCTTACATTTTTCCTTATACTTTTATAAGCATGCGGATGCCAGTTTTTGTTGTCTTTCACAACTGCTAATTAATTGCCAAGTTTTATAATCTATACTTGATTTCTGAACACTGATTGGATTACAGAGATTAGTTCGGGTACAGTTTGAGGTCTATAATTTGTAACTAGGGAAAACAGGGGAGGCAAGGCTGAGATTTTGTCTTGCCCTGTCCCACTCTGGTGGTCTCGCCCTGTCGAGAATAATCCTGCCCTAGCGGCTCAGACAGAACCAGAACCCATGCCAATAAATTCTAGGTTCTTTCCATCTTTCAAAAATTTCCTATTGATTCCCAAGTTTCAACTAAGCATTTTAGGATAATACTTTTGACTAGGATATTCGTTGTCTACCCCAGGGTCAACCCAATGAGGTACGCCCAAAGTTTATTCTCGCAGTTTCCACATAACAAAGATACCCATCCCCAGGATACTTCTAGACATTCACATAGTTATTAGTTGGTCGTCGTACGTCTAGATTCTGCTTGCAAATCAGTTCGTAGATTATCTAGACCCTCGCACCGAACTTAGTCGGGACTTTCTTTTTACAATGAGTTTCACTATACTCAAGCAGTTACCAATTGCATATTCTCAACAATTCGACCAGCATATTGCACATATCAAAGTTCAGACACACGTTTATTGTGCACATAATCATATCATCACACCCAAGAAAAATACTTTTCACATTTGCAGTTAATTCAGACAACAAGAAGCACGCATTCACAGTTAAAGTTACCACTGCACAGACAAGTCTAATTATTAGTCAGTTTGTTCCATGGATGACCACTATTGGTCATCCATGCGTTTATGGAGCCCCTAGGGCCACATACCAGTTAGAACCTACTCAATTCCAATTTACCTTGCTTTCCCTTCGACCGAGATTATGGCGTTCAGTTCATCTTTTTGAGATACCAATTGGAATTAGAAATAACCAATTAGACTCAACTCATACAACAAGCGACACTCACATGAAAGGAGAAAAGAAATGGAATGACTTCCCAGAATGCTTCATAGCTTCCTGAAGATTAGATTTGAGCGTCAACACACCCATTCACAAGAATCTATTCCACATTTGCTCTTGTACAGAAAGATCGATAACCTGGGCTCTGATACCAATTTGTCATGACCAAACCCAAGGCCTATTAGCAGTTAAATACGAATCCCTTTCCCAAGCCAGGATCTACTTAATTGCTCACATCACGAGCACTACCCCCATATTTCAACAGATAAAGCATGCAGACAGCCCTCTACCTAACCAATAGTAACACTTTGACCCTTTGTCCCCACTCACCGTATCATACCCTGATTTGGACTTGACCCTCCCCTGTTAATTCAGCCTTGAGATACATAACCCATTTAGTCAACATAATAGAACAATCATATAAGGGTTACCAAACTCATTTATCAACTCAGGAGCAAGATATCATTCCACATTCTCAATAGTACACATATATCACAAGTCAATGGTCCTATCGTGGAACCCATACCCAAAAAGTTAGTGTGCCGGATCGTGACACCCGTTCCAATATTTATGTCAGTAAGTGACATCCTATCCAATGAATGTTAGTGTACCAAAACGTGGCACCTGATCTAATGCATATTAGTTTACTGGTACATGCCATCAGATCCAATACATATTAGTGTACCTGTACATGGCACCCAATCCAATCAACGCAATAACATTCATAATCATATCCATAACGAACATATTTATATTCACATAATCAATCAAGTATTAGGTTCATAGCATGTAATTGTACATCATTAGTCTTTAACTTAGGTTCACTTCATACCCCTCAATTCTATACATGAATGCATATAACGAAGCCAATAACAAATGCATATCACACAAACATGGATCACAACCATCACCTAACCCTAATTCACAATATAGAGCTTTTTTCTACGGTATGCATCTTATGTAATACCTAGGAATACATGTAAAAATTCCCCTTTGTCAGTGCACAAAGGCCTACTCTTGAATTCTACTATCGATTAACAATATACTATGCAGTGAGCACATATTTATAACTACTCAATTAATAAAACCTAGCCTACCTAGACGCTAAGCAGTTATAGAGATATTATAGCTCCAATACAGGCTTCCGAATGACGAGACAATGATTCTTGATGGGAATCCGCAATCTATCAATATCCCCACACTAGAAATCTTTTTCCCCTTCCTTCCCAAGTTTAGAGAAGTTCTTGGAGGGTTTCTGGGGTGTTTCACACCTCTTTTTGATGTTTTTGGAAGAAGGAGAAAATAAGACTTCGCGTTATTTAAATTTTGTCTCACCTATCCCGCTTTGGCGGCTACTTAGCCCACTCTGGTGGCTTCTTAGCCCACTGTGGCGGTGCCCCTTAGCATTACCTGTCCCGCTTTGGCGGGACAGTGGCCTAGTTTTTTCTTGATTTTTCACTTTTCCTAACTAACGACGGTTCAGATCGTTACAGGGTCTTTTTAGGACATCCTATGTAGAGATTTGATTTGGAAATAAATGACGATCTAAGCCTCAAACTTTTGCTTTTTTTTTTTTTTTTTTTTTTTTTGTAAAAAGGAGTTTAATAGTTACTTTGGTCAGGTCATTGATCGACATCGACTTATTTTAAGTACGTTCATTTGGAATTGGGGGGGGGGGGGGAGGGGGAGAGGGGGCTAAAATCAAAATTTTAAAAAGGCCTGAATATATTTCCAACTTGTCTTGATATACACGTGCAACATGCATGTAAAAAATTAATTTATCGTAAAATTAGTTCTTACAATTATTAGAAATGTCAAAACTTAATATATTCAAGAAATTTAAATATTATGCTTCAACAATGCCTCTTAAGAAAGAGGAAAAAGAACTCTAAATACAATAACATCAAATTTATCTAGTTTGTCTTTTCAACTTTCCAACAACAAATTTGACCATATTTCATTTAATCGATGTGCTATTATTAATTTTCCAATAACAAATTTTGGGAAATTTTACTAGTGAAAACTTTTCACGAGGCTCATATTTCTCTTGAGGTTTGACCATCTTGAATTTGTGTCAGAAATTTCATTTTAAATAATTAGATGGTTTTTATTAATAATCGGTGTTTAGTCTCAGTTTTGAGCTTTGACTAACCTGGAAAACTAAAATGTTCTTTAGTAAAATTGGTTCCATTTTATGAGCTCCAATTTGAGATTTCAGTACTAGATTTATACTTACTTTTAACTAGTTGATTATAGTTTTAATATGGAATTTTTACTCGAAAGCAACATTAGAAAAAAGTTGTTGAAATTTTTTGACATGATTCGATATACACGTATAACGTACGTGCCAAAAACTAATTTACAATAAAATAAGATCTATAATCGTCATATCATCATCATATATCATTATATATATTATTATAGTGGGAAGCTCCTAACCTCAAAGTTGGATTACCATTTGGCCCTTATCTTACCCCTAAAATAAATTAAATATTGATATATGTTTAATAAATTAAATATTAATATCTATTTAATTAATTATATATTAAGTAATAGTTATATTTAAATTCATGCATCAAACAAGATCTTAATGCAATCATATATAGATGTACTAAATATGGGTAATGAAGAGTCTAATAACCTCTAATTGTAATGTAACATCTCGCAACTAGAAAGAACTAGAAGGAAGTGTAAAATCTGGAAATAGTTACTTTTGGAGAGAATGAGGAAATCTGGAAATTTTTAAGTAAGTTAAAGTGAGTTTTTGGTCAATTTCAAACGGTCATAATTCCTAGCTCAGGATGAGTTAGGTGCGATTCCGATATGCTTGGAAAGCCCTTGGAATGATCTTTCCAATGCTGCCAAGTTTGCGCGATTTTGAGTTAGTATGAGTAAGTTATGCCCATTGGAAGTAGGGCTGTTGGATTAAGAAAGGTCCAATCCGGATTTAGAGGGATATTTTAGTCTTTTCCTTGCCCTATTATTTTAATCAATTTTTAGGAGTTTAATATGGGTCAAATTAGATTTTAGTTAGTTTTAAAATTTGGAATTTCACGCTAGGGCTAAGGAGAAAGGAGAAGAGAAAAGAAGAAGGAGAAAAAGGGAAAATTCATCAAGATCAATCAAGAAAGTTGGTGTTTCGCAAAGGATTTACTGCTATTAGGTATGTGAGGCTCTCATAACATTGGGATCGTTCTCCCACATATCAAGCATATTAATTTCAGTTTAGATTCGACCTAAAAGAGTTTGAATGTTGATGATCTTGATATCTATTCTTGAATTCATATATTGTGCTTGAATTTGACTGAGTTGGGAAGTTTATGAGTTTGTTACGTTGCATCATAGAGTCGTTGTAAGTTAGGTTCTTAGGTACATTTGCTGGGTATCTGTATCTAAATGTAATTTGAGAAAAAGAATCGAGTTTGTGTGAATTGGGGCTGGATCACGAAGAAGAAGATTTCGAGTTTGCTACTTATTGTTAATTTCTAACAACATATTTTGGCAATTTTATTTATGAAAACTTACTATGAGACTCCTATTTAAATGAGCATCAAAATATTTTTATAGTATAATGTGGTTTCAAGTATTCTTCAAGTATACTTACTCAACTCTCTCATTCAATATTACATATATAATTAGAACTGTGTTAAATAATTATATTTTTTTTATTCACTTTCTTGGCAACCAATATCAACTTAGCTAACCAAACCAAGATAGGTAAAGTTTAACCAATTTATCACCTCGATCAGACTTCGCTCTTACGTATTTTCGTAATACAGCCGGTATGATCTTGGGAATACAACACCTTGTTAGGGATTCTGGAACAGAAACTAAATCACTTTTATGGTAATTACCAGCATAGTACCTTTGTAAGGATACTGCATATTTCATTAAATATAAGGCAGTGTACAAGAATCCAGATTTCTATTTTAAGTATTTGACTTGCTTAACTAAGGAACATCCCGCAAGGGCAATCTCTTTGGACATGGATGCAGTGGCGTCTAGAGGAACTCAAAAGAGAAATCTCTTTAATTTTCAGGAATGTTCAAACTTGCTCTGCCAGGAAAACTTAGGAGATCTTTCGATCACACAAAATAATTAAATGCCTTCAAGTGCTTCAAAGGGTAAAGAAAGTTGAATGAGGTGAAAAAAATAAGTGTACTTATTGTGGCTAATGATGATATATCTCAAAATGCATATATATTATGCCTTCAAAATTTTAGAGTGGAGACATTGGGAGTAAGAAATGAATTTATGGACTTCAATATTCATGATAAAACACAAATGCGTTTTGATTTAATCCTAATGATCTCAACTATGCCTATTAGGGATGGTATCGAGGTAATTAATTTCTAACTAATTACAATTTAATCTTAATTTTATGTGTAATTGTTTCCTTGAATGTTTGCTTTTATGATATGACATGACTCGATATACACGTTTAACACACGTGCATATTTTCTAAAAAGCCCAAAAAAAAAAAAAACATAACGTTTATTTATGTGTAAATGGTGTTTTTATTTTATTGAACATTTTTTATCGATTACTAGGCAACAAAAAAGCTTTTATCATTGGGGATTAATATGATGATTGTGGGAATAATAACTCCAGATGACAATGAATATTATCGCAAAGAACTTATGGAAGCTAGGCTTAATTCTTTTAACCTCAGGTATTAGAGGAGAATAGTTTTCTTAAGGGGACACTGTGTATTCAGTGGACTTGGTTTTTTCCTTTCTATTTCATTCTATTTTTACAGATCCTGGTATTTTTTTTACAGTCATTAATTTATTCTTATGATGTTAATTGTTGTTTTTGAGCACATGTTTTAATCGTTATTGTTTATGTTTCTGCAAAGTTATTGTCTCCAGTTATATTGAACATATACACATGTAGTAGGTATATTCATTGTGCAGAAAATAATCACTGTACTCAATTCCAAGAATTCATGTTTTGATACTCTATATAAAATTCTATAACTTAAAAGTACTATGTATAAGCTTACATATAATCTATTTTAACATAGCTATGAAGTTTCTCACTTATCAATTGAAGAAATTCATTATGCAAGTGCAGAAGATATAATTGTTTTCATGTTCAAGCGTAATTTCTTTTTTTGAATGTTAACAAATTTTTGAATTTTTCCCTAATTTTTTTCCTAGGACATATATTACAATTGTATAATCTATGCAATTTAAATGTGTTCTTTTTCTTACGAAATGCCTTTGTATATAAATATATATATTTTTTTTCTTCTTTATTTTCCTTTTAATGTTGATTAAAGAACCAATGATTTACTATTTCCTGAATAATTCATTCATTAGAGGTTCTTGAGTTATGAGATAATGAAAAATAATCAAATTCAAGTTGGAATATATAAATAATCTTTCTAAGATTTTGAACAAGGTTTCCAATAATCAACTGCTATAAGTGGAAAAAAAAATTTAGTAGGTTTTTTGAACATTTCAACATAAATTAAATGATTTGGCATTATCACATATCTCAAGAATTGTAAATATATGATTAATGCTTAAAAATATCTTGATATCTAATAATTTTATCTTTTACATATTTTATCATAATATATGTTTGATGATATAATTGTCTTGTTAAAATTGAGTGTTGTTTTTATGTAGCGATTAAACATCACTTTTTCTATTTATTTTTTACATGAAAAATATAGAATCTAAAAAATTTATGGTTAGAATAACTCCTTGTGAAAAAAAATTATGTGAAAGTTCAAAGGTTCACCACTTTTCGTTATTGTTACTTTGTTACTCTAACAAAATTTATAGCAGGAGAAAAATAAATTTGAAACAATAGCAAAATAATATTGTTGACCCTTTTAGAAATTTATTCTTCATTTAATAGTTGCTCTGAATGCCCTTCTAGATGTTTCATCAATGCAACTTTACGACTTTTTTCAGAAATATGTATGTATAATTGTTGCATTATAAAAGTATAAGTATATCAAAATGTTGGATTCTAGACTCATGTTAAAGAAATATTTTTGAACATTAAAAAATTAAAAATGAGTCTAACCTAGATAACCCAAATGCTCAGCAATGACTTGAGACATGAAGGACAAATTTATGTTAATAGACATATCTTTTGTAGTTTGAGATATTATCTTTACTTAGAGTAGGTTTTGTTTCATATTCTTCAAATTAAGCTTACCAAAAATAGTCATACCTCACACCAAATATATTTAGATGACCGAATGAGAAGGAAAAAAAGAAAACCATTAAAAGGACGAAAATTTTTGTCCAAGTGAGATCATATGCATACCAAACGAAAAATAATCAATACAATTTTAAGGAAACAACAAAAGAGTGAGAAAAAATCATACATTAAAGGGAGTAAACTATGAGATATCCAATGATGATAACGAATCATTATAACCAAAAAAGTTTCTATGTTTTGAAATAACATACCTCAAAAAATGGACTAACACTTCAATCAACTTTCAATCCTTAAAGTACACATAATATCCACTGACAAAATTCATTAAAAATAGATAGCAATAACATAAAAACCAAAAAATATGGGCATGCAAATGTAACACCCGAAATTTTTTTTGAGCTAAGACTCGTACCATCCTTCGTTGTGAGAAGGATTTTACCGAGGAATTTAAAATTTCTTAAGTGTTAAGGTCACTAGATGTAGCTCCTTGAGTTCCAAAAAGAACTAAATTGGAAATAGGAAAATCTGAAATTTTGTAAGTTAGGCTTAAGTTATGAGTTTTGGGTCAAATTCATATGATCATAACTCTCCATACAGGATGATTCAGGTATGCCATAAAATGTAAAATGAAATGTCTTTGAATTATCTTTCCAACGCCACCGAGTTTCCTAAATTTCAAGCTTGTATGAGTGAGATATGCTCTTTTAAAATCAGGCTATCCAGTTAAGGAAAGTTACCTGAAAATAGTGAGGGGTATTTTGGTCTTTTCCTTACCCAATTGGATTTAAGCATTTTTAGTAAGGTTTTAGGAGTCTAAACTGATTAGAATTATTTTTATTCATCCCAAAAGCGTGTAGGGTTTTAGAGAGAAGATTCAAGAGGAGAACAAGTTCAAAGTTTCAAGCGTTCATTCAAGAAATTCAAGATTTCGCCAAGAACATAGTTCTTTGAGGTATGTAAGCTTCCATAGTGTTGGGTTTGTTCACCTACATGCCAATCATGTTATTTTTGGTGCAATTTCATTCTTGAAGTTGAAAGATTTAGAGTTCTTGATGAGTTTTTGAGAAGTGTTCTTGAAGTTCATCCTGAATCTTGTTGTATTGGGCCTTTGATGATTTATTGAGATAAATGTGAGTGTTTTGAGGAATGTATTGATTATATTAGAGTGTACTTATGTTAAGTAATAAAATCCAAGTGTTTGGGGAAGAAACCGTTTGATTCTAGGCGAGTTAGGGGTGAGAAAATGAGCAACAAAGAAATTTGTCTGGTTTTCTGGGTTGGGGGCTGGCGTGTCACGCAAGCTAGTGCACCCCAAATTGTGTTATAAATATTAGGGACTGGATCCCCACACCACTCAGTGCGCTAGGGTCACCTGTGCCGTCCAAATTGCAATCGGTTGCTCCATTTGAGATCTTTCGAAAGGTATCTTCACTCCTTTTCGGTTCTTACTACTCTAAGCTACTTCTAAACACCTAGAAATCATTCATAACATGATCATAACCTTAAATTCATAATTCAAATTCAAGGTAGAGTTAAGAGTTAAGTTTTGAGAATTCTTTCGGACATTCTAAGAAAGCCCCTTTGAGTCCTTTTGTGGAGTCTTCTACAACTTCTAGTAATTTGTTTCAAGACTTGAGCAGGTGAGTATGAGGATAGGGAGAATGTATTCATGAGCCTATTTTATCATCACAAGATCCTTCATATCATGAACCATAACTCTTGAATTCATAATTCACATTCAAGAGAGAGTTTCGAGTAGAGTTCAAGAAAGCTTCTGAGTTCAATTGTGAATCCTTTGAAATCAAATATAGATTTGAACTAAGCTATGAGAAATTAAGTATGAGAATAGGGAGAGTTGTATCCATGAGTTACATGTTGTTATGTAGAGCATCGAGTCGAGTGCTCATGTCCATGAATTCCGCATGAACTCCATAAGTTGAGTATCTTTTATAGGAGTAGTACCTTCAAGTTCTATATCTTGAGTATTGAGTTACTAACCTATTTAAGATTATATTCCTAATCATGGGATTATTACATGTTACTCATGAAGTCCTTGAGTCAAGTAGTTCATGCCTATAACGTCACATGAACCCTATAAATCAAGCAGTCCTGAAATGAGAAGTATATTTGAGTCCTTGAGTTGAGTAGTTCTTGCTCATAATTCCGCATTAGCCCTCTAAGTTGAGCATTCTTGAAATGGGTAGTATCATTGGAGTTCTTAAGTTCCAAGTATTGAGTTCTATCTATGGTTATTGAAAACCTTGAATTGAGTCGTTCACTTCCTTAATTCGAGATGAACCATATTTTAAGAAGTATTTTACAAATGCTTTAAACTTGTTTCAAGACTTGAGCACTTGAGTTGAGAAAGAGTAGACTCAAGTTTATTTTCCTTAAAATGATATATGGGAACTAAGTATTCCCAAGAGTAAATGTTTTCACATTTAAAAGAGGAGGAAATTGAGATTTCCGAAAGAGTTTTGAGTAGTTGAGTAACATCTCTTTTTAGAGAAAGATTTTGAGTAATAATATCAAACCATATAAAGAGTTATGAGTTGAGTATATTTTGGGAGTAGTATTAAGCAGCTATATGGGGGAGAGTTCATACAACTCACAATCCCCATAAATCATGTAGCCGACATGGGTATAAAGGGTCATACTTTTTAGATTATTCTTTAGTGCTTTTTAGCACAGACTAGTGGATCCACTTAGCTGAGAGGTCTTATACCTTGGCAAAGTATAAGACAGTTCTGGCAGTGTTGGCGAAACAATGTATCATCACATAGCTCATAATGATGGTTGTCGGTTAGAGAAACTCCCATATAGTTATATTGTATTTTTATATACACACGAAGTATTATTGTATTTTTCAATACATTGAATTGCTTTCTACAGTTTTAAAAGCATTCCATAAATTACATCTTTTATTGGTTCTTTATATTGAGTTGAGTATCTTATTATTGAGTTGTTTCTTCATTCTCTGAGTTGAATATCTCCTTTTTGAGTTGAGTCTTATTTTCTCTAAGTCAAGTTGAACCATGTTTCTTTGAGTTGAGAAGAGGCAAGTATGTTTCATTTTTATCAAGTTCAAGCTAATGTTTATGCTTTAAAATTCCCATTACATGCTCGTACATTCCACATATTGAGACATTTGGCTTGCATCGTTTCATAAAGTAGATACAGGTATTCAGGGTCATCAACACGAGCTTCGTTGATACCACATGGAGTTTGAGTTAGCTATGGTGAGCCTCCTTGCTTCTAGAAGGTTTCATTTACTTTCAGTTACATCAGTTATTAGGATGTCATGGGTCTTGTCCCGACTTCCATCTTTGTCAGTTAGAGGCTTCATAGTTAGATAGTATAGTTTGAGAAGTTCATTTATCTTTTTAAATGTTTTAAAGACTTGAGTTACCTAGTTTTGGCTAGTTGAATATATGATTATATTCTAAGTTAATTATTTGAGTTTCAATGAATTTTATTCTATTTTAAGCTTTGGATGCTTGAGTTAGTGTTCTGCTTGTTGTCAGCCAGGATGAGGGTTCACTTCCGGACTAGCAATGGTTCTCAAGTGCCGGCCACGTCCAGGGTGTAGGCTTGGGTCATGACAAACTTGGTATTAGAGCACAGAGTTCAAGTGTCTTAGGATGTGTATCAAGTCGTGTCAGTAGGGTCTTGTTTATGGTTGTGAGGGCCCATTTCTATAAATGAGGGACTACATACATTTTAGAAAAGTTTCCCTTCTTTTATACTCTTAATGTGCAATAGAGCTATGTCACAGAGATTTATTCATACTCATGCGTTTCTCATATTCATTCGACTAACCTTCATAATAGAGGTGGTTGAATAGAAAATTCAGTCCTTTATGGATGAGGTTTTACTATGAGGAATAGTTAAATGAGAGATCTTAGTTGGTTCTGAGGGAGTTGGCTAGTAGGAGTACATGGAGTTGTTAGAGTACTAAGCTTGAATGTGGTGTCGTTAAACATTAGGTTGTTCTTGATATGAGCCCAAGGTTGATTAAATGTAGTGGTAGAGAGTAGTATTCTTAGGATGAAATTCCTTATCGAGGTATAGAACCCAAACCTAAGGATTTGGGTTAAGCTTGAATATAGTAAGAGCATACCATTAGACTCATACCTTAGTAAGAGTAACCTCATTCCATACCCAGTCCAATCGTCATTCTAGAACGAATGATCCCAAGGGGGAGATATTGTAACACCCTAAAAAATATTCTAAGCTAAGACTCGGACCATCCTTCATTGTGAGTAGGATTTTATCGAGGAATTTAAAATTTCGTAAGTGTTAAGGTTACTAAACGTAGCACCTTGAGTTCCAAAAAGAACTAAATTGGAAATAGCAAAATCTGAAATTTTGTAAGTTAGGCTTAAATTATAAGTTTTGGATCAACTTCAAATGAAAATAACCCTCAGTACAGGATGATTCAGGTGTGCCATAAGATGTAGAATGAAAGTTCTTCAAATTATCTTTCCAATGCCATCGAGTTTGTTGAATTTCTAGCTCGTATGAGTGAGATATGATCTTTTGAAGTCAGGCTATTCGGTTAAGGAAAGTTACCCGAAAATAGTGACGGGTATTTTGGTCTTTTCCTTATCCAATTGGATTTAAGTGATTTTAGTAAGGTTTTAGGAGTCCAAACTGATTAGAATTAGTTTCATTCATCCCCAAAAGCGTTTAGGATTTTAGAGAGAAGATTCTACAGGAGAAAAAGTTCAATGTTTCAAGAGTTTGTTCAAGAAATTCAAGATTTCGCCAAGAACCTATTTCTTTGAGGTATGTAAGCTTCCATAGTGTTGGGTTTGTTCACCCACACGCCATTCATGTTATTTTTGATGCAATTTTATTCTTGAAGTTGAAAGATTAGAGTTCTTGATGAGTTTTTGAGAATTGTTCTTGAAGTTCATCCTAAATCTTGTTGTGTTTGAGTTTTGATGATTTCTTGAGATCAAAATGAGTGTTTTGAGGGATGTATTGATTATATTAGAGTGTATTTATGTTAAGTAATTGAATCTAAGTATTTGGGGAAGAAATCGTTCGATTCTAGGAGAGTTATGGTGAGAAAACGAGCAAAGAAATTCATCGGGTTTTCTGGGTTGGGGGCTGGCGTGTTGCGCTAGCTAGTGCTCCCCAAATTGTTTTTTGAAGTTTAGTGGCTGGCGCCCCACGCCACTCAGTGCACCAGGGTCGCCTGCCCCGTTCAGTTTACAATCGATTGCTTCGTTTGACTTTTTTCAAAAGGTATATTCACTCCTTTTCGATTCTAACTACTCTAAGATACTTATAAACACCTAGAAATCATTCATAAAAATGATCATTTCCTTGAATTCATAATTCAAATTCAAGGTAGAGTTAAGAGTTAAGTTTTGAGAATTCTTTCGAACATTCTAAGAAAGCCCTTTTGAGTCCTTTTCTGGAGTCTTCTACAACTTCTAGTAATTTGTTTCAAGACTCGAGCAAGTGAGTATGAGGATAAGGAGAATGTATTCATGAGTCTATTTTATCATCACAAGATCCTTCATATCATGAACCATAACTCTTGAATTCATAATTCACATTCAAGAGAGAGTTTCGAGTAAAGTTCAAGAAAGCTTCTGAGTTCAATTGTGAATACTTTGAGATCAAATATAGATTTGAACTAGGTTATGAGAAAGTAAGTATGAGAATAAGAAGAGTTGTATCCATGAGTTCCATGTTGTTATGTAGACCCTCGAGTCGAGTTTTTCATGTCTATAAATTCCGCATGAACTCCATAAGTTAAGTATCTTTGAGAGGAGTAGTACCTTCAAATTCTAAGTCTTGAGTTCTATCTAATGCTTTAAACTTGTTTCAAGACTTGAGCACTTGAGCTGAGAAAGAGTAGAGTCGAGTTCATTTTCCTTAAAATGATATATGGGAACTAAGTATTCCCAAGAGTAAATATTTTCACATTTAAAAGAGGAGGAAATTGAGATTTCCAAAAGAATGTTGAGCAGTTGAGTAACATCTCTTTTTAGAGAAAGACTTTGAGTAACAATCTCAAACCACAGAATGAGTTATGTTTTTAAACATATGAGCAGAGTATATTTTTGGAGTAGTATTGAGCACCAATATAGGGGAAAGTTCATACAACTCACAGCCCCTATAAACCATGTAGCCGATGTGGGTAGAAATGGTCATACTTTTTAGATGATTTTTAGTGTTTGTTAGCACACACTACTGGATCCACTTAGTTGAGAGGTCATATACCTTGGCAAAGTATAGGACAGTTCTGGTAGTGTGGGTGAAAAACGCTTTATCATCACATAGCTCATAGTGATGGTTGTCGGTCAGAGAAACTCCCACAAAGTTATATTATATTGTTATATACACACACTGAGTATCATTGTATTTTTCAATTCATTGAGTTGCTTTCTACCGTTTTAAAAGATTTTCATATATTACATTTTTTATTGTTGTTCTATATTGAGTTAAGTATCCAAAGTTGAGTATCCAAAGTTGATATCCAAAGTCGAGTATCTTATTATTGAGTTGTTCCTTCTTTCACTGAGTTGAATAAATTTATATTGAGTTGAGTCGTATTTTCTCTGAGTCGTGTTGTACCATGTTTCTTTGAGTTGAGTTGAGTGAGTTCAGAAGAGGTAAGTATGCTTACTTTTTATTAAGTTCAAGCTTATGTTTGTGCTTTAAATTCCCCTTACATGATCATACATTCCACATATTGAGCCATTTGGTCTGCATCGTTTCATGATAAAGATACAAATATTCAAGGTCATCAACAGGAGCTTCGTTGATACCATATGGAGTTCGAGTTAGCTATGATGAGCCTCCTTGCTTCCAAAGGATTTCATTTACTTTCAGTTATATTGGTTGTTAGGATGTCATGGGTCTTGTCCTGACTTTCATCTTCATCAGTTAGAGGCTTCATAGATACACAATAGAGTTTGAGAAGTTTGTTTCATTTATCTTGTTAAATGTTTTAAAGACTTGAGTTGCCTAGTTTTGGCTCGTTGAATATACAATTATATTCTGAGTTAATTATTTGAGTTTCAATGAATTTTATTATGTTTTAATCCTTATATGCTTGAGTTAGTCTTCCTCTTGTAGTCAGCCAGGATAAGTGTTCGCTTGGAGACTAGCAACATTATTAACTCTCAGAGGATTTTCTAAAGAACACAAAATCACACCCTTATATGTGAAGGAATGACGTTGTTGATGAAGAAATTAGAGATTTGTAAGGTCTTTTTTTATTGTACCTTTAACAATTTTAGTACAGAAAACTTGCTTGAATACTCAATTAACGTTTGTTATTTAATATGTACTAACAAATACTTATAACAATAACTTTGCATAAACATAAATAACAAAGTTTAAAGCATGTACTCAAAAACAACAATTAATAATATAAGCATAAATTAATGTCTGTAAGAAACATACTAGGATCTTCAAAAATAGAATGAAACAGCCCATTGAATGCACAATGTCTCCTTAAGGAAATTATTCCCCTCTAGTATCGGATTTTAAAAGGAATAGATCCTCTCAAGATAGAAAGATTCTATTCTCTAGTGTATTGATACAAAAACAATGGTGTCAATAATCCATTCAATAGGAGCAAAGTACACAAATATTTAATTGTCCAGAAGAAGAAGAAGAAGAAGTTTAGAATTTTCGTTGTTTTTAAATGAGAACAAAGTCCTCTATTTATAGACAACAAAGGGTAGTGTCAACAGATGATTATTGTGTCTTATCGAAAATGTTACAACTCTTTGAAAAAGTTACAACCCTTCGGAAAGGTCACAACCTTTCATAAAAGTCACAATTTTTCATCAATAGTGGCAAGTCTTCATAAAATTCACAAATTTTCATAAAAGTCACAACTTTGCATAAAAGTCACAACATTTCATTAAAGGGGAAGGCTAGTTTTGTAAATGAAATAAATTAAAAGGAAATATTGGTTTGTGGTGGCACCACGTAGGCGGGCAAGGGTTCTTTATATATATATATATATATATATATATATTACTTACTAGATACACACCTGACAAAGAAGTCATAAAAAGAATTACTTACAACATGCAAAAAGTAAATAAGCAACAATACAAGTCAACGTTGTTGAAGAAATCTTGCAATCCGTTTTGCTATATTATGTTGCTAGATATTGTAGTTGTGTCTATCTCATTGAGAACTTGAGAAATTTATAGGGATAATAAATCTGATTTTGGACTTTATTTTACTTATTTTCTATGTCCCAATATATGTATATGACTTACTTTCTTTTTTAGTCAGTTCCAAAAAGAATGACACATTTCTGTATTAATTAATAATTTAACTTTAAAATATCCATTTTACTCTTTATGAAATGATTTCTAGTCACAAAAATATCTATCACTTACTTTAAATCAAAAGTTTCAAAAGTCTTCCTCTCTTTCCTAAACTCCATGCCGAATCAAACTAACTCATATAATGTCACGATCCAAGGTACCCCCTGGGCGTAACATGACACATGAGACCCCGAGAGGCCCCATACAAGCCACTTAACATTCATAACATAGGAAATAGAACATAAGAGGTAAAAAAAACAACATTTCAAGCCCCAAAAGTTTTTATGAATGTAAAGCGGAAGTCTAAACACTTGTGTTATTAGCTATCTAGTACATAAGAGTGAAATTGGGCCTAGCCCATACATCATGTCCAAAACTAAAAGTAAGAAAGAAAACTGAAGACATTGAAAATCTGTCCTCGAAGCATGAGGACTCACCAAAGCACAGAATCCCTCAAATCAACCTCTAGCCACGAAACTAAGAACCCTAACTGGAGGGCCCTACATTTGGGCAAATATAGGAAAGAGTATGCGGTAGTACAAACTATGCACTAAGTATGACAGCCATGCATATAAACTTTTAAATCATGCTAAAATAGGACATGCAACGACCAAGCTAAAACATGATATAAAACGGGTTAGAAGCATAAGTCAAAAAACATGGTCAATGGAAGCTAACATTTGTAGGTTCTTTAAATAGAAGTGAGATACTTCTTGAAGTAACCTTAGTTCATTATTATTGTGGGAAGTAGCCTTAACCGACATATAGACCATGTGAGCTATAACATGATCCCCCGGTGTCTCCCAC
The DNA here is from genome assembly GCA_037074985.1 of Solanum bulbocastanum. Taxonomy (NCBI): domain Eukaryota; kingdom Viridiplantae; phylum Streptophyta; class Magnoliopsida; order Solanales; family Solanaceae; genus Solanum; species Solanum bulbocastanum. The sequence goes on along the minus strand of CM073603.1, from coordinate 22,347,646 downwards.
ACTGAAAAGGGTTGTCCAACTTTCCAAGGTAAGGGCCATGAACTTCTAGATATTGTGGATCCACTAGCTGATGTCTATCTAGACAATCATCCTATGGAGGCACATAGGTAAGGGATCATAATGAGATTGCTTCTAGAAACCCGACCTCTACTCATGGGAGAGCTTCTATCTCATTATCCTCTCAGTGCTAAGAATAAATCCCACTGAATAGTAATTTTCTTATATGTTCTTATTATCCATGAATGGAACATCATCTTGCCAATCAAATCTAGGTCATAAGTCATCCCTATAAAGGTATCATTCTATAACCAATTCAAGCTAGGTTTCATTAGGATAGCTCCTTATCTTTGATTCATTTAGGTGAGAAGACCTTTCAACCTTACAATCCTTACTATGTGAGAAAATCTTTCACAATCATACTTTCATGGGTATATGAGAAATCCTTTCAACAACACAACAACAACAACGACATTGATACTTCACTCTCAAAATATCCCTAAAACGTACATAAATTTCTAAGAAAATTCATAATTCCATAATTCACCTTTCAAGGTTCAAACCCCGACTTTCAATCATCAACATCTAGAAAGACATGGGTTAGACATGGGATCACAGAAATTCATCATGATTTCATGTACTTCTATCAATTCATGCTTGATTTCATATAATCTTCTCTTATAATCCAAGACCCACATCATAATATTGTAATTTTGAATAAAACATGGGGATTACATGGGTTCATGGGGAATCACCATAAAATCATGAGATTAAATCAATTCATGCATCATAGATCATAAATCAATCAATTAGATCAATAATTAGGATAACCCATAACATAGAAGAAAACCCTAACTCAATTAGGGAATTCTAACTTTGAAAATAGGAGAATTTGGGAACTCCGTGAATGGAAGGAATCCATAGATGAAAACTATCATACCTCAATGCCAAAAGCTTGCCTTCAATGGTGGAACTTGAGGATTTGCCTTAAAACCTAGGTTGAACCCTTCTTTTTCAAGTTTTCTAGAGAGAGAAATATTTAGGAGAGGAAGAACTTGATCTTCTGTGGTATATTTAAGATAATGACTTGAATGGGTAAGTTTTGGGGTTAAAATTAATTATATAAGGGTCTTAGGCAAGGACAAAATGACATAGTATCAAGATAAACTAATTAGGAAAAGTCTCAACTACCTTTATCCTACAAATGATGTGAACCTTCAGATGGAGGCCCACACGAGCTGTCTAGAAGTCCACGATCTGACTGGGTAGTCGTTCTCCCTAGACCAATGGCCAAAGAGTCTAGCCCCCTCCATACATACACCTTCACGGGCCGTCAAGCCCTTCATTAGTCGTCTAGGGGCTCCTGTGAGGAGACTAGACTAGAGGTGGTTCTGCCTCCCTTTCACGGCCACCACTACTGGTTTTATGGCTCATCACTAGCTGTCTAAGGGCTCATGAGAGGGGAGCCCCTCTTGGCCAAATACTGGATGGTAGCCACGAGCACCACCATGAGATGTCGTGCCCTTCACGGCCCCTCTAGGGCTCCATAAAGAGTGACAAGGCTCAGTCATAAGCTGGTGACCTTCCACTTGGATCCTTTGCTAGACTTCTAAATTTTCGGGGTGCTAAATTATATCTCCTTTGGGAACATTTGTCCTTAAATGGGATCCTAGATACCACATGAAGGAAAGAACTCTAGCAACCCATCATACATGCAAGCACATAAAATGCACATATCCAAGGAGGAAACATCAACTCCAAGCTAAATCATGTTCAAAACATCGTATCATGAAGTCTATATGCAACTCATACTCAAATGCACATAAACATGTAGAAATTAGTGAAATTGACTCATTTTCTTAATACTTAAGCTATTTCTTGAACATGTATAAATGAGGAAATCATAGGAAAATCTAAGACACATGACACCAAAAGAGTAAACCATGAGGAACTCATTACCTCAAGCTAGAGTAGGGGTAGAAGGAAAGAGATGAGGATTTCGAGACATCATATTGGCCTCACCCTCCCAAGTAGAACCCTCAACTAACTTATTCCTCCACAACACTTTCACGGAAGTAACTTCTTTATTTCTCAACTTCTTGACTTGCTGGTCTAAGATCTCAACTGGAACTTCTTTATAGGAAAGATTCTCATCAAATCCCAAACCTTCTAAGGGAAGTATAGATGTTGGATCACCAACACATTTCTTCAACAAGGAGACATGGAAAACTTGATGTACTGATGCCAATTCATTAGGTAATTCTAGTTCATAAGCAACCTTACCAACACGTCTCAAAATCTGATATGGGCGTCTATATTGGGGATTAAGATTCCCCTTCTTACCAAACCTCATTACACCCTTCATGGGTGAGATTTTCAAGTAAACCCATTCATAAACATCAAACTCAATATCTCTTCTTCTTAATCGGCATATGACTTTGGCCGACTTTGAGCCATTTTCAACCTTTCTCTAATGAGTCAAAACTTTATCCATGACCTTATGTACCAATTCGGGACCTATTAGGGAAATCTCACCCACCGCAAACCAACCTATATGAGATCTACACCTCCTACCATACAATGCCTCAAATGGAGCCATACCAATACTCAAGTGATAACTATTGTTGTATGCAAACTTAATCAAGGACAAGTTATTATTGCAATTACCCTTGAAATCAATCAAACAACCTCTCAACATATCTTCCAATGTTTGGAAAGTACGCTTCGCTTGACCATTAGTTTGGGGGTTAAAGGTTGTACTAAGGTTAACACGAGTACCAAGACCCTTTTGGAAAGATTTCTAAAACTGAGAGGTAAATTGAGTACCATGATTGGAGATAATGGATAAAGGCACTCCATGAAACTTTACCATTGCCCTCAAATACAACTTAGCATAATCCTACACCAAATAGTAAATCTTGACAGGAATGAAATGAGTCGATTTCGTCATTCGATCTACTACAACCCAAATCTAGTCATGTCATCACCGAGTGTGCGGAAAACCAACGCTGAAGTGCATATTCACATTTTCCCACTTCCAAGTAGGAATGCGAATATCTTAAGATAAACTTCCCGGTTTCTGATGCTCAACTTTCACTTGTTGACAATTAGGAAACTTAGCCACAAATTCGACAATATCCTTCTTCATCCCATTCCACCAATAGATATCTAACAAATCACGGTACATCTTGGTGGTTCCCAGGTGAATGGAATACGAAGAACTATTGGCTTCTGACAAGATCTATTCCCTTAATTCATCAACATTAGGAACACACAATTGACATCTATATCTAAGCACTCCATCTCCCTCTTGGGAGAAAGCCTCAATAGATTTCTTAAGCACTGCTTCCTTCAATTTAGCCAAGTTGGATCAAGACCTTGCTTGGCTTTCACATACACCACAAAAGACGATTCTGAACCATTGTGGACTATAACACCACCCTTGGTGGATTCCACTAACTGAACACCCAACCGGCCAACCTATGAACATCTAAAACCAACTTCTTCTTATCTTCTTTGATATGAGAAACACTACCCATAAACAACCGACTAAGAGCATCTGCCACCACATTCACTTTACTGGAGTGATAGAGAACACTCATATCATAGTCCTTTAATAGCTCAAGACACCTTCTTTGGCGAAGATTTTTGATCCTTCTGATTAATCACATAATGTTAACTCTTATAGTCAGTGAAAACATCGACATGAACACTATACAAATAGTGCCTCCAAATCTTTAAGGAAAAAACAACTAACGCTAGTTTAAGGTCATGGGTAGGATATTTCTTTTCATGAACCTTAAGTTGCCTTGAAGCATAGGCATAACTTTCCCATTTTGCATAAGTAAACATCCTAGCCCAATTCTCGAGGCATCACAATAAACAACAAAACCATCACTCCCTTCCGATAAGGTCAACACCAAAACGGACGTCAATCTATCCTTTAATCTCAGAAAACTCTTCTCACATGTTTCAGACCATATGAAATTAGCCTTCTTTTGAGTCAATGTTGTCAAAGGAGAAGCAATTGAAGAAAACTCCTTATCAAACCTTCTATAGTAACCAGCTAAACCAAAAAAACTTCTAATATCCAAAGGGGATAGAGGTTTAGGCCAACTCTTGACCGCATCCGTCTTTAAGGGATCTACCTCAATACCCTTTCTTTAAATAATGTGACCAAGAAAAGCTACGGACCTTAGCGAAAACTCACATTTGCTAAACTTTGCAAAAAGTTGTTAGTCCTTGAGAACTTGCAACACAATCCTCAAATGATTGATGTGATCATCCTCACTTCCCGAATAAATCAATATATCATCAATGAACACAATCACAAACATGTCAAGGTATTGTCTAAACACCCTATTCATCAAATCCATAAAAGAGGATGGAGCATTTGGCAAACCAAAATACATCACCAAGAACTCAAAATGACTATATCTAGTTCTAAAAGTTGTTTTTGGAATATATTTTTCCTTCACCCTCAATTGGTGATAACTCGACTGAAGATCAATCTTAAAGAAGTAACTTGCTCCTTAAAGTTGGTCAAACAGATCATCTATCCATGGGAGAGGATACTTCTTCTTAAGAGCACCCCATGGAGAGATACTCAGTCAAATGAAACCCTTATCCAATAAATCTTTCAATTTTTCTTTCAACTCCTTTAGTTTTGCCAGAGTCATTCGGTACAGAGGAATAGAAATAGGTTGTGTATCCGAGAAGAGGTCAATACCAAAGTCTATTTCCTTGTAGGAGGAATACTGGGTAAATCATCTGGGAAAACTTCTGGAAACTCATTAACAATGGGCCTTGACACAAGGGTAGAGACTTCAAAACCCATTCCCTCACCCTAACTAGATGGTACACGCAACCCTTGGAATCCATCTTTCTAGCTTTAAGACAAGAGAAAAACTAACCCTTAGGCATAGAATTTCCCCCTTTCCATTCTTAAGATAGGCTCATTCGGGAATTGAAACTTGACTACATGAGTTATATAATCAATAGAAGCATAACATGAGTGCAGCCAATCAATACCAAGGATAACATCAAAATCTAGCATATCATGCTCTATCAAGTCAACAAAATTAACTCTATGGGACAAGGAGACGTGACACTTTTTGTAGACCCTCTTACCCATAATAGAATCACCATTAGGAGTAGAGACAAAAAAAGGATCTAAAAACATATTTGGAAGAACATCAATCCTCAAAGCCACCTATGGCATCACAAAAGATAAGGTAGCACCGGGATCAAGTAAAGCATAAACATCAAGTTGGAAGACTTTCAACATACCAGTAACCACATCCAGAAAACCCTCTTGTTCACTGCGAGTGTGAAGTGCAAAGAATCACTTTTGCTTAGGAGCATTGAAATCTAAACCACTAGGAGGATCTTGCTTGCCCTCTCCTCCTTTAGCCGAAAGCATTAGGTAATCCGTCATCTTATGACCACTTTTACCACAACCGAAGCAACCATCCATGTCAACTAGGCACTTACCCTCGTGCTTCTTTCCACATCTGAAACAAGTAGACATAGGCAATGAAAATCCACTACCACTCCCTCCTTGAGGCTGAGGGTTAGACACCCTATCTTTGTTGAAATTAGGAGGAGCATTGGAGGAACCTTGACCTGAAAAGCTTTGTCAAAATCTAGGATGACCATGTCCATCGGACCTTGCATGAGAGAAATTACCATCACCAGTTTTAGCTCTCTTTGTCTCCCTAGACGTTTCCTTAAGTTTCTCCTCTCCGACCTTTTGAGCATGAATCATGAGATGAGAAATGTCTATGCCATTAACAAGCATGGTGGTACGACATTTTTTAACCACCATTTTGGACACACCCGAAATGAACTTACTCATTCTTGACCTAGGATTGGCAACCATTGTAAGAGTATATTTAGAAAATTGTGTGAACTTCAAAGCATATTCCTTCACACTCCTACTTCCTTGACGAAGGTTGATGAAATCAAGAACCTTTGCCTACCTCATCTCAAGGGGAAATAACATATCAAGGAAAGCAACCTTAAACTTCTCCCAATCGAGAGGACCCGCATCTTTCGGTCTCCCTTCTTTCCATTAATTGAACCAAATTTAAGCAACATCCTTAAATTGATAAGCGACAACTCTACATTTTCCACCGACTTCACTCCCATAGTCATCAATACCTTGTAAACCTCATCAATGAACTCTTGAGGGTCTTTCTCAACCTTAGAACAATGAAACTCCAGAGGATTCATTCTAGTTAAGTCCCTCACTCTAGATGCGATCGCACCCACATTTGGGTTCATGGGGACCACCACCTCCTTATTGGCTTAGTTCGTCATGGCTTGAGCCAATACTTGAAAATCATCCCTAAACTCCGCATTAGTCAGTTTCTCGACCAAAGGGTCGACCGGAGCTTGAGGAAGAGCTTTTTGTTCCACATTCACCCTCACATTCTTTCTAGCATAAGCTCTTTAAGTAGCCATATCCTTTAGAGAATTGGATAAATATTAGGAGAGACACCTTATAGAGTTAAAGAGGATTGCACGACTTTTAGAGTAATGAAGAAGTGGAGTTTCCTAAACAACTTGTAGCCTCTCATTCATAAATGTGGCGTGCTTCAAACTAGTATCATTGTGATAGTTAAGGGATTATATGTCATAGTGACATTTAATTGATTGAGATGCATCACCATCACTTATTTTATTTATATTATATTGTGCACATGCATTGACATGATATTGAGCAAGAGTAAGGATCTGACACATGGAGATCATCCTTGTAGGGATCGTTTTATAATTATAAGTTGGGCACGTGGAGAGTGTCTATGCTGGGGATGGTTTTATTTTCTGATAGTGAATTGATATCATTGTGCCAGTAAATGGACCCCATGGGTCACAGACTCTCGATAATTTTTCAAGAAGTATCGTGCATATAAGGTTGAGAGATTACTTGTATTTTGAAGCATATCATCTCATGATTTCACACTGCATCTCATCATATCCATCATTCTTGTATGGTTTTGTGCTTAATTGGTGTTTGGACATTACGTGGCATTTGATTATCCCTATTTTGTTTAACTTGATTGATAAGTATAATGTTGACTTGCAAAATTAAAGAAAAATTTCTTATATACTCTTGTCACTAATTTTTTGTTGTTAATCTATGAGACATATTGGGTACATGTGGTTGCTTACTCATACTACACTTGTTGCACACTTTTGTGGTACAGATTTGATTCAAAATATGAGCGCATCTCGTGGAGAAATCTGAGTCCTAACATGGACTATCTTGAAGTATGGTGAGTTGTTTGACTATTCTGCGGCCCGCACCTCCTTCTATCTCATTATTTATTTTTTTGTTAATTATTCAAACATGATATTTACATTTAGACTTTTCATTTTATTTTTACACTTGCACATTATTTTTGAAACTCTTATATTTATGACATCAAATCTTGAGTGATATTTAAATTTCCGCATTTCATGCTTATGAAATACATAGAGTTTGAATAAACCATGTGTCACTTATCATTCTACTTTATGTGGTTAGTTATATTGGTAAAACTAGTGGATTGGTGTCATGCCTCGAGCCTACACCCTGGATGTGGCCGGCGCTCGAGAATCATTGTTGGTCACCAAGCAAACCCTTGGCCTGGCTATCTATCTAGTGGAAGAATAACTCAAGCATTTAAAGGATTAAAACAGAAGTTAATCATCAAAATTGATATTCTCTGAACAATACTCAATGCAATAGTAATAGTTTGCAAAACATCTCAAAGGAAAAGAGAGTATTGAGAGACTCCTCAACTCTATCTATCTATCTGTCAAGCCTCTATAATTCAATATGGATGTTGGAACAAGACCCACGACACCCTAAAATGACTAAAATGAAAAGAAAAGTGGAGTCCTCTGAAACACAACAAGGTCTACCAAAACCTAACAGGAGTGCAAAGTGATCTGAAAGAGGCGTTTGTTGTTGATCCTAATCACCTGTATTTGTATCATAATAGATGTACGTTCAATGATATTAGTATAATGAATGCACGAGTATGTAATATAGCTGAAGCAAAACAACTAAAGAAACGATTGCAATAGATAAAGATATATACAAGATGAATGTAAAAAAATAAAAGAACTAAATCATTTAAGACTTTACAAGTACTTACTCATCTTTGAAACTCAACATAATAAGTCATATAGTAAAAATACACTTTAACTTTATTTGGGAGATTCTCTAACCAACAACTATCACTATGAGCTGCATGATGATACATCATCTTGTCCACGTTGCCAGAACTATCCTATATCGTGCCAGGGTATAGAACCTCTCAACTAAGTGGATCCACTAAGTAATAAGGATTCATCTAAAACGTATGATCTTGTACTCATCTTGGCAAGATATGGTTTATGAGGGTCTTGAGTTTTCTGAATTCATCCCCATATCGGTGCTCAATATTACTCTCAATAATATATATATATATATATATATATATACACACACACACACACACACACACACACACTCTTTCTCATATGTATAAAATATATTCTTTCTCTGGTTTGAGATAATTGCTCAAACTATCCTCTTAAAAGAGGTAACTGCTCTGAAATATCTCTGAACTCATTACTTATTTAGAAAACAAGGATTCCATTTGCTCAATGTAAAAATACTTTCTCTGGGTTGAGATAAATACTTAGGAAGGCCTTTTAAAGAGGTAAATGCCCTATACTTAATCTTTCTGAAAACTCTTTTAGTTTTCTCAAAATGATACTCTCTTTCTTCATGTAAAAATGAAATATTTGAGAAATATTTAGTTTCCTTATACTCTTGTTCAAATCTAGGTTAAAACTCCTTCTAGACCTCCTCTTTACTTTCTCAAAAACTCAGTTTAAGACAAAAAAACCTTGGCTTTAAAAGATTCTCAAAAATTCTTATTCAAAATAGGGTTGATGTTGAATATAGACATGAACAACTCAACTAAAGGATCTCAATAATAATATAGAAAAACTCAATACTCAGAACTCAAAAACTCAGAACTCAACAATATTACTCATCTCAGGAATGCTCAATTAATAGGCTTCATGCTAAAATATAGACATGAATGAATCAACTCAAGAATCTCAATGCATAATATATAACAATTCAATAATTATGTTTAGAATTTTAAAAAAGAATCAGGAACTCAAGAACTCAAAACTCAACATCAATTCATCTCAAGAATACTCAAATATAAGGATTGAACCCTAGATTAATCTGTTACTAATTTGAAATTTTATGTAGGGTGTGAGGATGAACTAGTCCAATTTTATAATAGAATTACATACCAGGAAGAACTCTTAAATAAGTTTGAATAAAAGCTTGATTGGAAGACTTGAAACTTTAGCTTTTGTCTTTCTTGCGGTTTTCTTGGAGAAGAAGGGTGGAGAAGAACCTTAGATTTAAAACCATAGGATTAATAAAGAGAATCTTGAACTTGGAGCATTGCGATCTTGAGGGATTGGAGAAATCTCTTTCTTGGAGTTCTTGATCTTTGGAAGGATGAGAATTGGGGGTTTTGAGAGTTGTTATACGCTTAATGATGTTATTAGGTTATAAGATGGACTTAAGGAAGTTGATTTAGGGTAAAAGGTCAAGAATACCCTTATAGGAATGTAAGAAAATAATAAAAATCAAAGAAAATGACCTTATAATGAATCTCGTCAGCCAAATCTGTGATCTGGAGGTCTCCTTGCCAAAAATACTCGGTGGATCGCCCATTGGGAATTTAGATTGCCCAAATGGACATAAGATTAAAGTTTTCGGGACAATTCAGCGATTCGTCAACCCATTCGGTGGTTCGCCGATTGAACAGGTGATTTCGTCCAATTTCCTAACCAGAGTATGTTCAAGTTAAACTACCATAACTTTTTACTCAGATCTCATAATAAGGCAAACTTGGTGGCGTTGGAAAGAAGACTCATAGACCTTTAATTTGGTAGATCATTGATGTAAGGTCAAAATACATATTTTTAATCATTATTTGCCTCTCATTTATTATTTATATTTTTCCTTTTTGAGTTTGGATTTTATGGATTGTGATAAATAGTATATTTTATTTGTACGATTAAATTGATGGAGAAATGAAGAAGTTTGGAGCTAAAACGAATTATGATGGAAGGTTGAAGAAGGAAATCAAGCAGGCAATTAATGGATTAAATTAAATAAAATAATATATTTATATATATAAGGATATGGCGGCCGCAATTGTGGAATTTCAATTTTGCTGCTTGCTGCTGCCACCTGGCAGCAAGTGAATAGTGTAGAAATATGTTGTGGCGAGGGGAACAAAAACGAATCCCATTCCTTTTGGTTTTGAATTCCTAATTTAATTTGAACTCAATTATTTTATTTAGAGTTTCTCTATCTATAAATAGGAGATGAAAAATTATTCTTTAGAGGGGGAAGAATTAAGAAACAATATGCAATATAAATTTTCTTCTAGATTAGAAACTTTGGAAGAGCCGCCTTGGAGGCCGGAGAATTGTGGTTGATTCTTTCTTCTCCTTTATTATATATTTGTATTTGTGATAAAAGATAGTTTTAGCTATTGTTCTTAAATTTTTATAATTAACACAAGCATATTTAATTTAATAAATTTTGATTGTGTTTTTGAGATAATGAGTAGCTAAATTTCACATCTAGGGTTGTGGGAACCATGATGAATTATTAAAGTAAGTTTATGTACAAAGTGATTCTTGAATGATTTTTACGCATGTATTGTTAATTCTTTCGTTTAGAAGTCTTTTTAACAGTGCACAACGTTAGAACTAGCCTCGTTGCTACTTGCCGGACCAAGGAGGTAGTTAATGAAAAAAAAATTAAACAACTAAGATTTAGTGGATGCTATCTAATAGTCTAATGTCAATTGGTGCAAGGGTAAAAACTAAGTCATACATTGATGTGATGTCTAATCTGAGGTAAAGGTAAGAGTTAGTAAAGTATACACACATAGCCAAACCAAGGTGCGGGGTGAAATTCCCTATTTGGAGGACCAATCACTTAGAGATACCTACCAACCTTTCATGCTAAAAATTGAAATTGATCACTAGTACGATATTCTTGCTATTTTATGAAATCATGGGGAACACATTCCTAGTTATTTCTAATAATCTGAATATAAATAAATACTTAGTTCAAAGATATTTTTATTATTTTCTTTCAATTTAAATCCCCCCATTTTTATATAATGACTATCGAGTTAAATATTTGCTATTGACAATATTCTTCCATATTCTCTGTGGGATGGACCTTGACTCATAGTTTGGTAAATCTATTGCATACGACCGTTTATACTTCTTTTCAAGAAGTATATTTGGATGTTATCAATCATACCACACCTAATTCATTATATGATGATACATATGAGTATTTGAAGTTCACTTTTACATGAACTCATGCGAGAGCTTAGACAATAGGAATGCTTTGAACGTGGTTTGGTATTTGAGGTCCCTTATGACCCTAGATCACTTAATATACTCTTGATACACTTGGTGAAGGGCTTTATAATACATGATAAAGTAGGAAATCACCTGGTTCAAGCTCATATACTTATGACGAATGATTTAGATTTTTAAGGGTCGAGTTGTGAGGTGTTATAGAATGATTTGGGTCTTAGGTTAGAATTTTTTTGAATGTTACAATATCTCCCCCTTGATATCATTCATCCTCTAATGACGACTGAACTGATCATGGAAGGGAAAGGAGTTACTCTTACTATCTTTCTGACTTCTGAACTTGCCTACTAACATAGGTGGAACTAATTCATACTAAGAGTTTGGAACCGTCTATAGCATATAAATTACAAACAATATGGGTTTGAACATAGTCACACTCTATCTAAAGTTATTTGACATGAAACAAGGGTATATGGGTACGCAGTAAGAATATGACTACAATGCCTTAAACAATACGACTTCTAGCTTTCAAGCCTAGCAACACCTCTAAGCCATTCCCTCCTTTATTAATATCACACCTCATAATTAGTTGCAACTCATAACTCCTACAAGGTTATATGACTATTCTTACCAATGTATAAGTCAAATAAATTTCTCTCATTGTGTTCAAGCCTAATCTCTAAATCACAAGATGTTTAACTTGAGATGATTATATCATCCCAAGAATACTACTCCTTACCACCACATTCAACCAACCTCGAGTCCTAATCAATAAACACCTAATGCATCATGCACAATATTCAAATCTAGAACTATAACCATTCCATGGACCCCTACTAACCAATCTTTCTATGAATTTCTCATTTTCTCGTCATTTCTACAAGTTGAAATTTCACGCATTACAACCAAGAATTGTCTAACTACTCTCATCTAACTATTACTCATAGTAAACCTTCATTCATCCTTCCTCCAATTTTATACCTTAGATGGAATAAGCACACTACTACTACCAACATAAGAAACATCAACCTTCTCCTTCTATCATCACTCAACTACTATGATCAATATCACTCTCTAATTTAAAATGATCATTGAAAGAGCTTTAGGTCAAAAGATCATAAGCACTATTCATTCAAGAATTCTGATATAAGAATATGCATGACATAAAATTATGTTACTATCCATTAAGATCAAATCATGAATTTGCGAAATTGAGCATACTATGAGACATAAGTGATTATATGAATAGGTTTATGCCTCGAGGCTAATATCAATAAATTTATGGAGTAAGATTGAGATAAATGGGCTAAAGTATTTGTCCCTCACTCTTGGAACTGGGCATAAATATGAATCTCTTTGTAGTGTATGAACTCATGTTATGGAAAAAATTATGATATAAGAGACATCATTATGATGTTGCAATGAATGAACTTTGAGGAATACTGTAGAGTATGAATGGATTGATATACCACTTTAACTCTTTATATACCACATTACTATTTGATTCTCAACACTAGACTTGGTTTCTCATCTTATCAACTCCCTATTAGGTCTTAAACTGATTCTTCAAAGTTATGGATCTATTACATCAAATCTAAACTAATATATATTCAATTTACTATAATACTCAAGTAAGGTTAATCCCATGGCTATTGAACTCTCCACATACAGGTACTAAGATTTCTTCTAAGTCCTTTACCTCAACTGATTTTCTTAACCTCTTTCCATTTTTATAGAAGACTTTCTATAATAATTACCCACATTGACTATATATGATCCCCTCGACCAAATTCTTAAGGGTAACAAATAATAATTACATCAGCCTACCCCACATTGAGAGCTCAACTATACTATCTAGACATACATGAAAAAATTATAAATTTAGTTAGAACCTTGTCTGACTACATACGATCTCAAGTACACCTCTTAATGCTCTTTCTAATCTAATGACTTAGACATATTGTCTTGCTCTCATCTAAGAGTCATAATACCACATATGTACCACTTACACTTATCAAAAAGTAACACCTTAATTTCTCACCTAATTTATGTCAAACCTTCGAGAAAGGCATAAGATATTCTGAAAGTATTATTCTCTATTAATACAATGATACAATAGAAAACAAATATTTATAGCTATACAATTGTAGGTTTCGAGTCCTATTCTAGGAAGGAGTATATATGGTCATAAATGAATATTCTGTAAATCAGCCCTATTCTAAGAAAGAATATATTTTCTTATTACTATACAATTATAGCATTATAGTTTTGCCTAACATCCCCCCCCCCCCCCCCCTCAAATTGATATTGATGATCACAGAGTATCAATTAGAGATAAGATACTGATGTTGTGCTTGTGTCATCACCTTTGTAGACAAATCAGCAAGTTGATCATGAGAAAAAATCTGTTGTAGAGTGATGGGCGATCGATAACCAATCCTCGAATGTAATGTCAGTCCACCTCTAAATGCTTTGTGTTTTCATATTGCACCGGGTTTGTGCCTATTGTAATTGCACTATTGTTATCAATATGTAACACTATAGGAGATGTAATAGCGACACAGAGATCATATAATAGCCATTGTAGCCAAATAATTTCTAAACTTGCTTCCTACATAGCACGATACGCAAACTATGTAGATGATTTAGATGTACGAGATTATTTTTTACATTTCTAAGATATCAAGAATGTTCCAAGAAAGATGCACCAACCAGTAATAGAGCGATGAGAATTGGGACAACCAGGCCTATCTGCATCACTATATCATTCAAAGCGTATAGAAGAATCAGAATGGAAAAGAACACCTTGACTCATAAAACCATGAACATACCGAATGACATAAAGTAACGTAGTGTAATGTTTATGGTAAGGATTAGCTACAAACCGACTTAGAACATGTACTGCATATGAGATTTTAGGCCTTCTCATAGAGAGATAAACCAATGATCACACAAATTGTCGATACAATGATTGATCATTGAATGGTTCTCCATCAACCTCCTTGTACTTCCTATCAATCTCCATCAGGGTGTACATAAACTATGTCATCATTAAGACTAGCACTTGCAACAAGATCACTAGTATACTTTTATTGTGTAAGAATGATCCCAGTAGCCAATTAGCAAGTCCAAGAAAGTATGTCAGTCATCCCAAGTCCTTCATCTTAAATGACATATGCAAGAATTTGTTCAACTTATATATACTCTATGGATTATTTCATGTGATAATGATATCATCAACATTGATGAGAAGTATTTTGATACCTGTTGGGGAAGTATGAAGAAGCAAGGAATAATCTAAAATACTCTAAGAGAAGCTCATTATTTGAATTATGGGTCGAAAATTTTCAAATGAAGCTCAAGGAACCTTCTTTAAGCTATAAAGAGATTTTTGAAGACAACAAATTGCATTTCGTCTTAGCAGAACACACCTAGGTGGTGGTTTCATAAACATAAATTCTTCTAGATTGTAATGAAAAAAGGCATTTTTCACATCCATCTGATGCAAGGTCCAGCCTCTCATTGAAGCTACAACCAATAATGTTCGTACCATTATCATCTTAGCAACAGGTGCAAAAGTCTCCTCATAATCCACTCCATACACTTATTTGTACCCTTGAGAAACCAGTTAAACTTTGTAGCAATTAATTGTACCATCGACCTTAAGTTTAATGGAATACACGCATTTACTTCCATGAGAACTCCATTAGTTGGTTTATCAACAAAGACCCATGTAAAATTTTCATTCAATGCCCGAAGTTCTTTCGAAATTTCCTCCTTCCAACAAGTTTGTGTAGAAGCCTGAGAGTAAGAGGTAGGTACATCAATAGAATATAGTGTGGTATGCATGGCATAAGACTTACTAAATTTTCCTGGAGAGCAACCGAGTCATTTAGGGGCATGGCGATGTATCCTACTAGATCTACGTGAGAGAGTAACTAGATGAGATGATTCCTCTTTTGAAGATGAGGATGAGTATGAAGATTCAATACCCAAAGGAGAGTAGTGATGGAGATCATTGTGATCATAGTTCATGGGTTGCTCTAGAGAATCAGTAGCTACCGCATCATCATCAAACTTGTACAAAAAAGAAACATATTCTAAAGCATGTTTAAAATTGTGTTTGTAAGAAAATTGACCCTAAAAAATAATATATCTTGATAAATGAAGTTGGCAACGAGATCTGTCATAATAGAGATACCCCTTTTGTGTGTCGTTGTAGCCCACAAAAATACATTGTGCTACCTTTGCTGAAAGCTTTTGTCGTCCATGTGCTAGAAGATGGGAAAGGCAAATACAAACAAAAACTCACAAGTGGGAATAATTAGGCTTCTTATGAAATAATCTGAAGTACAGTGTCTCATTGGTAATGAGTGAGGAAGTTTGTCTATTTATCAAATATACAGAAGTATGTACTGCTTCAGGCTATAAACTGTTAGGCATATTAGATGTACCCAACAAAGCCAATGTAGTTTCCAAAACATGTCGATTGTTCCTTTCTATGACTCCATTTTGTTCAGGAGTATGAGAACATGTCCATTGGGAAATAATTCCTTTGTTTTTGAAAAACTCAATAAGATTAGTCTTACTGTACTGTCACCCAAAATCAGAACAAAATATTTTTATACTTTTATGAAATTGTGTATACCATAATCAATAAAATTTCATAGTAAGAGTTGGAATATTAGATTTATTACAAATAAAAAATACCCATATGTATCTAAATACATGTCAATAAATCACACAAAGTACTTATATCCCATCCTTGACAAAATAGGAGAAGGACCTCACTATGCATCAAATCAAGCAAATATTCATAAAAAGATGAACTAGATGGAAAAGGGAGCTTGTGACTTTTCGAACCGGCACAATTAGAACATGTCAGAAGGAGACTGAAATGAATGCCATGTGTTGCTGGAAGACATGATTAGAGAATGTGCTAAAGTCGTGAGAAATGAGGATGAACCATCCTATTATGCCAAAGAGGGAGCAACTTATTCGAGCGAGTAAGATCTGTGGTAGAAACTGAAAGAAAACAATGATGCAAATGACGGTGAACCGACTCGAGAATAAACATTTTTCCAACTCTACGCCCCTTGGCCATGTCACCCCGGTTTTTAGTTTCTGAATAGCACAATCATTAGGTTATAATTTGACAACACAATTTTGGTCAACTAGGTGACCTATCAAAACCTAATTAGCCTTCAAATTTTGTACATAAAGAACATTAGATAGATTTCCAACAAAACTAACACCCGAAGCGGGCAATGTATGCCCATTTTCCATATGAATAATATGTTTAAAAACATCATTATACAATGAATAAAATTGGGACAAATCTCATTTCATATGATTTGAAGCACCTGAATCTAGATGCCAAGTAGATTTAATAGAATTACTTGCACTTGAGGATGCCGAGAGTGCACTTGAGATGGCTCCAGGAATGGCAACAACTATAGAATCTTGAATCAGCCTTTCATGATCATGTCCAGCAGGGAATGATTCAGATGGTTTAGTGACATTTATTTGGTCTTCTTAGTTAGCAGGTCGTGAATGATTTGGACGACGATGACAGTCCAAAATATGATGGCCAGTAATCTTGTAGTAAGTATAAGTTTTTTTCTTCTTAGGACAAGTGACTACTATATGACCAAAGTCATGGAATTCATAGCATTGGACACTTCTCTTAGTATATCCTGATAAAGTATCGACAGTTTATTTTTGTGCAAGTAATGCAAGATCAGGTAATGGCATAGATTCCATGGCCGCCTGAGTTCAAAGCCTAGTCTCTTCAAGCAAGATGGCTGCCAACACAACATCAAGAGCATATATGA
Organism: Solanum bulbocastanum; assembly: GCA_037074985.1. Taxonomy (NCBI): domain Eukaryota; kingdom Viridiplantae; phylum Streptophyta; class Magnoliopsida; order Solanales; family Solanaceae; genus Solanum; species Solanum bulbocastanum. The sequence goes on along the minus strand of CM073603.1, from coordinate 22,330,400 downwards.
CTTCTTTGTTCAACAAAATACCATGAATCAACTCAAATTCAGGGCAGAGTTTCATCAAGAACTGCACTATCCTTGTCCTTTGTCGTTCTCCCAATATCTCCTTGAGCCCTGTTATAGACATATTTCTCCCAAAATTTGACCTTATTCTGGCCAGAGAAACTGCAAACTAGCATAAAAGGAGAGAACATTTTTGTCTCCCTGTGTATATTTGGATATGTTGCGGTCCACTTGAAACTCTCGTGTCAGATTGCTTGTTGGTAGACGATATATAGGTGGAGCCACATCTCTGAAGCTGAACTAAATGATCTAAGTTCCATAGCGATGTCAGCATGTACTGAATTCAACATCCAAGCGGTTACCTTTGCATTCTTCAAATTCGAGACATCAAATTCTTTTGCATCTGTTGGCAGACCAACAAAACAATTTAACCACCCAAAAAAATCCCTTCCCTTGAACAAAAATTCCAAAGTGGAATTTCCATAGAGAAAAATTGGAGCTATCCAATTTTGTGGAGAGAAAATCGTGCGAGGATGATTATGAATTCATTGACAAGACAATACAACAGGGAAAGGAAAAACTTGTGCACAGAAAACTGAGAGACGAGGAATGCAAGGAGGTAACAAGGTACCTGTGTAGAGAAATTAAAGCAAATAGCATGGAATTATTTTTTAAATGATGGCTCTTGATACATGCTAGAAAGACATAAGATATTCTAAAACTAGTATTCTCTATAAATACAATGATACAATAGAAAACGTACAAATATTTGTAGCTTGCAGTTGTAGGGTTAGAAACCTATTGTAGGAAGGAGAATATATGGTTATAAATGTATATTCTATAAATTAGTTTTATTCCAATAAAGAATATATTTTTTGATTGCTATGCAATTATAGCATTATAGCTTTGTCTAACAAAACATACTAGATTAGATCTTGAACTAACATCATCTCCCTCATGTTTCCATCCTTTTGATCACGACACTCATCTCAAATTCAAGCTTAATGTCTATTACTAAACAGGAATGTAAATATAATTGCTCGCTTACTATACTAACTTACAACTACTAGATAAAATTAGCAAACACTCACCCATTAAGATCTCATGACAAGTAGCTAATCTTTATCTCTCAGCCTACCTATTTATAGATAAATCACCCAAAGTACTTATATCCCATCCTTGACAAAATAGGAGAAGGACCTCACTATGCATCAAATCAAACAAATCTTCATAAAAAGATGAACTAGATGGAAAAGGGAGCTTGTGACTTTTCGAACCGGCACAATTAGAACATGTCAGAAGGAGACTGAAATGAATGCCATGTGTTGTTGGAAGACATGATTAGAGAATGTGCTAAAGTCGTGAGAAATGAGGATGAACCATCCTATTATGCCAAAGAGGGAGCAACTTATTCGAGCGAGTAAGATTTGTGGTAGAAACTGAAAGAAAACAATGATGCAAATGACGGTGAACCGACTCGAGAATAAACATTTTTCCAACTCTACGCCCCTTGGCCATGTCACCCCGGTTTTTAGTTTCTGAATAGCACAATCATTAGGTTATAATTTGACAACACAATTTTGATCAACTAGGTGACCTATCGAAACCTAATTAGCCTTCAAATTTTGTACATAAAGAACATTAGATAGATTTCCAACAGAACTAACACCCGAAGCGGGCAATGTATGCGCATTTTCCATATGAATAATATGTTTAAAAACATCATTATACAATGAATAAAATTGGGACAAATCTCATTTCATATGATTTGAAGCACCTGAATCTAGATGCCAAGTAGATTTAATAGAATTACTTGCACTTGAGGATGCCGAGAGTGCACTTGAGATGGCTCCAGGAATGGCAACAACTATAGAATCTTGAATCAGCCTTTCATGATCATGTCCAGCAGGGAATGATTCAGATGGTTTAGTGACATTTATTTGGTCTTCTTAGTTAGCAGGTCGTGAATGATTTGGACGACGATGACAGTCCAAAATATGATGGCCAATAATCTTGTAGTAAGTATAAGTTTTTTTCTTCTTAGGACAAGTGACTACTATATGACCAAAGTCATGGAATTCATAGCATTGGACACTTCTCTTAGTATATCCTGATAAAGTATCGACAGTTTATTTTTGTGCAAGTAATGCAAGAGCAGGTAATGGCATAGATTCCATGGCCGCCTGAGTTCAAAGCCTAGTCTCTTCAAGCAAGATGGCTGCCAACACAACATCAAGAGCATATATGACTTCTTTGTTCAACAAAATACCATGAATCAACTCAAATTAAGGGCAGAGTTTCATCAAGAACTGCACTACCCTTGTCCTTTGTCGTTCTCCCAATATCTCCTTGAGCCCTGTTATAGACGTATTTCTCCCATAAATTTGACCTTATTCTGGCCAGAGCAACTGCAAACTAGCATAAAAGGAGAGAACATTTTTGTCTCCCTGTGTATATTTGGATATGTTGCGGTCCACTTGAAACTCTCGTGTCAGATTGCTTGTTGGTAGACGATATATAGGTGGAGCCACATCTCTGAAGCTGAACTAAATGATCTAAGTTCCATAGCGATGTCAGCATGTACTGAATTCAACATCCAAGCGGTTACCTTTGCATTCTTCAAATTCGAGACATCCAATTCTTTTGCATCTGTTGGCAGACCAACAGAACAATTTAACCACCCAAAAAAATCCCTTCCCTTGAACAAAAATTCCAAAGTGGAATTTCCATAGAGAAAAATTGGAACTATCCAATTTTGTGGAGAGAAAATCGTGCGAGGATGATTATGAATTCATTGACAAGACAATACAACAGGGAAAGGAAAAACTTGTGCACAGAAAACTGAGAGACGAGGAATGCAAGGAGGTAACAAGGTACCTGTGTAGAGAAATTAAAGCAAATAGCATGGAATTATTTTTTAAATGATGGCTCTTGATACATGCTAGAAATACATAAGATATTCTAAAACTAGTATTCTCTATAAATACAATGATACAATAGAAAACGTACAAATATTTGTAGCTTGCAGTTGTAGGGTTAGAAACCTATTGTAGGAAGGAGAATATATGGTTACGAATGTATATTCTATAAATTAGTTTTATTCTAATAAAGAATATATTTTTTGATTGCTATGCAATTATAGCATTATAGCTTTGTCTAACAAAACATACTGGATTAGATCTTGAACTAACATCATCGCCCTCATGTTTCCATCCTTTTGATCACGACACTCATCTCAAATTCAAGCTTAATGTCTATTACTAAAAAGGAATGTAAATATAATTGCTCGCTTACTATACTAACTTGCAACTACTAGATAAAATTAACAAACACTCACCCATTAAGATCTCATGACAAGTAGCTAATCTTTATCTCTCAGCCTACCTATTTATAGATTACTGTCACATTCATAATTTTCACAACCTAAGTACTTTTTACCCTTTCACTATACATCATTGTCTAATTAGTTCTACTACCCTCTGAATACCATAGGGATCTCCCTTCAAATATCACAATTCTAGCTTAGGTCTATCACCTCATGAATACTATGTTCTTTTATTCAACATCTATATTTGGTCTTCACTTACGCAATGTTACATCGACATAAACTCCCTTTTGGTTAAAGTATACTCTAACTCTTCCTAACTAGTAACTATTCATCTACCTTCTATCATAAAATCCAAACTAAATTATTATTCCTTAGCCTACAGATAAAGGAAAACTCCTCATTAATGACTTACTAGGTAAAAGACTGCAAATACACACTTTAGTCAATAACTAATCTAATTTCTTAGGTTACTACACCTCTAAATGCATACTTCTAACTCTGGAACTTCTATTACTACTACTTATAACATTGTAACTCATACTATCCTTTTGGATGAAAACTGTCACGACCCAAGGTAGTCCCTAGGTGTAACATGGCGTATAAGACCGTGAGAGGCCCCATACAAGATACTTAGATTTCATCATACAAGAAATAGATTAAAGAGATTAAAAGACAGTTTCAACATGTAAGAGTTTTATAGAGAAAAGCGGAAATCTCAACATCGTCTCAAAGACAACTAGTACATAAGAGTTTATCGAGGCGCAGCCCGTACATCAAGTTCCAAAACTAAAAATAAAAATAAAAAGGGAAATCACGCTTGGTTTTTGAAATATGAGGACTTACCAAACATCAATCTTCTAGATGAGATCCTAGCCACAGAAGTACAAATCTGTAAGGTCGGTCCCTACATTTGGAGAAATTTAGGCAAGAGTATATGTTAGTACGTACAACATATGTACCAACTATGATTCTCATGCTTAAAACATTTGAAAACATGAGAAAAATGGACATTTACATACAGTGGAATGACCAAGCTAAATCATGAATGTAAGTAGAAGATATAGGTCATAAAACATGGTCAATGGAAATAGACATCATCATAAGTCACATGTGAGATACTTCTTGAAGTAACCTTAGTTCATCATAGCTTGCTTGTGGGAAGTAGCCTTAACCGACATATAAGACCATGTGAGATATTAACATGGAATCCAGTGTCTCTCACACCTAAAAGGGTTGTCCTACTTGCCAAGGTAAGGACCATGAACTTCTAGATTATGTGGATCCACTAACTAATGTTGGTCTAGACAATCCTTTGTTGGCACATAGTTTATGGGACATAGGTAATCGCCACTTGTCCACTCGGTACTAAGCTTAACTTCCACAGAATAGTTCTTAATAATATTCATCTTATCTCTTAAAGGAACATGAGTAATTGCCTCTTGTCCTTACATCATGTGACATGGGTAATCACCTATTGTCTTTCGTTTAGAGGTCATGGGTGATCGTCGTTTGCCTCACTCTTAGAATAGCTCCTTATCTTTGACTCATTTTATGTGAAAAGACCTTTAAACCTTAGAATCCTTTATGTGAGAAGACCTTTCATATTCATACATAAGGTAGTTATATGAGCAATCCTTTCAGAACAATTAACCACAACAACAACATATATACTTTTACTCTTAAAGCAATCTATATCATATCTCATCAATTCCATAAGAACATGCATAATTCCATAATTCGTCTTTCATAATTCAAAACTCACTTTCAATCATCAATATTTTAGAAAACATGGGTTATACATGGGTTCATGAGAATTCATCATAAAATCATGTAATTATCCCAATTCATGATTAATAGATCATAAAACAATCAAATAAATCCATATTTAAAGGAACCCATGACATGGAGGAAAAACCATAACTCAATTGGGGATTTCTACCTTTGTAAATTGGGGAATTTGGGAACTCCGTAGAGGAAAGGGCTCCATGGATGAAAACTATCATACCTCAATGCCAAGAATCTTGACTTCAATAGTGGAATTGGAGACTGTACTAGCAAACCTTAGCATTCTTCTTCAACTTCTAGAGAGAGAAATATTTTGGAGAGAAAGACTTGTTCTTCTTTTAGGAATTTGAGAGAATGATTTCAATTGGGGAAATTTGGGTGTTAAAACACGTATATAGGGGTTCTAAAAGAAGGCAAAATGACATGGTATTGAATTAAAATAATTTGAGGTAAAGTCCAAGAAGTGCTTAAATATAACTGTCGTCACTAACAATGGTGGGAACCTACGGTCCATGATTCCACCTACGGACCATCCTGGTCAGTCGTTGTTGGCTTCAGAGAATTGATTTGGACCACATATGAAGGATCTCTTCCTACAGAACGTGGTTCAGGCGATAGATCGTGGGTCGCGACCGTCATTCTCGACCTATGACTCTAAAATTTCTCTAAGTTTGGGACTCACCTACGAAACCTATCTACAACTCGTGGATTGGATGACGTTTCATCCTACTGAACTATTGAAAATTTACAAAAAACTTGACATTTGGAAAAATTCCAACTCACTAACCAAGCCACCACCTACGAACCATCGTTCCCCCTACGGTCCGTGGATGGTGTCTTCTGTGCTGACACCAAGTCTTTGAAAAACTAAAATTTTCTTGTCTTTTCGAATCCGAGGTGTTACATTATCTCACCCTTGGGATCATTCGTCCTCGAATGATATTTAAGAAATCATAAGGAAGCTAGGAACTTAACCTAGAAACCCAACATAAATGCAAGTACATAATGCACATATCCGAGGAGGAAACATCAACTCCTAGCTAAAGCATGTTCAAAACATCATATCATCAATCAAGCCTGTATGAAACTCACAGTAAATGTACATAATCATGTGGAATCAATCAATATGACTCATTTTCTAAAAAAATAGGTTTTTCATGAATCATGCACAATGAGGAAATCAAGGGAATATCTAAGACACATAACACCTAATGAGTAAATTATGAGAAGCTAAATAGCTCAAGCTTGAGTAGGGATAGAGGGAAAGAGATGAGGATATCAAAACATCATATCAACCTAGGCCTCCCAAGTAGCATCCTCAATCTCTTAACTTGTCGGTCTATAATCTTTACCGAAACTTCCTCGTACAAAAGATTCTCATCAATTCCCAAACCTTCAAAGGGAACTATCGATGTTGGATCTCCAACACATTCCTTCAACAAGGATATATGGAAAATAGGATGCACCGATGCCAAGTCGTTAGGCAAACCAAGTTCATAAGCAACATTTCCAATACGTCTCAAAATTTGATATGGACCTACATAACAGGACTAAGTTTTCATTTCTTCCCAAACCTTATAACACCCATCATGGGTGAAATTTTCAAGTAAACTTAATCATTTGCCTGAAACTCAAGATCTCTTCTTCTAACATCGACATAGGAATTTTGTCGACTTTGAGCTGTTTTCAACATTTTTCTAATAAGCCAAACTTTCTCCATAGCCTCATGAACCAACTCGGATCCTTAAAAAGTAACTTCACCCACCTCAAACCAAACCTATAGGAGATCTACACCTTCTACCATAAAGAGCCTCAAATGGAGCTATACTTACTTGAGTGATAATTATTATTATATGCAAACTCAATCAAAGCCAAGTGATTATCCCAATTACCCTTGAAGTCAATAACCCATGCTCTCATCATATCTTCCAAAGTTTGGATAGTACGCTCCGCTTGCTCATCGATTTTTGGATGGAAGGTCATATTAAGCTTAACACGAGTATCGGGACCCTTCTAGAAGGATTTCCAAAACTGCAAAGTGAATTGGGTACCACGATCATAGATAATGGATAAGGTCACTCCATGAAACCTCACTATTTCCTTCAAATAAAAATTGACATATTCCTCCGCCGAATAAGAAAACTTGACGGGGCTGAAATGAGCCGATTTCTTCATCCGATCTATGATAACCCGAATAGAGTCATGTTGTCACCAGGTGTGAGGCAACCCAACATTGAATTCCATATTCAAGTCCTCCCACTTCCAAGTAGGGATATTAATGTCTTGGGATAAACCTCCAGGTTTTTTATGCTCAACTTTCACTTGTTGACAATTGGGATACTTAGCCACAAATTCTGCAATATGTTTCTTCATCCCATTCCACCAATAGATCTCCTGCAAGTCATGATGCATCTTGGTGGCTCCCGAGTAAATGGAATATCTAGAACTATGGGCTTCTGACAAAATTTGCTCTCTCAAGTCATCTATATTTGGAACACACAAACGACCCTAATATCTAAGTAAACCATCTCCCCCTTGGGAGAAAGCCTCTATGGACATTTTAAGCACCGCTTCCATCAATTCAACCAAAGTAGATTGAAGACCTTGCTAGGCCTTCACATCAGCCACAGAAGACGATTCTGAACCATTATGAACCACAACACCACCCTTGGTAGAGTCAACTAACCAAACACTCAATCGAGCCAATCTATGAACATATTGAACTAACTCTTTCTACGTCTTCTATGTGAGCAACGCTACCCATCGATAATCGACTAAGAACATCCTCCACCACATCCGCATTACCGGGGTGATAGAGAACACTCATGTCATAGTCTTTCAATGATTCAATCCATCCCCTTTAGTGAAGATTCAAATGTTTCTGATTAAACACATATTGCAAACTCTTGTGGACGGTAAAGACATCCACATGAACACCATAAAAATAATGCCTCCAAATATGTAAGGCAAACACAATCTCCGCTGGTTCAAGGTAATGGGTTGGATAATTCTTTTTATGAATCTTAAGTTGCCTTGAAGTATGGGCAATGACTTTCCCATTTTTGCATAAGGACACATCCTAGCCCAATTCTCAAGGCATCACAATAAACAACAAAACCATTTGTCCCTTCCAGTAAAATGAACATTGGAGCGGAAGTAAGTCTATCTTTCAATTCTTGAAAGCTCTTTTCGCACGCTTCTGACCATATGAACTTTAACTTCTTTTGAGTCAATGTCATCAATGGAGAAGCAATCAAATAAAACCCCTCAATAAAACTTCTATGGTAATCGGCTAGACCAAAGAAACTCCTAATATTCGAAGGGGTTAGAGGTCTAGGCAAACTTTTGACCGCATCCGTCTTCTTAGGATCTACCTCAATACCTTTACCAGAAATAATATGCCTAAGAAAAGCCACGAATCTTATCCAAAACTCATATTTACTAAACTTTGCAAAGAGTTGTTTGTCCTTGAGGACTTGCAACACAATCCTCAAATGATTGGTATGCTCGTCTTCACTTCTTGTAGACCAATATGTCATCAATAAACACAATCACAAACATGTCAAGGTATTGTCGAAACACCATATTCATCAAATCCATAAATGCCCCAAAAGCATTAGTCAAACCAAACGGCATTACCTAAAACTCATAATGACCAAACTGAGTTTGAAAAGCCGTCTTCGAAATGTCATCTTCTTTCACCCTTGATTGGTGATAATTCGATCGGAGGTCAATCTTGGAAAAATAGCATGTCCCTTGAAGTTGGTCAAACAAATCATCTATCCTTGAAAAAGGATACTTACTCTTAATGGTTTCCTTGTTCAATTGTCAGTAGTCGATATACATATGGAGTGAACCATTTTTCTTCCTAACAACCAAAAATGGAGCACCCCATGGAGAGATACTTGGTTAGATGAACCCCTTATCCAACATATCTTTCAATTGCTTCTTTAATTCCTTAAGTTCTGCCGGAGCCATACGGTAAGGAAGAATAGAAATAGGTTGTGTATCTTTGAGAAGGTCAATGCCGAAATATGTTTCCCTATAGGGAGGAATACAGGGTAAATCATTTGGAAACACTTTTGGAAACTCATTTAAAATGGGGACTGACTCCAGAATAGGGGTATCAGAATCTATATCCTCACCCTAACTAGATGATAAATGCAACCCTTAGAAATCATCTTTCAAGCTTTAAAACAAAAAAAAAAAAAAAACTGACCCTTAGGCATATAATTTCCCCCTTTCCACTCTAGAATGGGTTCTTTGGAGACCAAAACTTGACTACACGGGTTCTACAATCAATAGAAGCATAACATACATGCAACAAATCCATACCAAGGATAATGTCAAAATCTAGCATATCAAGATCTACAAGTTCAACAATAGCGACTCTATGGGACAAGGAGACGAGACACTTTCTGTAGACCCTCTTAGCCACAATAGAATCACTAAAGAAAAATTATCTAACAACACATTCAAAAGAATATCAAACTTCATAGCCACAAATGGAGTCATAAAAGACAAAGTAGCACCAGGGTCAAGTAAAGCATAAACATAAAGTTGGAAGACTCTCAACATACCGCTAACCATATCGGGAAAACCCTTTTGTTCACCACAGTCTGAAGTGCATAAAATATGTTTTGCTCATAACTTCCACTAAGATCAGATGAAGGATTAGGTTTAGCCCGTCGATGAATACCTCCCTAATTCATAGAGAGCGAGGAACAATCCCTTATCTTGTGTTCTATCTTACCACAACCAAAGCAGGAATTGGAACCCGCAAGACATCTACCCTTATGCTTCCTTTCACACTTAGCACAAGTAGGCAATGAAGATCAACTAACATTTCCTCCTTTAGGCTTAGGGCTAGATACTCCATCTTTGTTAAACATAGAAGGAGCATTGGAGGAACCTTGACCGGAAAACCTTTGTCGAAACTTAGAACGACCCTGTCCATCGGATGTTGAATGTGAGAAGTTACCATCACTAGTTATAGCCCTTTTTCCCTCCCTAGACCTTTCCTTAAGTTTCTCCTCTTAGATTTGTTAAGCATGAAGTATGAGATGAGAAATGTCCATTCCAATAACAAGCATTGTAATACGGTATTCCTTAACCATCATCTCAGACACACTCGAAACAAACTTACTCAACCTTGCCCTAGGATCGGGAATCATAGTTGGAGCATATCTAGACAATTGTGTGAACTTCAAAGCATATTCCTTCACACTCGATTTCCCTGACGAAGGTTGATGAACTCAAGCACCTTTGCCTCTCGCATCTCAAGAGGAAAGAACCTATCAAGGAACAAAACTTTAAACTTTTCCCAATCAAAAGGATCTGCATCTTCCGCTTTCCCTTCTTTCCATTAGTTGAACCATACTTGATATACACCCATAAGTTGATAAGCGGCCAACTCCGCCTTTTCCACGGGCGTCACTCCTAAACCTTAGAATCATAAAACTCTGGAGGATTTATTCTAGTGAAGTCTCTCACTCTAGATGTCGTTGTACCCATATTTAGGTTCACGGGGACTGCAACCTCCCTATTGTCTTGGGCCATTATGACTTGAGACAATACTTGAAAAGCAGCTCTAAACTTTGCATTACTCACTTGCTCAGCCAAAAGGTCGGCCGAAATTGGAGGAGCTTGAGGAGGAGTTTCTCGTTTTGCATTCTCTCCCGCATTCCTTCTAGCATATGCTCTTTGAGTAGCCGTATCCTGTAAAGCAATGGTTAGGGATTAGGAGAGAGACCTTATAGAGTTAAATGCTATCGCACGACTTTAGAGTAATGAAAGAAGTGGAGTATCCTATAATCTTGTAGCCTCTTATTCATAAATGTGGTGCACTTCATATTCATGAACAAGACTCTACTCGACGTGGCTTATGAGACTTCCTCGGACTTTTCTAAACCTTGTGCTCTAATTACCAACTTTGCTATGACCCAAGGTAGCCCTTATGAGTAACATGGCGTATAAGACCCCGAGAGGCCCTATACAAGCCACTTAGATTTCATCATAAAAGAAATAGAATAAAGAGACTAAAATAAACTTTAAACATATAAGAGTTTTATAGAGAACAGAAAAAATCTAAACATCGTCTCAAACGTCATCTAGTACATAATAGTTTATCTGGGTGCAGCCCGTACATTAAGTTCCAAAACTTAAAATAAAGATAAAAATGGAAATAAAGCTCGATCCTCAAAATATGAGGACTCACTAAACTTCAATCTTTTAGATGAAATCCTAGCCACGGAAGTGTGAATCTATAAGGTCGGTCCCTACATTTGAGGAAACATAGGCAAGAGTATGTGTTAGTACAAAATATGTACCAAGTATGATGGTCATGCATAAAACATTTGAAAACATGAGAAAAAGGAACATTTTCATAGTGCAACGACCAAGCTAAATCATGAACGTAAGTAGAATATATAGGTCATAAAACATGGTCAATGCAAATAGACATCATCATAATTCACATGTGAGATATTTCTTGAAGTAACCTTAGTTCATCATAGCTTGTTTGTAGGAAGTAGCCTTAACCGACATATAAGACCATGTAAGCTATTGATACGCCCAAATTATACGTCCCAAAAAGAAGTATAACCGGTCGTTGCCAAACAAAGAACCTAACTTGTAGGTTCGGGTCAATCCCATGAGGAATATGGTTTAGACCTAAGCTTAACTCACACTTATCTCTTTTTAGACAAACTATTATCTAGAAAAGTAAACAAAAGGAGGGTTTTGTAAATAAAACAACAGTTTGTTGGTTTGAATGAATAAGTAACAAGTAAACAAGATTCACATTTGAGATATCAATATAAACTAGGGTATATGTGTTTCCTACAAGCTCTTAACGCAGTATTCCTAATAATAGTAATGCTATCCTAGTGTTTGACATGCAAGGCTGATAAGTTAGGTATCCTTAAATGATTGGTAATCCAAGTAGGAACTTTCACTCGCAACTTGGTAAGTCTACGGATGTGTGCTTTACGAACCCTTACCTTTACCCCGGGTTAGTCCTCGTGTCAATTGAGTTGGGTATTCACTCTCACGTCAACTGATTAAAGTTAGACTATTAGATAGCACCAAATCCTTAACTAAATCTCTATTATTTAATCATTTTCCCATTCATTACCCCATTAGTAAGGCAATTAGGAACAAGGCAAGTTCTAGCGTTGTGCACAGCTAGAGATACTTTTAAATGAAAAGATTAACAATACATGCATAAACAATATTCAAGAATTACTTAATTATTAGTCATATGTTGTAATTGCTCATAGTTCCCATAACCCTAGTTATGGATTTAGCTCTCATGCTTGAGAATTCACAATTCATGTTAGGGTTACTAAAAGAAATCACAAACTTACAATTAGAATAGATGAAAATAAAAATCTTGAATTGAAATTCAAATTGCATAAACTAGCTTCCGGAATTAAAGTGCCAAAGTGTTTCCAAAAACCAAAACAACAGTCTCCAATATTGTCTAACCCCAAAAACGGAAATAACGACTAATATTTATAGTATTTAAATCCTAAACCAACTAGGAAACGAAAATAAGGAAAATTGGTTCTAGATGTGGTTTTGACAGACGACCGGACCTACAGACCATGGGTTGACCTACGGTCTGTGGGTAACATCCGTGGATTAGCACTTGGGAACTATTTCAGGGCCTTCAAAGGACGGTTGCCACTGACGATCCGTTGTTTGGACTATGGTCCATCCTGCACTTCTGTGGTTGAAGTACTGGAACTTAGATTTTTTGAATCAAACAACGACCATCGATCTACGGTCTGTTAGTCACTCTACGGGGAGTTATTGGCCTCCGTGGTTCCACACTTGGTCACACTTCCTTGAACTGACATCTACGCTACATCACCTATGGGCCGTCACTGGACCTACGGTCCATGGTTGGCTTCGTCGGTTGCTGTTGCTGCCATTTCAGTCCCTTTTTCTCTCAACCGCCTTCGAACCAATTTCCTGCAAAAGATTACATAAAAACCATTCTAATAATAACAAACAGCCCAAGACACACACAAACTCTAAGTGAAATGCATAAAAAATATAGTAAAATCACGGTATATCAACACCCTCAATTTAAACTTGTTGTTTGTCCTAAAGCGACACACTAAAACTCTAAACGACACTCATGTAGAAACAAACATACAAACTCAAGCAATCACATGACTTTCTCAATCAAATCCATCACGTAGTGAAAATCTTTTCATTTAGACTCAACAAGCCAAATCATGTGGATCAAAACATGACATAGACAGACCAATAGATATCACCACATTCACTTTCAACAATCACCAAGGTACCAACTCTCCAACAATGTAACTAGTGCCCTCACTTCAAAGAAATCCTTTTTCACACAACAATATGATTTTTTAAGCTTAAGGATTCAATCAACGCTCATGCTTAGAAGTGAATTCAAATACAGTTAGTGCTCAATACCATAGGGTTGCCCTTATTTTCAATGCACAGACTCTCCAAACTAGTCACTAGGATCATTATAGGACTTTATTTGCCTATAACGTATTCTCAGGGTCAGGTAGGATGCATTTGGGTACTTTTAGTGACTTTTCAGTCCTCCTTGACATTACACTGGCTATTTACCTCTTTTCTCAACCAATTCTGACATATTTTTATTTTCTGCTCTTTTCCTTGACTTTCTTCAGCACAGATGTGACTTGACTTTTTCTTTCTTCTTTTTGCATCTTCTTTTTCTTTTTTTTCTTTTATTTCTTATTTTTTTTGTTTTTCATCATCATTATCACTCTTTTGTTTCTCTTGAGTTTAGTCACATATTTTTTGACCTTTTTTCTTTTTCTATACACAACTCTTTTCATACCCTTTCTTTCGGGTTCCTTTAATAGCCACCCTCAACTTATGTATATTGCATGAGTTGAGGTGCACAATGTCCGAGGTCGGACCAAGTCCAAGATTATGGAAAATTTTGAATTAGCCACCCTCAACTTAGGCTTTTGGCCTAAGTTAAGGTGCACATGTCCAAGGAAGGACCAGGGGCAAAACATTCTTTTAGGGAAGGTGAGTTAGGTGTATTGAAAGAAATGGTATTCCTTAGGCTAAAACATTTGGATCAAAGGGAGCATTTATTTCTTTTTGGTTGGATCTTTTTAGGCTTAAGTGTACTTATTTGAACAAGGGCCTGTCATTATTTCCCAATTTCTAGCCTAGATTATCTTAGTAGGACCAATGAGGCGATTTCTAGATTGGCACATATTGCACGAACATACAATTTCCTCACAGAAGCTTGGCACGTTGTTTTATTATTTAATTATTGAAGCACCTAGTTCAAGTCTTAGCTTAATCCATGCTATGATATAGGTTCCTATCATGTCATAAATAGATCCAACACATTCAACCAATTAAGCCTATAGATCTAGCACATTTCAAAAAATTTGGACAGGTATCAATTTCATGCTCTTATGCCATCATGTTTTCATTCCTTTTATCTACTTCTACACATACAATCCTACACATGGTGTTTCATGATCAACAGAAAAGTAAAATAGTTCCTTGGGCAAAATGAATAGGAAAGAAAACCCCAAGGGAGGATTATGAGTTGGGTTACTCAGATTTCACCCTATCACTCATAACCCATTCACCCCATCCCACAAAAAAATGGTGCAATTACCCTCAATGCACATTAAAGAAAGATAAAACATAGGGTGAAGCAAACTTGTGGCGTATAAGCACCGAAGACCCATCAAGAAGCGAGTGGGTCCAGTTTCCCAGAACTCGTTGGATCAACAATAGGAACACCATCATAAAAAGTGGGAACACCATCAAGAGTGCTCCTTGTACCAGATGGACCAACATCAATCTCACCGGCCCACTGCTGCCTCAACTCCTCATCGATAATAAACTGCCTCTGGGCTGCCTACAATTGTTGTCTCTCCCTCTTCTTTACCCGTCGGGCCTCCTCAATGTCAGAAATATGATCAGAAGAGTGGGGTCGCTTTCCAACCGCATGGGAAGGGTCAGGTAGTGGCATAGTACCGCCAACGATTGCAATCATCACCATATTGTTAGCCTCATCCACAGGAATGGTCTCCAGTACAGTCTCAGCAGGGGCTAGAAGAGCATCAACATTAGAACAGAGCCTAGCCAACTCCATCTTGAAAGTGGTGACATTAGTGGTGGGTGTAGGCCACTCCAAAAATCTCAACTCGAGTGCATCTAGCCACTTGTGGACCGTTTGAATCTTGGTCCCCATCATCTTCTCCATAAGAGCCTCGAACTCCTCAACAGATCACTGCATCCAGGGCCTAATGTGCTACAACAAGGTAGCCATCTAGGTCTCTAGCTTCTGGACTCAGGCCAGAGGAAATAAAGTGGACCCTGAAGGGAGGGTGGCTTTGGATGAGCTCGCAGTCTGACTAGTGGCGGTGGAAGGGGGAGCTTGTGCATCTGCTGTAGTAGGAGGTATGGAAGTGTTGACAACCTGCTCAACCAGAATCTGCTCCACATCTCATGCCAAATCTGTACCCAAAGGTGATAGGTCAACCTGTAGTCCCTTCCGTGGTGCTGCGAGATTAACATTATCTTCAATAAGGTAGACGTCCAGAGTCTTCGTCACCTCGAGCAATCTGTCATAATGCCAGATGTGCACTGAAGCCTCTCTACAGAGATAGAAGATAAGACACTGGAAGGGCAGAGTAGTAGTAGTCTTGAATGTCGTCTCATGGATCTCGGCAATCAAGAAATGAGAGAAATCAAGCTCCAACCCTGCCATAATTGCTACTAACATCACAACCCTGTCCCAAGTAACAACATTGTCCTCCTATGTAGGGGACAATCTAGTACAACCACGAACCAAAAGAACTTCACGGCAAAACTCAGGGTTCGTCTATCTAATAAGTAGTGCAGTATTTTGCACCCACGTAGTGCTCTTTCCATCCTCAGCTATGTGGCAAACCATCCATCGCAGTAATGTCTCGCGTTGCTCGACATCCCACTGAAATGCCCCACTCTAAATCACCCCATCTTGTAGTCATACTCTGTTGTATTAATTGGCAAAGTGTGGGCTGGTCGATAAATAAAATGGCAAATAGTGGTCTATGAGATGTCGACAGAGAAGTTCCACACTAAAGTAGCCTATAGTGGGGGCAGAGCTAGTGGCTTAGCCCATTTAGGCATAACATTTCGAACGGTGGTGGCATACGACATGTAGAACTCATGAGTCATCTCCTCACTAAAATTTCTTGGGTTACGTGCCATCTACTCACATTTGTGCCTATTGAACAACTCATTAATGGCATGCACAGTATGAAGGCTCACTGTCAATACACGACGTTCCTCAATAATGGTTCTTTCTATCTTCATGCATTCATTCAACACCTTTTCGTCATCATAAATCTAGTACTGGACCTTAACACACCACTTGTTTGGCTCTGTCGCACTAAGAATCAGCTCAACTCTAGGGGGGTCCTGAACATCCCTGTGCTATCCGCATCGAAAGAAGAAGCGAGATTGTCACTAGAACTGGAGCAAGACTGCAGCTTGAAGTTAGATTGGGACTCAGAGCTAGACTGCAACTCTCTTGCAGGTGTGGCCCCCTCCTCAAACTGGGGGAATTGACCTCGACCTCTCACTAGATGTGATGACCTGCCTATTCCTATTCCGCATAGTCACGGGGGCAGTGGGGGAGCCTCTGCTGGTCTCCAGGACATATTCATCCCCACTAGACTCATTGAGTAGGAGTCGGGATGGAGCAACTGACTTGGACTTGCCCTTCTTAGAGTACTTAGGAGCTTGTTTTGGTGCCAGGTACATGTGGAAGACCAGTTAGTACTTAACAAAAAAAATACCCAAGAAAAATATTTAGAACACCATTTGGACTTAGACAAAAAAATTAAAAAGTTCTGGGTAGTAGGTGTTTTTGTGACCCACAATGAGTACCTACGGTTCGTCGATGGAACGACGAGCCGTGGGTCCCCTCCGTAGGTCACAGAGTCCATTGTCAGGTCTCTAATGTTGGAACCACAGATGTTCAGAATGGTCCATCGATAGACCATGGTCCACACTGTGGTTCACAACTTAGCAAATAATTTTGTGCATCCAATTAACGGACCTCAACCTACGGTCTATCGGTTGAGGTTGTCGATAAGTGTTGTTCCATACAGTGTGATCCCAATATTCTAATCATCACATTAACTTCAACAATCAATCAATTAATCAAGGTCTAAACATGCATTTCAACATATTATGTGCTAGTTCATCATCCGTAGGGTTTTGATTATGCAAACTTCGATTACTAATACCAAAACATCGAAAGCTCTAAGTCAAAATTTTCAACTAGACCTATCAAACCCAATTATCTAATTCAAACTAACAACACACTCACACACCATTGTTCCAAAGGTAGTTTCTAAACTAAACTTAGATGATTATACAAGCAATTAACTACTTGAGGTCAATTTCAACTTTCTGAATTTAGGTTTAAACGCTGAAAAATTCAAAGCTATGGTGAAGTTGATTACCTTACAAGTAAACAAAGTTGGTGAGTGCGTAGATTAGTGATTTCTTCTTACAACTCGAACAAACATAACACTGAACCCAGACCTTGGTTGCTTGGTAGAAATGGGTGGAATTTGGAGAGAAAATGGAGTTTTGGGCATATTTAGGAGAGAATGGGGAAATAGAAATGGAAAAGGAGGATATATGGGAGTGAATGGGGGGGGGGGGGGGGGGGTTTAATGGATGAAATTTTGGAATTTTAACAATTTGAAATGGTTGGGGGAAAGAGGGAAGTGGGGGATGTGTTTAAAATGAAGGGTTTATATTTAAATTGGGGTCTGGGTCGGGTTGATTGTAACCCTAACTTGGACCCACGAAACCCCATCAATGGTCCGTAGGTCAACCTACAGTCCATCGATGAATATCATGGTTCACTCTAACACTTATAAAAAATCAGAACACATACCTGGGGTCTATGGATGCCATCCACGGTCTATGGATCGACCGACGGACCGTTGATGGGACCCGTAGACCATTAGACCAACTTAATTTCAACAGATTTTTGCTTTTCTTCCCTGCACACGTAGCAAACATTAGGACTCTCTTTAAATGTTTTTGAAACTTTTTAGACATAGACCCTATTATATTTTTATCTCACCTATACTAAAACGACAAAATTAATAAACATCTATCTAGAAAACTACAAATTTAAGAAAAACTCCCTATATAAAAAAGAAACTCCTATAGTTGTCTAGATTATACATCTTGGGTTGCCTCCCAAGTAGTGCTTGATTTAACGTCGCATCACGATGCAGACACCTTGATTACTCAGACTTCATCAAGACCATACTCCTTGATCACCTTATTGATTATCTCAGATTGCCCCAAGTAGATCTTTATCTTTTGACCGTTAACCGTGAACTTCATTCCTTCCTTGTTCTCGATTTCAACCGCTCCATATGGAAATACTTGGATTATTGTGAATGGTCCGGTCCACTTAGACTTAAATTTGCCAGAAAATAAGTGCAACCTTGGGTCAAATAATAGCACTTGATCACCGAAAATAAATTCACGATTTTCGATCTTCTAATCATGGTACTTCTTCATCTTCTCTTTGTATAAGGCTGAACTTTCATATGCTTTTAGGAAAAACTCATAAGCTTATTCATCTCATTCACTCTTTGACTCGATGCTGCACCCTAATCCAAATTCAATTTCTTCGGTGCCCATATTGCTTTATGCTCTAGCTTTACAGGCAAATTACCAAACTTACCATATACAAGTTGGTAGGGGGACATCCTATGGGAGTTCTATATGTAGTGCAATAATCCCATAGAGCATCATCAAGCCTTCTTAACCAGTCAGCTTTGTTGGTATTTACAGTCTTTGCAAGAATTTGCTTTGTCTTGCGGTTTGACACTTCAACTTGCCCACTCAACTGCGAATGGTAAGGTGTTGCTACACTGTGGCGAACACCATATTTCTCAAGCAATGCCTTTAACAACTTATTACAAAATTGAGAACCTCCAGCTCTTATGATTGCCCTTGGTGTACCAAATCTAGAGAAGATATTCTTTTTTAAGAATGCGGTGACACTCTTTCCTTCATTGTTTGAAAGTGCAGCTACTTCCACCCATTTTGATACATAGTCAACCACCACAAGAATGTAATTCATCCCATTTGAACTCACAAACAGCCCCATGAAGTCAAGACCCCAAACATCAAAAAGCTCAATCACTAGTATTGGGTTCATTGGTAGTTCTTGCTTTTTCGAAATTCCTCCTTCACGCTGGCAACGATTAAAAGACTTGGTGAAATCATAGGTGTCTTGGTAGATGGTAGGCTGGTAATACCCAAACTACAAAATTTTATGGACTGTTTGGATACTACTATGGTGCCCACCAACAGGCGATGAATGACACACCTCTAGTATACTCATCATCTCAATCGTGGGCATACAACGAAGAATAATCCCATCAGCACAAACACGAAACAAGTAAGGCCCATCCCAAAAGAACTTCTTCACATCAGACATGAACTTTTTAATTTGGTGGAATGATAAATCTGAAGGAACCAAATCACTTGCCAAGTAGTTGGCAAAGTATGTAAACCAAGGGATAGAATCATAAGAAGCAGCTAATACATGTTCGTTAGGAAACACATCATTAATCTCGATTCCATCCTCTAGCTTGATCATAGATTCCTCCTCTAATCTGGACAAATGATCAGCAACCTGATTTTCTATTCCCTTTCTATCCTTTACCTCAAAATCGAACTCTTGCAGTAGAAGCACCCATCTAATCAATCTTGGTTTTGCATCCTTCTTAGCCATCAGGTACCTCAATAAAGAATGGTTAGTATGCACTATAACCTTAGTACCAAGCAAGTAGGATCTAAATTTCTCGAATGCAAAAACCACAGCAAAAAGTTCATGCTCAATAATAGTATAGTTCTTTTGAGCCACATTCAGAGCTTTGTTGGCATAGTAAATCGAATGAAGAATTTTCTCTCGCCTTTGACCTAATACTAGACCAAGCGCCACCCCACTTGCATCACACATCACTTCAAATGGTTGCCCCTAATCTAGTGACATAATGATAGGTATTGAAGTTAAATTTTCTTTCAACTCTCTAAAAGCTCTCAGACCGGCATCACCAAAATCAAACTTACACTCCTTTTCAAGTATTTGCACAATGGGTGTGCAATTTTAGAGAAATCTTTTATGAACATGTGGTAGCTGCATAACCAAGAAAACTTTGAACACCTTTTACAGAGATGGGTGGTGGAAGCTTTTCTATTACCTCAACTTTAGATCTATCAACCTCAATACCTTTCTAAAAAATTCGAGGACCCAGAACTATACCCTTTTTCACCATAAAGTGGAACTTTTCCCAGTTGAGAACAAGATTGTACTCTTCACACCATTTTAGTACCTCAGCCAAATGTGTCAAAAAGTCATCAAATGAGTCACCTACTATAGAGAAATCATCTATAAATAACTTTATTGTATCCTCCACCATATCTGAAAATATCGACATCATAACATAACCCAAATGGCATCCTTTTGAAGGCGAAAGTCCTATAAGGACAAATGAAGGTTGTTTTCTCTTGGTCTTCCGGAGCTGTGGAGATTTGATTGTAGCTCGAATACCCATCTAGAAAACAATACCAACCCTTACCAGGGAGACGATCTTGCATCTGATCCATGAACGGTGATGGGAAATGCTCTTTCTCTGTCCATGCATTTAAATTGCAGTTGTATACACACTCTCAAACCAGTCATCGGCCTCATTGGAACAAGCTCATTTTTAGATTGGGAACCACATTGATTCTCATTTTTCTTTGGCACACACTAAACTGGGCAAACCCAACTACTATCAGCAATAGGATATATAACTCCAGCATCCAACCACTTAATGATCTCATTTTTCACAACCTCTTGCATAAGGGGGTTCAGTCTTCTTTGATGCTCAATAATTGGCTTGTTGTCCAACATGAGTTGAATTTTGTGAGAAAAAATGCCTTGAGGAATCCCAATAATGTTCGCAATAGTCCATCATATATCCCTCTTCAACTGCTTCAAAATCAATACCAAAGCCTTTATTTTCCCTTCACTCAAGTCAACAACAATAATAACGGGCAAGGTGCTATTTTGTCCCAAGAGTACATAACGTAAGTGAGATGGAAGAACCTTAAGTTCCAGTTTTGGAGGCTCATCAACAAACGGTTTTGCAGGTGGGGTGTCTTGATTCTTCATTTCTAATTCCAACCATTTTGTCTTGAAACAAAACTCGAACGTATCAAGTGCAGCATCATAGTCATCAATACCATCACTGTTAAAAGTCATCATCACAGCTGCTAGTGTATCAAAACCTAACCTCTCTTTAATGGATACTTCAGATTCTTGCTCTACCATATGATTTACCACTGATACCAACTTAAGATACTTTCATGCTTGATACACCTACAAATGTTAAAAGTTACCTCGTCATTGTTTAATCAAAACTTTATCTGCCCTCTCTCCATATTAACCAAGGCTCGTGCAATAGCAAGAAATGGTCTCCCTAAGATAATGGGAACCTAAAAATCAACCTCACAATCTAGTATCACAAAGTTCGCCGGAAAATGAATGAATCCACTATCACAAGGACATCTGGGAGCACTCCAATGGGCCTCTTCACAGTTCTATTAGCCATAAGTAAACACATCGCAATTGACTTTGGAGCTCCTAGATCCAACTTCTTATAAATGGACCATGGCATCAAATTAATGTTGGCACCCAAGTCACACAAAGCTTTCTTAAAGTGTAAGATCCCAATGGTACAAGAAATAGTGAAAGCTCCAGGATCCTCTTTCTTTTGCACAAATGACCTAGTAGCAATAGCACTATAATGTTGCAACTTCTCTTTATTCTTAAAATTGACAGCCCTCTTTTTGGTCACCAAGTCTTTTATGAATTTTGCATACCAGGCATCTCTTCCAAATCTTCTATCAACGAAACATTGATGGACAGTTTCTTCAACATAGCGATAAACCTACGATATTTTCCCTCTTCATTCTTTTTCACCAACCTTTGTGGGAATAGAGGTAGAGGTCTAGGCATGGGAACAACTTTTTGGGTCACCTCAACTTCCTTTTTGTATCAACTCTAGGATCTTCAGTAACCTCATTCTGCTCCTCATCTTTTTCTATCATTCTTTCAACCTCATACGGCATGGGGAGATCGATAGTCTGTTTTCCTCTGCGAGTGGTAACTGTCATATAATGCCCATCATTTTTTGGATTTTGGATGGTGTTGGTGTGGGTTCACAGTAGTAGACAACTAACTAAACTTCTGCTCAAGTTGCTTGATTAACACTTCATGGGCATCAACTTTCTCACCAATCCCAGATAAATCATTGTGCATCTCTATCATATTTTCATCTATCGCATCAAACCTCTTCATCATCTTCTACATCATACCATCAATGCGAGTCATACTAGTACCAGCCTCTCTATTACAGGGTGGAACATAGGGCCAAATCTTCTCATTATTGTTGCCATAGGTGTTTCGGTTGTAATTGTTATCACAATTTAGTTTCCAGCCCAAACATAGTTTCCCTCACGGTTGTAGTTTCCATAGTTTCGACCTTGGCACCAATTATCCAAGTTCAAACCCTGGGAGTTGGTTTGGAAACCCCCCATCCAATCATTAACAAAATTCTCATCCTCCTCATAGTAATACTCTTCGACTGGCGGTGGTGGAGTTCTAGTTAAATAATTTACCGCATTTACTTTTTCTGCACTTCCACTCATATGCTTTAATACAAGCCAATTTATGTCCTCATTTGAGCCATCTCTTCATGAATATCATCATTTAATTGACTTGGAGTATTTTAGACAGCAAACGTGTTTTTACTAGTATTTGCCTTTCTTGTGCTCCATTCTTTACTATTCTGGGAGATCCTCTCAAGTTTTTCAACAATCTCCTCAAAAGTGCACTCACCATAAGATCCCCCAGCAATAATAACTAACACAGCCTTTCCATTGTCATCCTATCCTTTGTAGAAGTATTCCTTCAGTGACTCATCATCTATGCGGTGATTCAGAACACTCCTCATGAATCCAGCGAACCTATCCCATGAACTGCTTACTGACTCTCCAGGTAGTGTCATAAAATTATTTAGTTTATCTTTGTAATTCAACTTCGCCATGAACACCTTGTGCAATTGGTTCTATGTGTATATTGAATTGTATGGCAGCTCAGAAAACCACACAGCAACATCACCAATTAACGACAGTAGGAATACTCTCAAACCTATAATGTTCATATCCAAGTCTGGTCGTCCCACACTACTCTTACACACACTTGTCAGTTTTTCCATGTGAGTGTATAGATCTTCCAAAGGTAACCCAGCGAACAACCCTCTTGTTGTAAGAATTTGCTAAGACTTTTGGTCACCACAAATGTATCTCCCGCGGGTAATGGAGGGAGAACAATATATAGGCCCAATTGATCCAACCTCGTCATAGTCAACCCTATAGTTATCACGACCCCTTGGTACTGGCGGATTTTGTACCCTTTCTGCATTTTCGATTAGATAACTACCTTAAACCTGATCGGGAACATTTACAACTCCAGGAGGTTGAAACCCAACTCATTCATCTTAACCCTCTCTGATAGGATCATTTTATACCCCAAGATTAACGCCTCTTCCAACCATTCTTCTTACAGTTCTCCTTATTTTTGTATCGTAGGGCATCATGGGATTTTCTTGACTCCGTGTACTTGGCATACACTAGAGTTGAGACCTGTAGAAAACAAAAATAAAATAAAAATGTAAAATGATGAAATACTTGACAAAAGTTCAATAATGAAGTTAGTTTAATATAAAAGTCATATTCCCCAACAGCGGCACCAAAATTTGATACGCCCAAATTACATTCCCAAAATAAGTATAAGTGGTCGTTGCCAAATAAAGAACCCAACTTGTAGGTTGGGATCGATCCCACAAGGAATATGGTTTAGACTTAAGCTTAACTCATGAATATCTCTTTTTAGTCAAACTATTTCTGAGAAAAGTAAGCAAAAGGAGGGTTTTGTAAATACAATAATAGTTTGTTGGTTTGAATTAATAAGTAACAATTAAAAAGGATTCGCAGTTGAGATATCAATATAATATGAGACTAGGGTATATGTGTTCCCCACATGCTCTTATCCCAGTATACCTAATAATAGTAATTTTATCTTAGTGTTTGACATGCAAGGTTGATAAGATAGGTATTCCTAAAAAATTGGTAATTCAAGTAGGAACTTTCACTCGCAACTTGGTAAGTCTACGGGTGTGTGCTTTACTAACCCTTAACTTTACCTCGGATTAGTCCTCGTGTCAATTGAGTTGGGTATTCAACCTCACGTCAACTAATTAAAGTAAGACTATTAGATAGCAGCAAATCCTTAACTAAATCTCCGTTGTTTAATCTTTTTTCCATTTATTACCCCCTTGGTAAGGCAAGTAGGAACGAGGTGAGTTCTAACGTTACGCACCGCTAGAAAGACTTTTAAATAAAAAGATTAACAATATATGCATAAACAGTATTCAAGAATTACTTAGTTATTAGTCAGACGTTGTTAATTGCACAACCCCAGTTGTGGATTTAGCTACTCATGCTTGCGAATTCACAATTCATATCAGGGTTACTAAAAGAAATTATGAACTTACAATTAGAATAGATGAAAACCAAAATCTTGAATTGAAATCCAAAGTGCAAATTGCATAAACTATCTTCTGGAAATAAAGTGCCAAAGTGTTTGCTAAATAATTCTAAAAACCAAAAGTAAAGTCTCTAATATTGTCTAACACCCAAAAATGGAATTAAAAACTAATAGTTATAGTATTTAAATCCTAAACCAACTAGGAAATGAAAAAAAAGGAAAATTGGTTCAGGACGTGGTTTTGACAGATGACCGGACCTACAGACCGTGGGTCACCTCCATGGGTCAGCCCTTGGGTACTATTTTAGGTCCTTCAAATGACAGTTGGCACCGATGGTCTGTGGTTTGGACTACGGCCCATCCTGCTCTTCCGTGGTTCAAGTACTGGAACTTAGATTTTCTGAATCAAACAACGGCCATCGATCTATGGTCCGCCAGTCACTCTACAAGGCCTCATTTGCCTCTGTGGTTCCACACTTGGCCAGACTTCCTTGAACTCATACCTACACTACATCAGCTATGGGACGTCACTAGACCTACGATCCGTGGTTGGTTTTATCGATTATTGTTGCTGCCATTTCAGTCCCTTTTTCTCTCAACCACTTTCGAACCAATTTCCTACAAAATATTACATAAAAACCATTATATCAAATAACAAACAGCCAAAGATTCACACAAACTCCAACTGAAATGCATCAAAAATATCGTAAACTCATGGTATATCAGCTATTAACATAGAATCAGGTGTATCCCATACCGAAAAGGGTTATCCTACTTGCCAAGGGAAACACGATGAACTTCTAGCTTATGTGGATCCACTAGCTAATGTCTATCTAGACAATCCTATGTACGTACATAGTTTTTAGGACATGGATAATTTCCATTTGCCCACTTGGTACTAATCTTAACTTCCACGGAATAGTTCTTAATCATATTTATCTTATCTCTTAAAAGAACATGGGTAATCGCCTCTTATCCTTACATCATGTGACATGGGCAATTGCCTCTTGAATTTCATTTAGAGGTCATGGGTAATCGCCGCTTGCCTCACTCTTAGAATAACTCATTATCTTTGATTCATTTTAGGTGAGAAGACATGTCAACCTTAGAATCCTTTATGTGAGAAAACCTTTCACATTCATGCATAAGGTAGTTATGTGAGAAATCATTTCACAACAATCAACCACAAAAACAACATATATGCTTTTACTCTCAAAGCAATCTACATTATATTTCATCAATTTCATAAGAACATGCATCATTCCATAATTCATCTTTCATTGTTCAAAACCTACTTTCAATCATCAATATTTTAGAAAACATGGGTTAGACATGGGTTCATGAGAATTCATCATAAAATTATGTAATTATCTCATATCATGCTTGATAGATCATAAAACAATCAAATAAATCCCCTAACTCAATTGGGGATTTCTAAATTTGTAAATTGGGTAATTTGGGAACTCCATGGAGGAAATGGCTCCATGGATGAAAATTATCATACCTCAATGCCAAAAACTTGACTTCAATGGTGGAATCGGAGACTTGACTTTCAAACCCTAGCTTTCTTCTTCAACTTCTACAGAGAAATATTTTGTAAAGAAAGACTTGTTCTTCTTTTAGGAATTTGAGAGAATGATTTCAATTGGGGAAATTTGGCAGTTAAAACACTTATATAGGGGATCTAAAAGAAGGTAAACGACATGGTATTGAATTAAAACAATTTGGGGAAAAGACCAAGATGCCCTTATAATAATTGTCGTCACCAATGGCAGTGGGGACCTATGGTTGGTGATTCCGCCTGCAGACCATCCAGTATGGCTATCTTTGGTTTCAGAGAATTGATTATTGGACCACGAACAACTGACCCCATCCTACGGACAGTGGTTCTAGCGACAGATCATGGGTCGCGACCGTCATTCTCAACCTATGTCTCTGAAATTTCTATAAGTCTAGGACTCACCTACGAAACCTATCTACGGCTCATGGATTGGATGTGGACCATTTGGTGAACCGTTGAAATTATAGAAAACTTGACATTTTGAAATATTTCAACTCACTAACCATACCACCACCTACGGACCATCGTCCCACCTATGGTCCATAGATGGTGTCGTCAATGCTGACACAAGTTTGTGAAAATTGAAATTTTTTCATCTTTTCAAATCCTGGTGTCGTCAATGTTGACATCGTCCTACCTACGGTCCTACGGTGCATTCTTTTGAATCTAAACAATTAAGCTTACTTACAAGCTTCTCTCAAGCCCTTCTACCATCATATGACTTATTGAAGACTTTTGCTTTGAGTAACTTATCCATAAGGATTTGAGCTTTACTTTTAAAATACCTTTAGAATGAGGGGTAGTTTAATGGATCTGAGAAATGCACGAGTTTGAATAAGTTAGAGTATGAAATAAGGGGATCTTTTCTTAAATATATATAGTCACTCATTTATAGAAGTGGGGCCCTCAACATCATAAATAAGATCCTACTAACACGACTTAATAGACACCTTAGGACACTTGAACTCAGTGGTCTGATACCAAGATTGACATGCTTCAAGCCTACGCCTTGGACGTGGTCGGCACTTGAGAACTATTGTTAGTCCCCAAGTGAACCTTTGGCCTGGATGACTACTTAGAGGAAGACTGACACAAGCATATAAAGGCTTAAAACAAAAGAAAATCATTAAAATTGTAAAATACTCAACTTATACTATCTAAACAATACTCAATGCAATAATAATAGTTTGCAAAACATCTCAAAGGAAATGAGAGTATTGAAAGACTTCTCAACTCTATCTATCTATCTATGAAGCCTCTACAGTTCAACATGGATGTCTGGAAAAGACCCATGACACCCTACAATGACAAAACTGAAAAGAAAAGTGGAGTTCTCCAGAATGCAAGGAGGCTCACTAAAAGGTAACTAGAGTGCAAAGTGCTCTCAATGAAGTGCATGTTGATGACCTTGAACATATATTTGTATCATAAAAGATACAGTTTTAATGACATCAGTACATTGAATGCACGAGTATGTAATATATCTAAAACGAAACAACTAAAAGAAAGGACTGCAATAGATAAAGATATACTCAAGCTGAATGTAAAGAAATAAAGGAACTAAATCATTTAAAACTCAACATAATAAGTGATATAGTAAAGATACACTTTACTCTATTTGGGAGATTCTCTAGCCGGCAATCATCACTATGAGCTACGTGATGATACAACACCTCACCCATGATGCCAGACCTGTCCAATACCGTTATGGAGTATAGAACCTCTCAACTAAGTGAATTTTTACTAAGCATTAAGGATTCATCTAAAAAATATGATCTTCTACACATGTTGGCAAAACATGGTTTATGAGGATTTTGAGTAGTTTGAACTCATCCTAATATTGATGCTCAATATTACTTCCAATAATATATATTTACTCATGCTCAAATGTATAAAACATACTCTTTCTCTTGTTTGAGATATTTTCTCAAACTATCCTCGTAAAAGAGGTAACTGCTCTAAACTTATTGCTCATTTAGAGAATTGGGTTTCTCTTTGCTTAATGTAAAATTATTTTCTCTGGATTAAGATAATAACTTAAATCTTTAAGAGGTAAATGCTCTGTACTTAGTCTTTTTGAAAACTCTTTTACTTTTCTCAAAATAATACTCTCTTTCTTCATGTAAAAATAAAAAGTTTGGGAAATACTTAGTTCCCTTATACTCTTGCTCAAATATTGGTTAAAACTCTTTCTCAAACTTCTCTCTACTCTCTTAAAAACTCAGTTTAAAACAAAAATGTTGACTTTAAAAGATTCTCCAAATTTTTATTTCATAATAGGGTTATGGACATAAAAAACTCAACTCAAGGATCTCAGTAACAATATAGAAAAACTCAATACTCAAATTTCAAGAACTAAGAACTTAACGATACTACTCATCTCAAGAATACTCAATTAATAGGGTTCATTCTGAAATATAGACATGAAAGAATTAACTCAAGAGTTTCAATGCATAATATATAGAAATTCAATAATTAGGAATAATTAAAAAAAAAAAAAAGAATAAGGAACTCAAGAACTCAGAACTCAACATCAATTCATCTCAAGAATACTCAAATCTAAGGATAGAACCCTAGATTACTCTTTTACTGATTTGAAAGTATATGTAGGTCGTGAGAATGAAGTAGTTCCACACTATGATAGCCTTACATACCTGGAAGAACAAAGTTCTTAAATAAATTTGAAGAAGAACTTGATTGGAAGACTAGAAACCCTAGCTTTTGTCTTTCTTACCGTTTTCTTGGAGATGAAGGGTGGAGAAGAACCTTGGATTGAAAACCTTAGGATTATTAAAGAGAATCTTAAACTTGGCCTTTCGATCTTGAGAAATTGGAGAAATCCCTTTCTTGGAGTTATTGATCTTTGGAAGGATAAGAATTGGGAATTTTTGGGAGTTGTTATACATATACTGATGTTATTAGGTTGTAAGATGGACTTAGGGAAGTTGATTTAGGGTGAAAGGTCAAGAATACCCTTCTAGGAATCTAAGAACACAAAAAAATAAAGAAAATGATTTTTTATTGAATCATGTCGGCCAAATCGGCTATCTGGAAGTCTCCTCACTAAAAATATTCGGCAGATTGCCTATTAGGACTTTAGATCACCCAAACTGACTGAAGCTTAAGGTTTGAAACAATTCGATGAGATATTTCAGCGATTCGCCAACCCATTCGGCGGATTACCGATTGAGCAGGTGAGTTCGCCCAATTTCTCAGCCCGAATATGTTCCAATAAAAACAATCATAACTTCTTACTCTAAATTCAAACTAAGGAAAACTTGGTGGCGTCGGAAAGAAGACTCATAGACCTTTAATTTGGTATGTCATAGGACAACTAATTTATTATACCATCATATATATATATGAGTATTTAAAGTTGACCTTTATATAAACTCATGTAAGAACTTAGATAATAGGAATGCTTTGAACTTGCTTGGTAGTTTAGGTCCCTTATGACCCTAGATCACTTTAGATACTCTTGCTACACTTGGTAAAGGACTTTATAATACATGATCAAGTAGGACATCACGCGCATACACTTCGATGAACGATTTAAATTTTTAAGGTGTAACACCCCATATTCTACGTGTAGTAGTTCTATTTAGATGACGCTTATAAATTGCCTTGTGGTATAGTTATGGACTTAGTTTCCTATGAGACTTGTGATAGTAGAATAGGTTTAATGTGAACTGTTTGTAGATTTTAATGTGACCCGATTAAATTGACGTTGATGGAAGTATTTAAACTTGAGTTCATAAAACGGTATTTGAGTATAAAGTTTAAAGTGATCTAGTGTATATAAGATTGAAGTTAATTTAAAGGTATTGAGGTCTAGAAATGGAATAAATTATTAAGGTGCTTGTTTGACTTAATTAAGCAAGTAGTTGAGTCACTTACTTGAGATATATGGGATAAGTTAATGGAATCAAGGCTAGTGGACCAGATTGAGACTATGTTAATGCACCCATTTGAGGCCGAAATTAAGTAAAAGGAAAAGAGAAGAATAGACAGCCCAACCCAACAGTCAAGTCTGCCCCTAAAGCCCAATCTATCCAAGCCCACAAATAGGTAGCCAAAATGTCTAATTAGGTGCATCACCTACTTAGTATTTGTGGTCCATTTTAACCGAAGTGGTGGCTGGAAATATAGAGGAGAAAGAGTCAGAAAAATGAGGCCTTTAAAAGGCTAAAAATCTGATGTGAATCTGTCATTTTCTCATCCAAATCTTAAGTGTCCCAAGCCTCTCAATATCACTCCTCTCTCCTTCAAACATCCATCCTAATTTTCCATTAAAGGTTCTATGTATTTTAAGCTTATTTCTTGCAAAGCAGCCCACAGAGTCACCTTCCCCCCTCCTTAGTTTTTAGTATATTAGAGATTTACTCAAGGGAAGTGAAGATATAGATCACAACCAAGGTGTTGTCACTCTCTCCCAAATAATAAGATAATATTTTATGTTACAAGCTTGTGTCCTTTTCCCTATACTCATGTGATACTTGTACTGCTTTTACTCTCTATTTTGTGGAATAGAAAAGGTTACAAGAATAGTAAATGAAGGAAAATGGATTAAGACAGCCAAGGTAAGGGGCTGCCCCAACCAACAATTATTAGCTTATTGGAGAATTCTAGATGTACTTGTTCTTTGGAGCTTATGGGTTATTGATTGGAAATATCTTTCTACTATGCTAAAATAAATTTTTGTGTTGTTTAGGTTGTTTAATGTGTATTATTGTGGGAAGCAGTTGGGAGACATTATAAAAGGATTATAAGAAGTTGCATTGAGGTAGAAAAGAAGCGTGTAAACTTGGGAGGTTGTTCTAGAGGTTTATTAATTTTGCTACTCTTTATGGGCTATTTTACATGTATTGTTGTTGTGGGATAGGGGTTGCCTTATAGGATGGTTGACTAAAGTTATTGTGATGTATAAAAGAAGGATGTGGTGATACACCAATAATTTCAGGGTTGAATAGTCATACTGCCCGTCATGTGTTTTAGCTACTATTTTTCAATTCTATGATGTGATGAGCTTCTAATATTAGCTTTATTATGCACTTATATTGTAGAATAACACTTACTGGAAAGGTTGAATCATTGTAGTCATCTTGATCAGAAGCCAAGGTATGTAATGCTATTCGATTTCACATTTCTTTGGCATGAATCTAACACTTGTATTACAATGTAAGCTTTCTAAGTGTCCTTGGTAGTAAATGATCCATAGTGGCAGTATAAGATCACCAATGTAGCTAATTATCTCATTCCTACTATTAGAGCGTTAAAGTGAGTACTCTAATATGAGTTTATTACTAGTTGTATGTGCCTACTCTACCAAGTATTAGCATTCAGGGTTTAAATTTGTTTCATCGTCAAAGTGCTAACCCGTGGAAAGTATTCCTTTTATATAAATCCAAATGATCCTACATTACACATGGTACATATATTTATATGTTGGAATATACAATCTACCCATAGCTTGCCAACTTGCTTCAATTGTCTACTCCGTCATATAAGTCATATTTTCACATGTTCATATGTTCCCTTTATTGGTTACCACTCCCATTGCATTGAACTATAATGTTACCTCACAAGATCCCTACTTGCTCTATTGTACATTTTATACATACTTACTTGGAATATGTATCCATCCCTAAGTTGAATCTGCCCACATGCTTCCTTGGTTCCACGTTCATGTATACCTTGTATTTGATATTACTTAGTAAGTATTTGGTTATCATATAGAGTTCAAATCTTTTGGTTGAATGCTAAGCAGTTTCACTTAGTATGTGCTTCAGTTTGAGATGTCAAAATGCTTATTGAGTCATAAAGCTCCTAGGTATTATGTTGGTGCCACAATTGCTTCCCATGTCATTGTTATTATCTTAAGTCCATATTCACATGTCTCCTACTATGTTTACTGTCACAAAATTAACGAACGCTATGACCACCAAAACTACAATCTCAACGATTAAAGAAATTAAATGAAGCAATCTATATAATTATGGGTGGCAGCCCAGGGGAAAATGCCTAGCATGGGTCAATCCTAATTGGTATAGAAAGTTGGCAACTCAGGGGCGAAAGCCTAGCATGCGCCAATCCCAATTTGTGTAATTATGATGATAACATCCCAAGGGTTGAAATGCCTAGCATGGGTCATCCTCTTCTACCACTGATCAGCTGGTCATTTATATCACATGCTTTACAAAGATTATAAAGTACAGAAAAGAAAATAATGTAACATACACCATTTCACAAGTATAAGAAAAGATGGTCTCTAATCCTTATTTATTTTTGTTTGGTTTTACTTGAGCTCTTATTTTACATATGGTTGTATTATGCCTTACCTATCTAGTACATTCTTTTGTACTGACGTCCTTTATTGGGACAGCAATTCATGATGCAGGTACAGGTACTCTACTAGTAGATATCCCCAATAGAAACATATGATACTCAATGGTTGTTGGTAAGCTCTAGGTTGATTCTGGGCTTTAACGAGTCTTTACTATGCGTACTTTGATAGTTGTACAGTCATGGATTCTAGTAGAGGCTTTGTAGACATTGTAAAACTATCATATATATTCATAGTTTTACTTGTCACATGTATCGGTTCAGCTAGTCGACATGTGTTGGATATGTAGCATCTCCTTAGTAAATCTATCTACATTACTTTCACTTTCTCATCATAAGTCACTTGTAAAACATGTGCTGATATGGTACTTGTCCACCTCACCTAGGGTTGGGGTGTGACATAAGGGTAGAGTTGCGAGATGTTATAGAATGAGTCAGGTCTTAGGTTAGAAATTTCTGGGGTGTTACAATTGGCTTACCTATCGGTTGGGAACAGAGGTTCCATTGTGACTTGTGATTTTGGATAGTGACAATTGGATGTGCAATAGAAATGAAACAAAATTAATATTAGGAAGTATATTTGAACTTATTTGATAAAACAAAATGTTCTCCCTCATTTAATAGATGTTATTTATTAAGCTTTATTTTTTCATTATTTAAAGGAATCTTCATATATTATTAAAACAAGTAATAATATATATTATGATTTAGCACGGCCCAAGGTTAACCCTAGGTGTAACATGGCATATAAGACCCCAATTGCCCTCATACAAGCACTTAGCATACATTGTACAAGATAAATATAAATCAAGAGATTTAAAAGATAATTTCAAAACATGGAGTTTTATAAAATGAAGCGGAAGTCTAACAATGTCTCAAAGTCATCTAATGCAAAAGACTAATCGGGACGTAACCGGTACATCAAGTTCAAAACTGAAAATGTAAAGATAATATGAAAAAAAATCTTGGTCCTCGGAACATAAGGACTCACCAATCTTCAAACTTCTACTAAGAAATTCCAAGCCACTGAAATATGAATCAGGAGCGTCAGACCCTACATTTGGGAGAATGTAGACAAGAGTATGTGTTAGTACAAAATGTACCAAGTATGATAGCAATGCATAAAACATGTGAAATCATGCTAAAAAGGACATTTTCATGATATGTCATGACCAAGTCAAAACATGAGATAAAAGGGTTAGAAAACATAAGTCATAAAAACAAGGTCAATGCAAGCCAATGTCTTTAAAACATTTGTGAGATACTTCCTTAAGTAACCTTTATTCATTAGTGTGGGAGAATTACCTTTAACCAACATGTAACACCTTGTGAGCTATTAACATGGGATTCGGTGTCTACCCCACACCGAAAAGAGGTTTTCTAAATTCCAAGGTAAGAACCATGAACTTCTAGCTTACATGGATCCCCTAGCAAATATCTATCTAGACCATCCTATGTTGGCACACAGTTTATAAAGCATGGGTAATGGCCACTTTTCCACTTGGTTCTAGGCATACACCCCACATAATATTCATTATTCTTAACCTTCTTCAACATGCATGAGACATGGGTGATAATTGCCTCTTGTCTTTGCATTAGAAGTCATGGGTAATCGCATCTTGCCTCATCATTAGAATAGCTCCATAACTTTGATTCATTTTAGGTGAGAAAACCTTTCAACCTTAGAATCCTTTATGTGAGAAAACCTTTCACATTCATGCTTTCATGTGTATATGAGGAGTCCTTTCACAACACAACAATAATCATATTGATACTTCACTATCAAAGCATCTTTAAAACATTTTCATCAATCTCATAAGAACATGCATATATTCATAAAATATTCTTTCATAGTTCAAGACCCACTTCCAATCATCATAATCTAGATAACATGGGTTATGTATGGGTTCATGGTGATTCATCATGGAATTATCTCAATTCATGGATAATAGATCATAAAACAATCAACTAAATCAACATTGAAATGAACCCATAGCATAGAAAAAACCCTAACTCAATTGGGGATTTCTAACTTTATAAATTGGAGAATTTAGGAACTCCATGGAGGATAGGGATCCATGGATTAAGACTATCATACATTAATGCCAAAAGCTTGACTTCAATGGTGGAATTGGATACTTGACTTGAAAACCCTAACTTTCTTCTTCAACTTCTTGATAGAAATATTGAGAGGATAAATTGTTTTTCTTTTGAGAATTTGAGAGAATGACTTAATTTGGAACATTTTGGGGTTAAAATGTTTATATATGGCATCTAAATAAGGGTAAAACTACATAGTATTAGGCTAGAATAATTAGGAAAGGACCCAAAAACCCTTAAGGAAAATATTTGTTGACCTCACCCGTGGCCTGACCCACGGTGCGTTGGTCAGACCATGGACCATTTTGGTTTGTCATGGGTGAGATCAGAGACCACCCATTTAGGGACCCACAACGACGGACCATACCTATGGCCCGTGGGTCCATCGATGGACCATGGACCACGATTGTAGGTCCCAACTCTTAACCTCAAAAATCTCTCTAAGTTTGGGACTCACCTACAAGACCTATCTACGACTCGTGCATTGAATGACGGACCGTCCTAGTGACCCGCCACAAAGTACTGGAACTAATCTTTTTTTTTTGGAAAATTCTAACTTGTCAATCACGCCACCACCAATGGACGGCCATAGGTGGTGTCGTCTATGCAGGTACCAGGTCTGCAAAAAAATGAAATTTCCCCCCTTCTCGAATCTGAGGTGTTACATTATCTCTCCTAAGGGAACATTCATCCTCTAATGAGATTCAAGACATCATAAGGAAGGTAGGAACTTAAACCTAACAGCCCAACACACATGAAATCACGTAAATACACATGTTCGAGGAGGAAACATCAACTCTAAGTTACAGCATGTTCAAAACAACATATCATGAGGTCTATATGCAACTCATACTCAAATGCACATAAACATGTAGAAGTTAATCAAGTTAACTCATTTCCATAAAATTTTAGCATTTTATGAATCATGCAAAAATGAGTAAATCATGGGAATATCCAAGTCACATGACACTAAAAGAGTAAACCATGAAGAGCTAAATACCTCAAGCTAGAGTAGAGATAGGAGGAAAGTGATGAGGATTACGGGACATCATATCTGCCTCGGCCTCCCAAGTAGCACCCTTAACGAACTGATTCCTCCAAAGAACCTTTACGGAATCTAAAATCTTGATCGGACTTCCTCATAAGAAAGATTCTCCTTAACCCCCAAACCTTCTAAAGGAACAATAGATGTTGGATCTCCAACACATTTTTTCAATAAAGAGACAATTCAAGTTCATAAGGAACCTTACCAATTTGCCTCAAAATCTGATATAGGCCTACACAACAGGACTAAGCATCCCTTTCTTCCCAAATCCCATTACACCCTATATGGGAGAAAGTTTCAAGTAGACCCAATCGTTTACCTCAAACTGAAGATCTCTTCTTCTAACATCGGCATAGGCCTTTTGTCGAATTTGAGTTGTTTTCAACCCTTCTCTAATAAGCCAAAATTTGAGTTGTTTTCAATTACTTCATAGCCTCATGTACCAATTTGGGACCTATCAAAGTAACTTCACCCACTTCAAACCAACCTATAGGAGATCTACACCTTCTACCATATAAAGCCCCAAATGGATACCAATACTTGAATGATAGCTATTGTTATATGCAAATGCAATCAAAGGCAAATGATCATCCTAATTACCCTTGAAGTCAGTTACACATGCTCTCAACATGTCTTCCAAAGTTTGGATTGTACGCTCCGCTTTCCCATCAGTTTGTGGATGAAAGGTCGTACTAAGCTTAACACGAGTACCAAGACCCTTTTGGAAAGATTTCCAAAATTGAGAAGTAAATTGATTACTCCTATCAGAGATAATGGAAAAGGGCACTCCATGCAACCTAACCATTTCTCTCAAGTACAACTTACCATAGTCCTCCGCCAAGTGAGAAACTTTGACAGGAATGAAATGAGTTGATTTCGTTATTTGATCCACTATAACCCAAATCAAATCATGTTGTCGTGGGTGCGTGGTAAGCTAACAATGAAGTCCATATTCAAATCTTCTCACTTCAAAGTAGGAATGCTAATATCGTAGGATAAACCTCCCGACTTTTGCTGCTCAGCTTTCACTTGTTGACAATTAGGACACTTAGCCACAAATTATGTAATATCCTTCTTCATTCCATTCCACCAACAGACCTCCTACAAGTCACGGTACATCTTGGTGGCTCCCGGGTGAATGGAATATCGAGAACCATGGGCCTTTGATAAGATTTTCCCTCTAAAGTCATCGACATCAGGAACACACAAACGATCTTGATATCCCACTTGGGAGAAAGCCTTTACGGACTTTTTAAGCATTGTTTCCTTCAAATCAACCAAATCAGATCCAGACCTTGCTTGGCTTTCACATCGGCCACAAAAGATGATTCTAAATCATTATGAAGCATAACACCACCCTTAGTAGAGTCAACTAACCGAACACCCAATCGGGCCAATCTGTTAACATCTCGAACCAACTCACTTTTATCTTCTTAAATATGAGTAACACTACCCATTGATAACCGATTAAGAGCATCTGCCACCATATTTGGTTTACCGGAGTGATAGAGAATGCTCATGTCATAATCTTTTAGTAACTCAAGCCACCTTCTTTGGTGAAGATTTAGATCCTTATGTTTAAAAACATATTGCAAACTCTTGTGGTTGATAAAGACATCCACATGAACACCATACAAATAGTGCCTCCAAATATTAAGAGCAAATACAACCGCCACTAGTTCAAGATCATGGGTAGGATAATTCTTTTCATGAATCTTAAGTTTCCTTGAAGCATAGGCAATGAATTTCCCATTTTGCATAAGGACACATCCTAACCCAATTCTTGAGGCATCACAACAAACAACAAATCCATCAATCCCTTCCGATAAAGTCAATATCAGAGTGGAAGTAAGTCTATAATTCAATTCTTGGAAACTTTTCTCGCATGATTTCGACCATACGAACTTTGCCTTTTTTGGGGTCAATACCCTCAATGGAGAGGCAATCTAAGAAAATCCTTCAACAAACCTTATATACTAACCGGCTAAACCCAAGAAACTTCTAATATTTGAAGGGGATAGAGGTCTAGGCTAACTCTTGACCGCATCTACGTTCTTATGATCTACCTCAATACCTTAACTAGAAACAATATGACCAAGGAAGGCCATGGACCTTAGCCAAAAATCACATTTGCTAAACTTTACATAGAGTTGTTGGTCCTTGATGACTTGTAACACAATCCTCAAATGATCGGTATGCTCACCATCACTTCTTGAATAGATCAATATATCATCAATGAACATGATCATAAACATATCAAGGTATCGTCTAAACACCCTATTCATCAAATCCATACATGTTGTTAGAGCATTATTCAAACTAAACGTCATTACCAAAAACTCGTAATGACCATACCAATTTTGAGAAGTCGTCTTCAGAATGTCATCTTCCTTCATTCTTAATTGATGATAACCCGATTGAAGGTCAATCATAGAGAAGTAACTTCCTCCTTAAAGGTCAGAAAAATCACCTATCCTTGGGAGAGGATACTTATTCTTAATGGTAACCTTATTCAATTACCGGTAGTCGATACACATACGAAGCAAACTATCATTCTTTCTAACAAACAAAACTAGAGAACCCCATAGAGAGATACTTAGTCTGATGAAACCCTTATCCAAAAAATCTTTCAATTGATATTCTTTCGGAGCCATACGATAAGGAGGAATACAGATAGGTTGCGTATCTGGGAGAAGGTTAATACCAAAGTTTATTTCCCTTGTAGGAGGAACACTGGGTAAATCATCGGGAAACACTTCTAGAAACTCATTTACAACATGGACTGACTCAGGAGTAAGGGTCTCGAAATCCATATCTCTCAACCTAACCTTATGGTAAATGCAAACGCTACACATCATCTTTCGACAAGAAACAAACTAACTCATAGGCATATAATTTTCCCTTTTCCACTCTAGGATGGGTTAGTTTGGAAACTGAAACTTGACTACATGGGTTATACAATCAATAGAATCATAACATGAATGCAACCAATCAATACCAAGGATAACATCAAATTCTATCATATCAAGCTCTTCAATATCAACATGAGTGACTTTATGGGACAAGGAGATGGAACACTTTCTATAGACCCTCTTAGCCACAATAGAATCATCAACTAGAGTAGAGACAGAAAAAGGATCTAACAACACTTCTGGAAGAACATCAAACCTCATAGCCACATATGGTGTCACAAAAGACAAGGTAGCATCGGGTTCAAGTAAAGAATAAACATCAAGTTGGAAAACTTTCAACATACCGGCAACCATATCGGGCGAACCCTCTTTCTCATGATGAGTCTGAAGTGCATATAATCGATTTTTTTTCTGACTCTCACTAGAACCGAATGAAGGATTAGGTTGAGCCCTTCGATAATTACCTCCATCATTCTTTGAAAATGAGGGACAATCTCTTATCTTGTGGTCTATCTTACCACAAACAAAACAAGCATTGGAACCTGCTAGACACCTACCCTCTTGCTTCTTTTCACACTTAGCACAAGTAGGCAATAAAGATCCACCACCATCCCCTCCTTGAGGCTTTGAGTTAGACACCCTATCTTTGTTTAACTTAGGAGGAGCATTGGAGGAACCTTGACCAGAAAACCTTTGTCCGAACTTGGAACGACCATGTCCATCGGACCTTGAGCGTGAGAAGTTACCATTACCGGTTTTGGCCCTCTTTGCCTCCCTAGACCATTCCTTAAGTTTCTCCTCTTCAATTTGTTGAGAATGAACCATGAGACGATAAATGTCCATATCATTGATAATCATAGCATTATGGAATTCCTTAACCACCATCTTAGACACACCCAAAACCAACTTACTCATTCTTTCCCTAGGATCGGGAACCATGGTAGGAACATATCTAGACAATTGTGTGAACTTCAAAGCATATTCTTTCTCACTCATGTTCCCTTAATGAAGGTTTATGAATTCAAGCATGCCTCCCTCATCTTAAGGGGAAAGAACCTATCAAGGAAAGCAACCTTAAACTTTTCCCAATTGAGAGGACCCGTATCAACTGCCCTCCCTTCCTTTCATTGGTTGAACCAAACTTAAGCAACACCCTTAAGTTGGTAAGCGGCCAATTACTCCTTTTCCACCAGCGTCACTCCCATGAACATCTTATATACCTTATTAATGAACTCCTGAGGATCTTCCTCAACCTTAGACCCATGAACTCCGAAGGATTCATTCTAGTGAAGTATCTCACTCTAGTTGCCGTCGTACCCACATTTGGGTTCACGGGAACCACAACCTCCCATTTAGATTGAGCCGTCATGGATTGATCCAACACTTGAAAAGCAACCCTAGCTCTACATTAGTCACTTGCTCAGCCAAAGGGTCGACCTAAACTTAAGGAGCTTGAGGAGGAGCTTCTTGTTCGACATTCTCTCCTGCATTCCTTCTAGCATATGCCCTTCAAGTGGCCATATCCTGTAAAGCATTAGATAAGAATTAAGAGATAGACATTATAGAGTGAAACTCTATCGCACGACTTTAGAGTAATGAAAGAAGTGGAGTTTCCTAAACATCTTATAGGCTCTCATTCATAAATGTGGTGCGGTTCATACTCATGAAAAAGACTCTACTCGATGTTGCTTATGAGACTTCATAGGTACTTTCTAAACATTCTGCTCTAATTACCAAGTTTGTCACGACCCAAGGTAGACCCTAGGTGTAACATGGCATATAAGACCCTAAGGGGCCCCATACTTCACTTAGCATACATTGTACAAGATAATAAAAATCAAGAGATTTAAAAACTAATTTCAAAGCATGGAGTTTTATAAAATGAATCGGAAGTCTTAACAATGTCTCAAAGCCATCTAATGCAAAAGAGAGGACTTAACCCAACATCAAGTTCAAAACTGAAATGTAAAGACAATATGAAATAAAGGCTTGGTCCTCGAAACATGAGGACTCACTAATCTTCAAACTTCTACTAAGAGATCCCTAGCCACTAAAATGCGAATCTGGAGCGTCGGACCCTACATTTGGGAGAATGTAGGTAACAATATGCATTAGTACAAAATGTACCAAGTATGATAGCAAAGCATAAAACATGTGAAATCATGCTAAAAATGACATTTTCATGGTATTCCATGACCAAGTTAAAACATGAGATAAAAGGGTTAGAAAACATAAGTCATAAAAACAAGGTCAATGCAAGCCAACATCTTTAAAACATTCATGAGATACTTCCTTATGTAACCTTGATTCATTAGTGTGGGATAATTACCTTTAACCGACATGTAAGACCATGGAGCTATTAACATGGAATTCGGTGTCTACCCCACACCGAAAAGAGGTGTTTTCACTTGCCAAGGTAAGAATTACGAACTTCTAGCTTATGTGGATCCACTAGCTAAAGTCTATCTAGACCATCCTATGTTGGCACATAGTATATGAGTCATGGGTAATCGTCACTTGTCTACTCGGTGCTAAGCATAACCCCCACGGGATATTCATTATTCTTAAATTTCCTTATCATGCATGAGACATATGTAATCACCTCTTATCTTTGCATTAGAGGTCATGGGTAATCGCCCCTTGCCTCATCATTAGAATAATTCCATAACTTTGATTCATTTTAAGTGAGAAGACCTTTCAACCTTAGAATCCTTTATGTGAGAAAACCTTTCACATTCATGCTTTCATGTGTATATGAGGAGTCCTTTCACAACACAAAAATAATCATATTGATACTTCACTATCAAAGCAACATTGAAACATTTTCATCAATCTCATAAGAACATGCATATATTCATAAAATATTCTTTCATAGTTCAAGACCCACTTCCAATCATCATAATCTAGAAAACATGGGTTAAGTATGGGTTCATGGGGACTCATCATAAAATCATGGAATTATCTCAATTCATGCATAATAGATCATAAAATAATCAACTAAATCAACATTGAAATGAACCCCATAACATAGAAGAAAACACTAACTTAATTAGGGATTTCTAACTTTAAAAATTTGAGAATTTAGGAACTCTGGGCAGGAAAGGGCTTCATGGATGAAGACTATCATACCTTAATGCCAAAAGCTTGACTTCAATGGTGGAATTGAAGACTTGACTTGAACCCTGGCTTTCTTCTACAATTTTTAGAGAGAAATATTGAGGGAATAACTTGTTCTTCTTTCGAGAATTTGAGAGAATGGCTTGATTTTGGGGTTAAAACGTTATATAGGGCTTCTAAATAAGGGTAAAACGACATATTATTAGGCTAGAATAATTAGAAAAAGACCCAAAATCCCTTAAGGAAAATAATTGCCAACCTCACCCACTGCCTTACCCACAATCTGTTGGTCAGACTATGGAACGTCCTAGTTGGTCGTGGGTGAGATACCACCCATTTGTGGACCCCTAACGACAGACCACACCTACAGCCCGTGGGTCCATCAACGAACCATGGACCACGGTCGTAAGTCCCAACTCTTGGCCTAAAAAATATGCCTAAGTCTGGGACTCACCTACGAGAGCTATCTATGACCCGTGCATTGAATGACAGAACGTCCTGGTGACTTGTCACAAAGTACAGGTACTAATCATTTTTTTAAAAAAATTCTAACTTTTCAATCACACCACCACCAACGGACCGTCGCCCCACCTACGGGCTGTAGGTGGTATCGTCTGGCACCAAGTCTGCGAAAAATTGAAAATTTCCCCCCTTCTCGAATTTGAGGTGTTACACGATTAGACAATAGAATAAATATTAAATTAATACAAAAAATTATATTTTAACGACCGCGCGAAGCGTCGCCTACTTCTCTAGTTAAAGAAAAAGCCAAAAGAAATATATATATATATATATATATATATATATATATATATATATATATTGTTGAAGTTCTTTCAACGGTTTAACATCTTTTTTCGTTCTTGTTTCCAAGGAATTAGAATTATAATATCTTATTGGGTAAAAACCAAGACCACCTTTTCTTTTTTGACATTGATGATTGCCTTTGGTCAAAAATTTCTAAATACTTTTGCAAGTTATTTTTGAGTGAAATTTTGGGTGAAGTTTCATCATGCATTTGGTCATAGATTTTGAAAGAAATATTTGACTTCTAAAAAAATATGATTTATATCAATAAATTCTAAAAATTATTACAAATACCATCAGTTTTTATATCATGTTATATTGAACATGTTTTGGGAAAAGTCATGACAATGAATACAACTAATATGAAAAAAACAAAATAAATATATCATCGATTTGTTTAAAAACTACTATTTGTAATTGAAAGTGACTTTGGAGAGCAAGTTCGAATAAAAATTGTATAAATTATGCATACAAATGTATAAATTCTAGACAATAAAGTAGGAATGAAATTTAGGCCTTAGTTGTTTTCATTAAAATTAAGACGTCTGAATCTTAAATCATAACTGAATGATTAAGATCCTGACTTTATATCTGAACATAGAATGGTTAAGATCCATTAAGAGATTTTTGAATAGAAAAACAAACGCATTTAATGATTTAATGTCTGAACCATTCATATTCAGATCTCCATTAAGTGAAACGAATAAGACCTTAGTCCAAAGCTATAAATGATGTGTGTCAGGGGAGACTCAAAGACTTGGCCAGTGAGGCCATTGCCTTAGACCATCTCCAACCCTACTCTATTTTATTCTCTACTCTCTATATTTACTCTTTATATTTAGAGAGTAAAATAGAGATTTGAGCCTTCCAACTACACTTTAAAAAACTCTCTATTCTCTATTTTTAGAGAGATGAATAGTAGTTCTCCAAATTCAGAGAACTACTATTCATCCTCTCGATTTCACTTTTTCACTATATTAATATTATTTCTATTATTTTGTAATTAACATATTATTTTTCATATAAGGCTATTAATTAAATTTCTAATATTTGTAACTCTTTTTAAACGTAACACAACATTTTAAAAAAATAATATATATATATATATATATATATATATATATATATATATATATATATATAGTACTTTCATCCAAATTAAATAATATTTCAAATTTAATTTTTTCAATTTTTGTCACTTTAAGTGATAATTTGATATTATTATTAATTTTCACTATAAAGAATGCACAAATTTAAATGACAAGATGAAAATTTTAAATTTAAAAATACAATACATAACATAATAATTTAAATACAAGATAGCAATACAATACATTGCATAATAATTTTAAAAATCACAACAATAATTTAGTAATCCGGTAGGTCATTTTCATACTTAACAATATTCAAAAAAATTAGTGTATGATCTAGAGAATTGTTGTGCTTGTGATTGCAGTTGTGCTTGTTGACTTCTTTTTTTAATTATTAGTAGTTTTTTTAAAAAAAGTTTTAGAATAAAATATAATTTTATATTAAATAAAGAGTTTGAAAATAAAATAAGATTTTATATTACATGAAAATTATATAGAGTTATTATTTTGATAAAAGAAAGAATGTTATGAAATAGAAATATAAATAATAATATAATATTGAGGAGAGAGAGAAAAAATCTTTTTAGAGAGTAAAATAGAGAATTGTGTTGGAGTTGCTTTTCTGAAAAAATAGAGAACTCTATATTTGAAGAGTAAAATAGAGTGTAGGGTTGGAGATGCCCTTAGGCCCTAAAAATTTGAAGGCCCCAAATTTATTTATATTATTATTATTAATTTTATTATATATTAAATAGTTTATATAAATAATATTGTTATTGTATATTTTTTATTATTATTTGCTTGAGTGTATTTTCATAAATTCTCATAATCTTTTCACTCATTATTTGATATATTTGTTTTAACTTCCAATTTTAAATTTTATCCTTTTTATGTAGGAACTAAGTTAAATATATTGATAATATAATTATTTTTTTTAATCTTTTCTTAAATTGCGTGAACACAAAAGCATTCATGCACAAATTTCCTTTTCGTTTTAATTTAATCTATTATATGAATTTTTTATAATTCATTTTAGATATTCACCAATGAATGCTACTTATTGGAATGAATTATTTAATTTAAAAAGAGTTATATCGTTTGAATTGATTAGAAATTTGATAAGAAGGTGTATATATTTTTG
Organism: Solanum bulbocastanum; assembly: GCA_037074985.1. Lineage (NCBI taxonomy): Eukaryota > Viridiplantae > Streptophyta > Magnoliopsida > Solanales > Solanaceae > Solanum > Solanum bulbocastanum. The sequence goes on along the minus strand of CM073603.1, from coordinate 22,285,496 downwards.
ATACTATCCATGCTTAAAACTTCAACTATGAAGTTATGCATGTTTTTTTTTTTTTTTTTCTTATTTGTGATGATATGATAGTCAAATTAAAATTTCAATTTGAGTTTCGAAGCTTAACATCGATAATCCACCACTTTATTTTTTTACTCTTCTTCCTATTTTTTTTTTTGTGTGAAATTTGTTATTCTCTGTCTTAAATGATTAATCTATTGTGTAGAATTTTTTTTTATTTTTAGTGTATAAATTTTATAAAATAAGTTTAAGGCCTTTAATATGATTTTGCCTTATACCACAAGATTTGTTGAGCGGCCTCTGATGTGTGTTTTTATAAAATATAAAATTTTAGGATAATTTTAAATTTTTAAAAACACTGAAATATAAAAAATTGGCTTACGTACTAATTTTTTTGTAGCATTTGAAAACTTGAGATGTTTGTCAAATAATAACAAATTATATGACCAACACACATGGTTTATTTCCAAAAAAATATATTTGGAAATATTTGTGGACAGAAGCAAGTTTAAATTAAAAATGTGTAACAACCAAGAAGTTCCAACTTGGTTGTCAGCTTTTGAAACCAACAGTGATTTACATTTAACAACCAACACTAGTCATTTGTAGTCTATTTGCCACCCTACAATTTGGCTGCAATTTCCTGCATAAACTTATATGCGTTCTTTATTTGCTTTTCCTGGTCCATGATGTTTTATTTTGCTTTACTTTATTTGCGAGCAAAGGTGGAGTCAATATTAAGAGTTTGAGATTATATATTTTTTTTTTCTGAAAAATGGAAAGTATTTTCATATTGTCAATTAATTTTGTTAGAGATTCACAAGTTAATATACGTATTATTTATTTAGTTTTATAATAAAAATATAAAAACTACAGAAAAAACTATTAACTTCGTCCTAACCCACAAACTCCACCTATGTCCACCTTGTGCATGAGGTACTTTGATTCAAGTCAAATTCAACTCAGGGCGGTGTTGAAAGTGCAAAGAAACTAGTGGTCAACTATATTTGTTTTCATTAGGAAGTCAAGTCTCTTTTAAAAATAAAATATTAGCCAAAGTTTTAACAACCAATACTATGTTGTTATGTTGCTCATCTACTTCTTTTCTATTTATTGAAGATTATTGTTCAATATTCAATTACTCATAACTATTATGTTATCAAGATTTACGATGAAATAAATAAGGTTCCTTTATTTTTAATTTAAGGTATCAATTTTAAATTTTGGACATGATAAAAATCTTCTATATATGTCACATCTCTTTTAATGGGCCTAATGTTGTATGGATTTTCTTAGAAACTTTCACCTAAAGATGCAAAAATAGGGGCCTAATTAATTGGTTTAGTGGGAAAATGTTTTTCAAAATGTAACACAAAATGCATTCAATTTTGTAAAAAAATAAAATTACAATCTGTTAAACATTCAAATTGGCATACAAAAAATATACAATTATGTTGTTGTATGTATTTGTGTGTCGTGTATATGTCAACTAATACATTGGACATATAAATAACAAAATTATATATTGGTCATTTTCCTTTTTGAGTTTCAATATGAAATTCCAGCCAAAATCAACTTTAATCTTCGTAAAAATACCTTAAAATTGACCTAAACACTTCAAAATTTTATTTTAAATATTTTACAATAACACCAATTTTTAATAAATAACAATTTCACAAAATTGATTTTCGAAATCCACACTTTGAAATTTTTTAATGGTGGTCAATAGAGCTTTAAATGAAGTTTACACTACTACTCCCTCCGTTCAACAATACTTGTCCACTATATTAAAAATAAATGTTCAACAATACTTGTTCACTTTATGAAATTCATGGATAATTTTACACTTAGTTCCTAATTTATCCTTATCATTAATTATAGTCATTTTCCTATTATATTTTTCAAGATATCATATTTATATAGAAAGGGCGATATAGTAAAATAACCCTTCTATTTATAGTTTCTTAAGAAGTGTCCCAAGTCAATAGTGGACAATTATTATTGGACAGAGGGAGTAATAAAAGGCAAAACAAACCTCCAAAGTCAGTTATCACAAAAACTTGACCTCAAATTGTAGATCAAAAATAACCTTATTCGAAGTATCAAATCAATCTCAAGAGGCGGATCCAATATTTAAGCGGAAATTTGTAGCTTATCAATTAATTTTTTTTATACCAACCTCTGGAGGTTGGGATTCACTAACCTTTAGAAGAGGTTCATATACATTTTTCTTTTATTAATTATATATAGAATCGATCTCAGCAAATCAATTCTCAATTTTTTAAAATTTAATTCTATATATTAGCGACTTTAGAAAGTCGATTTTCTAGTTTAAAAATTTGAATATATGATGTGTTGAGGTTGAAAATGCTGATCTTTTGAAAAAAAAGGAAGCGAAATTAAAATTCTTTTATTCTCTATGTCTTACAGTAGTTATCCACTATTGACTTAACACACTCTTTAAAAAACAATAAATAATAAGAGTAGTATTACTATTTTATTCTTTGACTTTATTAAATTTAATATTTTGAGAAATGTGTTAGCTAATAAATAATATTCAATAATAAGGGTAAAATTAATAGACACAAAAAACAAATTATTTCTAAATTTTTTAAATTGAATAAATATTGCTCGATAATTATTTTTAATATTGTGAATATCTATTATTGAAGGGATGAAAAAAAAAAATAGGTGGAAAAAGAATTCAAAGGGACGACTCATGAAAAATCTAGTCTTAAAGTTGGTATTGCGAAATTGCTCTTTAATTACTTTCCAGCACATGCAACTTTTCCTTGCCCACGAAAAACACCCACTCACCTCACCATTAAATAGTAGACTCAATCAATACATAAATTCACCACTACCAATCTTCCTTATTTAAGCCCTTTTGCTTTTTCTCTTTCTCCTCGATCGCCAAAATACTCCATTTTTTCGAATCAAGGAAGTAGAAAATGGCTCCTGTTAAGGTGACGATGGAGGTGGGAACCGACGGCGTCGCAGTCATCACCATTTTTAATCCTCCGGTCAATGCTTTAGCTATTCCAAGTAAGATTATTCGTTTCTCTACCAATTTCAATTCATGTGTTTGGATTGGATTTTGATTGTGCTGGTTTCAGTTATCGCTGGATTGAGGGAGAAGTGGACTGAAGCGACTATGAGAAACGATGTTAAAGCTATTGTTTTGACTGGTCAGTTCTCTCAATTCTGCTCACTAATTAGTTCTTCGTAATTTAGTGACGTTTATGACAAACCTGTACCCATTTTATACTAATTGAAGCATGTATAAAGCATATACATACCTCCGGCAATTGTTTTCAACTATAAAATAAATTTAACTTTCTACGGGACTTGTTCATGAACTGTTAGTGATATGTTGCTTTATGGATTTTTTTAAGCTCAATTAGTTGGTACTTTCGGTGTTTTCCTTAACTACGCATGTGGTGAGTTTTGCATAGCTGGTTCAAGGCCAGCCTAAATAAAGGAGGTTGGTAATTAGTTAAAAATATAGTTATAATTTGATGAATCATATTGGAGTTCTAGTATTCATTGAGGCGTATATTTGTTTTTGCGTAATTATCATTTGATTTTTCCCTTGCATCTTATGTTTATGTTCTTTGTATTTTATGCAGGAAATGGGGGGAGATTTTCTGGTGGTTTTGATATCAATGTTTTTCAGAAGGTTCATGCGACTGGTAGGATTACTTTGGTTTCATCTTTGTACATTTCAACTTTTGTCTCAGTGAATACATCCTTGTTGAAAAATGGAATTGGGTTGTTGCAGGGGATACATCTCAGATGCCTGATGTTTCTGTTGATCTTGTGGTTAACACGATGGAAGGTAGTTGACACTGTTTAAATCACAATTTCAGATCCATTATACAGCTCTTTTTTCTCCTGGTGCTTCTCTGTATCATTCTATAGTCCATTGTCATCTACAAATCTCTCAATCCTGTTATTTTTGTAAGTTTAGATGGTAAAAAGCCTGCCGTTGCTGCCATAGAAGGACTTGCACTCGGAGGTGGCTTAGAATTGGCATTGGTTTGTGATCTCTATAAACTTGTCCCATCTTTGTATCTATTTCTTGGCGAGCCAATTAAGTAGTGTATGCTTTTTGCAGGGATGCCATGCACGAATTGCTGCACCACGTGCACAACTGGGGTTGCCAGAGCTCAGTCTTGGAGTCATGCCTGGATTTGGAGGTAACTCTGCCACATAATGCTTGTCGTACTTGAGTGTAGGTTTAGAATTCTCTTCCTTTACCTACTAACTAAGCATAGAGAAAATATTTCTTCTTAAGGTACACAGCGTCTTCCGAGGCTTATAGGGTTGTCTAAAGCTGTTGAACTTATGATGGTGAGTCACTTATCTTCTTTTCAGTAAACAAACTGGAACTTGTGACTTTTTTCCCCTGATTTTAAACTCTGTTAGATTCCCAGGCTAGTTTATTTGATCTATCAATTCATTTCCAAATTAACTGTTGGGGATCAATACATGTCCTGGTTGGACCATGTTAATAGAACTGCTTACAGTTGTTCTTGTCACTATAATCAAGTGAATCATCGAAATGGCCTTATATATTGCAAACAATTTTCGCAGACATCTAAACCAATAATGTCTGAGGAAGGGAAGAAGCTTGGTCTCATTGATGCCATTGTCCCTTCATCAGAGTTGTTAAAAGTATCTAGACAGTGGGCACTTGATATTGCAGAAAGGCGCAAGCCTTGGATGCGTTCCCTTCACAAGACAGACAAAATTGGTTCCCTTTCAGAAGCGCATGAAATACTGAAGGTGGCTAGGGAACAAGTGAAACAGACAGCTAAGAATATGCCTCAGCACATGGCGTGCATTGAGGTAATTGAAGAAGGCATCATCCATGGAGGATATAATGGGGTTCTCAAGGTATTTTTTTTCCCAGTCAACAATATCTTTGTGTCGTAAACACCTTCTCTCAAGATGGCATAACAACTCTTTTTGAATGTTTTGCAGGAAGCTAAAGTATTCAAGGACCTTGTATTGTCAGATACATCAAAGGGTCTTGTTCATATATTTTTTTCCCAACGGGCAACATCGAAGGTATGGTACAGTAAATCCTGAACCGTGAAGGGTATGAATCTACATTATGTGATTTGTGATGCTTGCATGAAGCTTGGAGTTCCTTGTAGGCATCTTTATTTGAGCAGGCAATAATGAATAGTTAGCTGCTCTAAGTGTTACCAATCCTCTAGTGTTGCAATCCTCTAGTTAGCTGCTTTTGCTTTGACTCATTTTCTTGAAACTACTGTTTATTAATAAACTGGATTCTTGATTGCAGATTATCAATTTTTAAAAAAATTATGTATCAGTAATAACATATTCAAGAGATTAATGCATTAGCCATGACATACAAAACTATCTGCTTACATAAAAAGTCTCTATAAAGAATGATTACACATGTGATTAAGCTATAGCTCGTTGATCCTTTTCTTTGGCTGATTTAGTTTGGTTTATTCTTCTTGAGATTTGATGTTGGAATGGGTTTTCTTGATGTGTGTAAAGTTTGTTATCAGTAAAATTTCCTATGGTGACATAGATTCTGTGGATCTGTTTCATGTAATGAACTTGTACAGTTACTAGTTCATATTTTATACCATTTTCATTAAGTTCTTATAGCTTTTGATCCCCTCCCAACTTTTGACTTTTTGAAATATGTACTTAGATGTCTGCATTCCCTCTGAGTCAATTTATTCTTCTTGTGTGATGACCTTTGGTTTCATAACTGACCAGGTACCTAATGTCACTGATATTGGCCTCAAACCTAGGACAGTCAAGAAAGTTGCTGTAATAGGTGGAGGTTTAATGGGTTCAGGCATAGCTACAGCCCTTGCCCTTAGCAACACAATTGTTATACTTAAGGAAATTAATTCTGAGTTTCTTCAGAAGGGGACGAAAGCTATTGAAGGTTGTCGTTACACTTTTTTATGACATTTAAATTACATACCTCTAGTCATTTAGTCGATGATGCCTGTTATTCTTGACAGTCCCTTAGTGGTCTTTATGTGTAGAAACTTATGAGGAAGTATCTTATATTACAGCAAATGTCCGCGGACTGGTAGCTAGAAAGAAATTGCCACAGGATAAAGCAGATAAAGCCCTTTCAATGGTTAAAGGTGCACTGGATTATTCAGATTTTAAAGATGTGGATATGGTCATAGAGGTGAGTTGCTGAACTTATGTTTTGCTGTTAAATGTTCGTAATCTTTTCCTCTTTTTCTCATTTCTCTTCACGCGGCTTCTTGAACACTAGTATGAGAAATAAAGACTCAAGAAAAATATTAGTATTCAAATACATAAAAGTATTGAGCCCTATTTATATACAGACTTTACAGAATACATAATACCTATCTACCAAAGTGGGACACTCAATAGCTATCTAATGCAGAGCTTTCAAGGGTGCGCTTATCGCCTTGAAGCAAAGCTCAAAACATGTTGAGCACTTCGCCTCCCTTAATGTGTGCTTCAGTGTTGTCATCAAGGTTCTAATACATACTTTTCCTTGCCACTCAGCCTCTTTTGAAGAGGCAACACAAACAATTGATATTTCACTTTATCGTTTTTTTTTTTTTTTCAAGTTCTTTGTTCATATTTTTCATTCATGCTTATAATTTTTTTTTTGGTTTCCCCCACATTGGAGCTCCAACTAAATTCGGATCGCGCACTGCAGGGCCTATTCGGGGGTGACGCTACCAACATGATTTTCTCCATACCCAGGGCTTGAACCCGAGACCTCTCATTAAGGGTGAAGCACTCCCACCAATGTTAGTCTCTATACATACACACACATGTACACAATAAAAGGTCATTAAAAAGAGGGTAGAGTCAAATGGCTAACAAATGCAAGTCTTAAAGGACATCCAAAAATGTAAAAAAAATATAATTTAGAATGACCGAGGATATGGGATTGGCTTGTCCATTTTCTTTTGTTTTTGCTTAGAACCCATTGACTAAATTAACAACAGGAAGAGTTTGAATAGCTGATATTTGAAAAAAATGATTTATCATCAGAAAAGGGATGAGTTCATGACCTCAAGAGTATTGGAGTGTGAAATACAAGCAACAAAATTATCAGCAAAAAAGGTATTAGTCTGAACAATAGAGGCTACTTGTGGAGATGTCTGCATACTATCTCAATACTTAAAAGAATTCATTACATCTTTCTTCAGATAAATAAAACCTAAGTATTTTTGGGTGGTCAACCGTGCAAAGAATAGCATACTTCAAGAGTGTGCCCATGCTTATTACACTAACCGAACTTGAGTTGAGATCTTGCAAAACAACCTCCTCCCCGTTGATTCTCCATAAATGTTCAATTTTTCATTATTTGAGATGCGAGAATAGAGAGGAGGCAATGGTTGATGATGAGATTATTGTGATCGGGTGATGGAGAAAGGAGAAATCAGAAAAATAGTTCATGTAGAAACAGTAGGACTAGCCAAAATCTAGTTGCGCAAGGAATCAAGGTCATTAGGAAGTCCAACAAGTGTAAGAACTAGAAATATCTTTTGTCGTTGCTCCTGTTTTTGTCAACACTAGCAATAAGTCGGTAACTGGCATTAACTTCTCAAATAAGGTCGTGACTGTCTATACCTGTCCCAATTAAGTAGATGTATCTGATTCCCGTTTCTTTAAGTGCATCCAAGATATCACATCATAAAAATGAGACATGTCATTAGTATATAAAGTGCAAGCCTCTTCTCAAATCGAACAACATGTTTGGAATGGACAAAACAAGGCCATCAATAGATTGCCACAAGAGACTACATAGTAGAGCGTCAATATTCTCCCACCGTGCTCGAGCCTTTGTTTTTCTCTCACTAGCCTTTTTTATTAAGTAATCTTGAACACCTTGACCCGTGACCACAATTCAATTGAGAAAGCTCAAGCTGAATAGTTTGAACTTCCCATTGAGGGTTTTGAAGTAATCATTGGACTTACTTTACAACTTTCATATATCTTGAACTAAACACATCAATCCCGAAAGCCATGGTTGGATTGATGAGAGTTCTAAGCAAATAATCACAAAATATAACTGAGAAGAAAGTGACAGAATAGTTGATGGCTGACATAGGTTGTCCAGAAAGTCACCCGAAGATAATCTGAAATTAAGTAAGAGAGCTCCAAAAGTTCAGCCAAGCTCCAATGAGCAATAGCTTTTCTGGAAGACTGCTGGAAAACACGGCTGCGGCTGGGAAAATCTGAAAACTGGCTGGAAAAGCTGACTGGAGTTGACAGATTAGGGTTTGGGTGATCAGAAATCAGCCAAAAAGGGATATTTTGGTCCTGACAGCCAGGAGATCTCCAAGTTACCAATCTGCTTAGGTCAAAGAGGATTTCACACACCAATGCATGGTCTGACATGTCGTCGACACTGCAGCTTCAGGTGGCTCGTGAGAATGCGTGACGGTGGATCTGTCGGAGCAGTTTTCTGGGGTTTGTTCTGAGGAATCTTGTGTTGTTGTTTTTGCACAATACTGATAGAAAATGCACAAACACATACTTATTCCACCGGAAAATTGCTTGCATGTACATTGCACCATGGTATTTTCTCACCAATGCTCTAATGCCATGTAAGAAATGAAGACTCATGCAAAATATCATTCAGATGCGTAAAATAATTGTCTTATACTGAGTCTGATTTATGTGCAAACTTTACACGATACATAATACATATATACCAATGTGGGGGACACAGTACAACTATTTAACACCTACTATTGCAACAATGGGGATGATCAGAATTTTGATTCTTGATTTGTTGTAATTCTGGCGGTCTCACTCTCATCTTGTTTGCAGGCTGTTATTGAAAATGTTCCACTAAAACAGAAAATATTTAGCGAGATTGAGAAGGTATGCCCTCCACATTGTATTCTGGCAACTAACACATCAACTATTGACCTCAACATTATTGGAGAAAATACCACATCCAAGGATCGGATTATCGGGGCCCACTTTTTCAGGTATGAAGTCATGCATGGGAAAGTTTTGTATAGTTGTGACTAATCTGGGAAATATGACCACTAAAAGAGAACGGTAAACGTGCAATTTCAAAAATAGAAATATAACAATGTGAAACAAAAATTTGATATTGAATACTTGCTCGTGAGACTAGCTTTGAGGGACAAGATTTTTTTCATGTATCTTATACTTCAATTCCTCTTTATCTTTTGCGCTTAGTGGATGAGGAAGATGGGATTTTTAGAACTAAAAGCTAAATTACACTGACATCTAGGAAGCATGTTATTGGATCTGAATACAGATAAATGAATAGCAACGTAATGATTCTGCTAGAAGAGGGTAATCTTCAAGTTATGTAACAAATGTTTGAATATAAATGCAGGCAGTTACCAATTTACTACAACAGCATCTTTTACTGTTCCAACTGCTAACTTGGTTTTTGTTGTGGTCAGTCCTGCTCACATTATGCCTTTGCTGGAGATAGTACGAACTGAGAAGACATCTGCACAAGCGATTCTTGACCTTATGTCTGTTGGAAAGGCAATTAAAAAAGTACCTGTTGTGGTGGGAAATTGTACTGGTTTTGCTGTCAATAGAACCTTCTTTCCCTACTCCCAGGGTGCACATATTCTGGTTAATCTAGGAGTGGATGTCTTCAGGATTGACACGCAAATTGCCAGCTTTGGTCTCCCTATGGGTCCCTTCCAGTAATTCTCTTCCTTACTAAATTTATCATATGCAGCTGCATTTTCATTTCATACAAGATAAAACATATCAAAACGAAACCGGGTAGCTGATCTCTGCTGATGCAATTCTTTTTCATTTCTTTAGCTTATAACAGCTTTAAGATGACTAGTCCTTGTGTTCCATTCTATGTAACACTCCATCCTTTTGGTTTGTTTAATTCATTGACATCTTTCTATATTTGGAAACGCTTTAATATGCACATTCCCATCTTACCTTTAATGTCATGCTCTGATAAGAATGATGTGGCATGACGGATATCACAAGATTTTAAGATATTTTTGGTAGGTAATATTCATATAGCTTATGTGTCAGAAGTCTTCTTTCTTTCTTAAACTCTGTACTTAGTCAAACACCAACATACAACATGGAATGAAGGGAATATTATATTTCAATGATACAAATTTCTAAAGGCATCCACAGACAGAAATATCAGTGAAAATATTTTGTTCAGATTCAGTTTTCTATACATCAAAAGGGAGTGCCATGTTTCTTGACTTGTTCAGAGGCTTTTACTGATTGATTAAAAGCACCCAAGAGTGTGGCCTGGTGGTCATAGAAGTGCGTTGAGAATCATGGCTCTCAAGTTCAAATCCCAGCGGAGAAAAAAACACTAGGTGATTTCTTTCCATCTGTTCAAGCATCTATGCCGGTGAGGTAGCAGTTACCTAGTGGAATTAGTTTAGGTAAACACAAGCTGGTCCTGGCGGCACAGTTTTTTGAAAAAAGCAGGGCATGTCAACAAGTGGTGCTTCCCATACTATCACAGATCACAGTACACAAGAAAAATTAGAGAGCGCAGCAGTTGTCTTCTGTTATATATTATAGGTTGAGAAATTGAATAGGTGCGCGCCTCCTGTCCCTTTATTTTAGTTGGACTTTGATGATTGTTATAATATACTGCATTTGTTTGCTTAGAAATTTGTAAGGAACGCAGAGGGAAACAGTCATCTTCTTTGTTAGTTGCTAAATAAGATGTTTGTTGGCTCAAATGGCATGCTTTGTACTCCTATCCATAGCTATGTTAGTTTGGTATGAAAATAATTGCTTAAGCATCTTGCAGGCTTCAGGATTTAACAGGATATGGAGTGGCAGTTGCTGTAGGAAAAGAATTTTGTTCAGCTTTTTCTGATCGCACTTTTAAGTCTCCGTTGATCGACCTTCTTATAAAAAGTGGTAGAAATGGTAATGTTGCTAGTCTGTATCCTTTGTATTGTTGCTTCACTGTCTTGCTTTTCACCATTGATACTGGTTTTGCAGGTAAAAACAATGGAAAAGGCTACTATATTTATGAGAAGGGAAGTAAGCCAAGACCCGATTTTACTGTGCTTCCAATTATCGAGGAATCAAGAAGGCTCGCCAACATAATGCCTGGAGGAAAGGTATCTCTATCTAAGAAAAACACTTGCAAAGGAAATATCTCTATCTAAGTAAAATGGGTTTAAAGATGCAGGAATGGACTAATGTTCAAAGGGGCCTGTTGAGTTCTAACTTAATGAGAATAACAGTGTTTGTCTTTTTTGTGAATTTTCTCGCAGCCAATATCTGTCACTGACCAAGAAATTGTTGAGATGATACTCTTTCCAGTTGTGAATGAGGCATGTCGTGTTTTGGATGAAGGGATATTAGTCCGAGCCTCTGACCTTGATGTCACATCTGTCCTTGGAATGAGTTTTCCATCTTACCGGTTAGTTTGTCTAAGCTATTCTGGAAATCAACACTAATTTATTACCCTCCATATTAAAGTCAAATTACATCTTGAAACTTGTTCCAAGTGAGATTACTAGTTACTACTAGGGATGTCAAATGGGCGAGTTGGGCAAAATTTGGGGGGTCAAAATGAGCTGAGATAACAAGTGGGTTGGTCAATGATCCTTCCAAAAGTTACTTGGGCTGAAATGGTTAAGAAACGTGTCATAACCAGCTCGACAATTCTTACTATATTTTTAGTTTGTTTATTTTTTTGTACTTTGTTTAAATGCCTAATAAGTATTTTTGTTTATTATGGATAATATACAACATATCAACAAAAAAAAATGTCGTCTTACAAATATTTTGATTAGATTTCTCATGGGTCAGTTTTAGCTATATTTAGCACAACTTTTAGATTGCTGAATTGAGCAAGTCAAAATGGAATGAATTAATAAATGGGCGGGCCAGAATGGGTTAGGTGGGTCATGCTTTCATGGGCGAATTACTACTGATTCAGATGTGTGGACAATGGGCTAAACATGAAATCTTTAGAAAGCTTTCAATAGGATGTGGGTGCTTGTGCATCCTTAAGATAGAACTATTAACCAAAAGACATAAAGATAATTACTCAAAAAGAAAAGGAAAAGGAAATGGAGGTAGAGTGGAAAGAATGAAAGGATTGGGAAGAGTCTTAAACTAAAACAGCTACCACTATATTTCCTTAACTCCCGAAACCTAAGGATGAGAAATCATGACCTTGTATTTTAAACCCCTGTCCTAACATTTCGTATCTGGTAATATTATCTCTATTAAACTTTTAAACATCTACAAAATGATTTTGACAATGATGCTGTTTTTGGCAGAGGTGGTATTGTTTTCTGGGCTGACACTGTTGGTGCTGGACATATCTACAGAAGTCTTAAGAAGTGGTCAGAACTATATGGTAATTTCTTCAAGCCCTCAAGGTTCTTGGAAGAGAGAGCAACAAAGGGCATCCCCTTGGTAAGAACTTGACTCATTACCATTATGCATTTTAAGATCTTTCAAGCTGTCCACTGTATCTTAGCTTCAAATTTGTTCATTCTGTGTATTAATTTTGATAATCAATATGCATATACAGTTGAAATTTCAATAATTGATTACCGTAAGTGTCAATAGCTAGTTAGTAGTCACCAGTTCTGCGCTTCCACTGTTGCCAAACCAAACAAAAAAAGGGGCTGTTAAGTTATGTTTTGAAGGGATAATGGACTAGGGAAAGGACATCATGATGTAATTGTTGCACTGTCCCTATCTGTCAACATCATTGATATGTGGTCAATCTGGGACAAAACATTGCCGCTGACTGCTGTTAGTTGCATTCATTTTAACTCAGATTGCTTGTCATATTGTTCTGTGCATATGTTAAAATCATTACTGATTGGTATATCATTCCTTGTGCTGCAGAGTGCACCTTCTTCTACGTCTTCAGTTTCAAGGTCACGCATGTAAGCAGTGTGCACTCAATGTTCCTACAACTGGGAAACAAGATGAATTTGAAATATAGACCTGTAGAGAGGCACGTAGGTCATGCCTATAAGCAGTGCATGTATAGTGTATTGCAACATTTCCGTGGCTCCTAGTAGAGTTCATTTTCAAGTTAGTTGAGTGAATGCACCAACTTTATATATATTCCACCCCCACCCCCTCCCCCACCCGAAGGGTATGTTTATTGGATAAACTGAACCTTTTTTCAAGTATGGCTGTTCATTTATCCAGCAATGTTAAACTTCTTTTCATTCGTATTATGCGTCCACCCATTTGTTAATTGTTATGTGTAAGGCGTGTTAAATTGCCAAGAAATGAAGCAACAATGAAGGACAATTGAATTCAGTAAATGGCGATACCTACAAATGTGTTATGAAAAGTAACTAACTAAGCTTTATAATAAGAAAGAGAGCAGAGAAACTGTATATCACATATGAATGTGGCAAACAATGGCATACACTAGTTATCCATTTGCCTTGCACAAGTTCGTGCACTAATACCACATACTTAATTGGCAACTCCACACGCTCGACATCCACAATTTCCACAACACTCCTCCTTGGATGTCCAAATAAGATCTAACTAAAGAAACCTTAGTGAAGGAAAAGGAGTACATATATCTTTAAATACGCATTTAAGTGTTGCTTCATTAAAAATCTTGCTAGGAAAACCCAATGGGGAAAACCTAGACTAAGGAAAAAAGAGTACTACGCTTATCCTACTTCTCCTGATGAAGACCACAGTTTATATTGTTAAGTCTTCGCATTCCAATTTTGTGTACCATCTTCTCAAGAATTGAGGCTGGTAAAGATTTGGTGAATAATCCTGCTGGATTGTCACTTGAACGAATTTATTGTACATCAATATCACCATTCTTCTAGAGATCATGTGTGAAGAATAATTTGGGTGAAATGGGCTTCATTCTATCTCCTTTTAGGAAGCCTCCTCTTAATTGAGCTATGCATGTAGCATTGTCTTCAAAGAGCACTGTGGGTACCTTGACATCACACTTCAAATCATATCTTTCTTTGATGAAATGTGTTACTGATCTCAACCATACACATTCTCTACTTACTTTATGAATAGTTATTATCTCAGCACGATTTGAAGAAGTAGCAACAATGGATTGCTTCGTAGATTGCCATGATATAGCAGTACCTCCATATGTGAACAAATAGCCTGTTTGAGATCAAGCTTTATGTGGGTCAGATAAATAAGCTGCATCTGTATGACCAACTAGATCTGCACTATCTTTGTTAGTATAAAATAGACACATATCACTAGTCCCATTTACATATCGCAATATACCTTTAACTCCATTCCAATATCTTCGTGTAGGGGAAGAATTATATCTTTCTAATAAATTAACAGAAAATGCTATGTCAAGTCTTGTAGCATTAGCAAGATACATAAGTGCACCAATTGCACTTAAGAAAAGGTATCTTAGGACCAAGAGGTTCCTCATCTTCTTCTTGAGGTCGAAACGAATCTTTACTCACTTCAAGTGATCAAACAACCATCAATGTACTTAATGGATGTGCTTTGTGTAAAATCGTTTTAAAATTTTCTTAGTTTATGAAGATTGATGGATGAAGACTCTGTCTGCTATGTTCAATTGGTAGACCAAGACAAAATTTTGTCTTTTTATGATCCTTCATCTCAAATTCTTTCTTTAGATATTCAATTGCCTTTTGAACCTCTTTAAGGGTTCCAATGAGATTTATGTCATCAACACAAGTGGCAAGTATAACAAATTCTGATGTTGTTTTCTTAATAAAAATAGATGGACAAATGACATAATTTATATAACCTTTATTTATCAAGTACTCACTAAAGCGATTATATTATACACTCTGGTTGCTTCGAACCATACAATGACCTTTGTAATCTGATTGAGAACATTTCCCGAGATTTTGAACTATATGCTTTTCAGGCATTTTAAGTCCTTCTAGAAATTTTCATATAAATTTCATTATCAAGTAAACCATAAAGATATGTTGTAACCACATCCATTAGATGTATATTAAGATTTTCATGTACAACTAAACCGATGAGGTGTCAAAAAGTTATTGCATCTATAATGGGTGAATATGTTTTTTCAAAGTCGATGCCAGGTCTTTGAGAGAATCCTTGTGCAACAAGGCGTGCCTTGTACCTTACAATTTCATTTCTCTTATTTCGCTTTCGCACAAAAATCCATTTATAGCCAACTGGTTTTACACCATTTGGGGTTTAAACTATAGGTCCAAAAACCTCAAGTTTAGCAAGTGAGTCTAATTCTGATTGAATTGCCTCTTGCCATTTTGGCCAATCACATCTTCGTCGACATTCTTCGACAGACAAATGTTCAAAGATCCTCATTGTCTTGCATAATGTTCAGTGCAATGTTATAAGCAAAAACATTATCCACCATAATTTTTGATCGATTCAACTTTATCCCATTATCTGAAGAACTTATTGATAGTTCTTCATTCACTTGAGAGTCGAGATCATTGATTTCTTTAGAAATGTCATGATTAATTAGTTTTTGAATGTCTTCGTGGGATTCTTTTATAGTGTCATTTTTCATACTTCTTTTTCTAGGACTTTTAATGCTTTGAATCCAATGGTCTTCCACGCTTCAGGCGTGTATGATATTCAGAAGGTATGAAACTATTAGATGGTCCTGTTGGAACATCAATCGGATAGGCACATTTTCTGTGGGAATATGCAACTTAGTTATCTTTTTCAAATCAGTAAATGTGTCTGACATTTGATTTGCTATATTCTACAAATGGATGATCTTCCGAACCTCCTGTTAACATATAGGGGAACGCGGATCAAAATGAGATAATAATGAGATTTTCCATGCAATTTCACTTTTAAGTTCCTTTTTCTCTCCCTCTAATTACAGAATAGTTGTTTCATCAGATTGACAATCTGCAAATCTTGTAATGAATAAATCTCTCATCAATGGTTCAAGGTAGCGAATTATGGAGGGTGAATCAAACCCAACATATGTGCCTAACCTTCTTTGAGGGTCCCTCTTAGTGCGCTGAGGTGGTGCTACTGGCACATATGCAACACATCCGAAAATTCGTAGATGAGCAATATTTGATTCATGACCAAACACCAATTGCGACAAAGAGTATTTATTATAATGAGTCGGTCTGAGATGAACCAGTGATTTTGCATGTAAGATAGCATGACCCCAAATGGTAGTGGGCAACTTAGTTTTCATAAGTAGATGTAACACCACGTATGCTAGAACTACCAAAATGCAGGTTTCAAGTGGCACCGACGGGCACCACCCATGGACTGTAAGAGGACCCACGGTTCGTTCTGCTGGTCCGTGGTTCTCAACTTGCAACCCATCCCCAGAATCCCCAGGAAATTATTCTAAGTCCTCACCTACGCCAGGACCTATTGAACATAGGTCATACCATGGTTCGTGGTTCAGGGTCGTAGGTCGGATCCCATATTTCACCTCCCAGTCGCTGAATGACGGTTGACCAGTACGGGCCATCGGTCGATCAACGGTCCGTCGGTAGCCCCTGACAACAATTAAGTTAGGGGCCTTTTGGTCTTTTCCTTATGCGTTGGAATCCTAAACTACGTCATTTAAACCCTAAACTACATAGTTTTGATCAGTTTTAGCCTAGTAACTTAACTAGAATCTACCCTAAGCAAATCATTCACCAAAAACATAGAAAAATTAGAACACAGAAGGAGAAAGAGTCGCACAAGATTTCATCAGTTCGAAATCGAAAGATTTCACCGTGGAATTCGTCACTAGGTATATGGGATTTCACTAGTGGATTCCTTCACCTATTAGGTCCCTAGTTTCAGTTAGATTCTTGATTACCTTCAGATTATCTAGACCTAGGGTTTCTAGAATTTCAGTACACTATTATGAATTAGTTACTTTAATGTTCCTAATAAGATTATCGTGATTTTTGCATTGTTTTGCATAGATCCTCTCATAAATTCAGAACCCTAACTATGTAATTCTTTTAGTTCATGAATTACACATGCTAAGTCAGATATTTCAATTATTCATGCCTCAAAGTTAAATGTTTCATTATCAGCATATTAATGTTGCATTTTCAGTTAGCAAGTCAGTATTTTGAGCTATACAATATTACAATATTTCAGTCATACAATGTTAATTGCTTAATCAATTGGGAGAGGCTTAATACTGAGTGGACTAGGATTAGTCACCCTCAAGTCCATGAACTACATGCCTTGTAGGTTAAGTCCCCTCTGTTGGGCATTACATTTTAGTGATCACACCAGAATGCCTCTATACCTCTGACAGGGCATATTGGGTCCTCTCGATGGGGCATATACATAAGACTCAACATTTACTGCATGTGGTTTTATGTCGGTTAATAGTAGCTCCCTTACAGTTCAGTCAAATTATATTACATTGACCATGTTATCAGTATAGTTTAATATTCAGTCTTAGCATGTTGTAAACTTGGTCATTGCATTCAGTTTAGCCATGTTCAACATTTTCAGTATCCTTATCAATTTTAGATTATATCATTGCTTTATTTCTTGTTCAGGTATGTTATTGTTCAACTTTATTATATCCTGCATGCTTAGTACCTTTCAAGTATTGATGCACACTCTGCGCTACATCTTCTCATGATGTAGGTTCAAGTCCTCAATAGTCAAATCATGCATAGATCGGTTCTCGATCTTCAGTTCAGCAGTATCAGTGGTAAGTCCTTATTCTTCGAGGATAGTTGACATGCTATCTTTCCATTTTAGTCTTTAGTTTTCAATTTTTGCTAGACTTAGCTGGGGAATGCCCCAACACTTCTCGTCAGTTTAGAGGCTTATTTCAAACATAGTTAGTTTCAACCTTAGTGTTAGAGTTTGACTTTTCAATAGTATTCAAACTCTCAATTTTGTTATATTCAGATTTAGTATATGGGTATTCCCCATCATTTTAGATTATCATATGATTTAGCTTCCACCCAGTGTTTATTGATTCAGTTTACTTTAGTATGCTTATAATATGTCAGCAGGGTCAGCTTGGGGTCATTCGTGATCCTAGGTCCTGTGCCCGCGTCCAGGGGTAGCCTCAGGGCGTGAAAAACTTGGTATCAGAGAATTAGGTTTAAGAGTCCTAGGATGGCTGAAAAGCCATACTAAGTAGAGTCTTTTTCATGAGTGTGAAGTGCACCACATCTAATTATGCATAAGGTATGCTCTAATTCCTCATTCTAACTCGACGTTATGCGTTTCAGATCATGCCTCCTCATAGAGCATATGGAAGGAATGTGAATACCAGAAACGCTAATGCAACTTGTCCAGTCTTAGATCAGAAAGTTTCGAATGCATAATTCAGGAACGCCATCCAACTTTTGTCTCAAAGTGTGACTAATTAGAAAAACCAGAAGGTTCCAGTTCTTGCAAACGCTGGTGGTGGATCAGTGGCAGCCAGGGTTCATGACTTCGTTAGGATGAATCCGCCTGAGTTATTAGGATCGAAGATTGGTGAGGATACCCCAAACTTCATAGATGAGGTCAAGAAGATCTTTGGAGTGATGCAATGGACAAGTAATGATAGGGTAGAGTTGGCATCCTATCAGCTAAAGGATGTAGCTCACATCTAGTATACACAGTGGAAAGAGAGCAGGGGGGGTACAAATACAGCTCCTATCACTTGGGAATGCTTTAGTGAGAACTTTTTGGACAGGTTCTTCCTAAGGGAGTTGAGGGAGGAAAGAGCTAAGGAGTTTATTAATTTGAGGTAGGGTTTCATATTAGTCCAAGAGTATGGGCTCAATTTCACCCAACTCTCCAGGCATGCTCCTCAGATGGTAGCCGATTCCAGGGTTCAAATGAACAAGTTTCTTTATGGGGTGTCCAACCTTGTGAAAACAGAGTGTAGGAATGCTATGTTGCTGGAAGATATGAACATCTCTAGGCTCATGACTCATGCTCAGCAGGTTGAGGGTGATAAGCTTAGGGAACATGCTAAGGAGAATAAGAAGGCTAGGACAGACAACTATGAATCGGGTGGTGGGAATCGCTCGCAATTTTAGCAGAAGTCTTCAGGTCTAACACCTTCATCAGCTAGTGTTCCATCCTCCAAGTTCTGAAATGATCAGAAAGGTAGGGCATCAAAATCTAAGACTAAAGGTAGTATTCAAGGCACTAGAACCTACCCAACTTGTCCAAATTCTTGAAAGAACCATCTGGGCGAGTGCTTTACAGGAAAGGAAAGATGTTTTGGGTGTGGTCATTCTGGTCATAGTTGAAAGATTGTCCTCAGTAGACCTCAGTCCACAACTTTAGTCACACCAGCAGGTCACCCGACTCAGTAAAGTAACTCATCTGGTACAGGTGGTGGTCAGCGCCAAAACAGGTTGTATGCTCTTCAGGCTCGCCAGGATCAGGAAGATTCTTCGGATGTAGGCACTGGTACGTTACGAGTCTTTGACTTAGATGCTTATGCTTTGTTAGATCCAGGGGATACTCTTTCCTTTGTAACTCCTTATATAACAGTCAACTTCAATGTTAGTCCAGAAACTCTCTTAGAACCATTCTCAGTATCTACTCCAATCGGTGACCCAGTTATAGCTAGATGGGTATACAAAAATCAACCTGTCATAGTCTCCCAAAAAGTCACCTCAGCAAATCTTGTAGAGTTAGAAATGGTAGAATTCGATGTCATTCTAGGCATGTATTGGTTACATTCATGTTATGCCTCTGTCGATAGTAGAACTAGGATTGTTCGTTTTTAGTTTCCAGACGAACCAACCTTAGAATGGAAGGGTAGTATCCTAGCACCTATGGGTCAATTCATTTCTTATCTTAAGGCCAGAAAGATGATTTCTAAGGGGTATCTCTATTATCTAGTTCGGGTTAAGGATTCAAGCTCTGAAACCCCAACTCTTGAGTCAGTTATAGTAGTCAACGGGTTCCTATAAGATCTTCCTAGAGTTCCTCCTGAAAGGGAAATCAACTTTGGAATTGATCTCCTTCCAGATACCAGCCTATCTCTATTTCCTTACAGAATGGCTCTAAATAAGCTTAAGGAGCTGAAAGAGCAGTTGAAAGACCTTCTTGATAAGGGCTTCATCAGACCCAATATTTCCCCATGAAGTGCACCAGTTTTGTTCGTGAAGAAGAAAAATGGTTCTCTCAGTATGTGCATTGACTATAGGCAATTGAAAAAGGTCACAATCAAGACTAGGCATCCCATCCCCAGGATTGATGACTTGTTTGGCCAACTTCAAGGTGATAGTCATTCCTCAAAGATAGACCTTAGATCCGGTTATCATCAGTTTAGAGTCAGAGATAGTGACATTCCGAAAACAGCCTTCATAACTTGGTATGGTCATTATGAATTTGTAGTTATGTCATTTGGACTAACCAATGCTCCTGCAACTTTCATGGACTTGATGAACAAAGTGTTCAAGCAGTATTTGGACTTGTTAGTTATCGTCTTTATTGATGATATCCTCATTTTCTCTAGGAATGAGGGAGAACATGAGAACCATTTGAGGGTTGTCCTGCAAACTCTCAAGGATCGCCAATTATTCGCTAAGTTTAACAAGTAGGAGTTTTGGTCGCAATTCGTTGCTGTCCTTGGTCACATTGTGTCTAGCGAAGGGATTCAAGTGGATTCTAAAAAAATAGAAGCAGTGAAACAATGGCACAGACCTACCTCTCCTACAGATATCAAAAGTTTCTTCGGATTGGCTGGTTATTATAGAAGGTGAGTGGAAGGATTTTCATCCATTGACTAAGTTGATGCAGAAAAAGGTTAAGTTTCAGTGGTCAAATGATTGAGAGAAAAGCTTCGCAGAACTGAAAACTAGGTTGACTACAACTTTTATTTTGACTCTACCAGAGGGTTCAGACGGTTATGTTATCTATTGCGATGCATCCAGAGTTGGCCTAGGTTGTGTGCTGATGCAGTGAGGTAGGGTTATAGCCTATGCTTCTAGACAACTTAAGGTACATGAGAAGAACTATCCGACTCATGACCTCGAGCTAGCAGCAGTGGTGTTTTCACTTAAGATTTGGAGACATTACTTGTATGGTGTCCATGTAGATGTGTTCACAAACCATAAAAGCCTTCAGGAAGTGTTCACCCGAAAAGATTTGAATCTTTGCTAGAGGAAATGGCTTAAGTTCCTCAAGGATTACAATATGAATGTGCATTACCATCTTGGTAAGGCCAATGTAGTAGCAGATGCTCTTAGCAACCTATCTATGGGTAGTGTAGAACACGTTGAGGAAATAAGAAATGAGCTAGCAAAGGATGCTCACAAGCTTGCTTGCTTAGGAGTTTCTCTGATGAGTATATCAGATGGTGGTGTAACAGTTCAGAATGGTTTAGAACCTTCATTGGTAGTGGAGGTTAAGGAAAAGCAAGATGGTGATCCGATACTACTTCAACTAAAGGGTATAATATATCAGCAGAGAGTTGAGGTTTTATCCCAAAGGGGAGATGGTGTGCTTCACTATCATGGCCGATTTTGGGTTCCTAAGGTGGGTGACACCTACTTAAGATAGCAGATCCTTGCATAAGCCCATAACTCCAGGTATTCTATTCATCCAAGTGCCACTAAGATGTACCGTGATCTGCGGGAAGTCTTTTGGTGGGCAGATTTTATGGCTAAGTGCCCCAATTGCCAGCAAGTCAAGGTATAACATTAGAAAATAGGAGGTATGACTCAGGAAATCAACATTCCTACTTGGAAGTGGGAAGTGATCAACATGGACTTCATCATAGGTTTACCTCATACTCGCAAACATCAGGACTCCATTTAGGTGATTGTTGATAGAGTTACTAAGTCTACAGGCTTTTTGGTGTCAAGACTACAAATTCTATGGAGGACTATGCCAATCTTTACATTAATGAGATAGTTAGGTTGCATGGGGTTCCTTTGTCTATTATCTCAGATACAGGTCCTCAGTTTACCTCTCATTTTTGGAAGTCATTTTAGAAGGGTCTTGGTACTCAAGTTAATCTTAGCACAACATTTCATCCACAGACGGGTAGACTGTACCATTCAAATCTTAGAGGACATGTTGAGAGCTTGCGTGATCGATTTCAAGGGTAGTTGGGATGATCACCTTCCTCTTATAGAGTTTGCCTACAATAATAGTTACCATTCCAGCATTCAGATGGCCTCTTATGAGGCATTGTATGGGCGTAGATGTAGATCTCCAGTTGGTTGGTTTGAAGTAGGTGAAGCAACCTTGATAAGGCTAGATTCATTTTATGATGCTATAGAGAAAGTGCAACTCATTAGAGATAGACTTAAGATAGCTCAGAGTCGCTATAAGTCCTACGCACATGTAAGAAGAAGGGAATTAGAGTTCCAAGTTGATGATTGGGTTTTCATGAAAGTGTCGCCCATGAAGGGGTGATGAGATTTGGCAAGAAAGGGAAGTTCAATCCTAGATATGTACGCCCGTATAAAATCTTGAAAAGGGTTGGTAAAGTGGCTTATGATTTAGAGTTATCAACAAAACTAGCAGCGGTGCATCCGATTTATCACATTTCGTTGCTGAAGAAGTGTGTGGGTGATACAACATCTAATGTACCCTTAGAAAGTGTGGCTATGAAGGATAGTCTCACTTATGAAGAGGTTCTAGTTGAAATCCTTAATTGTCAGATTCGAAGGTTGAGACATAAGGAAGACCCTTTAATCAAAGTTTTGTGGAGGAGGCAGTCTCTAGAAGGAGCTACTTGGGAAGCAGAAGTAGCCATGAAGGCCAAGAATCCTCACATCTTTCCTTCCGATTCCATTCCAGCTTGAGGTAATAGTTCCTCTTCAGTTTTTCAGTCATTCACGCGCAGTTTCAGTCTTAGCATCATGTTCCTTTAGTTTGTACTTACATCTTCAGCGTATTTGCATGTTCTTAGAACTTAATTCAGTATGAATTCAGTTTCCAGTGTTTAGTGGTAGGGGTTGCAGCTCTCTCCCTTCATTTCAGCTAGTTTAGTCTTTATTCGAGGACGAATGTTCCCAAGGGGGAGATAATGTAACACCCTGTATGCTAGAACTACCAAAATATAGGTTTTAGGAGTTGCAGGTGGCACCAATGGGCACCACCCACGAACCATAGAGGGACCCACGATCCATTTTGTAGGTCCGTGGTTCTCAACCTGCAACCCATCCCCAGAACCCTAGAAAATTATTCTAAGTCCTGACCCATGTCGGGACCTACGGACCGTAGGTCAGACCACGATCCGTGGTCCAGGGTCATAGGTCGGACCACAGATTTCACCTCCTAGTTGTCGATTGATGGTTGACTAGTACGGGCTGTCAGTCGATCGACGGTCCATCGATCCCGTCTGTCGGTGGCCCCTTGACATCAATTAAGTTAGGGGTCTTTTGGTCTTTTCCTTATGCGTTGGACCCCTAAACCACATCATATAAATCCTAAACTATGTAATTTTGATCAGTTTTAGCCTAGTTACTTAACTAGAATCTACCCTAAGAAAATCATTCACCAAAAACTTAGAAAAATTAAAACGCAGAAAGAGAAAGAGTCGACCAAGTCCTAGTTCAAGAATGCAACAAGTTTTCATTAGTTTCAGCCCTAAAATTGAAAGATTTCTCCATGGATTCGTCACCAGGTATGTGGGATTTCACTAGTGGGTTCCTTTTGCCCATTAGGTCCCTATATTTCAGTCAGATTCCTGATTCCCTTCAGATTATCTTGACCTAGGGTTTATAGAATTTCAGTAGACTATTATGAATTCGTTACTTTAATGTTCATAATAATATTATCATGATTTTTGCATTGTTTTGCATAGATCCTCTCATAAATTCAGAACCCTAGCTATGTAGTTCTTTTAGTTCATGAATTACACATGCTAGGTAAGATATTTTAGTTATACATGCCTCAGATTTAAATATTTCATTACCAGCATATTAATGTTGCATTTTCAGTTAGCATGTCAGCATTTTGAGCTATCCAGTATTACAACATTTCAGTCAAAAAATGTTAATTACTTAATCAATTGGGAGAAGCCTAATATCGAGTGGACTAGGGTCAGTCACCCTTAAGTCCCTGAACTACGTGCCTTGTAGGTTAAGTCCCCTCTGTTGGGCATTACATTTTAGTGATCACGCTAGAATGCTCTATACCTCTGGTAGGGTATATTGGGTTCTCTCGATGGGGCATATACATCAGACTTTACATTTAACTCATGTGGTTTTATGTCGGTTCTTAGTAGCTCCCTTACAGTTCAGTCAAATTCTATTGGATTGACCATGTTATCAGTATAGTTTAGTATTCAGTCTCAACATGTTATAAACTTGGTTATTCCATTCATCTTAGCCATGTTCAGTAATTCCAGTATCTTTATCAATTTCAGATTATATCATTGCTTTATTGCTTGTTCAGTTATGTTATTGTTCAACTTTATCCTATCCTGCATGCTCAATACCTTTCAAGTACTGACGCATACTCTGCGCTACATCTTCTCATGATGTAGGCTTAGGTCCTCAGTAGTCAGATCATGCATAGATCGGTTCTCGATCTTCAATTCAGTCGCATCATTGGCGAGTTCTCCTTCTTTGAGGACAGTTGATATGCTATCTTTCCATTTTAGTCTTTAGTTTCCAATTTTTGCTAGACTTAGCTGGGGCATGTCCCAGCACTTCTAGTCAGTTTAGAGGCTTATTTTAGACATAGTTAGTTTCAACTTTAGTGTTAAGAGTTTGACTTTTCATTTGTATTCAAACTCTCAATTTTGTTATATTCAGATTTTGTATATGGGTATTCCCCATCATTTCAGATTATCATATGATTTAGCTTCCGCACAGTGTTTATTGATTCAGTTTACTTGAGTATGCTTATGGTATGCCCGTAGGATTAACTTGGGTTCATTCGTGATCCTAGGTCCTGTGTTCGCATCTAGGGGGTAGCCTCCGGGCATGAAAGTAGAGGTCTTGCTATCAATTGTAAGCCCTTAATAAATGACTCTGCAAGACCATTTTGAGTATGAACATGAGCATCAGGATGTTCAATTCTTATTCTAATTGATAAGCAATAATCATCAAAAGCTTCGGATGTAAATTCTCCAGCATTATCAAGGCGAATGGCCTTAGTAGGATATTCTATTAATTGCACCCTTAATCTTATTATTTGTGCGAATAACTTTGTAAATGCTAGGTTGCGAAATGAGAAAAGGAACACATGAGACCATCTTGAAGATACGTCTATGAGGACTATGAAATAACCAAAAATCCCACTAGATGGGTGAATAGGTCCACATATATCCCCATATATACGTTCTAAAAATTGAGGGGATTCAATGTTAACCTTCATTGGTGATTGCCTAGTAATCAATTTGCCTTGACAACAGGCCACACATGAAAAATCATTATTTGTAAGAATCTTTAGGTCCTTTAATGGATGTCCATTTGAATTTTCAATGATTCGTCTCATCATTGTTGATCCAGGATGACCTATTCGGTCACGCATAACACAAAAACATTTAAATAAGTAAACTTCTGGTTTATGATCGAATGTGCTTCGATTGTACCAATTTCTACATAATATAGACCATAAAATAAGGTTGGTAATTTCTCCAAAACACATTTCTGGCCTGAGACATTCTTGGTTATACCAAGGTATTCAATATTCATTTCATTTAGTGTCTCAATATGATATCCATTTTAGCATATATCTTTGAAACCTAACAAGTTTCTTGGGGATTTAGAAGAGAACAACTGATCTTCTATAACAAGTTTTGTCCTCCTTAGGTAGAAATATAATAGCTCTTCTGGAGCCTTCAATCAATTTCGAATTACTAGAAATTGTAGTAACATTTGATTTTCTCCTAAGCAAGTAAGAAAAGTATTTCTCATCTTTAAATGGCATGTATTGTTTCACTTTCAACTACACAAATATCCGCATGATCAACTATTGTTCCACATGAAATTTGGGACATACCCATATTTTCTTCAAAAAAGATATAAACAATGTAAAATATTACTATTAAACAGGGCTATTATATTTACAAGGATTAGAAAAGCTTAAACACACCAACTAGTACAAAACAAACAGAAAAGGAAATTATCTAGATTATCGTGGGCTCGTCACTGATTGTTTTCCTTTAGGGAATACAAAGAAATCAGCTACATCTAGATTTATAGGCTCAGCGTTATCTTCAGAGATGAAATTTGCTTCTGCATTATTATCCATCTTATGTATGAGCTTAATATTATCTTCAGAGATAAATTTTGCTTCTGGATTATTATCACCCTTTTACAAGGATGCGTGATAGAGCTGAACTAGACGCTTAGATGATCGACAGGTACGTGACCAATGCCCCATTCCTCCACATCTATGACATACACTTTCTGAATTTTTCTTTTGCATTACTTTTTGTTTTTTAACCTTCATTTTATATTACTGGTCATTTTTTGGTGCAAGACAAATATCATGATTAAAATTTATTTTACGACTACGGCCACGGTCACGACCGGGGACACAACCACGATCGGAGCCACAACCTCTTTGATGATTTTTCATCAACAGGTAATTATGTTGTTCAACCATTAGAAGATGTGAAATTAATTCATAATATTTTTTAAAACCCATTTCTCGATATTGCTGCCGTAGGAACATACTCGAGGTAGGAAATGTGGAGTATGTTTTCTCAAGCTTAGCATGTTCAGTGACATCTTCTCCGCATACATTTAACTGTGATATAATTCTATACATGGAAGAATTATATTCAATTGTACTTTTAAAGTTTAGTAACCTCAAATTGAACCAATCATGACGCACCAGTGGAAGAATGACCATCTTCAGGTGGTCATATATACCTTTCAAATTATTCCACAGTATGAGGGGGTCTTTAATAGTGAGGTATTGTATTTTCAATCCCTCGTCAAGATAGTGGCGGAGAAATATCATAGCTTTGGCCTGATCTTGGCTAGATGCCTGGTCATTATCTTTGATGGTGTCTACCACTACTAAAAAACTGCTAAAAAATGACGAAAGTAAAGGCGACGGACGGTGTCGCTCCCAAAAGCAACGGACTAAGCGATGCCTTCCGACGCTTTTTAATTAAATTTTATTTTTATTTTTTAAAAAAAGTGACGGACGTCATCGCAGAGTCCGTCGCTTTTTAATTTTTTTTTTATATTTTTTTCTTTTTTATTTTTTTTAAAAGCGACGGACTGCGTCATCGAGTCTGTCGCTTTTTAATTTTTTTTAATTTTTTTAATTTTTAATTTTTATTTTTTTGGCAGAACCCATCAGTAGCCCCCTAAATTTGGCACCAATTTTCACTTAGACACCTCAAGTAGGCTTTGTTCAATTTAAACACCTCAAGTAGGGATCCGTTGTGTCATTTTGACACTTTTTCTATTTTCAAAATCACATATTAAGTGCGTACATCCAGACGCAAGAAGAAGAAGAAAGAGGTGAGGGCATGGGGTTTGGGATCTGGAATAAAGAAAAAAAGAAAGTAAAATTAAGTTTTAAAAAAATAAAATAAAATTTCCACGTGTCATATATCAATTCGTTTATTTTTCCACATAAGAGCGTCTGGATGTACGCACTTAATATGTGATTTTGAAAATAGAAAAAAAGTATCAAAATGACACAACGAACCCCTACTTGAGGTGTTTAAAATGAACAAAGCCTACTTAAGGTGTCTAAGTGAAAATTGGTGCCAAATTTAGGGGGCTACTGATGGGTTCCCCCTAATTTTTTTAAAAAGTGACGGACTGCGTCGTCGAGTCCTTCGCTTTTTAATTTTTTTTTAAAAAAAGTGACTGACTGCATCACTGAGTCCATCACTTTTTTTTCGTGAAGTTTTGTACCAATAATATATATAATAAATAATTAATTATTTTATATTGATAGAGACGCAGTCCGTCACTTTTTATTAAAAATAATTATTTATGTCCGTCGGTTCTTGGTCAAATATTTTTAAAAAGCGAAGGACAATGTCTCTTTGTTCGTCGCTTTTTGGTCAAAAATTTTTTCAAAAAAAGCGACGGACATAGAGACTCTGTCCGTCGCTTTGAGAAATATTTTTATATATTTTTATTTAAATCGTCTTTATGAGGACGGTTTTATGTAAAATAAAAAACAAAAAAATGATAATACCGACTTCCGAATGTCAGTAAAATTAAATAGTATGTAATAAATTAATATTTTCAATTAACCTTAAATAAATCGTCCTCTGAATGATGGTTTTATATAAGTTAAAAAAGAATTTAATATAAAATACCGACCTTTCGATGTCAATAGTATTTAATTAACATGATTGCTTTTTATTTATGTTAAACTTTAATGTGATACCGACCTCATGAGGTCGGTATTTTTTATTAAATCTAATTTCTTTTAATAAAAACGACATTCAGAGGTCAGTTTATTTAAAATATTCCTATTAATCATAATTTTGCTATTGTGCATAATACTAAAATTTCATTTACACCTACATTTAATTGTTCAAAAAGTGTAACAATTTTGTATACTTTTATAAATAAAAAGTTAGAATTCGTGGAATAAATAAGAAAATATCTATAATCCATATTTAGAGTATGAAACTATGTTGATATGAATTAGGAGAAAATTATATATACATATATTTCTAGAATAATGTACAAATTTTATCAATCTGTCGTCTAATCATTAACTTAATATCTCATCTCATGATGTAGAGGTAAAGAGCTAACAAATAATCCATTCGAGTATAAAATGTGAGATAGTACTATTATATACGTTCGATGTTGAATGGATGTCAAGTGTAGTGATCACCTCCTAATTATGATGACATGTAAAGGATACTTCGTCGGAGTATGAAATACGTTGATTAATTATATACTCCTCGAATAGATCAACAAATCAAGTCTTATATACTAGTGGTTCAGATATGAAATACATTATCAATTAAAGAAATACGTTTGATCAATTCAAGGAGATTTATATATTAAATTTGATATTGATATACTTTTGTTGATCAATAAAATTAAATTTATATAATTAAAATGTATATAATTTAAATTTATAAAATTAACTTGATCGACAAATTAAATTTATTAAATTAAACTTCTGTTGATGTGTAGTAAAATTATATATATATATATATATATATATATATATATATATATATATATATATATATAAAATTTTAATTTATAAAATTAACTTGATCGATAAATTAATTAAATTTATTAAATTAAACTTATGTTGATGTGTAGTTAATTTATATATATATATATATATATATATATATATATATATAACATAAGTTTAATTTAATAAATTAAATTATAAAATTAACTAAATTTATTAAATTAAACTTCTATTGATGTGTAGTTATATATATATATATATATATATATATATATATATATATATATATATATATATATATATATATATATATAAATTTAATTAATTAAACCAACCTAAATAAATTAAATTTATTAAAATTAAAACCCTAGATCTTAAGTGACAAGTCTCGCTCCTCTCTCACTCCTCTCATCTCATAGATGCCCCATCCCCACCCATCCCCGACTAGCGCCATGCCACGCCACGTCACCATCGCAGCAGCAGCGGCATCTCGCACCGGCCAGCAGCAGGAGCAGCTCGCGCCGACCAGCAGTAGGAGCAGCTCGCGCCAGCCAGCAGCAAGAGCAGCTGCACTAGCCAGCAGCAGGAGGTCACGCCGGCGCCTCAATCTCGACCGGCGCTACCTCCATCCTGACCCACTGCCCTTCTCCTTTAATTCAAGGTTAGGGTTTCATAATATTATTTTTAATTTCTTTCAATTTGAGTGTTGAATTTGTTAATTAGTGTATTGAATTATTTTTTTATTGATTGTTAGTTAATTAGTAAGTGAATGATTTAGGGTTTTTTGATTGTTAGTTTGAATTAGGGATTATTTGATTGTTAGTTTGTGTTTGTTGATTGTGAATTGAAAATTTAATGTTAGGGTTAGTTTGAATTAGCGTATCTTAATATTTGTTTGAAATTTGGTATTTCTTGAGTTAATTAGTTTGATTTTGGAATTGTAAATTTAGATTGAATTAGGTTATTTAAGGAGTTGTTTGAATTTGGATATTATTTGAGTTAGTTTGAATTATTATTGAGATTTTAGGACTAATAGTTTGAATTTGGGATTAGGAATAGCTAGGTAGTTTGAATTTAGGATTTTAGCACTAGTTAGATTTTGGGATTTTAGGACTAGTTTGAGTTTGTGATTTTAAGACTAGTTTGAATTTTGAATTTAGGACTAGTTTGAATTATTATTGAGATTTTAGGACTACTAATAGTTTGAATTTGGGATTTTAGCACTATAGTTTGGTTTTTGAATTCTAGGAGTAGTTCCAATTTGTGATTTTAAGACTAGTTTGAATTTGGAATTTAGGACTAATAGTTTGAATTATATTTGGGGAGTTGTTTGAATTTGGGTATTATTTGAGTTAGTTTGAATTATTATTTAGATTTTAAAACTAATAGTTTGAATCTGGATTAAGAATAGCTAGCTAGTTTGAATTTGAAATTTTAGGGATTTGAATTACAACGTAATTAGAACTCATAATTAATTATAACTTGAATTTACTATAAATTGAACTTAATTAGGAA
Source organism: Solanum bulbocastanum (assembly GCA_037074985.1). Taxonomy (NCBI): domain Eukaryota; kingdom Viridiplantae; phylum Streptophyta; class Magnoliopsida; order Solanales; family Solanaceae; genus Solanum; species Solanum bulbocastanum. The sequence goes on along the minus strand of CM073603.1, from coordinate 22,254,950 downwards.
TATGAACTTGAAATTAGAACTTGAAGTTGGAACTAATTAGCTTGAATATATAACTAATTAAGTTTAGAAATTAGATATGAACTTGAATTGAAACTTGAACTTATTAAAACTTGAATATATATATATATATAAAACTAATATTCTTGGATTTGAAGTTTATATTTAACTAATTTAAGAACTTTTCGTGCTAGGCAACTGAGGAAGCTCAACATCTAAAAAAGTTGATACAAGACTATATTTCTTCTTTCATCAAAGTTGGAGATAAGGTTGGTAAATTTCTTAAGTTCAAGTACAATTGTTTTCAACAATGTGTTTGTGTCCATCTAGTATTAATACTTAGCTTTAATTTTACGAATAATATATTTGTTAAGCATAAGTACCAACACTAGTTGATCCTATTGATGACAAAATTGATTTTCTTGTAAGATCGATTTGTGTCCATCTAGTGTTGATATTAAGATTTAATTTAGGAATAACATGTTTGTTATGCATAAGTACCAACACTAGTTGATCCTATTGATGACAAAATTGATTTTCTTGCAAGATCGATTTGTGTCCATCTAGTGTTGACACTTAGCTTTAAATTTAGGAATAATATATTTGTTAAGCAAAAGTACCAACACTAAACTAGTTCAAGTTAAAAAGTTTTTAAGTTATTTAAATAAGTTAAAATAAATAATGTCGTTTTGTTGATGAATTTAGTTATTGGAATTAAGTCAAAACTAAACTAGTTCAAGTTAAAAAGTTATTAAGTTGTTTAAATAAGTTAAAATAAATAATGTGGTTTAGTTGGTGGATTTAGGTTGTATTAAGTCAAAACTAAACTAGTTAAAGTTGTTAAGTTGTTTAAATAAGTTAAAATAAATAATGTGGTTTTCTTGATGAATTTATTTATTGGAATTAAGTCAAAACTAAACTAGTTCAAGTTAAAAAGTTATTAAGTTGTTTAAATAAGTTAAAATAAATAATGTGGTTTAGTTGGTGGATGTAGTTGTTGTATTAAGTCAAAATTAAACTAGTTAAATTTTTAAAGTTGTTTAAATAAGTAAAAATAAATAATGTGGTTTTGTTGATGAGTTTAGTTATTGGAATTAAGTCAAAACTAAACTAGTTCAAGTTAAAAAGTTATTAAGTTGTTTAAATAAGGAAAATAAATAATGTGGTTTAGTTGGTGGATTTAGTTGTTGTATTAAGTCAAAACTAAGACTAGTTAAAATTGTTAAGTTGTTTAAATAGGTTGAAATAAATAATGTGGTTTTGTTGATGGATTTTGTCGTTGGAATTAAGTCAAAACTAAACTAGTTCAAGTTAAAAAGTTATTTAGTTGTTTAAATAAGTTAAAATAAATAATGTGGTTTAGTTGGTGGATTTAGTTGTTGTATTAAGTCAAAACTAAACTAGTTAAAGTTGTTAAGTTCTTTAAATAAGTTAAAATAAATAATGTGGTTTTGTTGATGGATTTAGTCATTGGAATTAAGTCAAAACTAAACTAGTTCAAGTTAAAAAGTTGTTAGTTGTTTAAATAAGTTAAAATAAATAATGTGGTTTAGTTGGTGGATTTAGTTGTTGTATTAAGTCAAAACTAATCTAGTTAAAGTTGTTATATTGTTTAAATAAGTTAAAACAAATAATTATTTATAATATAATTAAATATCTATATTTTTGTAGATGGATCATCGTTTGTGGATGTATAATATGCATTATGAAACTAGTGTTGGTTTGAAACCTAAGTTTATTGACTGTGTTAGAAATTCTTTTGAAATGATGTTAGACGACTCCAGTCAAGCTTAGAAGGTATTGGATCGTCACGTCAAGCCGAGACACTTGACGGTGTTCAAATTGCTGCTATGTAGGATCAAATAGCTAAACTTACAATGACACTAGCAAAGTCGGAGTGGAGAGCTGAACAAGAAAGCATGAATGAGACTGTTCAGCAAATCAAAGAACAAGTGGTGAACCTCGCTCGTTTACCTACTACTTCGGCTCCCGATGACACCAACGACGAGAGTGATAAGGATGATTATGTATATCTCACTCCCTAGTTTAGAACTCTGGACATTTATGAACTTTTTAAAACGAATTTTGAAAGACTTCATAATTCTTTAATTTATGATTTAGATACTTTTAAATATTATTTTATGGTTTGTTTAGATTGTTTATAATTATGTGTTTGATTGGGCTGAATAGTGTAGAATTGAATTGAATTTTATTTGCAGGTGTGCAGCAGAAACAGCTAGTTTGGGCTGGCAAAAATATCGCACAAAAAGTGACGAACAGTGTGGTTTTTTTCGTCGCTTTTTTGGATTTTAGTTTTTTAAAAGAATCCCAGAAAAGAGATGGACAGCGTGGTTTTGTCCGTCGCTTTTCACGATTTTATTTTTTTAAAAATCCCAAAAAAGCGACGGACAATGTGGTTCTATCCGTCCCTTTTTTGGGATTTTCAAAAATAAAATTTCCAGAAAAGCGACGAACAACGTCTCATTTTAGAAATAAAAAAAATTAAAATTAAAATAAAGAGACGGAGTCCGTCACTTTTATGAAAATAATTCAAAAAAAAGGCAAAAAGAGACGCCGTCCGTCGCTTTTGAAAAGCGACGCTGTCCGTCACTTTTTGAAAGGTGTTGAGCTAAAAAGCGACGGAAGTGACTGTGTCGCTTTTCCGTCGATTTGACCCAAAAAGCGACGCAGTCCGTCGCTTTTTGCCGTTTCTTTTTGGCAATTTTTAGTAGTTTACCAGACCCTTCACATCGAAGTGGATTTTAGCGTCTAGTATCCATGACGAGTAATCTTTACCTGATATATCCAAGGAAACAAATTCAAGTTTAGAAATATTAGACATTCTTAGATAAATAAAATCCTTACCCTTTTTACATATTTAGAGTAGCTCAAGTTGGTGGAGTCTCGTGCTGATAACATATTATAAAATAAAAAGTAACTTACTAAGCTTTACAATAAGAAAGAGAGGAGAGAAATTGTATATATTACTTCACTTCTTGATTATCTTTCATAATGAAGTAAATAGGCCTTTTATAGCCCATATGAATGTGGCAAACAATGGCATACACAAGCCATCCATTTTCCTTGCACAAGTTTGTGCACTAATACCACATACTTAATTAGCAACTCCATACACTATCCACATGCTTGGCATCCACAATTTCCACAATAAAATGAATTTTGTAGGTCCATACCCGTTATAGATAAATTGAAAGGAAGTTGAAGCAGTAAATGTTGAAAAACAAATTGCTGCAAGAGTTGAAAAATGATAGATTTCATTGTAGACAAATTTGTAAGATTTGCAACCTTTTGAAATTTGCTACATTTACCTATTTCATCAATGACATAGGCATGGTTTTCTCTTCCTACAAATAGAGCATTCTTGCTCATTTTTAGAAGACACCAAGATAGAGAGAAAGAATATTTGAGAGCAAAGTGAGATATTCCATAAACTATATAAGAAAAATAGAGTGTGAGCGGTGTTTTAGTAAGGTGGTAAATCAAAAGAGTTATTCCTTTTGAGTGTTTCGTAGTCACTTTGAATATTATATTCATGACTACACAGTGTACAAATTCCTTGCTATAGTGATATCTGTTGCTTCTCTTGGCCCATGATTTTTCCCTTATTTGAAAGGGTTTCTGCGTAAAATTCTTGGTTTCATTGTTTTCCCATTTTATTTTCATTATTTTTGACCATCTATTTTTTGTGTTAGTTCGTGTTTTTCCAACAAACTGGCATCAGAGCCAAGGTTTTATTTGAGTATGCTTTGTGATTGCAGCGCAACCCGAATTTCCACATTAGAAAAGATTTACTTTGGTTTGCATGTTTTGGGGAAAATGATTGAAGCCAACAAAAGTTGAATGGTTACTTTGAATGGTGTTAATTATGCCATTTGGAATGGAAAAATGAAAGATCTATTTTATGTCGATGTAAGGCCTGAAAATAAAATAGACAAAGAATGGAATCTGTTGCTCAGGCTTGTGGATTTATTAGGCAATGCGTTGACGATAATGTGTTAAACCATATTTCTGGAGAAACACATGCTTGAATCCAATGGGAGCATATTGAAAGTTTGTATGCTCGGAAGAGTGGAAATAATAAGATGTTCTTGCTAAAGCAGATGCTAAGTTTAAAATATCATGATGGTTCTCCAATGACAGATCACCTGAATAATTTTCACAGGATCATAAACCAATTATTTGTTATGGGCATCAAATTTGATGAAGAAATTCAAGGCTTGCTTTTACTTGGTTCCCTACTAGACTCTTGGGAAATAGTTAGAAATTCTTTATCAAATTCTACTCCGGATGGTGTGTTCTCTTTGGATTTCACCAAGAGTAGTGTCTTGAGCGAAGAGATGAGAAGAAAATCTCTAGGTTCTTCTTCGTCGGATGTCCTAGTGACTGTCCCTAAGGGGAGAAACAAAACCTGTAGTTCTCAAAATAAAGAATAAAATAGGACCAAATCTAGAGGCAAACTTAAGGATATTGAGTGCTATCATTGTGGCATGAAAGGCCACACAAAGAAGTTTTGTCGGAAGTTGAAGAGGGATAACAAAGATAAACAGGAAACGAAAGAAATATATATGGTCAAAAATAATGAAAATAAAATGAGAAAACAATGATACCAAGAGTTTTACGTGGAAACTTTTTTAAATAAGAAAAACCATGAGCTAAGAGGAGCAACTGATATCACTATAGCATGAAATTTTAAAATTGTGTAGTCACAAATATAATATTCAAAGTGACTACAACACACTCAAAAGGAATAACACTCATTTGATTTACCACCTTACTAAAATATTGCTAACACTCTATTTTTCTTCATAGACTACTTTTCTCATATAGTCTATGAAAGGCCTCGCTTTGCTCTCAACTATATTTTCTCTCTATCTTGGTATGCTCTACAAATGAGTAAGAAGTCTCTATTTATAGGAAGATAAAACCATGCATATGTCCCTAATGATGTAACACCCCGTATCTGAAAAAGAGTAGTGAAGTATTTTAGGGAAATTTTAGGTGCCATCCATGACCAGCCAACCACGGCTCATGGACAGGCCCACAAACCGTAGGTAGGGGTCCACAGATTGGCCACCTTGGGTTGATTTAGGACCTCTAATCCACAGCCTGACCAATAGTCCATCGGTCAGACCCTGGACAGTGGTCGAAGATTCGTAGGTCGAGGTCCAAAAATCAAGTCCCAGACGAGGAGCCATTGTTGACCAGGATGGATCGTGAGTTGATCGATGGTCTGTCGATCATGGTCTCGTGGTTGGTGAATGGGCGTTTATTTTAGGGACTTAAGGGTATTTTTCGATTATAATTAGAACTAAGTGGTGTCATCTTACCTAAGACTAGGACACCTATATAAGCATTTTTAACCCCCAAAACCCCTCATTCAACTTATTCTCTGAAATACCAAAAGAAAATCCTCTCAAATATTCTCTCTCTGGAAGTTGGAAGAAAAAGGAAGAAGAGGAAGCTAGGTCAAAATCAAAGTTCCAATTTACAAGCTTTTGAGGGCATTGTAACCAATGTATGATAAATTTTCATCCATGGACATCTTCCATGCATGGAGTCCCCTAGAATTCCCCCAATTTGATGAAGAATTCCCCAATTCTAGCTAGGGTTTCTTCAATTGTTTTGGGTTATGTTGATTATGGATCCAATTGAGTGGATTGTGATTTTTTATGATAAAATTAGTATAATAACATGTTTTAGAATGAAATCACACAAATCTATGCCTATCCTATGATTCTAACCTAGAATTGAGATAATTGGGTAGATGCCATTAAGGGAAACTTTGTGGGTTTAGATGTATCCTTATAGGATTGATGAATTATGAATAGAATTGCTTGAGAATGATGTTTAGATGATGATCATGAAATATAGGGCTTGAGAGTAAAGCTTTTGATAGGAATTATTGGTGATAGATGCCATTGTTGTGGAAGGGATACTTCCTACCTAAATTGCTAATTATAATTATATGAATGTGAAAGGCTTTCTCACATGAATGATTCTAGGTTGAAAGGATTGCTCACCTAAAATAAATCTAGACTAGAAGACTATGTAATTGATGAGGCTAGAGGCGATTACCCTTGACCTTCATATGAAAGGATATGAGGTGATACCCCTATTCCTTAGAATTGAACAAGAGGTGAGTCCCCATGTTCTTATGATGTTGAATAGACCTAGATGCAAATATTTATGATCCCTATGAAATAATGTGGAGGCGAATACCCGCATCATGTGAGGTTGTGGTGGCGAGAACTTGATGAGTCCATGATTTGGACCTATTTAGAGCTTTATTTCAATAGATTTAGTGTACTTGAGGAACAAAGCATGGACACTATTGAGCAAAAAGGTACAAGGCAGTTGAAAGAACAAAGAAAAGAAAGCTTGAAGATCGCCTAACCCAGTGAGCGAGTAGCCGAACGACCATGGTCTCACCCAATGTTCCAGTGTGCCAAGTCTTTGAAGGAGAAAATCAAGTCGGCGATAGATAGGAACAGTCAGCGAGTGGATCAGCGATCCCGACTTATAGAGACGAATGGTCCTTCGCAAAAAATTTTTGGGCAATTATAAATACGCTTTTAAATTCTTAGTTTAGTAACCTGTTCATTTTTATCATTGAGACTATTAAGTTTTCAAGTTAGAGAGCTTAGAACTGAGTTTTAGAGACATTTTCTCCTTAGTTGTGAAGATTTGAAGATTTCCATTTCTAAGAAATTGGAAGTGGGTGTTGAAGATTCTTCATCTCAGACCTTTGTAAAGACAATATCAATCCTACCTAGTTGATGGAAACACAACTTGGTAACGATTTTTACCTTTTTATGATGTCTAGCTAAAACCCCAATTCTTGGGGTGTGATTATGTGATTTAGCTGCTGGGTATTGTTAATTGATAGTGTAAATGCTATTTAAAAGTGATTTCGTTCAGTAATTGTGGCTGAAATTAATGGGATGTAGTTGCAAATACAATCCTAACTTCGTGTTTTTGGCTTGCTTGAGAGAGAGGCTTTAAAACCAAAATTGTTGAATCGATGGTCTGTGAGTATTGGGTTGTCATGGGTTCAAATCGAGAGAGTGAAACATAAACCCTTTTCCACACATTCAGCTCCAGAGAGTGAATGGACTAAAGCAAAGACTGTTCTTAATTGCTGCTTATTGGTGTTCAAGAGAAACTAATTTTATTCGGGGCAAATTGTTTGAGAGAGTTTATCCCCATTAAAGTCTAGCTTATTCACTGATTTACAACTATTCACTATTAATTTCAATTACCCAATTGTCTACCTTAGCCCACAATCCAATTACATCCTAAGAACCCGTCTCTATACTTGCTATTCTCGTGTTATTTGCTGTTGTAGCTGATAGATGAAAACAAATCCCCCTGATATTTGACAGTTCTATCACCCCAAACTTGAACCATGCTTTTATTCGTAATATTTTTAGCTATGATTGACTTGAGCATATTCTTATTGCTTATTGATTCTCAATTATAAACCACTTCCTTGGGATTTGACCCCAACTCACTTAGTTGGGTTATATTACTACTTAACGATTGTTGACACTTAGTATTGGATGAAGTGTCTTTGATAGCGTTATTCAATCAGTACTCACAATCTAAAAGTAAATAAGGCAAGAGGCGAATACCCATTAGACTTTATAAGCTAGACAAAGATACGAATCCCCATATCTTTAAAAGTAAGTATGAATAATGAGATTATGATGTGAAGAATTGATGACTTTGATTGTTGCTAGAGGTTCCTTCCATGTGGTAAGCTTGACTAGAGGTGGATGACCCAAGTCTTGATTAAGGATGAGTAAGGTTGCTTGAGAAGTATTTCTTTCTTATTATGATGATTGATTTATATGCATGATTATGCTTATGGTTTATATTGACTAACCAAGATGTTTATGTTGTTTATGCTAGCTATCATATTTAGTGCTTGATTGTACTAAGTCATCCTTTGCCTACATTCTTATCAAATGTAGGGTCCGGCGACATATATTCTCACACTCGTGGCTAGCTTCTTTGTTGATCAAGGAGTGAAGACTTGGTGAGTCGTCATTGGATTTGAGGATGTGATCACCACTTTCTTTTATGCTATTCTTTTAAGTCTTGGACTATTGTATGGGTTGTGTCCCAATTTTACTCTTCATGTTTAGATGGTTTGAGATAGTGATGCTAGATTTCCACTTCATTTTATAAAGACTTCGATTGTATTGATAAAGTTTAAAATTTTCACTCATTTCTATTACTTTATGTTATGATATGCTAAGTGGCTTGTATGAGGCCTCTCAGGGTCTTATACACCTTTTTACATCTAGAGGGGGTACCCCTGGGTCGTGACAAACTTGGTAATTAGAGCACAAGGTTTAGAATGGTTCTAAGATGTCTCAAACCACGTCAAGTAGTGTCTTGTTCATAAGTGTGAAACACGCCACATTTATGAATGAAAGTCTACTAGATGTTTAGGAAACGCGCCAACTCATGGAATGCCAAATAAATTGCTACTGGAATGCTTCTATGGAGATTTTGGTCTCGAAAATAGAAGCGCTGTTGATAAATTTTTACAGGTTGTTTGATACAACAACCCTATGAAGTAGTAGCCCAACTCCTTGATGGCATGATTAAAACCAACAAGGAAATAGAGAAAGACCTAGAATGGGCCGCATTGTTAACTCAGTTTGATGCCTTGTCCAAGAAAGTCATGGAGTTGGAGGCAAGGTCCAAAAAGAAGTACAAGTACCTTCCCAATCACGAGTGTCAAAAGATGAATCAGCAAGAGGGTGAACAAAATGAAGAGGTTCTCTCACTTATTTTACACAAAATCAAAGAATAAGATAGAATGTTGAATGAGATAAAAGAGAATGCCTTAATGCTTAATCAGATGATAACCTCCCATTCCATGATTATTCAGGTACAAGACTCCCAAATAAACCAAGTGTTGTCGTGTCTTTACTTACATCCTAAGGAGGGTTTGCCTAGTGACACTATGGCCAACCCCAAGAATGAGGTTTGAGTATGGACTTGCATCTTGCCACGACGTTAACTAAGGAGCTTCTTGGGAGGCAAACCAAGTATTTATTTGCTTTCGTTGTGAGTTGTAACAATGATGTGTTGATTGTGTAGGTCGAAGTGTGGAAAGTGTAGATTGGTGAACTAAATGTCCAATCGATGAATCACCAAAGAGGTCGGTGACCCCGAACTAGACCGTCGTTAGACTTAAGACAATTTTAAATTGGTGTCTGTAAAACTCCACGAGCCTAGTAAATTATTGGCGAATTGCCAATCGGCGATCACGTTCTAATTCTCCGTTTGGACCCCCACGTTAACTAGAGGTACTGTAAAACTCGGTGATGTAAGTGATCAGTCGGCGTGTCGTCAAGTCGTTCGGCGAGCACGACTAATGTCGCTAAATGGGCAAGAACTGAACAATTTTTAAAAGGCCAAAGGTTTAAACTTCCAACTCTTTCACTTTTCCTCAGTTTTGAACTTCAAAAACTCAAACCCGCCTTTAGATTTTATATTTTTGCATTTTTAGAGTATTTTAGTGTTTGATTTGTGCTCGGATTGGGATTACTTTGCTATATATCATTTCAGTCTTTATTAATCGATATCAAAGGTTGGTTTTCCTAACCCCGACTTTATTTTTATCAAATTTGTACTCATTTACAATGATCTTGTCTTGATGAAGTGTGTTGGGCCTCTCTGATAGGATTAAAATGTTTGATTGCCTATGTTAATTCGATAATCTTGCCCATATTGGTTCTGTTGTTGAAATTCCCATACTTTGTACTTTAAAATTGATTAAATCTTGTGGGGTTGTTCTTGCATGTTGTTGATTCTAGTCGGGTAAAGTCTAAGTAACTCGTTTTTATGCCATATAATGTAATTTTCCCAATGATAGAGCGGGTGACGTCATTTATTAAGGGCAAAAGTAGTCAAATGGCCAAATTTGGCTAAATCGAGAGAAATTTGAGTATCCCGGGGTAATAGGTGTAATGGGTCTTGCTTTAATTTGATGGGTGCATGCTTTGATTTTGTTTTTAGGGGTTGCAGGGTTAAATTGGAGAAGTTGGGTTAAAAGTAGGCACGTTGAGTTCCTAGCTCGTCAAATCACTCGGTGGTTCGCCGAAGTAACCCACGCCTATAATTTCATGCTATACTTGTTGTTTGACTTTGTAACTTTCAGCGAGAAGATTTAGGTCACCGAAGGTACTCGGCGACTGGCCAAAAGTCTTTTTGATCTCCCTTTGTCTGCACCCCTGAGCCTTAAATTGCACTGTAACTTTCGGCGGACTAATCCGTACTTGCTCAAAGATGTCGGCGGTTCACCGATAAGCCTTCCCATCACCAACTTGTCAAATATTTCTGAGAATTTTGAGCCAATCCTTTTGGCGAACCCTATCTAGCTCTCCAAAGCGATTTGGTGGCGAGTCTGTCTGTAATTATTTTTCTGTACCTTTGATTGAAATGTTTCTAACTTTTTCCCAATGTTTTGTAGACATGGATAGACCAAAGGTTGCAGGTAGAAACATACCACCCCGAAAGAAGGCGAAGGGGATAAAACTAAAAGAGGAAGTAGCTGCATCTAGGGCCAAAGCCACCAAACTTCCCACATCTGGTGGGAAGGGAAAAGGCAAAGGAAAAGCACCAGCATCACTGGAGGCCAGTTACGATGGCGATGGGATTTATAACACTTACCTCACCACTTCTGAGAGTGAGGGTGAGCATCATGAGCCTAAGACAGTAGCTTCTGATGATGATGAGCTGGTAGCAGCACAAAGGGCAGAGCTGTGGTCAAAATGGATGAATGATCCATCTAGGATCAGGACTCCTGAGCACACCACTATTTCTCCTCCAGTTCCAGTCAGTTGTTCTAGAACCACTAGTACATGGTCCTCCTCCCAAGTCTATAAATAGATTAAAGACTGAGGGGATGAGGACAATCATAGAAAAGAAGAGGCTGTCAACTGATGGGGTAATTGACAGGTACCCAGAGATTATGAGCTGTCTGAAGGCTTACAAATCCCAGATCTTCACCAAGCCCCATGACCCTTACATTCCTAATTGGGTCTGAGAGTTTTATACTGCTTATGGAGCCTTGATACCTCAGCAAAAGAAGCAAGCAACTGCATTTAAACCGGTTGATTATGTAGTGGTTTTGGGAAAGAAGGTCAAGTGTGATAGTGAGGCAATCAATGTTGTCCTAGACTGCCATGATGATATTGATGACGACTGCCAACACATGATCCAAACTACTACATTAGAAAATATGAAGAAGTGGTTAGCTCCTCTCATATCAGACGCTGTCCCCAAATGGCTTGAAGTTGGAGCACCTATCGAGAAGAAGGATCTAAACATAGTTGTAAGGTTCTGGTTTGGCTTCATCAACAGTACTATTATTCCATCCTAGAACGAGTCGATTCTCCAGCATGCCAAGGCACCCTGTCTGGGTTGTATCATTGATGAGACGAGGCTCAACTTAGGGTTGATTATAGCACAGGAGATGGTCATGAGGGCCAAGCAGCGCCAGACCTCACTTCCCTTTCCGGTATTGATCACCTAATTGTGAAGACAGGCTCGAGTTCCTAGAGATGCAAAGAAGGATGTGGAAATGATTCCCACTTCCTCTACTGATATCTGGAGAATTGACGAAGAATATTGAAAGGATCAAGCTGACACGAAGGAAGAAGCCCCGGTGGACTCTTTCTCGAATGTAGACACAAACTCATTACTTGCAGAGGTATCTTTGCCTAATCCGACCCTTGGGCCTTCAGGTACTTCTAGTGTTATACCTTCTAACATCCCTAGTTCTTTTCTACTGCATTGCCTCCTAGACCTGCTGCTGCTACTGTTTCTTGAACTCCTCTCACTCAAGATGCGTTACTCCGAATGGGGCAGCTTGCCCATTCTATTGATCGTCGGGTTGCTAGACTCGAGACCTCTATTTTGAGCATGATTTAAATTGCCCTGGCTGATGCGGTGATACCATTTAGCGCTGCCATTGATGCCCTTGAGGCAAGAATTAGCTGTGTGCGAGCGTGGCCAAGGGGCCACCGAGGAGGTGACAACGCTGAAGGCTGCCATTACGCTGGTAGGAGTGATGTGGATCATCTAAAATCCATTGACATGTCCATGATTTTCAGGATGGTGGAGATCCCAGATGTGATAGATATGCCTCCGGCTACCGCTGGAGATAAGGTTTGAGTTGAGGAGACTGCTGATCCCAAGTCTGATGCGGAAACTAATGAGAAGATGCTTGAGGTGGCTGAGGAACCTTCATATGTGGGACTTACTGAGACTGAGAAGGCCATGGTAGATGCAGTTGTGCAAGCTTCTTTGGCGGATACACTCTTAGCTGATCTTAGTGTAGCTACTGTTCCTTCTGAGGTGACACCGGGCACTGATGCCCAAGTCCAGACTGATACACCGGGCACTGATGCCCAAACAGATGGAGTGACTTACTAGAAAAGATCCCTTCTTTACCTCCCTCTCTGTCTTACTTTATTTTGGCTTTTGGATTATTTTGATTGCTTTTGAGGAAAAATGATTTTATTTGTGGTGGGGAGAGGCCCACGTTTTGTGACCTTTTAAGAATCTCTTATTTTGTGTATATATTTGGGTTTTGAGCTATAATTGTATGTTACTCTATTTTTGTGGAAAATTGAGCTAGTGGTTCCTTGTTTTTAATTGCAAATGATTTTTAGACTCTTCTGAAAAAATAATTATGCCACCCTTTGTTTGTGTTTAAATGTGGCTGTTCTCTTGCAAATTTGAGTATTGGTCTAGATCAATACCAATGACTTGAATAGTGCTCATAATCGAACAAAAGTGAATTTGCAGCTACGATGAGGCGAAATGAGGTTGCATAGACAATATGTGAGCTTTTTGCATCTTGTTGTGACTAGCCAAGTATCAAATTGAGTCTCATGTGATGACCATTGCACATTAGCGAAAGTGTGGAGTCTTGTTTGACATTGATGTGTATGCCTTGTGTGATGAACTAACCGTGAACCATGTGTGATGACACCTAGAATTTGCCCTGTTGGCCCGGTTGACTAAGTTATGCAATCTCTTGATATGATCTTAGGGAACTTTGAAGAGTGTGAAACAATTATACATTACACCTCTTTTGTGGCCTACCTTGTGAGTGTGTGAACCCCGTTTGAAACCCCTTTGAGCCTTAGCCTTTTCTTGGAAGAAACATGATAAAAATGTGACCTTTCTTGACCCATTATCCATAATCATCATGATTTGTGGTTTGTGTGAATAACCAACTTAGTCCAAAAGCCTAAGTTAGGGGTATGGTGAAAAGAGAAGGTAAATCAAGAAATGCAAGAAAGTCCCCTTTGACCCACGAGTTTGAGAAAAATGGAACCCCTCCATATAAAAAAAATAGAAAAAGAAGAAAAGAATGAAAAATTTGTGGAATAAAGTTGTGAAAGTATAAAGTAAATGGGGTGTCCAAGCAATCCATGAAAGATGAATAATGGGGTGACTTTTGAGCACGAATGAGAATGATGAAGAAAAGGAAAGAAAGTGTTTTTCACACTGTATTTCATGAGGATAGAAGCCACTAAGCCTAAATGACAATACATTTACACTCAGCACCATTACAAGCCTTTAAAAGACCTTTTTGAACTTAAGTGAGATGAAGCAAGTGTAGATTAGAAAATATGGGCAAACCTATGGGTGAAATCATGCATTGTGTTCATCTTTGTGAGTGTGAGTGTGAGTGTTGCATTTGACTCCGGAGCTTTAAATTATGAACCATTGTGTGTGAATATGGAATCATTCTTTGTGTGAGGACATTTGAGTACCATTGTTGAGCTTGACCTTGAATTTGAAGCGAGTATTGTGAACTTGAGAATCTTTGATAATGGTGAGTCACAACTTGAATCTTTGAGTGCATAATAGATCCTTGCATGCGTAAGTTGAGTCTTTTTGTGTGTATTCATGATTGAGTCTTATGCAGCACTGTTTTAGACATCCTTTTTTAACTGCTGAACTTGAGTTTTACTTGAGGACAAGCAAAAGTTTAAGTTGGGGGTGTTGATGAGTCCATGATTTGGACTCATTTAGGGCTTTATTTTAGTAGATTTAGTGTCCTCAAATGCATATTTTGTGCCAATAACTGATGTAAATCCTTGAAGTTAAGGTATTTGGATTGAGGAACAAAGCATGGGCACTATTGAGCAAAAATTAACAAGGAAGCTGTAAGAATGAAGAAAAGAAAGCCTGAAGATTCCCTAACCCAGTGGTGAGTCACTGAACAGCCATGGTCTCACCTAATGTTCCAGTGTGCCAAGCCTTGAGGAGAAAATCAAGTTGGTGATACAAAGGAGCAGTCGGCGAGTCGCCGAACAGTTCTGCGATGCAGTGCTAGCCCAAAGTAACAGAGCTTGAAGTTGCTGAAGGCCAAAGAAAAAAGGCAATGAAACTGACCAAAGGGCGGATCACAGAGTGGATCAACGATCCCAACATATTGCACTGAATGGTCCTTCACAACACATTTTTGGGGGTTTATAAATACGTTTTTAAATTCTTAGTTTAGTATCTAGTTCATTTTTATCATTGAGACTATTAAGTTTTCAAGTTAGAGAGCTTAGAACTGAGTTTTAGAGACATTTTCTCCTTAGCTTTGAAGATTTGAAGATTTCCATTTCTAAGAAATTGGAAGTGGGTGTTGAAGATTCTTCATCTTAGACCTTTGTAAAGACTATATCAACCTTACTCAGTTGATGGAAACACAACTTCGTAATGATTTTTACCTTTTTATGATGTTTAGCTAAAACCATAATTCTTGATGTGTGATTATGGGTTGATTTAGGTGCTGGGTATTGTTAATTGATAGTGTAAATGCTATTTAAAAGTGATTTCGTTCAACAATTATGGTTGAAATTAATGAGTTGTAGTTGTAAATACAATCCTAACTTCGTGTTTTTGGCTAGCTCGAGAGAAAGGTTTTATAACCAAAATTGCTAAATCGATGGTTTGTAGGTATTGGGATTTCATGGGTTCAGCTTGAGAGAGTGAAACATAAACCCTTTTCCACACATTCAGCTTGAGAGAGTGAATGGACTAAAGCAATGCTGTTCTTAATCGCTGCTTATTGGTGTTTGAGAGAAACCAATTTGATTCGAGGTAAAATGTTTGACAGAAAGTTTACCCCATTAAAGTCTATCTTATTCATTGATTTACAACTATTCACTATTAATTGTAATTACTCGATTGTCTATCTCAACCCATAATCCAATTACATCCCAAGAACTCATCTCTATACTTGCTATTCTCATGTTATTTGCTGTTGTAGCTGATAGTTGAAAACAAATCCCCCTGATATTTGACAATTGTGTCACCCCAAACTTGAACCATGATTTTATTCGTAAATCTTTTTAGCTATGATTGACTTGAGCATTTTCTTACTTGCCTATTGATTCTCAATTACAAACCACTCCCTTGGGACTCAACCCCAACTCACTTAGTTGGGTTATATTACTACTTAAAGTTCATTGATACTTAGTATTGGATGAAGTGTCTTTGATAGCGTTATTCAATCAGTACTCGCAATCTAAAAGTAAGTAAGGCAAGAGGCGAATACCCATTAGCCTTTATAAGCTAGGCAAAGAGACGAATCCCCATGTCTTTAAAAGTAAGTATGAATAATGAGATTATGATGTAAAGAATGAATAACTTGGATTGTTGCTAGAGGTTCCTTCCATGTGGTATGCTTGACTAGAGGCGGATGACCTAAGTCTTGACTAAGGTTGAGTAAGGTTGCTTGAGAAGTATTCCTTTCTTATTATGATGATTGATTTATATGCATGATTATGCTTATGGTTTATATTGACTAACCAAGATGTTTATGTTGTTTGTGCTAGCTATCATATTTTGTGCTTGATTGTACTAACACATACTTTGCCTACATTCTTATCAAATGTAGGGTCTGGCGACATAGATTCTCACACTCATGGCTAGCTTCTTTGTTGATCAAGGAGTGAAGATTTTGTGAGTCCTCATTGGATTCGAGGATGTGATCACCACTTTCTTTTATGCTATTCTTTAAGTCTTGGACTATTGTATGGGTTGTGTCCCAAGATTTTATTCTTCATGTTTAGAAGGTTTGAGACAGTGATGTTAGATTTTCGCTTCGTTTTATAAAGACTTTGATTGTATTGATAAAGTTTTAAATTTACACTCATTTCTATTACTTTATGTTATGATATGCTAAGTGGCTTGTATGAGGCCTCTCAGGGTCTTATATGCCTTGTTACATCTAGGGGGTACCCCTAGGTCGTGAAAAACTTGGTGATCAGAGCACAATGTTTATAATGGTTCTAAGGTGTCTCAAATCACGTCAAGTAGTGTCTTGTTCATCAGTGTGAAACGTGCCACACTTCTGAATAAGAGGCTACTAGATGTTTAGGAAACTTCACTTCTTCATTTCTCTAAGTTGTGCTATAGCGTTTAACTCTATAAAGTCTTTCTCCTAATCCTTACCTGATGGTTTTCAGGATATGACTACTAGAAGGGCTAATTCTAGAAGGATGGAGGGAGAAAATATGGGTCAAGAAGTTCCTCCCCAAGCTCCTCCTCAAGCTCCGATCGATCCATTGACTGAGAATGTTACTAATGCAGAGTTTAGGTTGGCGTTCTAAGCGTTGGCTCAAATCGTGATGGCCCAAGACAATATAGAGGTGGTAGCTCACGTGAACTCAAATGTGGGTACGACGGCAGCAAGAGTGAGGGACTTTACAAGGATGAACCCTCTAGAATTTTATGGCTCCAAAGTTGAGGAAGATCATCAAGAATTCATCGATGAGTTCTATAAGATACTTGCTATCATGAGAGTGACTCCGGTACAGAAAGTGGAATTGGCTGCTTATCAACTCAAAGGGGTTTCTATGATTTGGTGCACTCAATGGAAAGAGGCAAGGCTGGAAGGAGCAATCCCATAGAGTGGGAAAGGTTCAAAAATGTTTTTCATAATAGGTTCTTCCCTCTAGAGATGAGAGAGGCCAAGGTACTTGAGTTCATCAATCTTCGGTAAGGAAATATTAGTGTGAGGGAGTACGCTTTGAGGTTCACTCAACTATCTAAGTATGCTCCTTCTATTGTGGCAGATCGTAGGACCAAGATGAGTAAGTTTGTGTCGGGAGTGTCTGACTTGGTTGTAAAAGAATGCCACACTACTATGCTTGTTCATGATATGGATATTTATTGACTTATAGTGCATGCCCAAAAAATGGGGGAAGAAAAACTCAGGAGAGATCTAGGGAAGCTAAAAGGGCAAAAATATATGATGGTAACTTTTCACATTCTAGGTCTAGTAGAAAAGGTCATTCAAGGTTTAGTCAAAGGTTTTCCGAGAAAGGTTCTTCAAATGCTCCTCCAAGTCTAACAATGAAAAGGTGTCTAACCCTAAAACTCAAAGAGATTATAGTAAGTCCTCATTGCCTACTTGTGCTAAATGTGGGAGAAATCATGAGGGTAAGTGTCTAGCAGGCTCCAATACTTGCTTTGGGTGTGGCAAGATGGTTCATAAGCTATTAGATTGTCCCTAGGTTGTTAAGAACGACATATATACTCTTCGTAGGGCTTAATCGAACCCCTAATCCGGTCTAAGTGGTTCGGGTGCAAGTGCTCTTAAGAAAACCGATTCTATGCTCTTCAAACTAGAGGTGATCAAGAGAGTTCGCTCGATGTGGTGACTGGTATGTTAAAAGTTTTTCAAATTGATGTGTATGCTTTGCTTGATCCCGGTGCTACTTTGTCCTCTGTAACTCTTTATGTGGCTATGGGGTTTGATGTGCTCCCCGATGTGCTATTAGAGTCTTTTTCTATTTCTACCCATATTGGTAATTAAGTGTTGACTGAGAGGGTATATAGAAGGTGTCCTGTCTCCTTATCCCATAGAGTTACTCTTGTTGACGTGGTAGAACTTGATATGTTAGAATTTGATGTCATCCTTGGTATGGATTGGTTGCATTCATGCTATGCATTTATTGATTGTAGAACTAGAGTGGTTAAGTTCCAATTCCCAAATAAGCCTATCCTAGAGTGGAAAGGGGGGGGGGGGGATATTCCATGCCTAAGATTTAGGTTATTTCTTCTCTTAAAGCTAGAAAGATGATTGCTAACGGTTGCTTGTACCATATACTGAGGGTAAGGGATGTAGAATCCGAAGCCCCTTCCCTTGAATCGGTCTCTATTGTAAAAGAGTTTCCAAAAGTGTTCCCAGATGATCTACTCAGTATTCCTCCCGAAAGGGAAATATATTTCGGTTGACCTTCTCCTAAATACGTAACCTATCTCTATTCCTCCATATAGAATGGCTCTGGTGGAACTTAAGAAGTTTAAGGAACAGTTGGAAGATCTGTTAGACAAAGGTTTCACCTGACCAAGCATCTCATCATGGGATGCTTCGGTGTTGTTTGTTAGGAAAAATGATGGTTCACTCAGAATGTGTATCGATTATCAATAGGTGAATAAGGTGACATTTAAGAACAAGTATCCCTTCCCCAGGATTGATGATTTGTTTGACCAACTTCAAGGGGCAAGTTATTTCCCTTAGTTTGATCTTTGATTGGGTTATCACCAGTTGAGGGTGAAAGAGGAAGATATTCTGAAAACTACTTTTAGAAACTGATATGACGACTATGAATTTCTAGTAATGTCATTTGGATTGACTAATGCTCCAGTGACATTTATGGAATTGATGAATAGGATGTTTAGACAATACCTTGATACATTTGTGATTGTGTTTATCGATGACATTTTGATTTACTCATGAAGTGAGGATAAGCATATTGACCATTTGAGGGTAGTATTGCAAGTCCTCAAGGAACAATAACTCTTCGCAAAAATTAGAAAGTGTGAGTTTTGGCTAAGATTGGTAGCTTTCCTTAGTCATATTGTGTCAAACAAATGTATAGAGGTAGATCCTAAGAAGACATATGCGGTAAAGAGTTGGCCTAGACCTCTATCACCTTCGAACATTAGGAGTTTCTTGGGATAGGCCGGTTATTATCGACGATTTGTTGAGGGGATTTCTTCCATTACCTCTCCATTGACGGCCTTGACTCAAAAGAAGGCTAAGTTTGTATGGTCCGAATTATGTGAGAAAAGTTTTCAAGAATTGAAAGATAGACTTGCATTCGCTCTAGTTTTGACCTTATCGAAAGGTACAAATGGATTTGTGGTATATTGTGATGCCTCAAGAATTGGGTTGGGATGTGTGCTCATGCGAACCAGAAAGGTTATTGCCTATGTTTCAAGACAACTTATGGTCCATGAGAAGAATTATCTGATCCATGATCTTGAATTAGCGGGGGTGGTTTTTTCCTTAAAGATATGGAGGAATTATTTATATAGGGTGATGTAGATGTGTTCACTGACCATAAGAACCTTCAATATGTGTTTAGTCAAAAGGATTTGAATCTTAGCCAAAGAAGGTCGCTTGAGTTATTGAAGGATTATGACATGTGTGTCCTTTATCACCCTGGAAAGGCAAATGTAGTAGCGAATGCTCTTAATATGTTGTCTATGGGTAGTGTTGCTCATATGGGTGATGATAGAAAAGAGTTGGCACGAGATGTGCATAGACTAGCCCGATTTGGTGTTTTAGTGGTAAACTTCTCCAAGGGTAATGTTATGGTCCATAATGGTTCTGAATAATCTTTTGTGAGTGATGTGAAAGCAAAACAATGCCTTGATCCGATTTTGGTAGAATTGAAAGAAGCAGTACTCTAGAAGTCCGTTGAGGCTTTCTCCCAAGAGGGAGATGGGGTACTTAGATACCAAGGTCGATTATGTGTTCCAAATATTGATGAGCTAAGGGAACACATTTTGACAGAAGCCCATAGTTCTCGATATTCTATTCACCCGAGAGCCACCGTGATTTGTGGGAGGTCTATTGGTGGAATGGGATGAAGAAGGATATTGCGAGATTTGTGGCTAAGTGTCCAAATTGCCAACAAGTGAAGGTTTAGTATCAGAAATCGAGAGGTTTATCATAAGACATTAGCATTTCTACTTGGAAGTGGGAAGACTTTACAGTGGGGTTGCCACATACTCGGCCCCAATATGATTCAATTTGAGTTATAGTAGACTGAATGACAAAATCAGCCCATTTCATTCCCGTCAAAGTTTCTTATGTGGAGGAAAACTATGCCAAGTTGTATTTGAGGGAAATGGTAAGATTGCATGGTGTGCCATTGTCCATTATATCCGATAGAGGTACTCAGCTTACTTCTCAGTTTTGGAAGTCAGTCCAAAAGGGTCTTAGCACCAAGGTGAAGCTTAGCACAACTTTTCACCCACAAACCGATGGGTAAGCAGAGTGAACGATCCAAACTTTAGAGGATATGTTGAGAGAATGTGTCATCGATTTCAAGGAAAGTTGGGATGCTCACTTGCCATTGATAAAGTTCACTTATAATAATAGTTATTATTCTAGTATTGGTATGTTCCCCTTTGAAGCTCTTTATAGTACACGGCATAGATATCCCATAGGATGGTTTGAGGTGGGTGAGGGTGCCTTGATTAGGCCTGAGCAAGTTCATGAGGCCATGGAAAAGGTCCGGCTTACTAGAGAGAGGTTGTGGATAGCCCAAAGCCGACAAAAGTCCTATGCCGATGTTAGAAAGAGAGACCTTGAGTTTGAGGTTAGTTATTGGGTCTATTTGAAAATCTCACCTATGAAGGGTTTGATGAAATTTGGGAAGAAAGGGAAACTTAGTCCCCGATATGTAGGCCGTATCAAATCTTGAGACGTGTTGGTAAAGTTGCCTATGAGCTTGATTTGCCAAATGATTTGGCAATAGTGCATCCGGTGTTCCATGTCTCTTTGGTTAATAAGTGTGTTGGAGATCCGACAACCATAGTTCCCCTAGAAGGATTGGGATTTGATGAAAGTCTCTCAAATGAAGAAGTTTTAGTTGAGATTCTAGACCGGCAAGTTAAGAGATTGAGAAACAAGGAAGTTGCTTCCGTGAAGGCATTGTAGAGAAACCACTTAGTTGAGGGTGCTACTTGGGAGGCTGAGGTCGTTATGAAGTCCCGATATCCTCATCTCTTTCCTTCTACTCTAGCTTGAGGTAATGAGTTTCCTCTAGATTTGTTTTATAATTTGAATTCACATGTGTTTTAGATGTCCCCATGATTTCATTATGTTATGCATGTTCATGAAAACTTGTGTTTTGAAAGAAATGAGTTTATGTGATTGATTTTCCTCGTGTTGTAGTGCATTGAGTATGAGCTGCCTATAGACTCCATGAGATGAATTGATGAACATGTGTAAATATGCTTTTTGAGATTGAATTGCATAAGAACTGCATGAGATTGTGTTGAGCATGTTTTAAGATGGAGAAGGTACTTCCTCCTTGAATATATGAAATCTGAAAATATCATGCATATTGGGTTGTTAGATGTAGTTCCTACCCCCTTAAGGTGCATTAAAGTAGATTTGACTCAGAGTTGATGTTTCCTCCTTAGTTGTGTGCATTTTGATGTGTTGCATACATGATGGGCTGCTAGTCTTAAGTCTTTTGTCTAGAAAAGTGCTTAGAATCTAATTTGAGGAAGAATGATCCCAAGGGGAGATAATGTAACACCCCGTATTCGAAAAGGAGTAGTGAAGTATTTTAGGGAAATTGCAGGTGCCATCCGTGACCAACCAAATATAGCTCGTGGACAGACCCACGGACCGTAGGTAGGGATCCGTGGATTGGCCACCTTGGGTCAATTTAGGACCTCCAAATCACGGCCTGACCAATGGTCCGTCGGTTAGACCACGGATCGTGATTGAAGGTCTGTAGGTCAAGGCCCATAAAACAAGTACCAGACGAGGAACCATGGTCGACCAGGATGGACCACAAGTCAATTGATGGTCCGTCGGTCATGGTCTCGTGGTTGGTGACTGGACGGTTATATTAGGTACTTAAGGGTCTTTTCCATTTTGATTAGAACTAAGTGGTGTCATTTTGCCTAAGCCTAAGACAACTATATAAGCATTTTAAGCCCTGAAACCCCTCATTTAACTCATTTTCTCAAATCCCAAAAGAAAATCCTCTCAATTATTCTCTCTCTTGAAGTTGTAAGAAGAAGGAAGAAGAGGAAGCAAGCTCAAGATCAAAGCTCCAATTTGCAAGATTTTGAGGGTATTGTAACCAAGGTGTGATAGCTCTTCATCCATGGACATCTTCCATCCACGGAGTCCCGTAGAATTCGCCCAATTTGATGAAGAATTCTTCAATTCTAGCTAGGGTTTCTTCAACTGTTCTAGGTTATATTGATTATGGATCCAATTGAATGGATTATCATTGTTTATCATAGGATTAGTATAATTACATGCTTCTAGAATGAAATCACATGTATCTTTGCCTATCCTATGATTCTAACCTAGAATTAAGATAATTAGGTAGATGCCATGAAGGGAAACTTTGTGGGTTTAGATGTATCCTTATAGGATTGATGAATTATGAATAGAATTGCTTGAGAATGATGCTTAGATGATGCTCATGAAATCTAGGGATTGAGAGTAAAGCTTATGATAGGAATTGTTGGTGATAGATGTCATTGTTGTGGAAAGGATACTTCCTACATGAATTGCCAATTATAAATGTATGAATGTGAAAAGCTTTCTCACACGAATGATTCTAGGTAGAAAGGATTTCTCACCTAAAATGAATCTAGACTAAGAGACTACTTAATCGATGAGGCTAGAGGTGATTACCCTTGACCTCCATACGAAAGGATATGAGGCTGTTCCCCTATTCCTTATAATTGAATAAGAGGTGAGTCCCTATGTTCTTATGATGTTGAATGGACATGGATGCAAATACCCATGATCCCTATGAAATAATATGGAGGCGAGTACCCGCATTATATGATAAATGATGTGGAGGCAAGTACCCGCATCATGTGAAGACGTTATGGAGGCGAGTGCCCGCAATCTAAAAATAAGTAAGGCAAAAGGCGAATACCCATTTGAATTTATAAGCTAGGCGAAGAGGCGAATCCCCAAGTCTTTAAAAGTAAGTATGAACAGTGAGATTATGATGTAAAGAATGAAGAACTTGGATTGTTGCTAGAGGAGCCTTCTATGTGGTAAGTTTGACTAATGGCGGATGACCCAAGTCTTGACTAAGGATGAGTAAGGTTGCTTGAGAAGTATTCCTTTATTATTATGATGATTAATTTATAAGCATGATTACGCTTATGGTTTATATTGACTAACCAAGATGTTTATGTTGTTTATGCTAGCTATCATATTTAGTACTTGATTAAACTAAAGCATACTTTACTTACATTCTTATCAAATGTAGGGTCCGACGACATAGATTATCATACTCGTGGCTAGTTTCTTTGTTGACCAAGGAGTGAAGATTTTGTGAGTCCTCATTGGATTCGAGAATGTTGTAACACCTCGAATTTCAAAATGAAGAAAATCCTAATTTTAAAAAAATTTGGTGCTAGTACCAACAGAACCACCCACTGACTGTAGTTAGCGTACCGTCGTTAAGGCCCAATTCTTCATAGTCTATGATCCCACCCACAGTCAATTGATAGGGTCCATGGTTGGACCTATGGACCATAGGTGAGGGTCAGCAACCAATTGAAGGGAATTGGCAGTTGGGTCAACTTCAAATCGTCATAACCCTTAACACAAAATGAATTAGGTGGCCTATGACCTACCAAACGATAGATAATTGAATCCTCTTTCCAACACCACCGAGTTAGCTAAAATCCCATCTCCGAGTAAAAATTTATGCTCATTTCACTGAAGCCCTATTGGACAGATCATGAATGACGAACTCAAACGACAACTAATAGGTCAAATGACAGACCGTCGTTCCCTCCGTGGATGGGCTTCTCCAGAATTAAGTTAAGGTCATTCTGGTTCTTTCCCCTATGCGTTGGGCACCTAAACCAGGTCGTTAACCCCTAAACTACGTTGTTTTACTCAGATGAAGACTAATAACCTAGTTAGAACATAACCAAAACCTTTATTCACTGAAAAATTATTAAACTATAGCAAAAAAGAGAAGAAGCAATCGATCAAGTCCTCTCCAAGAATGCAATAAGTTTTCTTCAGTTCCATCCCCGAAAATGAAAGATTTCTCTATGAATTTTATCACCAGGTATGTGGGATTTCACTAGTAAATTCCTTTTACCCATTAGGTCCTTAGAATTCAGTCAGATTCTTGATTCTCTATATCATGTTTAGACCTAGGGTTTCTTGAATTTTAGAAAAGTGTTGTGATTCAGCTGTTAGACTAATCCTAATAAGATTATCCTATTTTTGAGTAATTGTTGCTTAGCTTCTTGCATGAAACTTAGAACCATAGTTGTGTAGATTCGTTTAGTTCAGTCACCCTCATAGTCCCAAAACTACGTGCCCCCGTAGGTTAAGTCCCCTTTGTGGGCATAATATTTAGTGATCACGCCAGTCATGCCTTATACCCTTTGGCAAGGTATATTGGGCCCTCTTGATGGGGCGTATACATCAGACTCCACGGATAACTCTCGTGGTTTTATATTGGTGAATAGTAGCTCCCATAGTCAAACTCTAGTGCATTGACCAGGTTACCAGTTACAATTCAGTATTCAGTCTCATCATGTTATGTACTTGGTCATTACATTCAGTTAGCTTCGTATTTAGTATATTTAAGTATTTACATTATGTTCATGTTATATCATTGCTCTTATTACTTTGTTCAGTTATGTATATATTATTGATTCATGTTTCAACGACACTTCATCCAGTTCTAAGTGTCAACGATCATAAGTCAGTATAAACCCAACTAAATAAGTTAGGGTCGATCCCACAGAGAGTTGCTTTCTTTGAATTCAAATATGAAATTATGATGGTGACCTTTGTAGCTGAACAAACACAATGTTTAGGAATCTATAAGCCAAACACAAAGACGTCGTCACTAATCCAAACGAACAGTTGTCAGACTACCAAACCACTTCAATAATCAACAACAGACAATCAAATACGGAGACGATACTTGGGGGGGATTGGCTAACCAATTGTTTAATTCAACTCAACGGGTGCAAATTACTAACCAACCTTGTTAATTTGTTATGGGTAGAATTGGCTTTAGCTAAAGCACATTTCTCTCGAACAAATACCTTATTTCCACTGAGTTCTTTCAAACCTCAATGTATACCATAAGAAGACCAGCCCACAATCTCATCAAATCTACTCTCTTGAGCTAGATACAAAGGATGGAGCTTGGATTTCACCTTCTCAAGTTGAAACCGTCAAGACCCACTAGCTAAGGATGCTAAGTTACTACCTTAGCTCTACACTTCTTTCTCAAGCAAGCGAAAAAACCCTGAAGTACATTGCAATATGTATACAATATATGAAGATAAACCATGGTGATAACTTAGACCCACTTCAAATTAACACCGAAGATCAATAATTACTAGCACCCATTAAATCAAATACAACAATTGGTTACATTGTCAAACCCCCAAGATTGGGGTTTTAGCCAATCATCATAAAAAGACGAAATTTGATATGTGCTACAAACTCCATGTCTGGGTATTTGAAAATCAGAACTTTACTATGAAGAATCTTTTATGCCATTACAATACCCAATTGAAAATATTGTAAAACTTACTCAAAATCAACAACATCAGTGTTTTTTCTCTCTTTCCTTTGTTCCTCACAATTTTTGAATACTTTCTCTCTCTTGAAAAAATGAATTTATACTAATCTGAGGTGTGGCTTTTTGAGGCCAATCGGTGAGGGAAGTCAGGCTTCGCCGACCATTCGGCGACTAGTCAATCGTCCCTTTGTCTTGCTTTCTTTCTTCACATTTTCCTCTTCCAACCACAATAATTTTAGGCGATCTAGATCAGGATCACCGCTTCATCCCATTGTGCGCTCTTTAGTCTTTTAACTGTCCAATCTTCATTTTCTCCATCAGTATTTTCAGTGACATGGTTGTCCTTTGCTGATGCAGTCGATGAGCCGCCAAATGGAAATGCAGCTCTCTGAAGTTCCTCCTATTTCAAGCTCAGTGTTCTGTAAATTTAGGCAATCCAGGAGTAACTTGGCAATCCGCCGAGTTATCTCAGCGATTATCAAGCTCGCACTTCTTCATTTCTTCAGCTTGTTTGTTCTTTTTTGTATGTTAGTGTCCTTGCTTTGTTCCTCAATCCATATACCTAAAAATCAAGGATTTAATACATTTATTGGAACAAATTAAGCATTTGAAGACACTAAATCTATGTAGACAAAGCCCTAAATGAGTCCAAATCCATGACTCATCAATTGTTCAGCTTTATCCTATCCTGTATGCTCAGTACCTTTCAAGTACTGATGCATACTCTACGCTACATCTTATCATGGTGTAGGTTTAGGTCCTCAGCATTCAGATCACGCATAGATCAGTTCCCATATCTAGTTAAACAGTATCAGTGGTGAGTCCTCATTCTTTGAGGAAGAGTGACATGTTTTCTATTTATTCTTTCTTTGTTTTAGTTTTAGTTTTGATAGAGTTAGCTAGGGGCATTTTCCAGTATCTCTAGTCAGTTAGAGGCTTATTTCAAACAAAGTATTAGATTCATCTTTAAACTTGAGTTTTATCTTTCAGTTGTTATTAAACTCTTACTACATTTCTTATATTCAGACTAGTTGGGTATTCCCTACTTTCACTTATCACTGTTTTTAGCTTCCGCATAGTATCATTTATTCAAATTATTTTAGTATGCTTATGATATGCTTGGGGTTAGCTTGGGGTAACTCGTGATCCTAAGTCTTGTGTTTACGTCAAGGGGGTAGCCTTAGGGGGTGACAAACTGATGTGACCACCACTTTCTTTTATGCTTTTCTTTTAAGTCTTGGACTATTATTTGAGCTATGTCCCAAGATTTTATTCTTCATGTTCAGATAGTTTGAGACAATGATGTTAGATTTTCGCTCATTTTTATTACTTTATGTTATGGTATGCTAAATTGCTTGTATGAGGCCTCTTTGTGTCTTATATGCCTTGTTACATCTAGAGGATACCCTTGGGTCGTGACAAATGACATAAGAAAATGTAGCAATTTTCAGAAGGTTAAAAGTCTTACCGATTTTCCAACCACCAAATCTATCATTTTTTCAACTCTTGTAGCAATTTCTTTTTCAACATGTGCTGCCTCAACTTTCTTTTGGTTTATCTATAATGGGTATGGACCCTACATATCTCCCCTTCCAGACCCATTCACCGGAAGGAGACATCTTTATTTTCTTTAGAGAGAGCTCATACTGGCAAGTTTTTTGCATAACTCTAACTTGTCTTTCGGCATCGTTTTAGTCAGCATATCTAGAGGATTTTCACCTGTATGGATATTTTTGATGTGAAATGATTCACTCCCCACTTCCTTACGAATCCAATGATATCTAACGTCAATGTGTTTTGTCCTTTTCATGGTACATGGAGGTTTTGCTCAAGTCTATTGCATTCTGGCTATCACAACAGACAATATACTCAATCTCATACAAACCAAGCTCTGGAAGAATTCAGTTGAGCCATATATTCTCCTTGTCGGCTTCAGTAGCCACAATATACTAAATCTTTAGTTGTAGATAGTGCAACACACTTCTGTAACTTCAATTGCCATGTTATAGCTCCCCCTCCAAAAATTAAACAAATATCTAGTAGTGGATTTTTTGTAATCAAGGTCACCTGCCATATCAACTAATGTATAGACCTTAAAGATTGGATTTGATGCTCCAAAACACAAGCATTCATCTTAGCTTCCGCTAAGATATCTGGGTATCCACTTCACAACTTCCCAATTCTCTTTTCCTAGATTATCGAGAAATTTGCTGACAAGGCCAACTGCGTGATTAATATCAGGTTTAGTACATACCATTGAATACATTAGACTTCTAACTATGGAGGAATATGGAACTTTGTCCATGCTCTCTTTATCCTCCCTAGCTTTAGGACACATCCTCTTGCTCTCTTTATCCTCCCTAGCTTTAGGACACATCTTCTTGCTCTCTTTATCCTCCCTAGCTTTAGGACACATCTTCTTGCTCAACTTCATATGACCAGCAAGAGGTGTACTAACAGGCTTAACATTCTTCATGTTGAAGCGCTCTAGTACACGTTCAATGTACTTCTTCTATGACAAATAATTCTTCCTTTCATAACTGGGATGAGTAATTCTCATGCCTAAAATTTTCTTGGAATGACCAAGTCTTTCAAACCAAAAGACTTACACAATTGTTATTTCAACTCATCAATCTTGGAAGTATTCCTACCCACAATTAACATATCATTTACTTACAGTAAAAGGATGATAAAATTATCATCAATTGTTTTGTACAAATACACAATAATCTGAAGAAGTCTTCTTATAGCCTTCCCCCATAACAGATTCAAACTTCTTGTACTACTGTCTAGGAGCTTGCTTTAGGCTATAGAGACTCTTTTCGAGTTTGAACAAAATTTTTCTTGATCATCTACTTTGAAGCCCTTAGATTGTTCCATATAAATCTCTTCTTCTAGGTTACCATGAAAGAAAGTTGTCTTCACATCCATCTACTCAATCTCTAAATTATGATAATAGCCAAACCCAGAACGGTACGAATGGAGGACATTTTCTCGACAGGAGAAAATTCAATACCCTCTCTTTGACCAAATCCCTTAACAACCAATCTAGCTTCGTACCTTGGCTTGAAGTGTTGTTCTTCAACTTTAACTTTGAACGCCCACTTCTTCTTCAAAGCTCTCATGCCCTTGGGAAATTTCACCAACTCATAAGTGTGGTTCTCATGTAGAGAATTCATCTCATCTTGCATGGATTCAATCTATTTGATCTTTGTGCTCATCTTCCATGGCCTCCTCATAACATTCAGTTCTCCCCCGTTAGTGAGTAGCACATACTCATTGAGTTAATAAGAGAGGAAGGAACCCGCTGTCTTGTGGACCTCCTAAGTGGAATATTGGATTCATCCACAACTTCATGAGTAAGAGAATCATCAATAACAACATCATTGTTATTATCACCATCAATGTGTTGATCGGATTCATGATTATGGGCATCACCATAATTATCAAGCCCAACAACATCATGCACACTTGTGTGAGTAACTTCACCAAGATGAACTATACCATCAAAACTTCAAGATTCTAGCTTCTTCGCTTTGTCGATATCTTAAATAGTTTGATTCACCATGAAAACAATAACATGACTTCTCACAAGTTTCTTCTCAATTAGATCATATAGCCTGTAATCAAATTCATCAAAGCAATATCCAATGATGATTCATTGCCTTGTCCTGACATCTAACTTTGACCTCTCATCTTTCGGCACGTGTAATAAAAGCTTTGCAACCAAATACTCTCAAATGGTCATGAGAAGCATCCTTTCAATACCAAACTCTATTTGGAACATCATTTTGCACAAAAACAACAAAACATAGATTAATAACATGTGCAGAAGTTAATAAAGCCTCACCCCAAAATGAGTTCGGCAACTTTGCTTCAGAAAAAAAACATCTAACTCCTTCCATAAAGGTCTTCTTCATCCTCTTAGCCAAACCATTAAGCTGATGAGTCTCAGCCAAACCTTGATGCTTGTAGTATTAGTCAAACGGTCCACAATATTCACTACCTTTATCATTACGAATACATTTAAGTTTCTTTCTAGTTTCTCTTTCAACTGAAGCCTGAAACTGCTTGAAGACACCTAACACTTGGTCTTTAGTCTTTAAGACATAGAGCCAAAGTTTTCTCGAGCACTCATCAATAAAAGTGACAAAGTAGAGTGCACCACCCAATATCATTGTCTTCATTGGATCGCATAAATCAGAGTGTACTAACTCAAGCAACTCTGTCGTTGTTGATGGAGGGTTAGACTTAATGGAGACTCTATTTTATTTATCAGCCAAGCAGTGCTCACACTTTTCTAATTTAGGACTTTGGAAATCTGACAATAATTTCTTCTTGGGTATAACATTAAGTCCTTTCTCACTGATGTTGCTAAGCCTCTTGTTCCATAATGTTGAAAATCTATTGCTCTCAACTGCATTCAGCTAGTGGTGGCAGGTTGGGTCAAATTTGGGCGGGTTGAAAAGGGGTCAACACAAAATGGGTAGTTATTCCACCCGCACATATTTGATATGGGTAAAAATGGATTGGGTAACAAATGGGTTGGGTAAAATACTAGTTTACCCATATTTACCAATTTTTTCATGAGTAAATAGTACTCTACTTAAAAATTCAACATGGAAAAAATATTTTAGTCATTTTTTAGATGAAAAATGTTGAAAATATTTCATTTAGTTTTATTGTAGGGGAACTAATATAAATATACTATAGTAAAAAATATTTTCTATTTATAGAAATTATATTTTTATTCACTTGATCACTTTTAATGCATTTATAATAAACGTTTAATACATATTACAAAGAACAATTTATTATTCACATATAATACAAGTTTTATTGATGGATAATACCTTTATCACACATTTTAATACACGTATAATGCAATGTGCCAAATTCTTACCAAATAAACATAATATATTTTAAAAAACAAATATAATACATATATGTTGTATACATAATTCACTTTTAATACATATTGCAGATTTAACATAGTATTGCTGTGTATTGCTATAAATGGTAATAAATAAAAAGTATCGCTAAAATCAGTAAATATTTATTAAAAGGTACCAATCCAAATAATTTTTCCTTTATTGTATCATAAAAGTCGAAAAAAATTCCTATAACTTTTCAATATACAATAAATTTATGTAATAACAAGGGGAAAATATTTTTAATTTCAAAGTAACTGAATATTTGCATTTTAGGACTAAAATATGCTTAATGCACTTTAAGCAATATCAATACTAAGACATGATTTGCTTAAATTACACTATTATTTATTATTCAATATAAAATTATACAAATAAAAAAATAATTAAGAAATGTACATTTAAAATATATATTTTTGGAGAGCCAAAGACTTCACCTTTTCAATTATAGAGAAAAATAATTAGTTCTATAGAAGAACATGAAAAGGGAGAGAAGTTACAATATTTTTAGTAATATCATGAATTTTGAGTGAATAAAAATTAGAAGCTTAACCCATTTGGCTAATCCATAGTTTACTCATATTTTACCCTTATTTTACCCATATTTTTATTGGTTAAATATAGGTGTCAACCCATATTTTACCCACGTAAGAAGTCAATCACCAATCCATTAAAATATGAGTGGGTTACCAAAATATGGGCTCATTTTTCCGGCACTACTTTCGGCATATCAATACAAGTAGAAGATGTAGTCCAATATAGACCACACCATTTGTTGCCAGGAGCCACAATCAAGGAACCCTTAATGAGTTTCTATTTTCCATCACCGTTGGTACTAACATATCCTTCATTATCCAAAACACCAACAAAAATCAAGTGCAGACAAACATCAGGAGCATGTTTCACATTGTTCAAAACTAGTTTAGTTTTACACTAGTTTCCAAAAAAATTGTACCAATACCAACCATCGTATATATAGTATCATTACCCATACTCAAGGTTCCAAAATAACCTGGAGTATAGGAAGAGAAAAAATCCTTCCTTGATGTTACGTGAGATGTGTCATCAGTTTCCACAACTTAGCTTGACCTATCACAAGCAATATTTATCATATCTGCATCAAGGACGGTTACAAGATCTTCAATAATTACGGCGGCTAGGCAATTTTCATTGCCCTCTTCTTTAGTTTCCTCTTTGTCTTTGTTCTCCATCTTCAACTTCCAATAAAACTTCTTTATGTGCCCTTTTATACAACAATGATAATATCAATATCTTTAAATCTTCAAGAAATACAGTTAGTGCACTCTGATCTATGCAGTCCAATGAAGATAAGGACATTAGAAGGTGCACTCTACTTTTTCACTTTTATTGCCGATTGCTTGAGAAACATTGGGTCTATATCTTGAAGATTAAAGACTAAGGGTTAGGTGTTTTCAAGCAGTGTTTAGGCTTCAATTGAAAGAGAACTGGAAAAAAAACTAAAATGTATTCGTACTGATAACAATAGTGAATATTGTGGACCATTTGACGAATACTACAAGCCTCAATGTATTAGACACCAGAAGACTCCTCTTAAGACTCCTTAACTTAATGGTTTGGCTGAGAGGATGAACATGACTTTGATGGAAAGAGTTAGATGTTTGCTTTTTGAAGCAAAGTTGTAGAACTCATTTTGAGGTGAGGCTTTATTGACTGACGCACATGTTATTAATGTATATCCTGCTATTGATTTGAAAAGTGATGTTCCAGATAGAGTTTGGTATGGAAAGGATCTTTCCTATGACCATTTGGGAGTTTGGTTGCAAAGCTTTTGTACAGGTGCCGAAAGATGAGAGGTCAAAGTTAGATGCCAAAACAAGGTAGTGCATCTTCATTGTATATGGCCTTGATGAATTTGGTTACATACTATATGATCCAGTTGAGAAGAAACTTGTGAGAAGCCGTGATATTGTTTTCATAGAGAGTCAAACTATTGAAGATATCGACAAAATGGAAAAGCTAGAATCTTCAATTATTGATGGTATAGTTCATCTTTATAAAGTTCCTCACACAAGTGTGCATGATGTTTTTAGGCTTGATGATCATGGTGACACCCATAATCATGTATGGATCAACACGTTAATGTTGATAATAACAATGACATTGTTATTGATGATTCTCATGTTCATAAAGTTGTGGACGAATCAAATATTCCACTTACGAGGTCCACAAGACAACGTGTTCCTTCCTCTTTGTAACATTCCATATTCGAAAAGGACCAAACAAGTAGAATTTCAAGATTTGCATGTGCCACCGACGAGGGCAACCTACGACCCGTGGTCTGAACCACAGACCGTAGGTGTGGTCCGTGGTTTTCCACCTCAACTTGCTCCAAAATTTTCCACAAAGGCATGACCTATGGCTGGACCTACGAATTGTAGGTGGGACCACGGTCCGTGGTCTAGGTCTCTTGATCATGGACCCTAAAACCTAGTCCCTAATGCTAAGTGACGCCTATCAGGATGGACCATCTATTAGTCCACAATTCATCGGTTATGCATGTCATTGGCCTCATTAGATTTTAGGTAAGGGATCGTTTGGTCTTTTCCCTTATGCGTTAGAAATTTAAACTATGTCGTTTAACCTCTAAAATAGGCAGTTTTGGTTAGTTTAAGCCTAGTAACTTCATCAAAACTTACCCTAAGTGATTCAATCACCAAAATTTGCCAAAACTAGAGCAAAAAAAGAAGAAACAGTCGACCAAGCCCTCTCCAAGAACGCAATAGGTTTTTTCCATTTCCAGCCCCAAAATTGAAAACTTTCTCTGTGCAATTCGTCACCAGGTATATGGGATTTTAGTAGTGGATTCCTTTCATCCACTAAGTCCCTAGAATTCAATCAGATTCTTGATTTGATATGTCTTGCTTAGACCGGTTTCTAAAACCATATATATTAGTTGTGATTTAGATGTTGTAGTATTCTTAATCAGATTGTCATGTTTTTGTGAAGTCATTGCTTAGTTCCTTGCATAAAACTCAGAACCTAGTTATGTAGATTCTCTTAGTTCATGAATAAAACATGCTAGATCAGTTAAACAGATATACTTGCTCCAGTTATGAAGGTTTCATTGTCAGTATTTAAGTGTTGCATTCTCAGATTTTGCATGTCAAAGCATTGAGCTATCCAATATTTCAATTATGTTGTTTATACAAATTTCAGCTAGGAGTAGTCTTAGACCGAGTTGGACTAGGGTTCAACGTACCTTCATAGTCCTAGAACTACGTGCCCCCGTAGGTTCGTAAGGCCCCTATGTTTGGCATCAA
This sequence comes from Solanum bulbocastanum, assembly GCA_037074985.1. NCBI lineage: Eukaryota > Viridiplantae > Streptophyta > Magnoliopsida > Solanales > Solanaceae > Solanum > Solanum bulbocastanum. Next base: position 22,221,086 of record CM073603.1, on the reverse strand, counting down.
ATTTAGTGATCACACTAGTCATTCCTTTATACCCTTGGCATGGTATATTGGGTCCTCTCGATGGGGAATATACATTAGACTCCATGTTTAGCTCAGGTGGTTTTATGTCAGTTAATAGTAGCTCCCACAGTAAGAATTTAGTGCAGTTGACCAGGTTTTCAGTTATACCTCAGCATTTAGTCTCAAATATGTCATGTTCATGATTAGTACTTGGTCATTGAATCTTGCTTAGTATTCAGTATATTTCAGTATTTATATTAAGTTCAGATTATATCATTGCTCAGTTAGCTTTGTTCAATTTATGTATTTTATTCAACTATATTCCATATCCTGCATGCTCAGTACATTTCAAGTACTGATGCATACTCTGCACTACATCCTTTCATGATGTAGGTTTAGGTACTCAACATCCAAATCACGCATAGATCGGTTCCCGATTTTTACTTCAGTAGCTTTAGTGGTGAGTCCTCATACTTTGAGGACAATAGACATGTTTTCTTTCTCTATTCAGTATTTGATTTCAGTTTCAATTTTGCTAGATTTAGCTGGGGACATGTCCAAGCAACTTTAGTCAGTAGAGGCTTTTTCAGACATATTATTAGATTCAGCTTTAGATTTGAGTTTGATCCTTCAATTTTTTTAAAACTCATAGTATTTTATATATTCAGATCAGTTAAGTATTCCCCACTTTTTTAGTTTTCTTTTATTTTAAGCTTTGCATTGTATTTATTTTTAGTTATATTTTAGTATGCTTGTGTGCCAGCTCAGGGTTAGCTTAGGTCACTCCTGATCCTAGGTCCCTAGTTTATGTGAAGGGGATAGCCTCGGGACATGATAAACTTCGTATCAGAGCATTAAGTTCAAGAGTCCTAGGATTTATGAAAGCCGTACTAAGTAGAGTCATTTTCATGGGTGTGAAGTGCACCACATCTAATGAGAGGGAGGTTACAAAGTGTTTTAGAAAAAACTTCAATTTGTTACTATTCTTATCATGCGTGATCCTCCTTCTAATTCGTCGTTATACAGTTCAGATCATACCTCATCATAAAGCTTACCTAAGGAATTCTAATGCACACAACGCTAACGCAGTTCTTCCAGTCCCAGACCATGAGGTCTCAAATGCAGAGTTTCAGAATGCTATCTAGATCTTGGTTCAAAATGTGGCTAACCAGAACAATCAGTAGCCCCAGTTCCTACTAATGCTAATAATGGGTCAGTAACATCCAGGGTTTGAGATTGTTCAGATGAATCCCTTATAGTTTCAAGGGTTGCAGGTTGGTGAGGATCCACAAAACTTCATTGATGAAGTTAAGGAAATATTTGGAGTGATGCAAGTGACTGGTAATGATAGGGTAGAGTTGATATCCTACCAGCTTAAGGATGTATCTCACATTTGGTTTACTCAGTGGAAAGGAAATATCAGTACAAATGTAGTTCCTATAACTGGGGAGTGTTTTACTAAAGATTTTCTTGACAGGTTCTTCCCGAGGGAGTTGAGAGAGGCAAAATCTTAGGAGTTTATGAATTTGAGACAAGGTACAATGTCAGTTGAAAAGTATGGGCTGAATTTCACTCAACTCTCCAGGTATGCTCCACACACAGTTGCCGATCCAAGGGCACAAATGAGCAAGTTTTTGTTTGGGCTATTCGACATAGTGAGACAGAGTGCAGGAATGCTACGTTGTTAGATGATATAAATATCTCTAGGCTTATAAATAATGCTCACCAAGTTGAGGGAAACAAGCTTAGGGAAATGGCTAAGGACAACAAGAAGGCTAGAACAAGCAACTATGAGTACTTTCAGCAGAAATCGGGTGGTGGAAATCGCTCACAGTTTCAGCAGAGGCCTACAGCCCTAGCACCTTCAATAGCTAGTGCTCCATCCCCCAAGTTTTCAACATGATTAAAAGTGTAGGGCATTAGGCTCTAAGTCTGAAGGGAGTAATTCAGGTAACAAGACTTTCCCAACTTGTCCGAACTGTGGTAAGAACCATCCGGGTGAGTGTCTTATAGGCAAGAAAGAGTTCTTTAGGTGTGGTTAGTCTGGCCATATGTTAAAGGATTTCCCTTTTTCCAGGCAAGGGAAATGAGGTAGCAATAATAGGGCTCAGTCTACCATTCCAACAGAACCAGCAGGTCGTCCAACAGAGCAGGGTTCTTCATATGGTACAAGTGGCGGTCAATGCCAAAACAGGTTGTATGCTCTCTAGGCTCACCAGGACAAGGAATATTCTCCTGATATGGTCACTCGTACATTACGAGTCTTTCATTTAGATGTTTATGCATTGTTACATCCAGGGGAAACTTTTTCCATTGTAGTTCCTTATATAGTAGTAAAATTCAGTGTCAGTCCAGAAACTCTTTCAGAACCCTCCTTAGTCTCTACTCAGTTGGTGACCCAGTTATAGCTAGACGGGTATACATAAAGTGCCCTGTGACAGCAGTCTCTAAAAAATTCACCTCAGCAGATCTTGTAGAGTTAGAAATGGTAGATTTTGATGTCATTCTAGGCATGGATTAGTTACATTCCTATTATGCCTCAGTCGATTGTAGAACTAGGATCGTTTGGTTTCAGTTTTCAAATAAACCACTCTTAGAATGGAAGGGTAGTAGGTTGGTGTCTATGGGTTGATGTATTTCTTACCTTAAGGCTAGAAAAATGATTTCCAAGGGATATATCCACCATTTTGTTTGGGTCAAGGATTCAAACTCCAAAACCCTAACTCTTGAGTCAGTTCCAGTAGTAAATGAGTTTCCAGAAGTGTTTCAAGAAGATCTTTTAGAGTTCCTCCTGAATGAGAAATCGAGTTCGGAATAGATCTTCTTCTAGATACCAAGCGCATTTTTATTTCTCCTTACAGAATGACTCCAGCTGAGCTTAAGGAATTGAAAGAATAGTTGAAAGACCTTCTAGATATGGGCAACATCAGACCTAGTATTTCCCCATGTGGTGCACCAGTGTTGTTTGCGAAAAAGAAAGATGGTTCTCTCAGAATTTGCATTGACTATGGTAAGCTGAACAAGGTTACCATCAAGAATAAGTATCATATCCCTACGATTGTTGACCTGCTCAACCAAATTTAGGGTGCTAGTTCTCTTCTAAGATAGACCTCAAATCCAGCTATCATCAGCTTAAAGTTAGAGATAGTGACATTCTGAAGATAACTTTCAGGACTCGGTGTGGTCATTATGAATTTGTAGTTATGTCTTTTGGACTAACAAATGCTCCTGCAACTTTGATGGACTTAATGAAAAAGGTGTTCAAATAGTATTTTGATTTGTTCGTTATTGTCTTTATTAATGATATCCTCATTTATTCCCGAAATGGGGAGGAACATCTGACTCATCTCAGAGTAGTTCTGCAAAGTCTTAAAGATCGCCAGTTATTAGCTAAGTTTAGCAAATGTGAATTCTGGTTATAGTCAGTCACTTTCCTTGGTCATGTGGTATCTAGTAAAGGAACTCGAGTGGATTCTCAGAAAATAGAGGCAGTGAAACAATGGCCCAGACCCACATCTCCAATCGATATCAGAAGTTTCTTCGGTTTAGCTGGTTATTACAAGAGATTTGTTGAAGGATTTTGACCCATAGGCTTCCCATTGACTAAGTTGACTCAGAAAAATGTTATGTTTCACTGGTCAGATGAGTGTGAGAAAAGTTTCTCAGAACTGAAACTACAACTCCTATCATGACTCTACCAAATGGTTCAGACGATTACGTGATTTATTGTAATGCATCCAAGGTCGGCCTAGGTTGTGTGTTGATGTAGCGAGGTAAGGTCATAACTTATGTTTCTAGAAAACTTAAGGTTCATAAGATGAACTACCCGACTCAGGACCTCAAGCTTGGAGCTATAGTATATGCCCTAATGATTTGGAGACACAACTTGTATGGTGTGCATGTTGATGTATTCACAGATCATAAAAGCCTCCAGTATGTGTTCACCCAGAGAGAGTTGAATCTTCGTTAGAAGAGATGACTTGAATTCCTCAAAGACTATGATATGAATGTGCTTTATCATCTTGGTATGGCTAATGTAGTAGCTGATGCTCTTAGTAGATTATATATGGGTAGTGTAGCACACGTTGAGAAAGAAAGGAAAGAATTAGCAAAAGAGGTTCACCGGCTTGCTCTCTTAGGAGTTGTTCTTATGGACAAGGCAAATAGTGGGGTAATAGTTTAGAATAGATCTGAATCTTCATTGGTAGTGGAGGTTAAGAGCTATCCTTTATTACTTCAGTTGAAAGGTGCAACTATCTGCAGAAAGTAGAGGTTTTCTCCCAAGGGGAGATGGTGTGCTTGTTATCAAGGTCGCTTATATGTTCCCAAGGTAGGTGAGTTAAGGCAGTAGATCATTACAGAAGCCCATAATTCCAGATATTCTATTCATCCAGGTGCCACTAAGATGTACATTAATCTGTGGGAAGTCTTTTGGTGGAATGACTTGAAGAGAGATATTGTAGATTTCTTGGCTAAGTGTCCTAGTTGTCAACTGGTTAGGTAGAACATCGAAAACTAGGAGGTATGACTCAAGAGATTAACATTCCTACATGGATATGGGAAGTGATAAACATGGACTTCATCACGGGTTTACCTCGTACTCGCAAACAACATGACTCTATTTGGGTGATAGTGGACAGAGTTACTAAGTCCGCTCACTTCTTGGCTTCAAGACTACAGATTCAGCGGAGGATTACACTAAACTCTACATTAATGAGAAAGTTAGGTTGCATGGGGTTCCTTTGACCATCATCTTAGATACAGGTCCTTAGTTTACTTCTCATTTCTGGAAATCATTTTAGAAAGGTCTTGGTACTCAGGAAAATCTCAATACAACATTTCATCCACAAATGGATGGTCAAGTAGAGCATACCATTCAGACCTTAGAGGACATTTTGAGAGCTTGTGTGATTGATTTCAAGGGTAGTTAGGATGATCACTTACCTCTTATAGAGTTCGCCTACAACAATAGTTACCATTCCAGGTATTCGGATGGCCCCTTATAAGGCACTATATGGGCGTAGATGCAACTCTTCGATTGGTTGGTTTGAAGTAGGTGAAGCAGCATTGATTGGGAAAGATTAACTTCATGAGGCTATGGAAAAAGTTCAACTTATCAGAGATAGACTAAAGACAACTCAGAGTTATTAGAAGTCCTATGCAGATGTGAGGAGAAGGGACTTAGAGTTCGAAATCGATGATTGGGTTTTCCTAAAAGTACCTATGAAGGGGGTGATCAGATTTGGCAAGAAAGGGAAGCTCAGTCACAGATATGTAGGTCCTTAAAAAATACTGAAAAGGGTTGGTAATGTGGCATATAAGTTAGAATTGCCGATAGAACTAGTGACGGTTCATCTAGTCTTTCACATTTCCTTGTTGAAAAAGTGTATGGCTGATTCAGCATCAATAATACCATTAGAGAGTGTGACTGTGAAAGATAGTCTCACTTATGAGGATGTGCTAGTTGAAATTCTTGACTGTTAGGTTCGTGGGTTGAGAAATAAAGAAGTATCCTTAGTGAAGATTTTGTAGAGGAGTCAGTCCATAGAGGTAGCTACTTGGGAAGCAGAAGCAGCCATAAAGGCCAAGTATCCTCATCTCTTTCCTTCCGATTCCATTTAAGCTTGAGGTAATAGTTCCCCTCCAGTCTCTTAGCTTACTCTTACGTATATTTTGTCTCAGTATCATATACCTTCAGTAGTTCTTGCATTTTCAGCATATTTGCATGTTCTTGGTACTCAGTTCAGTTAGAAATCAGTTTTTAGCACTTAGTGGTAGGGATTGCAGCTTTTTCCCTCCATACTGAGCTAGTTTAGACTTCATTCGAGGAAAACTGTTCCCAAGGGGGAAGATAATGTAACACCCTAGATTCGGAAAGGACCAAACATGCATAATTTCAAGATTTGCAAGTGCCATCGACGAAGCCAACCCACGGCCCATGGTCTAAACCATGGACCGTGGGTGTGGTCCGTGGTTGGCCACCTAAACTTGCTCCAAAATTTTCAGAAAGGCACGACCTGCGGCCGGACCTATATGGTCCAGATCCATGGATCGTGGCCCCTCAGACCAGGTCCCTGACACCAAACGACGCCTGCCAGGACAGACCATCGGTTAGCCCACGGTACGCCGATCAGGCCCGTTGTTGGCCTCGTCAGATTTTAAGTAAGGGGTGTTTGGTCTTTTCCCCTTTGCGTTGGACATCTAAACTACGTCATTTAACCCCTAAACTACGTAGTTTGGTTAGTTTAAGCCTAGTAACTTAATCAAATCTTACCCTAAGCGATTCATTCACAAAAAATTTCCAAAACCAGAGAAAAAGGAAAAGAAACAGTCGACCATGGTATCTCCAAGAACACAACAGGTTTTCTCCAGTTCCAGCCTTGGAATCGAAAGATTTCTCCCTAAAATTTGTCACCAAATATGTAGGATTTCACTAGTGGATTCCTTTCATCCACTAGGTCCCTAGAATTCAATCAGATTCTTTATTCGTTATATATTGCTTAGACCTAGGGTTTTTAAAACCTTAGATATTGGTTGTGATTTAGATGTTATAGTATTCTTAATCAAATTAACATGTTTTTGTGAAGTTGTTTTTTAGTTCCTTGCATAAAAGTCGAAATCCTAGTTGTGTAGATGTTCTTAGTTTATGAATTACGCAAGCTAAGTCAGTTAAACAAATATATATGCTCCAGTTACAAAGGTTTCATTGTCAGTATTTAAATGTTGCATTCTCAAATTTTGCATGTTAGAACAATGAGCTATCCATTATTTTAGTTATGTTGTTTATACACATATCAGTTGGGAGTAGGCTTAGATCGAGTTGGACTAGGTTTCAGCATACCCTCATAGCCCTAGAACTACGTGCCCAATTAGGTTTATAAGTCCCCTATGTTGGGCATCAAATTTAGTGATCACACCAGTCATGTCTTTATACCCCTGGCAAGGTATATTGGGTCCTCTCGATAAGGCGTATACATCGGACTCTACGTTTAGCTCATGTGGTTTTATGTCAGTTAATAGTAGCTCCCATGGTCAGAAATTAGTGCAGTTAACCAGGTTTTTAGTTATATCTCAACATTTAATCTCAGTATGTCACGTTCAGGATTAGTACTTAGTCATTGCATCTAGCTCAATCTTTGGTATATTTCAGTATTTATATTCAGTTCAGATTATATCATTGCTAAGTATGCTTTTTTCAGTTAATGTATTTTATTCAGCTATATGTTATATCCTACATGCTTAGTATATTCCAAGTATTGTCACATACTCTGCGCTACATCCTTTCATGATGTAGGTTCATATACTAAACATCCAGATCATACATAGATCAGTTCCCGATCTTCACTTTATCAGCTTCAGTGGTGAGTCCTCATACTTAGAGGACAATAGTAATGTTTTATTTTTCTATTCAGTATTTCATTTCAGTTTTCATTTTGTTAGAGCTAGCTAGGGACATGCCCCATAAACTTTAGTTAGTAGAGGATTTTTCAGACATAGTATTAGATTCAAAATTAGATTTAAGTTGATCCATTAGTTGTTTTAAAATCATAGCATTTTATATATTCAAATCAGTTGGGTATTCCCCACTTTTAGTTTTCTTATGTTTTAAGCTTCTGCATACTATCTGTTTTTAGTTATCTTTTAGTATGCTTGTGATATGCCAGCTCAGCGTTAGCTTGGGGTCACTCTTAATCCTAGGACTCGTGTTTACATCAAGGGGGTAGCCTCGGGGTGTGACACTTTTGTTATTCACCTAATGAGTGTGTGTTACTACAGATAGGGGAGAACGTGAATGTTATGTTGAGGCAAAATTCTAAGTAATATTTGATTTGAAAAATGATGTAGGCCTTCTTTGGCCCATTGAGCCTTTCAAAGCCCACCAAATGATATCAACCCTTAGCATATCCCCACTTTGAGCCTTCAACCTTTTTTTTGGATAACCACATTTTTAGCCTATACCTTTCTGAGTGCTTATATGCACTATTTCTCTTTTGGCATGACTTTCTTGAGTGCACTAAAGACGTGCAAGTTACAAAAGAAGATTCAAAGTTTAAATTTTTCAAAGAGAAAAGTTACCAAAGATCCTGAAAGTCAAGAATGCAAAAATGACTCCAAACGAAATAAGAAAGAGTTGAAAATTCCCCACAAGTTCAAACATGCCAAATTTCAATAGAAGAGGATGAAAACTCCAAACAAATAGGAGACACTTCATTATATGATGAGAAAGGGGAAATCTCATACAAGCAAAGCTTGAAAAGAAGTCGAAAAGTACAAAGAAAGGGACAACAAAGAGGATCAAACCCTAAAAGGGTAGCAACCGTTGAAAGCATAGATGCAGTCTAATGCTCAAGAAAGGATTACGTCACATTTTGTAACACCCCAAAAATTTCTAAATTAAGACTTGAACCATTCTTCATTTGTGAATATGATTGTACCGGGTGATTCTTAAATTGCCCATATGTGTAAAGGTCAATTCTTTAGTGTGAAAAATGAATTTGGTTATGAATTAAGGTCACTAGAATCCCGTAGCACAAAGTTGAGTTGAAAGCTTCCATACCGATTAAGTTTTGATGTAAGATATTCTACATGGGTGAACTTCAAACAACCATATATTTTAGAATATAAAGAGTTACTTGGTCTATAAACTATCAAATTAAAGGTATTTGAATCTTCTTTCCAACGCAACCAATTATGAAACAATTCAAGGTTCGACTAAAATATTATGACTATTTTAGTACCTAATACAGTGCACTGAAGAATTAACCGATAGGAAAATAATAAGAAGGATCGTTTTTTTTTTACCTCTAAGAAAACCCTAAACGAATTTATTGACTAATTAAAGACCCAAATATAATCATATTTTCATCTCTTAATCCCCCAATTCTCTTCTCTCTCAAACCCTAAGGCAAAACCCTCAGGAAAAATCAAAGTAGAAGACTTTCATTCAAGATTCTTTCAATCTTTTTCAAGATTCTTCTTCAAGGTAAGTCCTTATCTAATAATTCCATTCTTTCCAACTCAAATTCCTCCATATAATTATGAATCTCTAATGAAAATCATAATTCTTGGCCATAGTGATTTCAAGAAACTAATACAAGAATCCCAATAAAGAGTTTCTTAATTGTTCTCCTTCAAGCTAGGGTTTGAAGACTTCTAATCATGTTCTTCTTCAAGATTCTTCAAGAACCTTGTTTTTCTAGGTATGTAAGGCTATCATAGTATTGGAATAGTTTGTCCTCACACCATACATCTACTTTCAAATCATTAAAACATTAATCTAGGATTCTATCCCTAGATTTGATTATTCTTGAGATTAGTAGATTTTGAGTTCTTGAGTTCCTGATTCTTTTGAAATTCTATTCCTAATTATTGAATTTCTATATGTTATGCATTAATATTCTTTATTTGATTCGTTAATGTCAATATTTCAACATGAACTCTAGGAATTGAGTATTCTTGAGGTTAGTAGTACCGTTGAGTTTTGAGTTCTTGATTTTTGAGTATTGATTTTTTCATATTGTTATTGAGATCCTTGAGTTGATTTTTTCATGTCTAAACCTATTTTGAGTTATAATTTTTGAGAATCTTTTGAAACAAATATTTTTTCTTTAATTGATTTTCTGAGAAAACAAAGACGAGTTTTTAGAAAGAGTTTTAAAACGTGATTAGTATGATAGTCGTGTATGCCATCAATGTTTAAGAAGTATGATATCTACATATGCCATCTATGTTTATGCGGTATGACTTCCCGAGTCATCAATGATCAGATCACAATATGATTTTTTATATAGTTCTGAGAAAGAGTCTTCAATATGAAATTGAGTTAGAGTATAAGGGAACTAAGTATTCCCAAATGCATCTGTTTTTACACTGATAAAAGAAACACTTTGATTTCTAAATGATTTAATGAGTTCAGAGATATTTCAGAGCACTTACCTCTTTTAAGAAGTTATTTTGAGTTATTACCTCAAAATAGAGAAAGAGTATGCTTTATACATTTGAGCATGAGTATATTATTGGGAGAGTTCAGACAACTCAAAATCCTCATAAACCATGTTTGCCAACATTGGTAAATGATCATACTTTTTAAATGAATCCTTATTGCTTATTGGATCCACTTAGTTGAGGTGTCCTATATCTCAGCATAATATAGGATAGTTCTAGCAGTGTATGTAAGACGTTGTATCACCACGTAGCTCATAGTGATGGTTCTCAATTAGAAAATCTCCCAAAATAGAGTTAAAAGTATATTTTTAATTATATGACTTAATATGATGGGTTGAGAGATGAGTATGTATTTCCTAGAGTTTTAATGATTTCACTCCTTTATTTCTTTACATTCAGTTGAGTGTATATATATATATATATATATATTTACTGCAGTCCTTTTATTTAGTTCTTTGTTTTTTAGCTATATTACATACTCGTACATTTAATGTAATGATGTCATTCGACCTGCATATTTTAATGATGTAGATATAGGTTCTTAGTATCCTTAACAAGAGTCTGTTGAGATCACTTCATCCACTCGTCAACTTTTGAGTGAGGTCTCCTTTCTTTTGTAGGATAGCAATTTTATGAGTTGTTAGTATTAGTAGCATTTGAATAGTCGTGGGTCTTGTCATGACACTCCTCTATATATAGTAGAGGCTTTATAGATAGACAATTTGGAGAGTCTTTCAATTTCAGAGATTTTATTTAGAACTTATGTTTAACACTCAATATATTCATAGAGTTTTGAGAAATACATTGTTGATTTAGCATTTCTTTCAGTTTGATGCTTATATATGCTTGAGTTATTATTCTGTTTGTAGTCAGCCAAGATGAGGGTTCTCTTGGAGACCATCAACGGTTCTCAAGTTTCGGACACGTCTAACACCTCGGATATTTCAATTTTTCGTAGACCTAGTGCCAGCATAGACGAAACGACCCATGGCCAGTAGGTGGGATGATGGTCTGTTGGTGGTGGCGGGTAGATAAGTTTGGATTTTTTGAAAATGTCAAGTTTTAGTACTTTTTCAATGGTTAACCAATATGGTACACTATTCAATTCATGATTCATAGATAGGTCTCATAGTCCAAAACTTAAAGCAATTTTGAGGTCCAAATCTACTTTATCTAGCATAAAGAAAAATTTGAGTGACTCAACAACTAGCTGGTCATCCATAATATGGTTGAAAAATGGAGGTTGTCATTTTTGAACTGCTCTTATAAAGCGAATTATGAAAGGTCTGACCAACAGACCGTGGGTTGGGTCCTGAGTGGGGTCGGCAGTTACTTTTCTTAAGGGCTTTTTGGTCTTTCCCTAATTATTCTAGCCTAATATTATGTCATTTTGTCCTCTAATAGAATCTTATATGAACATTTGTGACTCTCAAAACCCCTCAATTGAAATCATTCTCTCAAATCCTCAAAAGAAAAACAAGTCTTCCTCTCCAAATATTTCTCTCTCTAGAAGTTGAAGAAGAAGAAATCTAGGGTTTTGAAGTCAAGTCTCCTAATCCTCCATTGAAGTCAAGCTTTTGGCTTTAAGGTATGATACACTTCATCTATGGAGCCCTTTCCTCCATAGAGTTCCTAAATTCCCAAATTTTGAAGTTAGAAATTGTCAATTGAAGCTAGGGTTTTCTTCTATGACATGGGTTCCTTTCAATGTTGATTTATTTGATTGTTTTATGATCTTTTATGCATGAGTTTAGAAGATTCCATGTTTTTAAGATGAATTCCAATGACCCCATACTTAACCCATATTTTCTACACTATGATGATTGAAATTGGGTTTTGAACTAAGAAAGGAGAATTATGGAAATATGCATGTTCTTATGAAATTGATGAAATATGATGTAAATTTCTTTGAGAGTAAAGAATATACGATATTGTTGTTGTTATTTGTAGTGAAGGATTTCTCACATAATTACTCCATGCATGAATGTGAAAGGTTTTTCTCACATAAAGGATTCTAAGGTTGAAAGGTCTTCTCACCTAAAATGAATCAAAGTTAAGGAGCTATTCTAATAATGATGCCAGTGGTGATTACCCATGACCTCCAATAATAATACAAATGTCGACTACCCATGTCTCATGAATGTTAAGAAAATTTAAGAATAATGAATATTTCGTGGGAGTAATGCTTAGCACCAAGTGGACAAGTGGTGATTACCGATGTCCCATAAACTATGTTCCACCATAGGTTTATCTAGATAGACAGTAGCTAGTGGATTCACGTAAGCTAGAAGTTTTATGGTTCTTACCTTGGCAAGTGAGAACACCTCTTTTCAGTGTGGGATAGACACTGGATTCCATGTTAATAGCTCACATGGTCTTACATTCCAGTTAAAGGTAATTCTCCCACAATAATGAACTAAGGTTATTTCAAGAAGTATCTCTAGAATGTTTAAATATGTTGGCTTACATTAACTATGTTTTAGGACTCATATTTTCTAACTCTTAAATTTACATATTTTATCTCGGTCATTGCATGTAATGAAAAGGTCCCTTTATCATGATTTTCATACTTTATGTATTACTCTCAAACTTTATACATTTTTTTACTAATGCATACTCTTGCCTATATTCTCCTAATTGTAGGGTCTGACGCTTTAGATTCACATTTCAGTGGCTAGGATATGGCCACTCGAAGGGCATATGCTAGAAGGAATGAGACAGATAATGTGGAACAACAGGCTCCTCCTTAAGCTCATCAAGTTCTGGTCGATCCTTTGGCTGAGCAAGTGACTAATGCGGAGTTTAGGGATTCTTTCCAAGTGTTGACTCAAGCCAATAGGGAAGTTGCAGTCCTCGTGAACCCATATGTGGGTACGACGACAACTAGAGTGAGAGACTTCAATAGAATGAATCTTCTAGAGCTTCATAGTTCTAGGGTTGAGGAAAACCCTTAAGACTTCATTAATGAAGTGTATAAGATGTTGATGATCCTGGAGGTGACACCGGTTGAAAAGGCAGAATTGGTCCCTTAATAACTTAAGGGTGTTGCTCAAATATTGTTCAACCAGTGGAAGGAAGGATGGGCAGTAGATGCAGGTCCTCTTGATTGGGAAACGTCTAAGGTTTCTTTCCTTGATAGGTTCTTTCCTCTTAAGATAAGGGAGGTGTTGCTCCCCAATATACACGCAAGTGTACGTGGTCGCTCAAGTAATATAGTTTCTTTTAGATACGAGTTTTGTTCCTAAGGTACTTATGATCAACTTATATTTTATAACTGGATTCCACAATTCAACAAAAGTAACCTTTTAAAAGAGTTGATGGTTATTAACTGCAACGACAATTTATGCAATAACTAAAAGTGACTAATGTGAACAACTTCAAATTGATGTTTCAAGCAAGTAAAAGATAATTCCAGGGCTGCAGCATGAATTGGATATCATGTATCGTATCTCAGGCAATGAACTAATTTAGGTTATCAAGTTACTGATTTACAGGGTTAATTGTGCGAGTCGGGTCTCTCGACCTCTAATCGCCTACTCCAATTAGCTATCTAACTACATCGTTGAGCGGGGATAGGTAGTTAAAACTAGTGAGCATTTATATTTTATCCTGTTTCATAACCAAGCAAGTTGTTCGTCCGGGCGTCACTCTTGGACACACATTAACTCAATGGAAGATTGAGCTTTCTATATTCTTTGGTCTATCTACCTTATACTCTCTCGATATTAAGAATAGACAATATATTTATCTCTATGATGGCCAATTAAGAAATACTAAAACAAGAATATAAAAGTAACTTAAAACAATAACCAAGAATTAATTCAAAAGCCTTTAATATTAAACAATCAATCCGTAGCTACAGCCCTAGAACAATTGTTCATGTGATTTCCATGAATAAGTACAGATAGAAAATCAAAAAACCTATTACAAATTTGAACTTGCTCTTACACACCAAAATAATGTCGAACTCCTTACAAAATAGCCCTAGGGGTCTATTATAGAAGTTGGGAACACTATAGTCAAAGTCAAATTCAACAAGGAATCCTATTTGATACAATTTTCACTAGAACTTTCAGAACTACGTTGGGGCGCTGCGCCAGCCATAGCGCCTGGCAGACTGATATTTTATTCTCCCCATTGTATGTTGGGCCAGGCATTGTGCCTGGCATGTGCGGTTGTTGTGGCGCCTATGGCGCCTCGAACCCATCAGTGCGCCATTGGAAGGCCTCTGTAGTATTGGCCTTAGTGATTCCATCCTTAGTTTATTTTCACACTTTCTTTCTCCTCCTTTCTTTGAATCTACTCCAATTTCCTTAAGAGTTCCCGGAACAACTAATCATGTGTTTTAGTGTGCAATCATCATAAGTTAAACAAAATCAAGCTAATAAACTCAAGATCACTGTTTAATTTAATCTCATCATGGGCAAATATTGGAAACTTTGGTATAGAAATAGTCCTACGATCACCACCCCACACTTAAACCTTTGTTTGTCCTCGAACAATCTTTAGACTATCAACTCTTTTTTTCTAACCTTTGGACTTATCAACTCACCCTAAAATCAGCCAAACACATTTAATCTTGATTTTGTAGTTCACATTGGATGCAACACTTCAACTATTTCACTATATCATCATGATACACCAAGTACAACACATATGCTCAAAGAATGACTTCTTTATTATTTTTTCAGAGTAATGCAAACTCATAAAAACACACCAATTAGACAAATCCAAATATGTTCCATGAATGCCCTCACTCATTTGTGTTTAGTATATCCTTTCATTCAAGCAATAATATTATAAACAAGGCCTATTTTTCAAACATTGTACTCACTCTTACAAATGAAGTCCTTACTTCTCTTAACATTCCATAAGCTTGCCCATAGTGTATTTTTACTTTCACATCATACTTCTCAAAGAATCAAGAGGACTTCTATTTGGTTGTAATGTTGGCTTAGGGTAAGGGAGGGAATATTTATCGTGCATTTTAGTGACTACACATCCCTAATGCACATGTCATTGCTTTGCTAACAAACATCATTTCTAGATTTTCTTTTTTCCTTAGTACAGACTTCATGAATTTTTCCCCTTTTTGTTGCTCCAGCTATGCCTTTTTTTTCATTTTTTTATTATATGCCTTTGCACTAGCCACCCTCAACTCAAGGCTTTAAGCGTCGAGCGAGGTATAGATTATCCTTAGTAGGACTAGGGCCAATGTTTTAAGAACACTTCTGATATAGCCACCCTCAATTTTGAGTTTGTAAGCTCAATTGAGGTGCACATTATCTACTGGGGGGACCAGTGCCAAAATAGAGTTTTTTTACAATTTTTTTTATTTTCCACACTTCACAGCATTTCCACCCTTTTTCCACTTCAACCAATATCATTTTTCTTCTCAATATAGTGCATTAAGGATTAAACTGGGATCAAAAGAAAAGGATTTAATCTTATTCATGTGGCTTAAAAAACAAACAAGGCTAAAGGCTCAATGGGGATTTACAAGGGATCTTTTCATTAGTACGCATGGAAATAGAGTCAAGAATTGGATTTTCCAAAGAAATGCCTCAATTATTTTCCCTAAGTCATACAAGCTACTCACTTAACACATATGGGTCAAGTTCTAGATATCAATTAAAGCAAGAACCAAACAATCACTCACCACACATGGCATCACGACACACATAAGGACACAACATACTAGCATGCTCATACAACTTACATTATAGTATTACTACTCAATTAAGCCCACTTAGATTCATTGAGAGTCAAAACAACGAACACATGCTTGTTTAAAGGTTACCCTTCTTTTGCATTTTCCCATTGTGAGTACCCATGATGTCTAGCTATCTTTTTCGAACATAGTTTTAAAATACCACGATTGGTTTCTCAATTATACTCCTCTACGTGACTAATTTTCCCTTAAGAAGGTCATCATCCATTCATCATCGAGAACTGTCACTCCTAAGACGACTCTAAGACTCAATAAAAATAGTTAAACTAGTCCTAATCAGTTCAAAGGGACTATCCTCAGGAAATGTACCAAAAACAAAAGTTGAGGAACCCAAAATAAAAGTAACCTAAAAAAAGACTCGGAAAGCATCAAAAAACTTATATACAAAAGAGAGTTATCTCCTACCCCACACTTAAAAATTAGCACAAAGAAAAATAAAGGACATAGTTAGAGATAATCTCTGAGGCCTCTAGGCCTCGTCGTCATCATCACGACCTCCATCAAACACCCTCAAAGTGTTAGCATCATCATCAACGACATCATCCTCATCCTCATCATCCATTTCTTCTTCTGTGGTGGCCTCTTCATCATCAAAAGGCTCCTGAAATGCCGGACCAATCCTTCAAAGGTAGGTTCCACTCTCCGTCAATGGGTAGAATGGTGGAATTTGGGGGTTTTAATGGGGGGAAGAAGAGGGGTTTAGAGGAGAGGAAGAGATTTAGAGAAGAAGAAAAAGAAGAAGGGTTTGGAAAATATTTTGAAGGGGTGGGGTCGGTTTGGAGATTGAAAGAATGGGGGATGAATTTAGTTTTGGGAATTTAGAAAGGTTGATAAATGGTTTTGGGTCGGGTTTTAACCCGTTAAAAAAATAATTCCACCTGAATTTTTGGGCGTTGGAGCACTAGGGGTGCGATGCGCCAACACTGCGCCTCTGTTGGCGCTCTATAGTAAGCATCTTGGTGTGGCACGCCAGGATATGTGCTCTTTAGTAATAGGCTTGGCGCGGCGTGCCAGCCTGATTCTTTTTTCACTTTTAAAAACTAAGTTACAAATAATGAAAATCCTATCTATCTGTAAAATAAAAATAACAAACTTTACTAGATCCTAGGAATTGAAACTATCTAAAACAAAAGGTTAAAATTTAAAACAAGCTACATATGTATTACATATTATACACAAGTTACCTCCCGTGGAGCGTCTGGTTTAACATCACGGCTAGACTAAGCTTGGATCATTCATTATTCAGCTTAAGATCCTCCTGATCATGATCTGAATCTTCACCGAAATAGTGTTTGACTATTTGCCTGTTCACTAGGCCATTTTCCCCCTTAAGTTCAACGAATCCATGTTGTGTCATCCTTACCACTTGGAGGGGACCATTCCATTTCGACCTTAGTTTTTTAGGTAATAACCTTACTCTTGAGTTGAAAAGTAGTACCTTTTCTCCCGAAGTGAAAGTACGAGGAATGATGTGCTTTTCATGCCACCTTTTTGACTTTTCTATGTAGAGCTTGGCATTCTAATATGCATGGAGCTGAAACTCCTCAAGTTCATGTAGTTGATCTACTCTTTTCCTACCGGCAAACTCTAGGTCGAGATTTAACTTTTTTATCGCCCAATATGCTTGGTGTTCTAATTCTACCGGAAGATGATATGCTTTGCCGAACACTATGTGATAAGGAGAAGTTCTTATAGGTGTCCTGAATGTAATTCTATACGCCCACCACGCATCATCCAGCTTTTCAGACCAATCCTTTCTCTGTGTTCACTGTTTTTTGCAAGATTTGCTTCATCTCTCTATTTGAAACTTCCACTTGGCCACTTGTTTGAGGATGGTGAGTTGTAGATACCTTATGAGGAATACCATACTTAGCAAGAAGATTTTTCACTAGATGGTTAATGAAATGCTTACCTAGATCACTTATGATTGCCCTTGGTATGAATTTAATCACAACGCTTGAATCATTTGAGGGAAGAGATATAGCCTCAACCCACTTGGACACATAATCAACGGCCACTAGAATATATTGGTTGCCACTAGATGGCGGGAAGGGGCCTATGAAGTCAATACCCTACAAATAAAAAATTTCCACCTCAAGAATGTTACTTAGTGGAATCTTATGTCTTCTCGATAAAGTACCCAACCATTGAAATTTATTACACCCCTTCACATAAGCACTATAATCTTTAAATAAAGAGGGCCAAAAGAAACTAGATTGTAGTATCTTATGCACGTGCGCTCTCCTCCATGGTGTCCTCCATATGGGATAGCATGACAACTTTCGAACACTTTCTTTACCTCATACTCTGAAACGCATCTTATTACCACCCGATCCACTCCTTATTTGAATAAGAATGGTTCATCCCAGATATAGAACTTAGCATCATGATTGAGCTTTTTCTTTTGATGGATGGTTGCAGCTGGAGGGTAATCTCCACTTACTATGAGATTTACTATGTCTGCATACCAAGGCACTTGAGAGATATCTAGTGCCATCAACTATTAATCTAAAAACTCTTCTCAGATTTGTTCCCCTTCATTCACATGGGAAAAATCTTCTAACCTGAACGAATGATCAGCTATTTAATTCTCAGAACCCTTTCTGTGTTTGATCTCAAGGTCAAATTCTTGGAGAAGCAATATCCACCAAATCAGCCTTCGTTTTGCATCCTTTTCATTGAACAAGTACCTAATAGCTGCATGATCAGTATAAACAATTAATTTGGTCCCTACCAAATACGATCTGAACTTGTCGAAGGCGAACACTAGAGCTAGCATCTCTTTCTCAGTCATCGTGTAACTAGCTTGAGTAGAATCAAGGGTGTTGCTTGCATAATAGATCGAGTGGAACACTTTATCTTTTCTTTGTCCCAATACTACACCCATTGCTACATCGCTTGCATCACACATGACTTCAAATGGTAATTCCCAATTAGGAGCAATTAAGATAGGAGGTTCAATTAAGTTCCTCTTTAACATCTCAAAATCTTTCAAAAACATCTCATTAAATTCAAATTTCACCTCCTTCACCAAAAGACTGCACATTGGTCTTGCAATCTTAGAAAAATCCTTGATGAATCTCCGATAAAAACCTGCATATCCAAGGAAACTTCGCACCCCTTTTACAGAGATAGGAGGGGGAAATTTCTCAATAACTTCAACCTTGGATTTTTCTACTTCTAATCCCAAATTTGACACCTTATGTCCAAATACTATACCCTCTCTAACCAAAAAGTGATACTTTGCCTAGTTTAGTACTAAATTAGTGTCCTCGCATTTAGCTAGTACCTTATCAAGATTTTGAAGACATACCTCAAAAGACATCCCAAACACTAAGAAGTCATCCATGAACACCTCTACAAAGTCCTCCACCATATCATGAAAAATGGTCGTCATGCACCTTTGAAAAGTTATCGATGCATTGCAAAGTCCAAATGGCATGCGTTTGAGAAAATATGTACCAAAAGTACAATTGAACGTGCTCTTTACCTTATTCTTAGGTGTAATCAAAATATGATTATATTCGAAATATCCATCTAAGAAACAATAGTACTCCTACCCTGCTAGTCAATCAAGCATCTGATCAATGAAGGGAACCGGATAGCGATCTTTTCGTGTGGCCTCATTTAGCTTTCGGTAGTCAATGAAAATTCTCCATCCAGTTACTGTCCTAGTGGGAATCAATAGATTTTTCTCGTTCTTCACCAATGTCATACCTCTCTTCTTGGGAACACACTGCACAGGACTTACCCACTTACTATCAGAAATTGGTTACAAAATTCCAGCATTTAACCACTTTATTACTTCCTTTCTCACCACTTCTTTCATCAAAGGATTCAGTCTACATTTATATTCTGCAATCAGTTTGTGATCCTATTCCATATATATTTTGTGCATACATAACGCGAGACTAATCCCATCAATATCAGCCATCTTCCATCCAATATCTTTCTTTCTCCACTTTAAGACTCTCAATGTCACATCAACCTGTGTTTCAGAGAATTCTGCAGGAAGTATTACAAGTAAGGTTTCATTAGTACCCAAATACTCATACCTTTAGGTGAGCAGGCAAAGACTTCCATTCCAACTTAGGTGCTTCTTCGATTGAGAGTTTGGGTGGAGGCCCTAACTCACAATCCAATGTCTCTATTCTATGTTTATGTATCTCTATGATTGCCAAATTCAAACAAGTCGATATTTCTTAAGCTTCAATATCTCCACCTACGTCATGTCCCACTAACACTCTTTCTAAGGGATCCTCGAGTGCAATGAGCTACGATTCTACTGCGAGATCTACAAGCGTAATAACTAATAACTCTTCATAGATAAAAGGCAATTTGAAGGAAAGGTAGACATCAAATACTTCAACCTTATCATGTTCCCTTATAGTTAACTGCCCACCTGCTACATCAATTAATATCTGCCCCGTAGCCAAGAATGGACACCCTATAGTGAATGGAACTTCAGGATCAAGCTCAATGTTTAAGAGCACGAAATCCACTAGAAAGATCAAAGAGCCCACTTGTACTAACACATCCTCTACTACCCCTTCTAGCCTAGCGATGGACCTATCAGCAAGTTAGAGAATGACAGTAGTCAGTGTTGGACATCCTAACCCAAGTTTCTTATATAATGATGTAGGCATTAGATTAATGCTTGCACCCAAATCACATAACCCCTAGGCATGAACACTTTGCCCAATTGTAAGTTGCATAGTAAAACTACCCGGATCCTTCAGCTTTTTGGGGAATCTATTCTAAATTCTAGAGCTGCACTCCTTAGTAAGTGCTACCATTTCATACTCCGTGAGCCTCCTCTTGTTAGCCACTATCTCTTTCATGTACTTAGCATACTTTGGAATTCCCTGTCAAATGTCAACCAAAGGCAGGTTAATGTGAACTTATTTAAGGAGAGAGAGATACTTACCAAAGCATTCATCTTCACCATGCTTTATGAGCTTTTGTGGAAACAGAGAGGGTGATTTATTTTGAGAAACAAACTTCTCAGCATTGGAGTTCCTTACCATCTCTTCTGCTTTCTTTTATTTATTGACTACCTCAGTATCTCTGTTCTTCGGAGCTAGTTCCTCTATTTGTAACTCAGTTCTAGTACTCACCGCATTTAGTTTCTTAAGGTTGGGTTCAGTGTCACCGGGTAGTCCTCCTTGAGGACGCAAGTTCAATGAATTAGCTACTTGCACAACTTGTTTCTCTAAATTCATTTGGGACAATTGGATGTTTCTTATGCTCTCATCCTTCTTATCTATCCTAACATTTATCTTTGTACCAATTTCTGCCATTAACTTTTAGAGTAACTCTTTATTAGTCATCTCCCCCTAGGTGCACTCCGATTTACGCCCTGTCTAGGATTTTGGTATTGTTGCTCCATCCCTTGTGAGCGATATTGATTAGACCCTTGCACTTGGTTTTTGTTTTGGTTCTTACCCCAGGAGAAGTTAGGATCATTTCTCCAACTAGAGTTGTAGGTATTACCATAGTTTTGCTGACCTCCACCTCTTTGCGCATTTCCCATGTAGTTTATAGAATCCTAATTTGCCTCACAAAGTTTTGTTTCATGTGCTCCATTACCACAGACTCCACGCTAACTTACTGCCTATTGTACAACATTCACTGGTGCTTGATTTAGGGACATTTGTTTGAAATGCATGGATATGTTATGTTGCATTTCATCCAGTTTTGCATTAATTGCAGTAGCTTGATCCACATCTAAGATTCTTACAGCCCTTTGTGTTGTGGTTCTTGGAATTTCCCCCTCATAAATAGGGTTTCCTTCTGAGGGTCTATCTAGTAGGTTGAATATCTCCTCATGGGTTTTTGCTAGAGCTTGCCCACCTGCTACACTACTAAAAAGAACTTGTGCATTATAATTTAAACCCTCAAAGAGCGTGTGAGCAAGTGCCTCATTAGCTTAGTAGTGGTGCGGGTAAGCATTTAACATTTGTTTGAAACGAGCCCATGCTTGGTACATATCCTCCCCATGTTTCGGTTTGAACCTCAAAATCTCACTTCTCAATCATTTAGTTTTTCCAGATGGAAAGAATCGATTCAAGAACTTCTTTGCTAGATAATCCTATGTAGTGATTGAGTTTGGTGGCTCTGAATCTAACCACTATCTGGCGGCTCCTAGCAGCGAGTATGGAAACAATGTCAGCCTCACATAGTCTAGTGAGAATCTATTTGGGATGTGTGTGTCACTTATCTCTAAAAAGTTCCTAATGTGGATTTGAGGATCCTTATGGGGGAGACTGGTGAATTGTCGCATCGAGTGGATGAGTTGCACCATGTTCTGTTTTAGTTCAAATCTGCCACCCGGTGGTGGTTTCCTTATACTAAACGCCATATTGGCTATGAGTGGGATATGTCACGGACTGGTCTTGCCGGTATGTTTGGGGTACTTTTGGGTCTAGGTTATTCATGTTTTCTACTTGGTCACCCTCAACATTTTTTGGGATTCCTAGCCTAGTTCTTGCTGACATCCTTGGTTTGTCATTTTCCTACGTAGGCGTAAAGCTCCTTCAGGTTCGTCTTCTGGTTTGATAAGTTCTCCTTTCCGAGCCAGACTTGAGAATCAAGTGCCTGCAATATAAGAGCTAAGATCAATTATTAACACCTGAACAATCTAATTGTATACTTAAGTAAATCAAATATAAATCAATTTTTATGTCCCAGGCAGCAGCTCCCAAAACTTGTTGCTCCCCAATATACACGCAAGTGTACATGGTCACTCAAGTAATATAGTTTCTTTTAAAAAAGATTTTTTCCTTCCCAAGGGACTTATGATTAATTTATATATAATAACTCAATTCCACAATTCAATAAAAGTAAGCTTTTAAAAGAGTTTTATGGCTATAAACTACTACTACGATTTATCCAATAACTAAAAGTAACTAATGTGAATGACTTCAAATTGATGTTTCAAGCAAGTAAAAGACAATTCCAGGGCAATAGCATGCATTAGATATCATATATCGTATTTGAGGCAATGAACTAATTTCAGGTATCAAGTTACTGATTTACAGGGTTAATTGTATGAGTCGGGTCTCTCGACCTCTACTCGCATGCTCCAATTAGATGTCTAACTACATCATTGAGCGGGGATAGGTAGTCCAAACTAGTGAGCATTTATATTCCATCCTGTTTCGCAACAAGCAAGTTGTTCGTCCGAGCATTACTCCTGAACACATATTAATTCAATGGAAAATTAAGCTTTCTATATTCTATGGTCATCTACCTTATCCTTTCTCGATTTTAAGAATATACAATATATTTATCTCTATGATGGCCAATCAAGAAATACTAAAACAAGAATATAAATGTTACTTAAAACGATAACCAAGAATTAATTATGTTACATTCCGTATCCTTGACAAACCAGAATGGAGATTCCAGAAGTTGCAGGTGCCACTGATGGGCACCATCCAAGGACCGTCGAGTGACCCATGCACTATAGGTGGGGTTCATGGATGGCCACCTGCAGCCCTTCCCCAGGAAACCCAGAAATTTGGCTAAGGGTAGACCCACACCAGGACATATGGACCCTAGGTCAGACCACGGTCCGTGGTCTAGGGCCGAAGGTTAGAATCTCAAATTCCAATCCTATGAAGCTGAACAACGGTTGACCACTACGGACCATCGGTCCATCGATCTAGTCCAAACAGCTCTTAAGTTAGGGGTCGTTTGGTTTTTTCTTTATGCGTGAGAGCCCTAAACTACGCCATTTAACCTCTAAACTACGTAGTTTTGGTCATTTTTAGCCTATTAAACTAATTATAACCTAACCTAATCAGTCATTCACCAAAAAATCATCAATCTTAGAGCAAATCAAGAGGGAAAAATTGAGCAGCCCTAGTTTAGGAACTGCAATACCCTGAAAACTAGTAACTTAAACTAGAGAGTTTTAGAGCCTTGTGATAGGGTTTGATATGAGGGTTAGAGTCGTAAAACGTCTTCCCATACTTAGAATGATGGCTTTAGGGTTAGGACATCAAGGTACGACCCCCCAAGGAACAACCAAGGGGTCCTTGAGGAGGACCGCAAAACAGCCCAAAAGTTGTCCAAAACAGTGGCCTCCCATGAAGGGCATCCATGAGCCATGGATAGACCCACGTCCCATGGGAAGGGGTCATGGGTCAAGGCTTGAACTTACCTGCAACTTTCAGCCCCAGACCCTCAGCTACAAATGACCAATACGGTCCATGGACCCACCTATGGTCCGTGGGTGTGGTCTCGTGGGTTGGGTAGATTTGTTGAAAAATTATTTTAAGTTAGGGGCTTAGGGTTTAATTGATAATTAGTTAGGGGTTAAGTGAGGTTGGTTATTTAGTTATTAAACCACCTATATAAGCCTATTCTACCCCTAAACTAAGTGAATTAAACCCAAATTCTCTCCAAATAATTCTTTCTCTAGAAGTGAAGAAGAAGAAGAAGAAGAAGAAGAACAACAACAACAACAACAGTAGCAGGAAGCTAGGGTAGATTTCCTCCATTGTTTCAAGATTTTTTTAGGGCTTTGAATCAAGGTATGTTAGCTTATTCATCTATGGGTTCTTCCACCCATAGAGCCCCCCTAGGTTTCCCCCATTTGTGAAGAAAAAAATCCCAATCTAGCTAGGGATTCTTTCTACATTATGGGTAATGTTGAAGTAGGATTCCAATCAAGTGTATAATACTTAATTTTGATTGATTTAGCATTGAATTATGATATTTTAATATATTAATGTGATTTCCATGGTTAACCCTAGCCTAATTGATGAATTTGATATTTTGTGGGTTTATGCCTCGAGAGATGAAAGTGAAGAATTAGAGTTGATCTTCTAAAATTGATAATCTCTATATTAATTGTTCGAGATTAAAAGCAAGTAGACATGAATTGAATTAGACTGTAGTGTACATTGGTGATCTTGAATTGTAACGCTTGAAGTTGAACCTTTATGATGAATTATCACTAGAATTGCCTAGTAATGAAGAATGTAATTAGAATACCTTGAAATCTAGGTATGAATGTTGATGATGAGGAGTAAAGCTTTGATGATAGGGGATTTAGTCATGAATGTTGATCACTAGGGCTTGAGAGTAAAGCTAATATGATTAACTATAGATGTTAAGGCTTTGAGAGTAAAATCTACATGTGAATAGAAGGATTATGGATAGAATTGTGATGACAGATCCTTATCTACCTAATTCACCCTATGAATAATAGATGGTAGGAAGTGATAGAATCACCTGAGTCATGATGATATCCATGCCTAATGTAGAATTCAAGAAATGGTATTTTGCATGATTATAAACCTAACACAAAAAGAGTTCTTATATTGTAATGGTTCTAGGGTTGAATGGCTTTTCTCACCTAATTGAACCTAAGGCTATAGAGCCTTCATACCTAGGTCATTGATGGTGATAGTTGCTCACACATGGTCTAAAAGAGGTATTTAGTGAATTAGCATGGATTGGTTGTCAAGGACATCTTTCTATGAACTTGAGTCAAGGTAGAGACTTAATAGTTATCTTGTGGGATTTAGGCCTAGAATCGAGTTGATATTGAAATGAGATGGAGCTTTCCACCTAGTTGAGTTTGGGCTTTCAAAATGGGAACTCTCACCTAGTGGAGTCCGGATTTCCCAAAGTATGTCTCATAAGATGGAAGCCTTCACCTAGTGGAGTTTTGGGTTTCTAGTAGCAATCTCCATATCCAATAATTGTGTGCCCCACATGAAAGTTAGCTAGTGGATCCAACTAATCTAACAAACCAATTCTACTTTAGGCAAGTAGACCAACCCTTGAAGGTGTGGGTAACACCAAGAGAGCTCATGTGATAGCTCATATGTTCTCTTATTGGTTAAGTCTATATCCCAACTACAACAACATTAGTAATGAACTAAGATTATGCTTAATGTAGCATCTCCTAGAAGTTCAAACCTAATGGACTAAGATTATGCTTAATGTAGCATCTAGTCCAACATAACTTAATGAACTAACATTATGCTTGAAGAAGCATATCCTAAGGTTCAACCTTGATGAACTAAGATTATTCTTTAAGAAACATCTCATAGGGTTCAAGCTTGATGAACTAAGATGTACTTAATGTAGTATATCCTAGGGTTCAAAATAATGAGGAACTAAGATAAGGTTAGTAAAGTACCTCCTAGTGTTCTAATGCATATTAAAAGGGGATTAGTCCCTAATTAAAGAACTTGAGTAGGATGACCTAAAGAATTACTTAGTGTGAATGGTATTATAGGATTCCATTCATACATTGGACAAGTATGACTTAAGGTTATTCAAGAAAGTGTTCTTTTGTGTGATGTATACTGAGATAGGATTGTGCTATAGTTGCCTTGATAGTATTGACTATAGGTGAGATATTCCCTTGGTCATGAGAGATAAGCTAGAGGATGAGATCCTAAAGTGATTAGTGTGATGGCCTAAGGTGGTACTTAGTGTGAGTAGGATTATAGGATCTTACTCATACATTGCACAAGTATGACTTGGAGCTACTTATGAAAGCCAAAGACTTGACTAGGTATAGAGACTATGTTTAAGATGACCAAAAAGGGATACTTAGCTTGGATGGTATTATGGGATATCATTCATGCATTACACAAGTATGCTTTGAGGTTACTTGAGAATTGTCTTATTATGATGTGAGTGACTAAGAGTTGAATAATGCTTATATCATGCTTATGTTGGAGACTTTGCTTATTATTACGATATTGTCTCTTATGCTTATAATTAATGTTTCATGAAGAATTTCATATAATTGTGGATTATGTATTATATTGACTAACCCTTATACTATGTTCTTATGATGTTATGCTAGCTAACATATTTAGTATATTTTTTACTAATGCAAACTTTGCCTACATTCTAATACAAATGTAGGGTTTGGAGACTTGAGTTCTATTCTTGGAGATAGGTTTCTAAGGAGCAAATGAGTTGAAGATTTGGTGAGTCCTCATAGCTTCGAGGAAAAACCCACTATCTCCTTTATGTCTTTTATTTCATGTTTTGAGACTATTGTATGGGTTATGTCCCAAGAATTTTATTCAAAGTTGTATTAGATGGTTTGAGACAAAAGTGTAGTAAAGACTTCTGCTTGCATTTTATAAAGACTTTGATTGTATGGATAAAGTTTTTAAATTTTACTTATTTTTATATTATCTTATGTTGTGATATGCTAAGGGTTTGTATGAGACCCCTTGGGGATCACGTAAGCCATGTTACGTCTAGGGTGTTTCCCTGGGTCATGACAAGAACGCAACAAGTTATCGTCAATTCCAACCCCAAAATCGAAAGGTGTATGTGTGGAATTCGTCACCAAGTATGTGGGATTTCACTAGTGGGTTCCTTTCACCCATTAGGTCCCTAGAATTTAGTCTAATTCTTGATTCCCTTCATATTATCTATACCTAGGATTTCTAGAATTTCAGCAGACTATTATGAATTAGTTACTTTAATGTTCCTAATCAGATTATCATGATTTTAGTATTATTTTGTGTAGACTCTTGCATACACTCAGAACCCTAGTTATATAGTTCTTTTAGTTCATGAATTACGTTAGCTAGGATAGATAAACATATGTACATGCCTCAATTTTTGAAAGTTACATTATCAGAATTTAAATGTTACATTTTCAGTTAGCATGTCAGTATTTTGAGCTATCCAGTATTACAAAAATTTAGTCATAATGTTCTAATTACATAATCAATTGGGAGTATGCTTAATACTGAGTAGGGTCGATCACCCTCAAGTTCCAGAACTACGTGCCCTTGTAGATTATAAGTCCCCTCTGTGGGCATCAGTTAAGTGATCACGGCAGTCATGCCTCTATACCTCTGGAAGGGTATATTGGGTCCTCTCGATAGGGTGTATATATCAAACTCTACATTTAGCTCATATGGTTTTATGTCGGTTAGTAGTAGCTCCCACAGTCAGATTCTAGTGCATTAACTAGGTTATCAGTTACAGTTCAGTATTCAGTTTCAGCAGGTTATAAACTTGGTCATTGCATTCATTTAGTTTATGTTCAGTATTTTTAGTATAGTATCTTGCTCATATTATGTCATTGCTTTATCGATTTGTTCAGTTATATGTTTTATTCATCTTTATTCTATCGTGCATGCTCAATACCTTTCAAGAACTGACGCATATTTTGCGCTACATCTTCTCGTGATATAGGTTGAGGTCCTCAAATTTCATATCACACATAGATCAGTTTCTGGTCTCCATTTCAACACCATTAGTGGTGAGTCCTCATTCCTCGAGGACGATTGACATGATTATTTTTTCCACTTTTAGACTTTAGTTTCACTTTTTGCTAGATCTAGTTGAGGCATGTCCCAACATTTCTAATCAGTTAGAGGTTTTCTTTCAGACATAGTTAGATTCAGTTTTAGCTATGGAGTTTGATCTTTCAGTTTTCATTAAAACTTTTATTCAGTATTATATATTCAGATTTAGAATGGGTATCCCATATCATTTCAGTTTATCATATGATTAAGCTTCCGCACAGTATTTCTTGTTTCAGTTTATCTTTACGTATGCTTATGATATGCCAGCAGGGTTATCTTGGGGTCGCTTGTGATCCTAGTTCCCGTGTCTGCGTCTTAAGGGTAGATTTGGGGCATGAAAAACTTAGTATTAGAGAATTAGGTTCAAGAGTCCTAGGATGTCTGAAAAGACACAATAAGTAGAGTCCTTATCATGGGTGTGAAATTCACCACTTCTAATGAGAAGGAGGCTGGAAGGTGTTTTAGAAAAACTTCATTTTCTTGTTACTCTTATCGTGCATAAGATATGATCTAATTACTCATTTCTAACTTGACATTATGCACTTTCAGATCATGCCTCCTCGTAGAGCTTACAAAAGAAATGTGAATGCCCGCAATGCTAATGCAGCCAGCTCCTCGAGCCCCAGATCAAGAAGTTTCAAAAGCTGAGTTTCGAAATGCAATTCAGCTTTAAGCTCAGAGTGTGACCAACTGGAACAACCAACATGTTTCACTTCCTGCAAATGCTAGTGGTGGATCAGTGGAAGCCAGGGTTCGTGATTTTGTTAGGATGATTCTGCTTGAGTTCTTAGGATCGCAAATTGGTGAGGATCCCCAAAACTTCATAGATGTAGTCAAGAAGATTTTTAGAGTGATGCAAGTGACTGCAAATGATCAGGTGGAGTTAGCATCTTAACAGCTTAAAGATGTAGCTCACATCTGATTTACTCAATGGAAAGAAAACATGGGTACAACTGCAACTCCTATCACTTGGGAATTCTTTAGGGAGACTTTTCTAGACAGGTTCTTCCCAAGAGAGTTAAGGGTTGCAAAAGCTCAGGAGTTCATGACAATCCAAGAGTACGGAGTCAGGTTCACCTAACTCTCCAGGTATGCTCCTCACATGGTTGCCAATTCTATGGCTCAAATGATCAATTTTCTATATGGGGTATCTGAATTAGTAAAACTAGAGTGTAGAAATGCTATGTTGCTAGAAAATATGAACATCTCTAGGCTCATGGCCCATGTTTAGCAGGTTGAGGGAGATAAGCTTAGGGAATAGACTAAGAATAATAAGAAGGCTAGAGCAAGAAACTATGAGTTTTCTCAACAGAAATTGGGTGTGGTGGAAATCGTTCACAATTTCAGCAAAAGTCTTCTGCTCTAGCACCTTCATCATCTAGGGTTCCATCTTTTAGGTTTCAACAGGATCAGAAGGGTAAGACATCAGGCACTAAGTCTCAGGGTGTTTCAGGCACTAGAACCTATCTAACTTGTCCAAAGTGTGGTAAGAACCGTCCCAACGAGTGCCTTGCAGGAGAGGAAGGATACTTTGGGTTTGGTCAGTCTAGTCAAAGGTTGAGAGATTGTCCTTCTTCTAAATAGGGTCAAGGAGGAAATAATGGTAGGGCTCAGTCTAAAACTTCAGCTATACCAGTAGGTCACCCGACTCAGTAAAGTAACTCCTCTGGTACAGGTGGCGGGCAGTGCTAAAATAAGTTGTATTCTCTTCAGGCTCGCTAGGTTCAGGATGATTCTTTTGATGTAGTCACTGGTACGTTACGAGATTTTAACTTAGATGTTTATGCTTTGTTAGATCCACGGGCTACTCTTTCCTTTGTAACTCCTTATATAGAAGTCAACTTCAATGTTTGTCCAAAAACTCTCTCCGAACCCTTCTCAGTCTCTACTCCAGTAGGTGACCCAATTATAGCTAGTAGGTATACAAAAATTTCCCTATCACAGTGTCCCAGAAAGTCACCTCAGCAGATCTCGTAGAGTTAGAAATGGTAGATTTTGATATCATTCTAGGCATGGATTGGTTACATTCCTGTTATGCCTCAGTCGATTGTAGGACTAAGATTGTTCGGTTTTAGTTTCCAGATGAACCAATCCTAGAATGGAAGGGTAGTAGCTTAGGGCCTATGGGTCGATTTATTTCTTACCTTAAGGCAAGAAATATGATCTCTAAGGGTTATCTCTACTATCTAGTTAGGGTTAAGGATTCAAGCTCCGAAACCCCAACTCTTGAGTCAATCCTAGTAGTTAATGAGTTCCCAGACGTGTTTCTAGAAGATCTTCCCACAGATCCTCCCGGAAGAGAAATCGACTTTGGAATTGATCTTCTTCCAGATACCCAACCTATTTTTATTCCTCCTTACAAAATGGCTCCAGTTGAGCTTAAGGAATTGAAAGAGTAGTTGAAAGACTTTATAGATAAGGGCTTCATCAAACCTAGTATTTCCCAATGGGGTGCACATCTATTGTTCGTGAAAAAGAAAGATGGTTTTCTCAGGATGTGCATTAATTATAAGCAGTTGAACAAAGTCACAAATAAGAATAAGTACCCTAGGATTGATAACTTGTTCGACCAACTTCAGGGTGCTAGCTAATTCTCAAATATAGACCACATATCTTGTTATCATCAGCTCAGAGTCAGAGATAATGACATCCTAAAAATAACCTTCAGAACTCGGTATGGTTATTAAGAATTTGTATTTATCTCATTTGGACTAACCAATTCTCCTACAGCTTTCATGGATTTCATGAACAAGAGTGTTCAAGCAGTATTTGGACTTGTTCGTTATTGTCTCTATTAATGATATCCTCATTTACTCTAGAAATGAGGAAGAACATGCGACTCATTTGAGGGTTGTCCTACAACCACTCAAAGATCACCAGCTATTCTCTAAGTTTAGCAAATATGAGTTTTGGTTACAATTTGTTGCTTTCCTTAGGCATATTGTGTCTAGTGAAGGGATCCGAGTGGATTCTCAGAAAATAGAAGCAGTGAAATAATTGCCCAGACCTACCTCTCCTATAGATATCAAAAGCTTATTGGGTTTGGTTGGTTATTATAGAAGGTTCATGGAAGGATTTTCATCCCCAACCTCTCTATTGACTAAGTTGACTCAGAAAAAGGTTAAGTTTTATGGTCAGATGATTGTGAGAAAAACTTTGCAGAACTGAAAACTAGTTTGACTACAGCTCCTGTTTTGACTTTACCAGAGGTTTCACACGGTTATGTTATCTATTATGATGCATCCTGAGTCGGCCTAGGTTGTGTATTGACACAGCGAGGTAAGGTTATAGCTTATGCTTCTTAACAACTTAAGGTGCATGAGAAGAATTATCCAACTCATGACCTCAAGCTTGCAGCATTTGTGTTTGCACTTATGATTTGGAGACATTATTTGTATGGTGTTCACGTAGATGTGTTCTCAGACCATAAGAGCTTTCAGTATGTGTTCACCCAGAATGAATTGAATCTTTGCTAGAGGAGATGGCTTGAGTTCCTCAAATATTATTATATGAGTGTGCATTACCATCCTGGTAAGGCCAATGTAGTAGCAGATGTTCTTAGTAGACTATCTATGGGTAGTGTAGCACATGTTGAGGAAGAAAGAAATGAACTAGCAAAAGATGTTCATATGCTTTCTCACTTGGGAGTTTGCCTTATAAGCATTTTAAAGATGGTGGTGTAACAGTTTAGAATGGGGGCAAAATCTTCATTGGTAGTGGAGTTTAAGGAAAATCAAGATACTAATTCGATATTGCTTCAACTAAAGGGTGCAGTTCATCAGCAGAGAGTTGAGGTTTTCTCCCAAGTGGGAGATGATGTGCTTCGCTATCAGGGTCGATTATGTGTTCCTAAGGTGGATGAGTTGAGACAACAGATTCTTGCAGAAGCCCATAACTCCAGGTATTCTATTAAATTAGGCAGCACTAAGATGTACCGTGATCTGTAGGATGTCTTTTGGTGGAATGGTATGAAAAGGGATATAGCGGATTTTGTGGCTAAGTGCCCTAATTGTCAACAAATGAAGGTAGAACATCAGTAACCAAGGGTATGACTCAAGAGATCAACATTCCTACTTGGAAGTGGGAAGTGATCAACATAGACTTCATCACAGGTTTACCTCGTACTCGTAGACAGCATGACTCCATTTGGGTGATAGTTCATAGAGTTACTAAGTCGGCGCGCTTTCTGACTGTAGTCTTCTACAAATTCAGCAGAGGACTACACCAAGCTTTACATTAATGAGATAGTCAGGTTGTATGGGGCTCCTTTCTCTATCATCTAAGATAGAGTTCCTCAATTTACCTCTCATTTTTGGAAGTCTTTCCAGAGTGGTCGTGGTACTTAAGTTAATCTTAGCATAGCATTCCATCCACAGACGGATGGTCAGACAGAGCATACCATTTAGACCTTAGAGGAAATGTTAAGAGCTTGCGTGATGGATTTCAAGGGTAGTTGGGATGATAACCTTCCTCTTACAGAGTTCACCTACAATAATATCTACCATTACAACATTCAGATGACCTTTATGAGTCATTATAATGGTGTAGATGTACATCTCTAGTTAGTTGGTTTGAAGTAGGTGAAGCAGCCTTAATAGGGCTAAATTAAGTTCATGATGCTATGGAGAAATTTCATCTCATTAAAGATAGGCTTAAGACAGCCCAGAGTCACCAGAAATCCTATGCATATTTAAGGAGAAAGGACTTGGAGTTCCAAGTTAATGATTGGGTTTTCCTGAAGTGTAACTTATAAAGGGGGTGATTAGATTCGGCAAGAAGGGGAAGATATGTAGGCCCTTACAAGATCTTGAAAATAATTGGCAAAGTGGCTTATGAGTTATAGTTGCTAGCAGATCTAGCAGCATTGCATCCGTTCTTTCACATTTCATTGTTGAAGAAATGTGTGGGTGATCCAGCATATATTATACCACTAGAAAGTGTGACTGTGAAGGATAGTCTCACGTATGAAGAGGTACTAGTTGAAATTCTTGATCATCAAGTTCGAAGGTTGAGAAAAAAAGAAGTTGCTTTAGTTAAGGTTTTGTGGAGGATTCAGTCCGTAGAGGGAGCTACTTGAGAAGCAGAAGAAACCATGAAGGCCGTGTATCCGCATCTCTTTCCTTCCGATTCCATTCCAGTGTGAGGTAATAGTTTCTCTTCAGTTTTTCAGTCATTCATGCGCATCTTCAATCCTAGTATCATGTTCCTTAAGTTTGTACTTGTATTTTCAACGAATTTGCATATTTTTGGAACTTAGTTCAGTCAAAAATCAGTTTATAGTATTTTAGTAGTAGGGTTGCAGCTCTTCTCCTCCATATTCATCTAGTTCAGTCTTCAATCGAGGATGAATGTTCCAAAGGGGGAGATAATGTAACACCCCATATCCTAGATAGACCAGAATGCAGATTCCAAAAGTTGCAGGTACCACCGACGGGCACCTCCCACAGACCATAGGGTAACCCACGAACCGTAGGTTGGGTCTACGGATGGCCACCTATAGCCCCTCCCCAGAAAGCCCAGAAAATTTAGCTAAGGGTAGACCCATGTCAAGACCTACGGACAGTATGTCAGACCATAATCCATGGTCCAGGATCGTAGGTCAGACCCTTAGATTCCAACCCTCCGAAGCTGAACAACGGTTGACCAAAATAGACCGTCGGTCCATCCATGGTCCATCGATTTGGCTCGTTAGTGAGCCAAATAACTTTTTAAGTCAGTGGTTGTTTGGTCTTTTCCTTATGTGTGGGACCCCTAAACTACGAAGTTTTGGTTAGTCTTAGCCTAGTAAACTAATTAAAACCTAACCTAATCAATCATTCACCAAAAATTTATCAATCTTAGAGCAAAACAAAAGGGAAAATTTGAGCATCCCTAATTCAAGGACACAATGAATTCTCATCAGTTCCAGCCCCAAAATCAAAAGATTTCTCCATGGAATTCGTCACTAGGTATGTGGAATTTCATTCATGGGTTCCTTTCACCCATTTGGTCGCTAGAATTCAATCAAATTATTGATTCCATTCAAATGATCTAGACATAGGGTTTCTAGAATTTTAGTAGATTATTATGAATTAGTTACTTTAATGTTCCTAATTAGATTATCATGATTGTAGTATTGCTTTGCATAGAATCTTGCATAAACACAGAACCATAGTTATCTAGTTCTTTTCATTCATGAATTACATTAGCTAGGATAGATAAACAGATGTACATGCCTCAGTTTTTAAATGTTTCATTATCAGAAATTAAATGTTGCATTTTCAGTTAGCATGTAAATATTTTGAGCTATCCAGTATTACAAAAGTTCAATCATAATGTGTTAATTACATAATCAATTGGGTGTAGACTTAATACCGAGTAGACTAGGGTCAGTCACCCTCAAGTCCTAGAACTATGTGCCCCTATAGGTTATAAGTCCCCTCCATGGGCATCAGTTTAGTGATCACGCTAGTCATGCCTATATACCTCTGGAAGGGTATATTGGGACCTCTCAATAGGGCATATACTTCGGACTCTACATTTCGCTCATATGGTTTTATGTCAGTTATTAATAGCTCCCACAGTCAGATTCTAGTGCATTGACCAGGTTATAAGTTACAGTTCAGTATTTAGTTTAAGCATGTTATAAACTTGGTCATTGCATTCAGTTAGTTCATGTTCAATATTTTCAGTATAGTATCTTTCTCTTATTATGTCATTGCTTTATCGCTTTGTTAAGTTATATGTTTTATTTAGCTTTATTCTATCTTGCATGCTCAGTACCTTTCAAGTGCTGACCTATACTCTGCGCTACATCTTTCCGCGATGTAGGTTCAGTTCCTGAGCTTTCAGATTAAGTATAGATGGGTTCCTGATCTACATTTCAGTAGCATTAGTGATGAGTCCTCATTCCTTGAGGACAATTCACATGATTATCTTTTCTACTTTTAGTCTTTAGTTTCAGTTTTTGCTAGATCTAGTTGGGTTATGTCCCAGCATTTCTAGTCAATTAGAGGCTTTATTTAAGACATAGTTAGATTCATTTTTAGCTTTGGGGTTTGATTTTTAGTTGTCATTAAGAATATTATTCAGTATTATATATTATAATGTAGAATGGGTATCCACCATCATTTCAGTTTATCTCATGATTAAGCTTTCGCATAATATTTCTTGTTTCAATTTATGTTTAAGTATGCTTATGATATGCCACCAAGGTTAGCTTGGGATCACTCATGATCCTAGGTCCCCTGTCCGCATCGTGGGGGTAGCTTTGGGGCTTGAAAAATTCAGAAGCCTTTAATATTCAACAATCAATCCATAACTGCAACCCTAGAACAAGGGCGTTTAGTAACTCATAATATTTGAAAACAGCAAAATATAATTGTTCATGAGATCTCCACAAAAAAAAAAAAAGAGATAGAAAATCAAAACCTAGTACAAATGTTGGAATTTCTCTTGCACACCCAAAATAATGTCGAACTGCCTACAAAGTAGCCCTAGGGTTCTATTTATAGAAATTGGGAAAATAAGACTCAAAGTCTAATTCAACAAGGAATCCTATTTGATACTATTTTCGCTGGAACTTCGAAACCACACTGGGATGCCGCACCAGCCATAGTGCCTAGCACACTACTCTGTGCTTCTCCCTATAGCGCACCGCGCTAGGTAGTGCGCATGGCATGTGCGGCTATAGTGAGGCCTGTGGCACCTCGCCCCTATTAGTGCGCAATGGGAAGGCCTCTGTAGTATTGGCCTTGGTGCTTCCATCTTTGGTTTATTTTCACAGTTCATTGCGTCTCCTTTCTTTGAATCAACTCCTTATTCCTAAAGAGTTCCTAAAACAACTAATCATTTGTTTTAGTGCACAATCATCACAAGTTAAACAAAATAAAGCTAATAGACTCATGATTACTCTTTAATTTAATCTCATCACAGGCAAATATTGGCAACTTTGGTCTATTAATATGCCTAAGATCATGAGAAAAAGGTGCTTGAGTTCATCAACCTTTGTGTCAAGGAAGCATGAGTGTTAAAAAATATGCTTTGAAGTTCACACAATTTTCTCGATATGCTCCTACTATAGTTGTTGATCCTAGATCAAGAATGAGAAAAAGTTTGTTTCAGGTGTGTCTATGATGGTGGTTAAGGAATGTCATACCATTATGCTTATCAATGATATGGACATTTCTCGTCTAATGCTTCATGCTCAACAAATTTAAGAGGAGAAACTTAAGAAGAGGTCTTGGGAGGCAAAGAGGGCCAAAATCGGTGATGATAACTTCTCACATTCAAAGTTTGATGGGCATGGTCATTCTAAGTTACGACAATAGTTTTACGGCCAAGGTTCCTCTAATGTTCCTCCTAAGTTTAACAAAGATAAGGTGTCTAACCCTAAGCCTCAAAGAGGGAGTGGTGGTTGATCATCATTGCTTACTTGTGCTAAGCGTGGAAAGAAGCATGAGAGTTGGTGTCTAGCGGATTCTAATACTTGTTTTGGTTATGGTAAGATGAACTACAATATAAGATATTGTTCCTCAGTTTCTAAATATGATGGAGGTACTCATCGAATGGTTCAATCTAATCCTCCGTCTAGTTCTAGTGGGAGTGAGAAGCAAAACTGATTTTATGCACTTCAGACTCATCATGAGAAAGAGGGTTCTCCCGATATGGTTAGTGCTATGTTGTGACGCCATATATGGCTATGAGTTTTGATATTCTTTCAGATGTGCTGTTAGATCTTTTTTATTTCTCTACTCCTGTTGGTGATTCTATTATGGCTAAGAGGGTCTATAGAAAGTGTCTTGTATCCTTGTCTAATAGAGTCACTCATGTTGATCTTATAGATCTTAATATGCCAGATTTTGATGTTATCCTTGTTATTGAATGGTTGCATGCATGTTATGCTTCTATTGATTGTAGAACCCGTGTAGTCAAGTTTCAGTTTCCAAATGAACCTATCCTATAATGGAAAAGGGGAAATTCTAAGCCTAAGAGTCAGTTTGTTTCTTGTCTTAAAGCTAGGAAGATGATTTCTAAGGGTTGCATATACCATCTAGTTAGGGTGAGGGATATAGATTCTGAAACCTCTACTCTTGAGTCGGTCCCTATTGTTAACGATTTTGCAGAAGTGTTTCCACATGATATACCCGGTATTCCTCCCGAGACGAAAATAGACTTTGGTATTGACCTTCTCTTAGATACGCAACCTATATATGCCGACACTCAAGAACCATTGTTGGTCCTCAAGTGAACCCTCATCCTGGCTAACTACAAGCGGAAAACTAATTCAAGCACAATGTGAACACCAAAAGCATAAATAAACTTTAAAAAACTCAATTTGAACTCAACTACAATAACTATCTGAAAATAATTAAACAAGTTATATTTAAATGTCTCATGACCTCAAAATATCTCAACAACAAAAGATATAATGGAAGACTCCTCTACCTTTAAATTATCTATGAAGCCTCTAGAACTCAAGTAGGTGTCGGGACAGAACCCCCAACAACTTAAAAAACAAAAAGTAAATGTGAAGCCTTTCGAAAGCAAAAAGGATCACTCAAGCTAGTTGGAATATGAATGGTCTCAATGAAACGCATGTTAATGACCCTGAACACCCATGTCTGTATCATAAAATGATGCAAGCCAAATGGCATCAGTACATTGAATGTACGATCATGTAAGGGGAAGTCTGAAACATAAATATAAGTTGGAACTAATAAAAAGGAAGACCTACTCACCTCGTCTCAACTCAACTCAACTCAACTCAAGAATACTCAACTCAACTCAACCGAAGAATACTCAATTAAACTAAAGAATACTCAAGTCAATATGAAAACAATGATAATAAGATTCAATATATACAACTTTGTAAATAGGAGACTAGAACTCAAAATGTATAAAAAATACAATAAAATACTCTTTGCTCTTATTTGGGAAATTCTCTAACCGACAAGCATCACTATGAGCAATGTGATGGTACAATATCTCGATCATACTGCCAGAACTTTCCTATACCTTGTCGGGGTATAGGAAATCCTCAACTAAGTGGATCTACTAAGTTCTACCTGAAGGCACTTAGGATTCATCTAAAAAGTATGATCTTGTACCCATGTTGGCATACATGGTTTATGAGGAAGGTGAGTTGTCTGAACTCATTCCCATATCGGTCCTCAATACTACTCCCAATAATATATACCTTATGATCATATATTTAAAAACATAAATTTTTCTCTGGTTTGAGATAATTGCTCGAACTACCCTCTTAAAAGAGGTAACTTCTCTTGAAATATCTTTTGGACTCATAACTCATTTAAAATTCAAAGTTTGTTTTTATCAAGGTAAAAATTGATACCTTTTGGAATACTTAGTCCCCTTATACAAAATCTCTTTCTCTAAAACATATCAAAATCATATTTTAATATGATCATTGATGACTCGGGTAGTCATACTGCATAAACATTGATGGTACATCTAGATATCATATTGCTTAAACATTGATGGCAGACTCGATCGTCATACTAATCATGTTTTAGAAACTCTTTCTCAAAACTAACCTTTGCTTCCTCAAAAACTCAGTTTAAAACTTGTGTTGGCTTTAAAAAGCTTCTCAAAATTTATAACTCAATTCATAGCGTTCATGCACAATTATGGGCTTGAACGACTCAACTCAGGGATCTTAATAGCAATATGGGAACTCAATACTCAAAACTCAAGAGCTCCATAACTCAAGTATATTACTCATCTCAAGAATGCTCAATTTATACGGTTCATGAGGAATTATGGACATGAACAACTCAACTTAAAGATCTCAGTGACAATATAGAGACTAATCAATGCAACTCTTCTCATTCGCATACTTACTTCCTCAAGACTTAACTCAAAACTATAGTTGATTACAAAAATGTTTTAAATTTGACTCAAGGGACCTTATCGACTTTCCTCTTAACTTTACTTTAATTTGAAAAGTGAATTTAAGAGCTATGATTGGGATATAAGATCTCTCAATGATTAATGAAAGCAATGACACAAATTGGAAAGCACTAGCGCGACACAGAGAAGGATTTTATTTTTGGTCGCGAAACATTTTTGAGACAGAGGACTCTATATCCTCTACACGATGCGGAGTGGAGGTTATTGACTAGATACTGAAAATCTTAAGCACCTCCGCAATGCGAACCTGGGTGCAAATGTTTTCCCAATCTTTTCTTCCTCTCCTAAACTCGATTCAATTCATACCCAATGCAATTACATTGCCCAATTGCACAAATTTCATTAACCCAGAATGTTTTCAATGAAACACACACAATGTTCATCAATAATAACACTTATTCACAAGAACCCTCGCCTCAATAACTCCACAAGACAACATTATTAAAAATAAATCTAAAACCTCAAGAACTTCATCAAGAATCTCAATCAATAAACTTTAAGAACGACTTTGTATATGAAATTCACATGATTGTCATGTGGGCAACCAAACCCAACACTATGAAAGCTTACATACCTAGAAGAACAATGTTCTTGAAGAAACTTGAAGGAAAATCTTGGACGGTGAACATAGCATTTCTTGTTGTTTCTTTAGCGTAGAAATTTAGGAGTGAATAAGAAGGTTTGATTATCAAAACTTATTTCTCTATACATTTAGGGTAATTTAGATGACCTCCTAAGGGTTTTTAGGACTAAAATACCCTTAAAGAAATAAATAAAATGTGTTGGAAGTTAGAATATTTTTTCGGCGGACAGTGAGGTTCGTATTCACTTAGTAACATGGAGTCATTGAGGACCTGAGGCCAGGTTGGAGCGTCTATAGTAATTCATCCATAGCTTTTTACTCAGGACTCTGATTGAGGCAAAGCTGCTTTAATTTGATAGGTCATGACCACTTAACTCTTTATCTGTTAAAAGAAATGATTGATTAAAGTTGACCTTAAACTTAAGAAAACTGATGGGTAACTAGAACAAATTTCTTTTCAATTCTTTTTGAAACCCAAGGTGCTATATATAATGACCTTAACACCTAAAAAAATTTAGAATTTCTCAGTAAAATATTATTCATAAAGGAAGAATGGTTCGAGTCTTAGTTCAAAATTTTTTAAGGTGTTACAACCTGTCCCTATTCCTCCTTACCGAATGACTCCGGCAGAACTTAAGGAATTAAAGGACACATTGAAATACTTGTTGTATAAGGGTTTCATCCAACCAACTATTTCTCCATGGGTGCTCCTGTTTTGTTTGTAAAGAAGAAAGATGGTTCGTTTCGGATGTGTATTGCTTGAAAATTGAATAAGGTTACCATTAAAAACAAATATCCTCTCCCAAGGATAGATGATTTGTTTGACCAACTTCAAGGGGAAAGTTACTTCTCTAAGATGGACCTCTGGTCGGGTTATCACAAATTGAGAGTGACGGAAGATGACATTCCAAATATGGCTTTTTGAAATTGGTATGGTCATTATAAGTTTCTAGTAACGTCATTTGGTTTGACTAACGCTCCGGCCGCATTTATGGATTTGATGAATAGGGTGTTTAGACAATACCTAGATATGATTATGATTATGTTCATTGATGTTATATTGATCTATTCTAGGAGTGAAGACCAATCATCTGAGGATTGTATTGCAAGTCCTCAAAAAACAACGACTCTTTGCAATGTTCAGCATATGCAAGTTTTGGCTAAGGTCCATGGCTTTTCTTGGTCATATTGTTTTTGGTAAGGTTATTGAGGTAGATCCTAAAAATATGGATGCGGTCAAAAGTTGGCCTAGACCTCTATACCCTTTGAATATTAGAAGTTTCTTGGGTTTGGCCGATTACTATAGAAAGTTTGTTGAAGGATTTTCTTCCATTGTCTTTCCGTAGGTGACATTGACTCAGAGTAAGGAAAAGTTCATATGGTCTGAATCTTGTGAAAAGAGTTTTCAAGAATTGAAAAATAGACTTACTTCCGCTCCGGTGTTGACTTTACCGAAAGGAGCCGATGAGTTTGTTGTTTTTTGCTATGCTTCTAGAATTGGGTTAGGATATTTTCTTAT
The DNA here is from genome assembly GCA_037074985.1 of Solanum bulbocastanum. Classification (NCBI taxonomy): domain Eukaryota; kingdom Viridiplantae; phylum Streptophyta; class Magnoliopsida; order Solanales; family Solanaceae; genus Solanum; species Solanum bulbocastanum. The sequence goes on along the minus strand of CM073603.1, from coordinate 22,180,089 downwards.
ACAAAATGGGAAACTCATTGCCTATGCCTCAAGGAAACTTAAGATGCACGAAAAGAACTATTCTACCCATGAACTTGAACTAGTGGTAGTTGTGTTTGCCCTTAAGATTTGGAAGTACTACTTTATGGTGTTCATGCTGATGTTTTTACTGACCACAAGAGTTTGCAATAGGTGTTTAAATAGAAAGATCTAAATCTTTGCCAAATGAGGCGGCTTGAGTTACTAATGGATTATGACATGAGTGTTCTCTATCACAATGACAAAGCAAATGTGGTGGAAAATGCTCTTAGTCGGTTATCTATGGGTAGTGTTGCTCATATTGAGGAAGATAGAAAAAAATTGGTTCGAGATGTTCACAGATTAGCCCGATTGGGTGCTCGGTTAATTGAATCTACCAAAGGTGGTGTTATGGTTCACAATGGTTCAGAATCGTCTTTTATGGCAGATGTGAAAGCCAACCAAGGTCTTGATCCAAATTTGATAGAATTGAAGGAATTGGTGCTTAAATATTATATAGATGTTTTCTCCCAAGGGGGATATGGTGTGCTTCATTATCAAGGTCATTTGTGTGTTCCCGATGTAGATGACTTGAAAGCGTAGATCTTGTCAGAAGCCCATAGTTCTTGATATTCCTTTCACCCGGGATCCACCCAAGATGTATCATGACTTGCAGGAGATCTATTGGTTGAATGGGATGAAGAAAAATATTGTGGAATTTGTGGCTAAGTGTCCTAATTGTCAACAAGTGAAAGTTGAGCACCAAAAGCCAAGAGGTTTATCTCAAGTTATTAGAATTCCTACTTAGAAGTGGGAAGATTTGAACATGGACTTCATTGTTGGTTTACCATACACCCAGAGGCAACATGATTTGATTGGGGTTATAGTAGATCGAATGACGAAATTGACTCATTTCATTCCTATCAAGATTTCTTATTTGGTGGAGGACTATGCCAAGTTGTACTTGAGGGAAATTATTTGGTTGCATGGAGTGCCCTTGTCTATTATTTTAGATCATGGTACCCAATTCACTTCTCAGTTTTGAAAATCCTTCCAAAAGAGCCTTGGTACTCATGTTAATCATAGCATGGACTTTCATCCACAAATCGATGGGCAAGCGGAGCGTACTGTCCAAACATTGCAAGATATATTGAGAGCATGTATGATTGACTACAAGGGTAATAGGGATGATCATTTTCCTTTGATTGAGTTTGCATACAACAATAGCAATCACTGAAGTATTGGCTTGGCTCTAGTTGAGACTCTATATGGTCAGAGGTGTAGATCTCATATTAGTTGGTTTTAGTGGGTGAAATTGCTTTGGTAGGTCCTGAATTGGTACATGAGTCTATGGAAAAAGTTCAACTTATTAGAGAAAGGTTGAAAATGGCTCAAAGTCGACAAAAGTGCTATGTCAATGTTCCAAGAAGTGATCTTGAGTTTTAGGTAAATGATAGGGTCTTCTTGAAAATTTACCCATGAAGGGTGTAATGAGATTTGGGAAGAAAGGGAAGCTTAGTCCCCATTATATGGGCCCATATAAGATTTTGAGGCGTATTGAGAAGGTTGCTTATGAACTTTATTTGCCTAATGACTTGGCATTGGTGCATCCATTTTTCCATGTCTCATTTTTAAAGAAATGTTTTGGAGATCCGACACTCTCTTAGAAGGGTTGGGAGTTAACGAGAATCTTTCTTATGAGGAAGTTTTGGTTGAGATTTTAGACCGACAAGTTAAGAAGTTGAGAAATAAAGAAGTTTCATCTGTAAACATTCTTTGGAGGAATCAGTTAGTAGAGGGTTCTACTTGGGAGGCAGAGGCTGATATGATATCCCGATATCCTCATCCCTTTCTTTTCGTCCCTACTCGAGCTTGAGGTATTGAGTTCCTCATGGTTTACGATTTTAGTGTCACATGTCCTAGATATTCCCATGATTTCCTCATTTATGCATGTTCATGAAAAGCTTACATTTTGATAAAAATGAACCACTTGATTTATTTTTACATGTTTATGTGCATTTGAGTATGATTTGCATATAGACATCATGATATGATGTTTTGGACATGCTTTAACTTGAAGTTGATGTTTCCTCCTCAGATATGCACATTTATGTAATTGCATTCATGTTGGGCTATTAGATTAAGTTCCTACCTTCCTTGTGATGTCTTGAATCCCATTGTTGGTCTCTGATCTCACCCATGACCAACAAGGACGGTTTGTGGTCTGATTAACGGTTTGTGGTTTGATCAACGGATTGTGGGTTGGGCCGTGAGTGGGGTTGACAATTATCTTTCTTAAGGGCTTTTGGGTCTTTTCCTAATACTATGTCATTTTTCCCTCTAATAGAAGCCAATATAAACGTTTTTAACTCTCAAAACCCCTCAATTGAAATCATTCTCACAAATCCTCAAAGTAAAAACAAGTCGTCCTCTCCAAATATTTCTCTCTCTAAAGTTCAAGAAGAAAAAACCTAGGGTTTTCAAGTCAAGTCTCCTAATCCTATATTGAAGTCAAGCTTTTGACATTAATGTATGATAGTCTTCATCTATGGAGCCCTTTCCTCCATAGAGCTCCTAAATTCCCCAGTTTTGAAGTTAGAAATTGCCAGTTGGAGCTAGGGTTTTCTTCTATGACATGGGTTCCTTTGAATATTGATTTATTTGATTGTTTTATGATCTTTAATGCATGAATTGAGAAGGTTCCATGTTTTTAAGATGAATCCCCATGAATCTATGCTTAACCCATATTTTCTAGATTATGATGATTGAAAGTGGGTTTTGAACTATGAAAGGAGAATTATGGAAATATGCATGTTCTTATGAAATTGATGAAATATGATGTAAGTGTTTTTGACAGTATAGCATATATGATGTTTTTTTTGTTAATTGTTGTGAAAGGATTTCTAACATAATTACTCCATGCATGAATATGAAAGGTTTTTCTCACATAAAGGATTCTAAGGTTGAAAGGTCTTCTCACCTAAAATGAATCAAAGTTAAGGAGTTATTCTAATAATGAGGTAAGCGGCAGTTAACCATGATCTCCAATGATAAGACAAGTGATGACTACTCATGTCTCATGAATGTTAAGGAAAGTAAAGAATAATGAATATTCTATGGGAGTTATGCTTAGCACCAAGTGGAGGAGTGGTGATTACCCATTTCCCATAAACTATGTGCCACCATAGGTTTGTCTGGATAGACATTAGCTAGTGGATCCATGTAAGCTAGAAGTTTCATGGTTCTTACGTTGGCAGGTGAGAACACCTTTTTTCGGTGTGGGGTAGACATCGAATTCCATGTTAATAGCTCTTATGGTCTTACCTGCCGGTTAAAAGTAAATTCTCCCACAATAATAAACTAAGATTATTTCAATAAGTATCTCTCAAATGTTTAAAGATGTTGGCTTGCATTGACTATGTTTTATGACTCATGTTTTCTAACTCTTAAATTCACATGTTTTAGCTTGGTCATTGCATCTAACAAAAAGGTCCTTTTATCATGATGTTCATACTTTATGTATTACAATCATACTTAGTACATTTTATACTAACGCATACTCTTGCCTACATTCTCCCAAATGTAGGATTCGACGATCCATATTCACATTTCAGTGGCTAGGGATCTCTTAGTAGAAATTTGAAGATTAGTGAATCCTGATGTTCCGAAGACCAAGCCTTTATTTCATTATGTCTTTAAATTTTAGTTTTTAACTTGATGTGCGGGTTCCTATTATTCTTATGTACAAGATGACTTTGAGACATATATTAGACTTCCACTTCGTTTTATAAAACTTTGCATTGTGAAATCATCTTTTAAATCTCTTATTTTCTATTATCTTGTTGATGCATTCTAAGTCACTTGTATGGGGCCTCTCAAGGTCTTATACACCATGTTACACCTAGTGTCTACCTTGGGTTGTGACACCACATTTAGGGTATAGGCTCGGGTCATGACAAACATGGTATCAAAGCACATAGTTCAAGTGTCCTATGGTTTCTATGAAGTCGTGTTAATAGGATCTTATTTATGGTTGTGAGGGCTCCACTTCTATAAATGAAGGACTACGGACATTTAAGATAAGTTTCCTTCTTCATACTCTAAATCGTGCAATAGAACTATGTCATGAGCAACTTATTCCAACCCGTGCATTTCTCAAATTCGTTCGACTACCCTTTATACTCAAGGTGGTTGAAAAGCAAAGCCCTGATCCTTATCAATGAGTTACTCTTAACAAAAGTCTTTAGAATTCCTGTGACTGCAGAGGGGCTTGAAAGAAGCCCGTGAGTAAGCTCAAGTGTTGAGATTCGAAAGAATGCACTCTTATTCATATTAATCGTGCATTCGAGCTAAAAAAGACCTGTACTCCCATACTCTCTTCTCTAAAACTATTTTCAGTTGAGACCCCTACAAGGAAGTATGTTTTAGAGCTTGGGTAGTATTTTCACCTGGAAAGATAGTATAAGTTACAATGTTATAAGCCTGTAGTAGTAGAAGGGTCCAAAGTTAGAAGAATGCATACAGAGGTATAGTAATCTAAGAAAGTGAGATAGTGATTAAGTAAATTATGTAGGTGTAGTCATGTACCAGTAAGTAATTAATTAAGGAGGAGTTTTTATCCCTTATGTGTAGGCTAAAGAGTGATAATACTTTATGAATTTCATGATAGAAGGTAGATGAGTAGTTACTAGTTAAGATGAGTTAGAGTGTACTTTAATCATAAAGAAGTTTATGTCTATGCTAGTGAAGACCAAGTATAGGTGTTGAATAGAAGATCGAAATATTCATGAAGTGATAGACCTAAGCTAGGCATATGATTTTTTAGGGAGATCCATATGGTATTCGGAGGATTGTAGAACTAATTAGGCAATGATATATATTAAGTGGCTAAATAGTACTTAAGTTATGAAAGGGAATGAGATGGTAATCAGTAAATAGGTAGAATGAGAAATAAAGATTGACTACTTCTCAAGAGATCTTAGTGGGTGAGTGTTTCTTAATCTTATCTAGTAGTTGTACAATAGTATAGTAAGTGGGCAATTATATTGATATATGTGTTTAGTAATAGACACTAAGCTTGAATTTGAGATAAGTGTCGTGATAAAAAATAGATGGCAACATGAGGGTGATGATGTTAGTTAGAGATCTAATCTAGTAGGTTGGACATAAATTAGGTGAGAAATTTAGGTGTTACTTTTGATAAATGTGAGTGGTAAAAGTGTGGTATTATGACACTTAGATGAGAGAAAGAGAGTGTGACTAAGTCATTAGATGAGCAAGAGCATTAAGAGGTGTACTTGAGATTGTACATAGTCAGATGAGGTTCTAATTAAGTTTATGACTTTCTATATGTGCCTAGACGGTATATTTTAGTTATCAATGTAGAGTAGTTATTACCCTTAAGACTTTGGCCTGAGAGATCATATATAGTAAATGATAAGGCATTCAGTATAGTTCAAGTTTCCTCCAGTTAGATTGATATGAAGTTAGAAAGACATTATTAGTGGGCTAAGTAGGATAAGTCATACTATTAAGAGTTAGATTAAGTAGGTTTATAAGACAATGGGAAGAGGTTTAAAGAAACATCTTAGAAAGAAGCCTTAGAAGGAATCTTAGTATTTGTACATGAAAAGCTATGTGGATAATGACAAAAAATATAAAAAGAAGTGCCAAGTGAATATTGTTGATCGCCTAATATGAAGGACGGATCACCAATTGAGTTTGACCTCACCCAATTGGATGGTGAAAAGCACTAATATTTATCAAAGAACGTTGGTGGACTCCAATGAAGATGGCGATATGCAAAATGAGAACGACGACCTAGATGATCATCACCCAATGTAACAATGTGCAAAGCAAAGATACAATGCTTGAAAGGTGAAAAATGGTGGTACTCAGTTATTTACCGAGCATTAAAGGCTGACTCAATTGATTTTGCCAACTAAAGATCAAACACCTGAAGCCTACAGCTTTACAAGGCCAGTTGAGGAAAGAGGGGTAATTCACCAAGCAGGTTTGGCAAACTCGACTAATGTCTCCGAATCAGTCACTATGTGGATTTCGGGCCAAATTTTGAGAAAATATAAATAGTCCAAAGGATGTCATTTGTAAAGAGAGTTCAAAATTGAGGTTTAGAGAATAGTTTTAGAAAGTTGGAGAACACTTTACTTTTGAAGAACACTTTTCTAGATTTTGAGGTTTATACAACTTGGTGTTAAATTTTGTTAAATTGAAGTTGAATCCAAAGTGGGTTTACCCTTAATTTCCTGACTTCAAGTTACCCATGGTTGCTTTCATAAAAGGTATAATTTCTTTACTTTTTTTGATGGGTGGCTAAAACTGCAAGATTTAGGGGTGCGCAAATGTGGTTGGATGTTGATTTAATGTAGTGGGTATTGTTCTATGCTCTGTTTTGTTGTTGTTCATACATGAATTTATTCTAATTACCGTGGGATTAATTTAAGGGTTAAGGTTGCAAACTTAATTCCTACTTGTGATATCCAGTTCTTTCTCTAAAGAAATTGATTCGAGTGGGTGATTAGTTCAATATTAGCAATTTAGGTTTGATGTCTGTAACAAGCTTGAACGAGAGGTTATGAGTTGGGTCTATTTGCCATGTTCTTGGAAGAGAGAATAGAGTAAGGTATTGCGTTGTTTAGGATTGGTAATTAGATGAGACCGAAAGGAAATTCTATCTATAGATGCTTTGAGATAAAAATATGATTAACGTCAACAATGATGACTTAGCCTATTTGTAAATATTCATCACTACAGAGCATCACAATTACTACTATGTGATATCGATTCTCAATCCCCGCACCCCTATATTTCTTGTTAATTCTTGATTTCATCTATATTTTAGTTAAATTGCCATAATTGATAACCAAAGCTTTATATTAAGTTTGTGGTATCATCCACTTAATTTTTCTTACTATTAAAAATGAGTTTAATTAAAGTCCAAATTTCTTGATAAGGATTCTTCACGATACACCATTACTTGTAGGATTAGACCCCGAATCTTAGTTGGATTTTTATTGATGACGATTGCTTACTATATTAATTGGTTTTGGAGGGTGATTTGAGTGTTATCACACATCATAGAAGGAATTTCTTCAAATATTTAAAGCAAACACCAGTACTGCTAACTCCAAATCAGGAGTAGAATAAATTTTTTTTCATGCACTTTTAGTTGAATTGATGAATAAGAAATGAATTTCCCATTTTGCATCAAAACACAACTAATACCAACCCTTGAAGAAACACAATAAACAAAAAAAAATCATTTGATCCTTCTGGTAGTGCCAAAATAAGGGTCAAAGTGAGTCTATCCTTCAACTCTTTAAAACTCTTCTCACAAGCATCCGACCATAGGAATTTCACCTTCTTTTGAGTCAATGTTGTCAAAGGCAAAGCAATAGAGGAAAATCCTTCCACAAACCTTCTATAATAACCGGCCAATCCTAAGAAACTCTGTATATCTGCAGCACACAGAGGTTTAGGCCAATTCTTAACCCCTCAGTTTTCTAAGGATCAACTTAAGCACCTTCACCAAAGACAATATATCCAAGTTAAGCAATAGACCTCAACCAAAACCTACACTTGTTAAACTTAGAATACAACTCACGATCCTTGAGAATTTGCAAGACAATCCTCAAATGTTGAACATGCTCATCTTCACTCTTTGAGTAAATAAAAATATCATTGATAAATACAATCACAAACATATCAAGGTATTTCTTGAAGACCCTAATCATCAAATTCATAAACAATGCCAGAGAATTAGTCAACCCAAACAACATCACCAAAAGCTCATAATGAACATATCAATTTTTAAAACTCATTTTCAAAATGTCACTCTCTTTCACCCTCAATTGGTGATAACCTGACCGAAGGTCAATCCTAGAGAAGTAACTTGCTCCTTGGAGTTGATAAAACAAATCATCGATCCTTGGAAGAGGATGTTTGTTCTTAATGGAAACTTTATTTGGTTTTTGGTACTTAATACACATGCGAAGTGAACCATCTTTCTTATGAACAAACAAAAATAGAGCACCCCATAGAGAGATACTTGGTCGGATAAAATCTTTATCAAACAAATCTTTTAGTTGCTCCTTTAATTCCTTAAGTTCTGTCGGAGCCAAATAATAAGGAGGAATAAAGATAGGTTGCATATTTTGGAGAAGGTCAACACTGAAGTCTATTTTCCTTTTAGTAGGCACACTAGGTTGATCATCGAGAAACACTTCCAAAAATTCATTTACAATAGGGACCAACTCAAGAAAGGGGGTTTCAAAATCTATATCTCTAATCTGAACAAGATGATATATGCAACCTTTAGAAATCATTTTTCTAGCTTGAAACAAAGAAACAAATTGACCCTTAGGCATAAAATGTCCCCCTTTCCACTCTAGGATAGGCTCATTTGGATATTGAAACTTAACCAATCAGGTTCTACAATCAACATAAGCATAACAAGAGTGGAGACAGTCCATACAAAGAATAACATTGAAATCCAACATATCAATCTCCACAAGATCAACACAAGTGACTCTATGGTTAAGGAGACTAGATACTTTCTATCGACTCTCTTAGCCACATTAGCACCAATAGAAGTAGGGACATAGAGAGGTTCCAACAACATCCGGAGAAACATCAAATATCATATCCACATATGGGGTAAAAAAAGACAAAGTAGCACCAGGATCAACCAAAGCATAAACATCAAGATGGAAAACTCTCAACATATCGGTAACTACAGCAGGAGAACCTGTTGAGTTTGAAGTCCTTAGAATTGGTTTTGCTTTAGGGAACATGAACCCAAACAACTAGACAGAGCTTTCATACCATCTCTTCCCTTAGTAGCAAGTAATAGACAACCCCTCATCGTGTGACCATTCTTACCACAACTAATGTACTTATCCGTATCGGGTAAGCATTTTCCATCATACTTCTTTCCACACTTAGCACAAGTAGACAAAGAAGATCCACCACTATTTCATCCTTTAGGCTTATGGTTAGATACCCTATCTTTGTTGAACTTAGGAAACGAATCATTACATGAACCTTGACCAGAAAACCTTTGTCAGAATTTAGAATGACCATGTCCTTGGACCTTGATTGTGAAAAGTCACCATCTCCGCTCTTTGTCCTTTTTCCCTCCCTAGATCTTTCCTTAAGCTTCTTCTCTTCTATTTTTTGAGCATGAGTCATTAAATGAGAAATATCCATTTCCTTAATAAGAATGGTGGTACGACATTCCTTAACCACCATTTCAGATACACCCAAAACAAACTTACTCTTCATTGCCCTAGAATCAATAACCATAGTTGTACCATACCTAGCGAATTGAGTGAACTTCAAAACATACTCCTATACACTCATATTCCCCTGACGAAATTTAAAGAACTCAAGAATATTCTCTTCTCTCAATTAAAGAGGAAAGAAATAATCAAGAAAAACTCCTTTGAATATTTCCTAATCAAGAGGACTCACATCAACCACACCCTTACTCTTCTATTGTTCAAACCACACTTAGAAACACTCTTGAGTTGATAAGTGGCCAACTCTTCCTTCTCATGTATAGTCACTCCCATAATTCCCACTATCTTGTAAACCTCATCAGTGAACTCTTGAGGATCCTCATCAACCTTAGAACCATGAAAATCCAGAGGATTCATCCTAGTAAAGTCTCTTATCCTTGCCGCTGTCATAACCACATTTGGGTTCACAAGAGCATTAGCATATCTACTGGCTTGAGCCATCTAGAGCATGCATGCAGTAGTCAGATGCTTCTTTTATTCTTTTACCTGGCACAACTAGGCCATCCTGTACTTGAACCAGAGACCTCGCCCACGAAGTAAATCATAGTTTGAGACAACACTTAAAAAACATCTTTGAATTCAGCATGATTCACTTTCTCAACTAAATGATCGGCCGAAACTTGAGGATCTTCTTGTTCCACATTCTCACCCACATTTTTTCTAACATATGCACTTCGAGGGGCCATATCCTAAAAAGCTTCAAATAAGGATTATGAGAGAGAAATATAGAGTTACCCTCTATCGCATGATTTTAAATTAATGAAAGAAGTAGAATTTCGTAAACATCTTATAGCCTCCTATTCATAAATATGGTGTGCTTCACACTCATGAAGAGGAATCTACTCGACGTGGCTTGTGAGACATCCTACGACCTTTATAAACTTGGTGCTTTGAATACCAAGTTTGTCACGACACATCGTATACCATAGGTGTAACATGCCATATAAAACCCCTAAAGAGCCTACACAAACCCTACATAATACAAGATAATAGGAATAAAGATATCAAAAGTAGCATTATTAGATCAAAAGAGTTAGACAAAGTGAAGTCTAAGTCTTAATAAGCCATCTAAGTAATATATCAAAATAAGTGGTTGGAACGAAATCTATACACCAAGTACAAATGTCTTGAAAACTGAAGTAAAGAAAGTGATAAAAGTGTCAGGGTCCTCGAAACATGAGGACTTACTAACTCTTGATCTTCGAATCTCATCTAGCCACAAGTATGAGAAGTAGGAGCGTCGGACCCTACATTAGTGAAAAATGTAGGCACAAGTATGCATTAGTACATGGGATGTACTAAATATGATACAATGTATAAAATGTATGAAATCGTGCTAAAAATGACTTTACATGACATGTAATGACTAAGGTAAATCATAAGATAAAAGGAAAAAACAAGTCGAATATCATGGTCAATGCAAGATTAACACATTAAAACACCTTTTGAGATACTTGGAAAGTAACCTAGGTCATTATTATAGGAAGTTTACCGTTAACCGACATAGATCATGTGAGCTAAAACATGGAATTTAATATCTATCCGATACCAAAAAGAGATATCATTGCTTGCCAAGACAAAAGCATTAAACTTCTAGCTTACGTGGATCCACTAGCTAAGACATCCTACGGGGGCACATAGTTAGGTTCAAAGAGATTGACACTACAGACCCAACCTCTACTAACGGGAAGGCATCCATCTCAATATCCTCTTTGTGCTAAGTAAAATCCACATTATAGTCATCAATAATATTTATTTCATCATTGATGGAAAGACACTATTAAATTGCCAATCCAAGCTAAATTTATTTAGGATAGCTCCTTAAATATTGATTCAACTTAGGTGGAAAACCTTTCAACATTATAATCCTTATGTGATAAAACCTTTTTTCACAACAACATTGATATGTTCATCTCAAAGCATTAACATCTTTTTCATAAAAGCATGCATAACTTTATAAATTCATAAATCATAGTTCATAAGCTTCATGATGTGTTCATAGTAAAAAAAAAAACTTAGATCATGCATGGTTTTTTATGAATTCAACTCAAAAACATATAATTACTTCAATTCATACATTAGAAGATAGAAATTAAACAATTAAATCATAATTGAGAAGAACCCACAAAGATTGGATAAAACCCTAACTTTGAGTTAAGAATTGAATTTGTAAAACTGAAAGATCTTGAGAACACTGTGGAGGAAAGGACTTCTTAGGTAAATACTTACATACCTTAGTAATCAAAGCCCAAGAGCTATGGTGAATTGGAGATACTTGGTTGAAACGCTTACTTCTTGTTCTTTAGCTTTAGAGAGAATTTTGGGGAATAACTTGGAGGAATTTGGGTTTTAGGAGAAACAATTTAGAATGGGTAATATTAGGAATTAAAATATTTATATAGGGATTAGATTTAGGATAAAAACAACATAACTTAGGTACTAGATGCCTAGAAATGACTAAAACAACCCTAACTTAAAAAGCAGATGGGTGACTTATATGGGAAGCCTTCACGGACTGTTTAGCCCCTTAGGGTCCGTTAAGGGGGTCGTGAAGTTGGCGGGGAAAATTTTTGGTTGCCTGAACAAGAACTCTGCTTCCCCTAAATAGTGTGAACTCTTCCATAGGCCGTTTAGGCCATCCTGAAAGGTTCACGGTTGGGCTAAATTCTACAAACCTGCTCGTTAACCTCCCTTACACCTTCCAAACCCAACTTACAAAACTCTAAGGTGTCACAAGTGATTAATTTGATGTTTTCATATTATATTTGGATTTCTTATTTGCTTGAGAAAAAAATTGGGACTTAATCTCGAAAATGCTAGACTTTCTCGAGAGAAGATCTATGTCAAGTTAATGGGCTTTTTAGTAGATTTAACTTGAAAATGTTTGAAAAGAATTCCTATGATAAGCATGTTGTTATTGATAAATACAATGTGTGTTTGAGATTAACCCAGTCTACCCATAAGTAATTAATCTAGTTAAGAAATCACATTGATTCACCTTTTATATCAATACTTGTTTTCACACACTCCTAGATTATTACTCGGCTTGCTTGTTAAAGACTCATTTTATCATTTTAATAAAAAAATAGTTATTAAATAATATTAATTTGATATTTGAAATTTCTCCACCCTTGTTACCATCTAGCTACAATAGATTAGAGCACAATTTGACTTCGTAATTGAATTCATCCATATACCACTCCCTGTGGGATTCGACCCTGACCTTATAAGTTTGGTTATCAGATTGCTAACGACCACTTACCTATTTAATTGTTTTACAAGTACTTTGAGTGTTAACAAATTTGCAATCACAACATTGTAGTGATGATAAACTTTAGTTGTATTGACATCGACCACTCTTTTATTTTGCAACAACTCTTTTATGAACTTTGAATAACGTGGCATTTACAATAACTCATCAAACAATGGAATATTCTCTGAAAACTTTCTGAGTTGGTTTGTAAACTTTTGGAAGTTCTCATCTTCCTTTTTCTTGATTGTCTTTTGAGGGTAGGGAGTGGGGCACTTAGGTTCATCGGCATTAGTAGATTTCTCTCCTATTTATTTCTTGACATTTACTACCACTTAAGGAGAGCTCCCCTCCTTGTTCTCACCAACATTGATTTTTTCCTTCTTGGTAAGCTCTTTCTAAACCTTTTCACAAATAATTTCATCAAGCAGAAATTCTTCATCAACTTCGTTGCGAACACTTTCATTTGACACCACCTTGGTTCCTTCAAGAATCTTAACACTACTTCTGATAATTGTCAGACAATTGCCATCATTCTTTGGGTTTGGAAGAGTATCACTTGGGAGTGTGCCTTTGGATCTAAGATTCAGTTACACTAAGAGATGATTCATTTGAGTCTAAAAGATTGATTGAACTAGAGTATGAACTCACTGTTTTAGACAAATTAAAGATGCCACTTTTTATCTCTGACTCTTATTTCCATACACTAAACTTATTTTAATACTTTGTTCAACATCTTCTCAATTTGTGAACTAGCAGGGTCAATCACACTAGGTTGATTTTGGGGGAGCTTCGGCCTTTGGAGGAAGTATATATGGTTTGCACTTTGATGATTATACCTATTGTTTCTACTAATTTTCTCTTACTCTCACTACATTTCCTCCTTATCTCCCGATTTACAGTCTCAATCTTTCTAACCTTAATTCTCTTATCGAGGATGCCAAGAGACTTGATTGGTTCCTTGATACCCCAGTTGATAACCCGACCCTTGATTACCCATGTATCTCTCTTCTTCATAAACGATGCATAAGCAACCCTTATTCATATGAAACTCCACTTTACACCCCAATTGCATTCACATTTTTATTTCTAGCACCTATCATATACTTTCCTAAGAGATCGATGCTCATCATCATCTTAGTAATTTGATCATTTTTTTCCTCTTCTTTCTTTCTAGTTACATTGTTCAATGTTGTAGTGGAAACACTAGCTCCTTTCCCTTGATTGTGTGTCTGCCACGCCATGTTGATTTTTGCCATTTGGCTCAAAGATATGATATCTTGAACAAAAGTCAAATTCATAATGTATCCTCTTACAAAGTTGTTCACTACTCCTTGGTTGACCTCATTCAATGCCCAATAGAAAATTTCAAGTAGAGCTTGTTTAGATAAGCCATGATTTAAGAATTTTGTCACTTTTTTCTTGAACATTAGCCATATTTCATGTATAGCTTCTCCTGGAATTTAATCAATACTATTAATCTCATTCCTTCAACTTCAACATTTTGGCGGGTGGATAAAGTCTCTCAAGAAAAACTTTCTTCAATTCAGCTCATGTAGTGATTAATGTGAAGGGTAATTCTCCAAGCCATTTGGTTGCATTTCTAGTTAATGAACAGGGAAATAATCTCAAATATGATGATTCTTAATTCATACTCCACATTTTTAATTCGAGACAAATTTCCACAATTGTTGATTTTCATCTTCCACTACTTTACCGCCAAATAATCCCTTCATTTGTAGAAAATGAGACATCAAACTCGTCACTTAGAATACGATATCCCATCCATCTAGTGGTTGGTGAATTGCTTTAGTTATGCCTAATATATTTTCAAATCACGCATAACCAATACTTTCTTTATCATCCTTTTGGTTCATCTTGCCTTGTTTTTGGTAAGCAACAACACAAACAGCATAACATGAAAGCAAAACGCACACAAATTAGAATTTAGAAATCAACAGAAGACGGTCGTTAACAAATCCCCAGCAACGACACCATTTTTGATAAATGCTCAAGTATGTTCCATATTTCAATGCATAAGCAGTTGTATGCAAAAAAAAAAAAAAAAATACCCAACATATAAAGTCAAGGTCGAATCACAAAGATTGATATATGAGACTCTTCTTCTATTGACTTCACAACTCAAGCAAGATAGCAAATGGAACTCTCAACGAACATATTTATATATATATGCATGATGGGGTTTTTTATCTAACAACTAAAATTTCAACAGGATTAAGTAAAAAAATAGGGAATCGACACAAATAAGATCTAAGCAAGTTGGAAAAGACTAGGGGTGTGTGCATAGAGATTGAGGTTTCAATCTCGAATAAGAAATAAATAACCAAACAATATTGATTGATACATGGATATAAATTAGTCTAGGCAACACTTAATATCCTCCGAACTATAAAGTGTATGTCCCTTAGATTCTCCCAAACTCGAAGACCCCTTCAAATGAAGTGCCAAACATTGCTTTAGTAGATAGACTATTCATAGCTCATAACATTAAATGTGAAACCACTCGAATTATCTCATCCCTTGATCAAATCCGTAAAGTAAATTTCATCAAGACCTGACTATTGAGTCTTACCCAACTCCATTAAGCATTCCCAAGTCAAAATGGAGCAAGAGAGATCAACCAATGTTTTCAACCACTGATTTTAGATTAAAACTTCAAGATAAGATTGATCCATGAAATATAATCAATATTAGAGCACCTATAGATAAGAGTTTAGCTACTCATAAAAGATGAAATAAAGACAATAACCATAAATGAAACTAATATTTTTGATAAACAAAACTTGAATTCCATGTTTTGATTGACACAAATTTGGGGTTTCTTCCTTTACAAGCTAGAAAGTTCTTACTATTTTTCTCTTTATTATTCTATCTCATAACATAAATATCCTTTGTATTACCCTAATTTGGAGAAAGATAAGGGTACATAATTGCACAAATTCCTATTCTATCTATTTAACATACCAAAGGAAGTACTATTTTCCAAAGTTGCCTTTTTCCCTTCAGCTTTTATTCATAAGACTTGCGTTGGACTGACGAGAACCTAATTAGAGAAAGTGGAGTGCTAGTCACATCCTTGCATCAACCTTGAGTTCTGATAGGAGCATCTATGTTGGGATCGGCGAACACTGATCGATCACTGCACCAAACCAATTTCACGTTGTAACACCTCGGAAATTAGAAGGCTAAACTATAGTTAAATGTGAGAGTTAGAGTTATGAAGGTGGCCAAGGAAAGGGGCCAAGGCTGCCCAAGTTCCCAAGGCACTGCTCACCATGCCACGTGAGCCTTCGCAGCTCGTGGTGGGCACCACACCCCCTAGTGACACTCGTTGTGGTGAGGCAGTAGCCTCCATAAGGCTGCCCCAAATTGGCCTCCTTTACGTGTGCCACTTAACGGCTCGTGAAGCCTTAGATGGCTCGTGGGAGTGGCCTTGGTCATGCCTTGGTAGGTGAGGGTTGAAGGAGGGTGGCTTAGTCACTGTCTTAAGGCCCATGAGAGGGACCACATCTCGTGGTAGGCACCACGACTCGTGGAGTTGAAGATGCCTTGGGCTTGTGGGCTAAAGGCACTTGTTGCCTAGCCACTGCCTTAAGTCGACGAAGGGGACCACAACTTGTGGTCATGACCACGGCTCGTGGGACCCCAAGTGAGATCTAGGCAGTTCACTTAAATTGAGGGTTAAATGAGTCTTTTTCGATTTGATTCGAATCAAAGTGAAGTCATTTTTGGGTAAGTCTTGGATCACTATTTAAGTCATTTGAAGTTAAAAACTCACCCAAATCAACTCATTATTTCCAAACCCTAAATCAATTCCCAAAATTCATTCTCTCAAAAATTATATCTCTAGAAAACTCAAAGAAGAAGAAGAAGAAGAAGAAGAAGAAGGATCTTTAAAGCTAGGGTTAAAGAAGAAAGGTCTTCTAAACCAAATTCATAGGGATTTGTGATTATGGTATGTTAGTCTTTCATCCATGGATAACTTTCATCCATGGATCCCCTTCAAAATCCCAATTTCAAAGATAGGAATCCCCAAAAGTTAGGGTTTAATTCCAAAGTCATGGGTTCCTTTAAAAAGCTATTATAATGATTTAATTATGTTATTATAGGCATGAATTGATGATTTCCTATGAGTTTTATGTTGTATCCCCAAGAACCCATGAAATCCCCATATTTCTCAAAGTTAATGATATGATGTGGGACTTTGTTGATGAAAGAAGAATATTGTGAAATTATGCATGTAGTGATTGGGTCACTTGAATTATGATGATATCCATGTCTATTGTATTGAATACTATATGTGTTGATTTAACATGAGCTTTGAACCTTGAAAGGTCAAAGCATAAGAATTATGCGTGTTTTTTATGGAATCTATGTATATGCTTTAAGAACACTTTGAGAGTGAAGTGTCTATGATTTTGATGTAGTTGTTGTGTTGTTCAAAGGATATTCTCATATACACACTTATGAATAAATATGATATCATGTGAAAGGTTTTCTCACAATATGAAGATTCTAAGGTTGAAAGGCTTTCTCACCTATTGAATCTATATGTAGACATGAACGGTGAAAGGTTATTCTCATGCATGATCTAATGAGCTATCTTAATGAATCAAGTAATGATTTAATAAGTACTCCGTGGGATTTATGCTTAGCACCAAGTGGATATTGAATTGAGATGGAATCTCCCCAGCTAGAAAGGCCAGGTTTCTAGAAGTAATCTCTTTAGATAGAAGCTCCCTTGTTAGAAAGGTCGGGTTTCTAGTAAAAATCTCCTTATCCCATAAATTGTGTGCCCCCGTAGGATATTTAGTTAGTGGATCCACCTAAGCTAACAAACCATGGTTCTACCTTGGGCAAGTAGGACAATGATTTTTGGTGTGGGTAACACCAGGTAATCATGTTATAGCTCACATGGTCTCATGTCGGTTAAGGCTTATTCCCACAACAAGAACAAGAACACAAATAATGAAATATGGTTACTTCAAGGAGCTTTGTTTATGAGTTCAAAATCTTAAATGATGACAATGACTTATATTGCTTAGGTTTTATGACTTATGTGTTTCTAACCTCGTATGCATGTTTAACTTGGTAAATTGCATGCTTTCAAATGAAATATCCCTTTTCATGTTTTAAATGTTTTTATTCATACTTGGTGAAATTTTGTACTAACACTTACTTTTCCTACATTTTTCCCATTTCGGTTCTCGAGGTGTTCATTCTAGTGGCTAGAGCTTGGACTTGAGTATTTTCCGAGCTTGTTGGTAAGTCCTCATGGTTTGAGGACGGCTCTTTCCTTTATTGTAGTTCCTTTCATATATTTCACTCTTTGGACATGTTGTATGGGCTACGCCCTATTTCATTCAAACATTATAATAGATGGCCATGTTGAGACTTAGTGTCTAGACTTCCACTTTCATTTATGAAAATTTTGGACTTGAAATGTGTTTCTACCCTTACTGTTCTATTTCTTATGTTATGAGAACTAAGTGGCTTGTATGGAGTCGTTCAGGGTTCTATACACCATGTTACATCTACGGTACCCCTAGATCGTGATAAACTTGGTAATCAGAGCACAAGGTTTAGAATGATCCTAGGATGATGTCTCATAAGCCAAGTCTAGTAGAGTCTTGTTCATAAGTGTGAAGCGCGCCACATTTATGAATGAGATGCTACAAGATGATTAGGAAACTTCACTTCTTCATTACTCTTAAGTTTCGTCGCGTGTTTTTGTCGTTAATCTATGTTGGCCTCTGGTATGTAATTACTTGTTCCACTGCATCTGCTACATTTATGTTCAGTATATTTTCTTCCAATAAGTTTACAATACTGTTCTAGGCTGTCTGCTGAAATAAATCCTTTTTTAATTGCCTTTGTCGTTGGATCTTCTTCTAGTTTAAGTAATGACAACGCCCAATTTTTTACTTCTAACTTGTCTATAGGTCGTAATTCTTTTGCTGTCGAATAAATTAATAAATGATTTCTTGAATAATATTTCCATATGTTGCTGATCTCATCGTAGATGTTTGCTAATTCTGTTAATATTGTACTTAATCCAAAATTACATAATTGCATAGTATACATAGATGATATACTATTATACTCAAAGACATATGATAAACATATAGAATTACTAATACAATTTATAAACATAGTAGAAGAATCAGGAATAAGTTTAAGAAAAAATAAAGCAGAAATTATGAAAAATCAAATAGAATTTTTAGGAATACAAATAGATAAAAATGGAATAAAAATGCAACAACACATAGTACAAAAAATTATAAATTCCGAAGAAATACTAGATACAAAAAAGAAATTACAATCCTTTTTAGGATTAGTAAATCAGGTAATTAATTTTTATTAATTAAATGCTTTTTTATAATATTCATCTGCTTTTTCTTTTCTGTTTATAAGTATTTGGGCTCCTTCAATTAGCAAATATAAGTATTGTATTTCTTGTGATCTTAAATATACTTCTAAGTATGTTTTTATAATTTGTTCCCATGAATCTATTTCTGTCATAACTTCTTTCCAAAGTTGGAAATATTCTTCATTTATCATTATAAGTTAATCACTATTGTAATCGGATGTGTATATTAGGTCTAAATAATCTGTACTTTCGTATAATTCTTGTAATATCTGTTTTATATCATTAATCCATTCTTGTTTTAGTAAGTTATTTATTTCTTCTTCTTCGTATTTTAGTATTTTTTTCCCATATTAATTTTCTTAGATTAGGTTCTGTTATTTTTTCTAATATTTTAAAAATAAGTATCTTATAATTATCATCAAAATAATTATTATTAATTATCATAGTTGGTGGGTTTATTATATTCATATTATTCATTATCGTTGCTTTTTCCAAATTATTTATCATTCCTGCCTTCCATGTCTACCATATGGTAATCTTATGATAGCTTATTATGATCTAAAGTATTCGTATTTTATTATCTTGTCACTACTAGCATGATACAATTTTCAGATATTACCTTCCTAAACAGCGCCTCAACACTTAGGTACTCCCCTAACACGGCCTTCTTGCCTTCATTGGTTTCCCATTTTTGGATGGCATAGTTCTGGAAGTTTTCTCCTACTTTTCTCTATGATAGCAAACTAGATAATAAAGCATTGAATAATTCTAAATCATAATAACAAGCATAAGCATATCACATAATATAATATGGTTGACAGGAATTAATTAATTTAGCTAAGCATATTCATCAATATCATAATTACCATTATAATAGATATCATAATCATAAATTAAATGTTATAAATATCATAACATTATAAGTTTCATGGATTATACCTGTTGTAGGTTTTCTGAGTGTTGCTCCATAAGTTGGGGATTTAAAGTTAAATTTTTATTGAGTAATTAATTTTACAAAGCAGAATATTGAAATATTTAGAGAGATCTTTTAGAGAAGTGAGTTCGGTGTGTCCTCCTCTTCTCGAATGCTAATCTATATATACAAGTAGTCTAAGGACTAGGAGTGCGAAATTAAAAACTTATTTACAAAGTAAGTCCCTACTTATTTACATATCAATCCCCCGACAAACTTTACATCTTTTTCTCCTTTAAGTCGCTTTCTTCTTTATCTTCTTTTTTATCTTTATATCTTTCCGTCTTTTATGTCACATGTCTTTGTCCTTCTTTTTGGAAATAAATTAAGTGCTTCGTTTATATTCGTCCACCGGTTGTCCACTTGTGAAAAGTAGATTCCTTGATGCTTTCTTTATGTCTCTGTCCACTAATTGCTTTATCTTTAATTTTTGTTCGTCCGCGTGTTTTTGTCGTTAATCTATGTTGACCTCTGGTATGTAATTACTTGTTCCACTACATCTGCTACATTCATGTTCAGTATATTTTCTTCCAATAAGTTTACAATACTGTTCTAGGCTGTCTGCTGAAATAAATCCTTTTTTAATTGCCTTTGTCGTTGGATCTTCTTCTGGTTTAAGTAATGACAACACCCAATTTTTTACTTCTAACTTGTCCATAGGTCGTAATTCTTTTGCTGTCGAATAAATTAATAAATGATTTCTTGAATAATATTTCCATATGTTGTTGATCTCATCGTAGACGTTTGCTAATTCTGTTAATATTGTACTTAATCCAATAATTCGTTTGTTTGCATAGAAATCCGGTATCTCTGTTTTTGTTATAAGTGGTTGTTGAATTATCTCCTCCGAAATAATGTAGTCTTTTGTCATGCCTATTTTGATAGCTGTAATAACGGGTTTAATTTCGTCAAATAATATTTCTGTTGGCGCTGAGTAAAATCTGATATAAAATAATTGTCCTTTTGTAACTTATTTGTAACTCATAAATGCTTGATGTAATTCTGGTATCTGGCTAAGTTCATCTCCTGTAATTGTATAAGCTGTTGAAATAAGTCTATAAGAGTAACACGTTGCTACTAAATTTGGTTTTGTACCTGGCAAAGCAATTAATTTGTTATAATTTTGTAATTTGTTAGTAATATATCCTTGATGATTTTTTTATTTTTCTGGGGCTTCGATAGGTTGGGTATTTAAGAAAGTTTGGATTTTTTCGATATAGGTTCGGGTTATATGGTTATAAGTTTTCTTTGTTTGATTAAGAAAGGTTGCGTATGTATGTATTTGAGGCGGCATAAATAATTCTTTTTTTGGTATGTGAGGTGGGGCATAAGGCTTTTCAAATACCTTATTCAAGTTATAATTTTTTCTTTTTGTAACAGTTGTAAATGATTCTTTTGTATCTTCTGTACCTGCAATAATAGGTAATTTGTTAGTAAGTTGGGTTTTTAGGTGTTTCCCATCGTCACCTTCTAGATCTGGTTTTTTAGAGTGCTCCGGCTGCACTGCTAGCTTTGGTTTTTTACTGTGGTCTGACTCCACATATCTTGTTTCCATAACTGATACTCTTTTGTTGAGCATCTTAATTTGTTCTAATAATTCGCTCATAAGTACTGTATTTGTAACTTCTTCTTCAAAGTCCGTTTGTACGGCTTTGTCTTGATAAGTAATCTGCAATAACATTCTTGTCAATCTTAATCACTTCAATAGTAAAAGTAAAATTTAGAATATTTCATACTAGTCTTCTAATTTCTTTTGTAGTAACTGAGTCTTGTACCTTTCGTGTTAGCCACCATTTAACTTGTGTATTATCTGTTCTAACAATAAATTTATTATATACAATATATGGTTCAAATGCTAATAGACATTTATATAATGCAAATAATTCTTTTCTATTAATTTCCCATCTTACTTCTGTTTCTGTAAATGTTCCTGAGTAATATCTACAGTGATGTTCTATTTTATCATTTTCATATTTATATTTTAATACTCCACCGTAATTATTTTCACTTGCATCTGATTCTACTATATAATTAAATTTTTTTATTTTCATCTGAAAAACATAACTTTGGTAATTGTTTATATTGTTCTTTTATCTTTTTAATTTGTTTTTTATCTTCTTCATCGAAATTATATTCTACATCTTTTTTCAATTTTCTTTGTAATGGTTTTAAATATTCTGCTAGTTTAGGTATATATTCCCTTACCTGATTTACTAATCCTAAAAAGGATTGTAATTTCTTTTTTGTATCTAGTTTTTCTTCTGAATTTATAATTTTTTGTACTATGTGTTGCTGCATTTTTATTCCATTTTTATCTATTTGTATTCCTAAAAATTCTATTTGATTTTTCATAATTTCTGCTTAAACTTATTCCTGATTCTTCTACTATGTTTATAAATTGTATTAGTAATTCCATATGTTTATCATATGTCTTTGATTATAATAGTATATCATCTATGTATACTATGCAATTATGTAATTTTGTGAAATATGTGTCCATAAAGTGTTGAAATCTACCTGGTGCATTTTTATATCCAAATGGTAATACATTCCATTCATAAAATCCTTGTGGTACTGTAAATGCTATTAATTTTTTAGATTCTTCATCTAATTTCAAGTTATAAAATCCTGATTTACAATCAAATTTACTAAAATAATTATATCCTTATATTTGTCTTATTTTTAATATTTTATTTGGGATCGGATAATTGTAAGTTTTAGTTTTTGCATTTAAGTTTCTATAATCTATAACCATCCTACTTTTTCCTCTTTTTTGTTCACTATGTTTATTAACAATAAATGCTGGGCTAGTATGTTTACTATTACTTTCTTGTATATATGCTTTGTCTAATAACTCTGTTACATGCATTGTAAATTCTTTTAAATCGTCAAAATTATATTTTAAAGGTTTTTGTGTTATTATACTATTTTGGTCTATTAATTCTATTTTTACAGTTGTTTTATGTTTATTCCATCCTTTTAATGGATCTTCACTATATAATTGTTCTAATTTATTTTTTATTGGACTTAATTTGTCTATTGTGAATACGATATATTCTATATTGTTGGTACTATTTGGCATATTTTCTAATTTTTGTGTAATTTTTTCACTTCCTTTTATCCATTCTGTATTTTGTCTTATTTTATTTCCTACTCTTTTTGCTCCTATTTTATGATTACATGGTGTTGTCAACCACCAGTGTGTTTTAGTTATTACATGTGGATAATATTTTTCTAAGAACGGTATTCCTAAGATTATATCTTTTGTAGGTAAGTCGTAATTATATATTTCATCTATTTTAAGTATCTTATCCCATATTTGTATTTTTATATCTTTTGCTTTATAATGTATTAGACTTCCTTCATTATTAAATCCTTTTACTATTATAGGTGTTTTAAATTTTATCCATTTATCTTTTGGCAAACAGTTATATTTACATATATTAACTTCTGCTCCTGTATCTATCATTGGTGTATAATATCTATTATAGTATCCTTCTATTATTATTTTCATAAGTACATGTATTTTCATAATATTATTCTTTTTATTGTTATCATTTTATTATTATAAGTAAAAGTTATGTGAGTTGATTCTATTTTATAAGGTTTTAATTCTTCTTACCATTTTAAGCCAAATATTATATCTGCTTGTAGTGCTTCTTTAATTTCTAATTTTATTTTCATAGGTATATCTGCTATTATTATATCTTTTTCTATTACTAATTGAGCTACTATTAATGCTGATAAATCTGAGCATTTTTGTTTCGTTACCTTATTTATTTCCATTTCTTCTTTATTTAATAATTTGTCTATTATGTAATTATCTTCTTGTTTAGTGTTTATTAATAGTAAATGTTTACGACAGAAATAGATTCATGAGAACAAATTAAAAAAACATACTTAGAAGTATATTGAAGATCACAAGAAATACAATACTTACATTTACTAATTGAAGGAGCCCAAATACTTATAAACAGAAAAGAAAAAGCAGATGAATATTATAAAAAAGCATTTAATTAATAAAAATTAATTATGTCACACCTAACCCCCAAATTGGTATCAGAGCTAATCAATAAAAAAGATAATCACAAAAATAAAGAGCTAATAACGAAAGAACTAATAACTATAAAAGGTTATGATAAAAAAGATTATGACACAAAACTAGCAGAGCTAATGACAAAAATAAAAGAAATTAATAATAACGAAATTAATAAACTAAGATGAGATGACCGCATAAAAATACTAAAATCTATAAACAAATAAAACATGAGTTAAAATACTTATATAAAGAATATAAAATCTTAAATAAACAAATAAATAAAAATGCAGAAGAAATCCATAAATTAGACATATTAATCACAAAAATATCATTATTAGAATCTAAATTTATTGTTCAACTAAAACATAGATTAAATCACAAATAGAAATGAATAAAGAAGAATTTGCAATAAATGAAAAAACATATAAAAATTATGACGGATTAAAAATAAAAATAGTTTTCTCAAATCTAGGCAGAAAATATAAAAAAAAATAGGAAATCAATTATATTTAATGCTAGAAAAAGAAGAATTAAAATTAGAAGATAGTATGACAGCAATGATAAGAATAGCAAAAGAAAATGAAGAAATAGATAGACAAAAAGAAATAGAAAAAATACAAACAATAACAGACACGAAAAATGATAAAATAAAAGAATTAGAAAAAGAATTACAAACATTAAAAGAAATGTATGAAAAACAGTGTAAACAAAAAGAAGAAAACAAATTACTAATAGAAATAAAACAATATAAGTCTAAACTTACAAAAAATCAGGAAAATACTGAAATAGAAAATCAAAATGAATTACATATAGAAACTATAGAAAAGGAAAATATGGAAATAGACAAAATTTCAGAAATCTCTGAATCAGAAATAAGTGAAACTTATACAAAAATTATAGATAATAATAAAAAATTAATAGAAAATACAGAAGTAGAAATAAATTATGATGAAAATATGAAAGAAGAATCTAGTACTAGTAATCCAAGAATATATCCAAAACAGAAAAAACCACAAATATATACCTGAGATTATACAAGTTCAGATAGAAATGAAGCCTTATGGAATAAAAGATTAAATATAAAAAAAAGGAATCCTAAACAAATAAATACACAGCCTGAATATTTAGATTTAGATTGTGTAGTAGATATAAATCAAACTATACAATTATGGATAGGTTACATAGCAAAACAAATAATAGACAGTAAAATTAACATAACAGAAGTACCAGGATATATAGAAAGAACATTCATAAGAGAAGTAAAATTATGGTTCTTAAATTTAGAAGAAGAAAGTAAAAAGACACTAAGATCAAATAAAGATATACAAGCTAAAGAAACAACATCAGTAATGGATATACTTTATAAATATGAAACAGCTATAAGAAATGAATTTAGCAGTATGACAACAGAGGAAGAGAACGTCAAAAAGATAAAATTACAAACAGAAATTTAATGAATAAATTAGGAATATGTAATATGTGTTATTTAGATGAATACACTTGTGCATATAAAGAATATTATTATAAAGGAGTCTATAATATTCAAGAAAGTCCAGGAATAAGACACTTATATTTTACAAAATTACCAGAACCATTTAGTTCAAAAATAATTAAAGCATGGGAAGAAGCAGGATTACAAGATACATTAGGAGCTAGAATAAAATTTGTTAAACAATGGTATGCAAATGTATGTGAAAAATATAGAGAAGAAATTAAAATGGAAAAAACAATAATAAAAAACTTAGCATGTTGTAAAGATAAAATAGCACCACAGTTTGGTTGTAATGACCAATATTATAAAAAATATAAAAAGAAAAGGTTTAAAAAATATAAAAAATTAAAACATAAATACAAGAATCCAAGAAAAAGATACTTTGCAAAATCTAAAAGACCATATAGAAAAAAGAAAAGTATAAGTGAATATAAATGTTATAATTGTGGAAAATTAGGACACTTAGCAAAAGACTGTAAAGTACCAAAAAATATTAAGAATAAACAAATATCATAAATAATCATAGAAGAAGAAGTTTGCTTACAATTAGAATATATAGATTATGAATTAGAAAATGATGATAGTATATATGAAATATCTGATAATGAAAATGAATATCAAACAGATAATGAAATAGAACAATTAGATGACTGAAGAAAGTATACAAATAATACAAGAAGAATATACAACAGATGATTATTCGGAACAAAAAATAATTTTTGATAATAATATTTTTGAAAAAGTAAAAGGAAAAGAAATTGACTTAAGTGTAGAAAAATATTTAATATGCCATTAATAAAAAATCCTTTTAAAAGAAATAAAGAAGAATTTTATATAATTAGCCAAAAAGAACATATTATAGATTGTAAATATGCTCAAGGAAAAGCTGAAGTACCAATAATAAATAAAAGAGAATTAAATAAGGAAGTACAAAAAATAAAAAGTAAAGAACAAATTAAATATGTACATTTAGGAGGATTAGAAATACTTATAAAAGCCTATTTTAAGGAAGGAATAGATACTCCAATAGAAATATATTTAGCAGATGATAGATTATTAGAACTTATAGAAAAAAGCGTAATAACAGCAGTAAGAGGAAATTTAATTTACCAAAAATTTAAATTCACAGTAAACACTAATTATTCAGTTGCATTAACAGATCAAAACATAGATAAAGCATTAGTATTATATTGGAAAATTAATGGAATAACTTTAACCCCAGGAAGTAAAATATGTACAGCTAGATGTAAAAATTTATATGTATTAACTACTAAACACAAAATAACTGCAAAAAGTAAAATAAAAGGAATAGAAATAGAGACCCCATTCAAAAAAATCCAAACTTTCTTAAATACCCAGCCTATCGAAACCCCAGAAAAATTAAAAAATCATCAAGGATATATTACTAACAAATTACAAAATTATAACAAATTAATTGCTTTGCCAGGTACAAAACCAAATTTAGTAGCAACGTGTTACTCTTATGGACTTATTTCAACAGCTTATACAATTACAGGAGATGAACTTAGCCAGATACCAGAATTATATCAAGCATTTATTAGTTACAAACGAGTTACGAAAGCACAATTATTTTATATCAGATTTTACTCAGCGCCAGCAGAGATATTATTTGACGAAATTAAACCCGTTATTACAGTTATCAAAATAGGCATGACAAAAGACTACATTATTCCGGAGGAGATAATTCAACAACCACTTATAACAAAAACAGAGATACCGGATTTCTATGCAAACAAACGAATTATTGGATTAAGTACAATATTAACAGAATTAGCAAACGTCTACGATGAGACCAACTACATATGGAAATATTATTCAAGAAATCATTTATTAATTTATTCGACAACAAAAGAATTACGACCTATGGACAAGTTAGAAGTAAAAAATTGGGCGTTGTCATTACTTAAACCAGAAGAAGATCCAACGACAAAGGCAATTAAAAAAGGATTTATTTCAGCAGACAGCCTAGAACAGTATTGTAAACTTATTGGAAGAAAATATACTAAACATGAATGTAGCAGATGCAGTGGAACAAGCAATTACATACCAGAGGTCAACATAGATTAACGACAAAAACACGCGGACGAACAAAAATTAAAGATAAAGCAATTAGTGGACAGAGACATAAAGAAAGCATCAAGGAATCTACTTTTCACAAGTGGACAACCGGTGGACGAATATAAACGAAGCACTTAATTACTTTCCAAAAAGAAGGACAAAGACATGTGACATAAAAGACGGAAAGATATAAAGATAAAAAAGAAGATAAAGAAGAAAGCGACTTAAAGGAGAAAAAGATGTAAAGTTTGTCGGGGGATTGATATGTAAATAAGTAGGGACTTACTTTGTAAATAAGTTTTTAATTTTGCACTCCTAGTCCTTAGACTACTTGTATATATAGATTAGCATTCGAGAAGAGGAGGACACACCGAACTCACTTCTCTAAAAGATCTCTCTAAATATTTCAATATTCAGCTTTGTAAAATTAATTACTCAACAAAAATTTAACTTTAAATCCCCAACTTATAGAGCAAAACTCAGAAAACCTACAACAGGTATAATCCATGAAACTTATAATGTTATGATAATTATAGCATTTAATTTATGATTATGATATCTATTATAATGATAATTATGATATTGATGAATATGCTTAGCTAAATTAATTAATTCCTGTCAACTATATTATATTATGTGATATGCTTATGCTTGTTATTATGATTTAGAATTATTCAATGCTTTATTATCTAGTTTGCTATCATAGAGAAAAGTAGGAGAAAACTTCCAGAACTATGCCATCTAAAAATGGGAAACCAGTGAAGGCAAGAAGGTCGTGTTAGGGGAGTACCTAAGTGTTGAGGCGTTGTTTAGGAAGATAATATCTGAAAATAGTATCATGCTAGTAGTGACAAGATAATAAAATACGAATACTTTAGATCATAATAAGCTATCATAAGATTACCGTATGGTAGACATGGAAGGCAGGAATGATAAATAATTTGGAAAAAGCAACGATAATGAATAATATGAATATAACAAACCCACCAACTATGATAATTACTAATAATTATGTTGACGATAATTATAAGATACTTATTTTTAAAATATTAGAAAAAATAATAGAACCTAATCTAAGAAAATTAATATGGGAAAAAATACTAAAATACGAAGAAGAAGAAATAAATAACTTACTAAAACAAGAATGGATTAATGATATAAGATAGATATTATAAGAATTATATGAAAGTACAGATTATTTAGACCTAATATACACATCAGATTACAATAGCTAGTAATTTATAATGATAAATGAAGAATATTTCCAACTTTGGAAAGAAGTTACGACAGAAATAGATTCATGGGAACAAATTATAAAAACATATTTAGAAGTATATTTAAGATCACAAGAAATACAATACTTACATTTACTAATTGAAGGAGCCCAAATACTTAAAAACAGAAAATAAAAAGTAGATGAATATTATAAAAAAGCATTTAATTAATAAAAATTAATTATGCCACACCTACCCCCAAATTTGTATCAGGAGCTCCTGCTAAAGCTCCAGTTGATCCTTAGGTTGAGAATGTTACTTATGCGAAGTTTAGGGCAACTTATCAAGTATTGGATCAAGCCGTGATGGCTAAAGACAATTGTAGCTCCCGTGCACCGTAATGTGAATTCGGCGGCTTCAAGAGTGAGATTTTGCAAGAATGAACCCCCCGATATTTATGGCTTCAAAATTAAGGAATGTCCTCAAGAGTTTATTGATGAGGTCTATAAGGTACTTGCTATTATGGGGGTGATTTCGATAGAGAAGGCAGAGTTGGATGCTTACGAATTAAAAGGTGTTGCTCAAGTGTGGTATAATTAATGGAAGAAGGGGAGGTGGGTAGGAGCAGGTCCGGTAGAGTGGGAAATATTTAAATCGGTGTTCCTTGATAGATTCTTTCCCCTTGAGTTGAGGGAAGAACCAGGAGTCGTATGAGGTGAAAACATCATGTATGGTTATGTAGAGAGGCACTAAGGGTGACTTATCTATCAACTTTTCCACTATCACCCACAAAAACCAAACTCTGCCAAACTAAGATGCAAAATTTAATTAACCTTCACCAAGGAAGTATGAGTGTGACGGAATATGCTCTAAAGTTCACCCAACTATCTAAGTATGCTCCAACTATGGTGGCAGATTCAAGGGCTAAGATGAATAAATTTGTGATGGGAGTGTCCGGAACGGTAGTCAAAGAATGTTGTACGTCAAGGCTTATTCAAGATATGGATATTTCACGTCTCACGGTGCATTCCCAACAAATGGAGGAAGAGAAACTTAAGGAAAAGAATAGGGAGGTAAAAAGGGCTAGGACTGATGATGGGTACTTCTCCAATGCAAGGTCCGAAGGACAAGATCGTCCTAGGTTAAAACAACAATTTTCCGGTCAAGGTTCCTCAAATGCTCCCCCAAGGGTCAACAAGGATAGGGTATATAATCCTAAACCTTAAGGAGTTAATGATAATGGACCTTTTTTGGCTAGGCCTACTTGTGCTAAGTATGGTAAGAAACATGATGGTAAGTGCCTAGCCGGCATGGATGTTTGTTTTGGTTGTGGTGTAACACCTCGAAAATCAGTAGGTTAAACTAGAGCCTAAACGTGAGGGTTAACGTCAAGGGTTAAGGGCAAGTGCTAAGGATTTTGGGTGACCATGGCTAGGGGGCCAAGGCTGCCTAAAAAATCCACCTAGCCACTGCCCACCATGACCACAAGGGTCTTCATGACCCGTGGTGGCCACCATGAGTCGTGGTGCCACCCGTGGTTTGTGAGGCAGTATGCTCTCAAGGCTGCCAAGGAAAGGGTTTTCCTTCACGAGCCACATCACGGCTCATGGTGAAGACCATAGACCGTAGGAAGGCTCGTGGGGTTGCCTCGGCCTCATGGGAGGCATGTCAAGTTGGGAAGGCTACTGGTCAAGGGACCACGGGTCGTGGTACCCTTGATGAGCCGTTAAGTTGGCCGTAGTCCCTGGGAAGGGCTTCCTAGTCGAGGGTCTTTTAATAAATTCCAAAATAATTGGTTAATTGATGGGGTCAATTTATATTATTTTATTTCACATATATAAATGATTTTAAGTGATAAACCACCCTATTTTACCTCATTAACCCCAAGACCCAAATCAAATAAAAAGAGTTCATCTTCCTCACAATATTTCTCTCTCTAAAACTCTATTGAAGAACAAGAAGGGGATCAAGTTAGGGCTTGGATAAGGAGGTTTTTTCACATGATTTTGGTTGGATTTCTTCATCTAAGGTATGGTAGTCTTGATGCATGATTAACTTTCCATCCATGGAGTCCTCAAACTCTCAATTTCAAAAGAAGGAATTTCTCCAAAACCTAGGGTTTTCACTCTAAGTCATGGATTCTTTCTCAAAATGTTTTCAATGGTTTAATTAACATATATTAAGATTGAATTGCTGTTTTATGGAAGTTTTAAGATAAAATCTCCCATGAATCCATGAATTCCCCATGACCCTAATTTATGACTATGTAATGTGGGTGAATTGTAGTAAGATGAATACTATGCAATTGTTCTTGTAGTAAATTTAATTACTTGAATTACATTATTATTCATGCCTAATTTTAGTAATTCTAGATGTGTTGGTGAATTATGATTCATGGTCCTTGGAAGGCAAATTATTGAGAATTATATATGATCTTGATGTTTATGTACATGCTTATGAATACCTGGGAATAGAATGATGATGATAATGATATATTGGTGTTATGCTAAAAATTTATTCACTATACACACACTCATGAATGAAGAATGAATGAAGTTTCTATGATTATGTTAATGATGGTGTGTTGATTGAAAGACTATTCTCAATTGTACACTAATGAATGATGAAGACATGTTGTGGAAGGCTTTTCTCACAATATGGGGATTCTTAGTTGAAAGGCTATTTCATCTTTGAATCTATGAGCTATCTAAATGAATGAATGTTGGGATGATATGGATGCCTATCCATGAGTAGAGGCAGGGTATCTAGTAACAATCTCTTTCCCATATTAATGAACTAAAGTAATGAATGTTAAGTACTCTGTAGAGAATAATGCTAAGCACCGAGTGGATGCTCAGTCGTGAGTTGAGGCAGGGTATCTTGTAGCACCTCATTATCCTATAACTATGTCCTACATAGGTTATTAGCTAGTGGATCCACCTAAGCTAAAATTGACAGTACTACCTTAGGAAAGTAGGAATCCCTTTTCCGGTGTGGGTAACACCAGGATTCCATGATCGCTCACATGGTCCATGTTGGTTAAGGCATACCCCTATAATGAATGATAATGAACTATGGCTTCTCAAGAATGCACTACTTAGTGTGGGTGGGCGTATGGGACTTCATCCATGCATGGAAAAAGTAGGCTTTGAGAGTAGTCATGGTGTGTTCCACTATGTTATGAAATGAATATGCTTATAATGATGCTATTGAGGTTTTTGATATGAAGGCTAAATGTAAAGATGAATGCTCAACTTGGATTGTTGTTATGAGTTGCTTTCTTTGATATGACTTATAAAATGTGAACGTTCCTTGTCTATTAGTATTAACTAATGAGGGGTTCAAAGAATGGTAAACATCATTATGGTGGCCTAAAAGGAGTACTTAGTACGAGTGGTATTATGGGATGTCATTCATACGTTGCACAAGTATAACTTAGGGTTACTTATGAGATGATTCTATTTTGATAAAATGATGTAAGTATTGGCTATGATAGCATGAACTATGACTACTCAAGGAGCTTTACTTAGTATGAGTAGGAGTATGGGATCTTTCTCATGCCTTGCACAAGTAGACTTTGAGGGTTCTTATGGTATATTGTTATTATGCTATGATGATCTACATGTTGAATATGCTTATGTCTTCTGTTTTACACTAGTGTTCATGATGATTCTCAAACTTGGCATATAGCATGATTTTCAACTCAAATGTCCTTTTTAGCATGTTTTCAAAGGTTTTTATGCATGCTATCATACTTGGTGCATTTTTGTACTAACCCATATTTCTTCTACATTTTTCTACAAAGTGTAGGTTCCGGATCTTAAGGTGATTTCTTTGGATTCAAGCATGGATTGACTATTCTCCTAGCTTGTGGTGAGTCCTCAAGATTCGAGGGCATATGAGAGTCTTTAATAGTTTCTTTCATGTCATTTTATGGTTCAGACTATGTAGAAGGGCTATGACCCTATTATTGATACTTAATTATATTAGATGGGCATGTGAGACAAAGTTAGACTTCCGCTATTTTAAAATAAAGACTTTGATCTTATGGATAATTTTTTTAAAATTCCACACCATTTTCTATTGTCTTATGTTATGTTATACTATGAGGCTTGTAAGAGACTTTTCGGTGTCTTGTACGCCATGTCATGTCCGAGGTGTAGGCTCGGATCGTGACATGTGGTAAGAGTGGTCATCAATTGAAGAATTGCCCAACACTTATAACTAAAGGAAGAGAGGGCAAGCAAGATCCTCCTAGTGTTTCGAACCCCAATGCTCCAAAGCAAAACCACTTCTATGCTCTCCAAACCTGAGGTGACCAAGAGAGCTCCCTGGATGTAGAGACCGGTATGTTAAAATTTTTTCTTATTGATGTGTATGCCTTGTTGGATCCCGGTGCTACTTTATCTTTTATGACACCCTATGTGGCAAGGAGGTTTGATGTTTCTCCAGAAGTGTTGTTAGAACCTTTTTCTGTCTCTACTCGTATTGGTTATTCTATGGTGTCTAAGAGGGTTTATAGAAGATGTCCTATTTCCTTATCCCATAGAGTTACGCTTGTTGACTTGATAGAGCTTGACATGTTAGAATTTGAAGTGATTCTTAGTATGGATTGGTTGCATGCATGTTACACCTCTATTGATTGTAGAACTCGAGTGGTTAGATTCCAATTCCATAATGAGCCTATCATAAGTGGAAAAAGGGAAATTTTATGCCTAGAGGTCAATCTATGTCTTAACTCAAAGCTAGAAAGATAATCTTGAAAGGTTGCTTTTACCATGTTGTTAGGGTGAGGGATGTAGATTTTGAAACCCCTTCTCTTGAGTTGGTTCTCGTGGTTAATGAATTCCCAGAAGTTTTCCCTAGTGATTTGCCCAATATTCCTCCCAAGCGGGAAATAGATTTATTGACCTTCTTCCGGATACACAACCTATCTCTATTTCTTCTTATAGAATGGCTTCGGTCGGGTTAAAGGAGTTGAAAGAGCAACTAAATGATTTATTGGATAAGGGTTTCATCCGACCGAGTATCTCTCCATGACGTGCTCCTATATTGTTTGTTAGAAAGAAAGATGGGTCTCTTAGAATGTGCATCGCTTATCGTCAATTGAATAAAGTGACCATTAAGAAGAAGTATCCTCTTCCAAGAATTGATGACTTGTTTGACCAACTCCAAGGGGCTAGTTATTTCTCTAAGACTGATCATCGTTTGGGTTTTCACCAATTGAGAGTGAGAGGGGAAGATATTCCAAAGATGGATTTTCTAACCCGATATGGTCATTATGAGTTTTTGGTTATGTCATTTGGGTTGACTAATGCTCCGACGACATTTATGGACTTGATGAATAGAGTGTTTAGGCAATACCTAGACATGTTTGTGATTGTGTTTATCAATGATATTTTGATCTATTCAAGTAGCGAGAACAACATGTGGGCCATTTGAGAATTTTGTTGCAAGTTGTTAAGGCCCAACAACTTTTTGCAAAGTTTAGCAAGTGTGAATTTTGGTTAAGGTTCATAGCTTTCCTTAGTCATATTGTGTCAAGTAAGGGGATTGAGGTAGATCCTAAGAAGAAGGATGTAGTCCAGAGTTGACCTAGACCTCTAACTCCTTCCAATATTAGAAGATTTTTGGGTATGGCCGGTTACTATAAAAGGTTTTTTTAGGTATTTTCTTCCATTGCTTCTCCTTTGACAGCTTTGACTCAAAAGAAAGCTAAGTTTGTTTAGTCGGAAGTTTGAGAAAAGTTTCCAAGAGTTGAAAGATAGACTTACTACTGCTCCTGTGTTGACCTTACCAGTAGGTACAAATTGCTTTGTGGTGTATTGTGATGCCTCTAGAGTTGGGTTGAGATGTGTACTTATGCAAAATGGTAAGTTTATTGCCTATGCTTCAAGTCAACATAAAGTCCATGAGAAGAATTATCCTACCTATGACCTTGAGTTAGCGGCGGTTGTGTTTTCCTTAAAAATATGGAGACATTATTTGTAAAGGTCCTTGTGGATGTTTTCACCGATCATAAAAGTCTAAAATATGTGTTTAATCAAAAAGACTTGAATCTTCTTCAAAGAATGTGGCTAGAACTATTGAAGGATTATGACATGAGTGTCCTTTATCACCTCGATAAAGCTAATGTGGTAGTGGATACTCTTAGCCGGTTGTCGATGGGTAGTGTGGCTTATGTAGATGAAGAAAAAAAAGAGTTGGTTCTTGTTGTTCATAGGTTAGCCTGACTAGGTGTTCAATTGGTGGATTCCACAAAGGGTGGTGTCATGGTCCATAATGGTTCAGAATCATCCTTTGTGATGGATGTGAAGTATAAGCAAGATCTTGATCCTATATTAGTTGAATTGAAAGAGGCGGTACTTAAGAAGTTCGATGAGGCATTCTCCCAAGGGGGAGATGGGGTGCTTAGGTATCAAGGTCGTTTATTTGTTTCGAATGTTGATTACTTGAGGGAACAAATTTTAGAGGAAGCCCACAGTTCTCGGTATTTGTAACACTCCGAAAAACTAGTAAACTAAGTTAGAGCCTAATGTGTAAAATAGTAGTCTAATTGGGGTTTAATGTAAAGGTAAGAGTTGTAAAATAACCTCCGGTAATAAAAATAAATGGTTTTGGGTGTAAACGTCAAGGTACGACCCCCCAAGGACCAACCAAGGGGTCCTTGAGGAGGACCTTGAGGCAACCCAAAAGGCTGTCAAAAAAGACAGCCTACCCACGAAAGGGCACCCATGAGCTGTGGGTGGACCCACGCCCCGTAGGTGGGGGTCATGGGTCGAGTCTCAACCTCCCAAGTTTTTTCAAATTCTCTGACCCATCTACGATCCAACCAGCATGGCTGGTGGACCCACCCATGGTCCGTTGGTGAGGTCTCGTGAGTGAGGGTTGTGTTGGTCACTTCGTTTTTAAGTTGGGGTTAAGAGAGGTGATTAGGGTTAATTAATTAATTATTAAGGGTCTTTTTAACACTAATTAAACTACCTATATACACCTAATAGATCCCTAAACTAAGCCAATTAGTTCATTCATTCAACACCCCAAAACAAACTCATTGCCTCCCAAATATTTTTCTTACTTAAACCTCCATTGAAAAAGAAGAAGTTGAAGTTTAGGGTTCAAGGAGTCATCTTTTCCATCCAATTTCTTTTGGAATATTCAATAAGGTATGGTATCTTCTCATCTATGGGTAGCTATCACCCATAGAGTCCCTTCAAAACGTGATTTCTCAACATGAAATTCACCAAAAAAGCTAGGGTTTCACTCCAAGTCATAGATTCCTTTTCAAAACAATTTCAATGATTTAGTTGTCTTAAATTATGATTAAATTGATGAATTACTGTTGTTTTTATGATGAATTACCTATGAATCCATGAATTCCCCTATTTTTTCAAATTGGATCTCAAAGAGTGGGTGATAATTGATATTGGTGGATTGTGATCGAGTTATGCATGTGGTAATTAATCTTATTTAAATATGTGAACATCCATGTCTAGAGTAGTGATGCAAGATGGGAATTATGAATTGTGATCTAGGGCTCTTAAAGGGTTATGAATGAGAACTTATATATGACTTTGAGAATTATGCATGTACTTTGTGAATACTTTGAAAAGTAAGGTTTCTATGTTTATGAAGAAATTGTGGTATTGTTGAAAGGTTGTTCTCACATATACCCTTACACATGATTATGCATGAACTATCTATGACTATGATAATCTTGTTGTGTTGAATGAAAGGCTATTCTCATGAACACAC
Source organism: Solanum bulbocastanum (assembly GCA_037074985.1). Classification (NCBI taxonomy): domain Eukaryota; kingdom Viridiplantae; phylum Streptophyta; class Magnoliopsida; order Solanales; family Solanaceae; genus Solanum; species Solanum bulbocastanum. Next base: position 22,143,579 of record CM073603.1, on the reverse strand, counting down.
CAAGACATGATGTGAAATGTTTACTCACATAGTATTGATTCTAAGGTTGAAAGGCTATTCTCACCTACTTGAATATATGAGCGATCATGATACCATATTGGATTGAGTGTTAAGCCGTTCTTCTATGAACATGAACCTAAGTAAAGACTAAACATGAATTTAAAGGGAATTATACTTAGCACCGAGTAGATATGAATATGACATGAAAGGTTTTACGTCAGTTAGTCCAGCTTTCCCATGGACACCAGTTAGTTCGGGTTCTTAAAATAGTTATCTCATGAGATGGAAACCTTTTACCTCATTTGTTTTGGGTTTCTAGAAGCAATCTCCATATCCCTTAATTATGTGCCCACATAGGTCTTTAGCTCGTGGAACAACCTAGGCTATTAAACATGAGTTCTACCTTAGACAAGTAGGACACCTCTTTCCGGTGTAGGAGCATGACACCAGATTCCATGTAGCTCACATGGTCTATGTTGGTTAAGGCTATTTTCCCTACATGACAAGAACATGAATTATGATAAGAATATAGACATGAACTTTGACTTATGACTTCTTAAGAATCTCTACTTAGTGTGAATGGGGGTATGGGACTTCATTCATGCATGGCACAAGTGGACTTTGAGAGGGGTTGTGGTGTGGTTCCTTTATACTATGATGACTTATGAATTATGCATGTTTAAATGGATCGTTGCTATGAGTGGCTTTCCTTGTTACAAGTTAATAAATATTAATGTCTCCTTGTCTATAAGTATTGACTATAATGAAGACAAAGCATGATATGTATGATGTTGGTGACCTAAAAGTGATACTTAGTATTAGATAGGATTATGGGATCTTGTCTATGCATTACAGAAGTATAGCTTAGGGTTGCTTATGAAATGGTTTGACTTATGTTTCTACACAAATGTGCATGATGACTCTTAAACTTGATAAAGTGCATGGTTTCAACTAAATGTCCCTTTTTAGCATGTTTTCAAGGATTTTGTGCATGACTATCACACTTAGTGCATTTTTGTACTAACCCATATTTTCTACATTTTTATATAAGTGTAGGGCCCGGTTGTTGAGGTGTGTTGTTTTCATTACTCAAAGCTTGGATTGATTCTCTCTAAGCTCTTGGTGAGTCCTCATGGTTCAAGGACAAGACTTGTTCATTTCTAGTTTCTTTAGTACTTTCTATTTTGAGACTATGTTGTAAAAAGGGTTGTGACCCTTATTGATACTCGATTGTATTAGATGGCTTATAGAGATAATGTCTAGACTTCTATTTTAGTTTATGAAACACTTTGATTGTAAAAAGTATTAATTCCACATTCTATTTGTTACTTATGTTTATGATATGCTAAGGGCTTGTTTGAGACCCCTTCATGGTCAAGTACACCATGTTACATCTAGGGGGTACTTCTGGGTCATGACAAACATGTTATCAGAGCACAAGGATTTAGAATGATTCTAGGATGATGTCTCATAAGCCACGTCTAGTAGAGTCTTATTTACGATTGTGAATCGCACCACATTTATGAATGAGAGGCTATAAGATGTGTAGTAAATTTCACTTCTTTCATTAACATTTCGTCATGGCTTAGAGTTTTAACTTTATAAAGTCCTTTTCCTAACCCTTGTCTCATGTCTACTAGATATGACTACAAGAAGAGAGAACGCAAAAAGAAGGGAAGAGGAGATTGTGAATGAGGGAGTTCTTCCCCAACCTCCTCAAGATCCTCAAGTTCCTCAAGCTCCTATTAATGAGGGGGCTATGACCAATGTTGAAATAAGGTCGGCTCTCCAAATACTGACTCAAGCAGTGACAACTCAAGCTCAAGATATGACGGCTCAAGCCAATAGGGATACTAGGACTCATGTGAATCCCTATGTCAGTACGACCGCCTCGAGGATTAGGGACTTTACTAGAATGAATTCTTCCGAATTTTATGACTCAAAAGTGGAGGGGGATCCACAAGGGTTTAATGATGAGGTTTTTAAGGTGCTTGATGCTATGGGGGTGTCTCAACAAGATAAGGCGGAATTAGCCACCTACCAATTGAAAGATCTGGCACAAACTTGGTATGCTCAATGGAAGGTGAAACCGTAGGAGAGGGTCTGATAGATTGGGAATTGTTCAAGTCGGTCTTCTTTGATAGATTCTTTCCCTTAGAGTTGAGGGAACGAAAAATGCAAGAATTCATCAACCTTTGTCAAGGAGGTATGAGTGTGAAAGAATATTCCCTTAAGTTCACTTAATTGTCCTAGTATGCTCCAACATTGGGGGCAGATTCTAGGGCCAAGATGAACAAATTTGTTATGGGGATATTGATAACTTCCAAATATACTTCTTGAAAAGAAATATAAACGGTTGTATGCAATATATTTACCCAACTATGAGTCAGGGTCGATCCCACAGAGAATATGGAAGAATATTGTCAATAGAAAATATTTAACTCGATAGTCGATATATAAAAATGGGGGATTTAAATTGAAAAAAAAATAAAAACAATAAAAATAGCTTTGAATTGAGTATTTATTTATATTCAGATCATTAGAAATAACTAGGAATGTGTTCCCCATAAGCTCATAACGCGATAATCATAATAATAGTAATCATATCCTAGTGTATCACATGCAAAGTGGAAAGATATGAATCTCTAAGTGCTTGGTCCACCAAATAGGAAATTTCACCCTGTACCTTGGTCTTGCTATGTGTGTATAATTTACTAACCCTTACCTTTACCTCAGATTAGACATCACATCAATGTATGGCTTAGTTTTCACCCTCGCACCAATTGACATTAAACTATTAGATAGTATCACACTAAATCTCTGTTGATAATTCTTTTCTTATTAACTACTTCCTTGGTCCGGCAAGTAGCAACAAGGCGAGTTCTAATGCGTGCACTCGTTAAAAAGACTTCTAAGGGAAATAATTATCAATCCATACATCAACACTATTCAAGAATAACATAGTTATTAGTCATACTTTCTTAGTCGTGCATGGTTCCCACAATCCTAGTTATGAATTTTAGCTACTCATTATCTCAAAAACACAATCAAAATTTATTAAAATAAATATGCTTGTGTTAATCATAAAAATTTAAAAACAATAGCTAAACTATCTTTTATTAATCACGAATACAAATAAATAATAAAGGAGAAGAAAGAATAGACCACAATTCTTCGGCCTCCACGATCGCTTTTCCAAAGTTTCTAAGCTAGAAGAAAGTTTATATTGTTTATTGTTTCTTGGTTCTTCTCTCCCCTTCAAGAATAATTTTTCATGCCCTATTTATAGATATAGAAAAATTCTAAATAAAATAATTGAGTCCAAATTAAATTATGATTCCAAAATCAAAAGGAAATTGGATTCCTTTTTTTTCGCCGCGTGAGCTGTCCATGTGAACAGTACTGACGCCTCAAAGAAATTGTGCCTATCTTCATATTCTTACACATGGCCGCAGAATTACAAATGTAATTGCAATTTAACTTAAGTATTATTTTATAACTTTTAATCCATTAAGTTGTCTGCCTGATTTCCTTCTTCAACCTTTCATCTTTAATTTGTTTTAGCTCCAAATTTTTTTATTGTTCCACAAATTTAATCCTACAAATAAAATACACAATTTAGAACAATCCATAAAATTTATGATAGAAAAGGATAAATATAAATAATAAATGTGAGGGAAATAATGATTAAACAAATATATTTTTGGCCTCACATCAACACCCTACACTTAAACTTTTGTTCCTCCTCGAGCAAACATTAAAGCCTATCTCAAAAAATCATACGAGCAATGTCATCACTTTGGTTAATACAAACAATTAGGCCATCTATCAATTTCAAAATGTTAAGTACAATTTCCGTTCATTATGCAAGACATCGAAAGAAACAACAAACCTCTAATCTCCTAACCTCAAGGAAGGACTTTGAACTCATCAAATTTAAGCTTGCTCCCCTACTCTCATCAAAGAAAGTTAATAACATCACCTATCTATCATGAAACAAGTGCCCTCACAAGAAGATATAGTGCACACACTCAATTAAAAAGATTGAATATAAATTAAAGACCTAGTATCAAGAACAACTCTCATACACACAAATAAAATTCACATGTATGCACAAAGAATCATAGGCTTGCCCATTATGTACATCTCCACTAATTAAGCATGCTTGAACAGAATCAAATAGGACTTTAACGGGTTGCAATGTAGCCTAAGGAACGGGTTGTAAAACTATATAATGGTGACTTACACTTCCTTAAGCACTTTGCACTTTAAGACTTTATCACCCATTATTTTCTTCTCTTTAATTTCAGCCCTTTGTTCAACAATTATTTCACAAGTAATGTTCATCATCACAAGAATGCTTCAATCTTACTTTTTTTAGTTTTTTTTAATGTTCTTTTTTTGCACTAGTCACCCTCAACTCAAGGCATTGAGGCTTAAGTGAGGTACACAATATCCTTGGTAGGACTAGGACCAATGTTTTAAGCATATTTCTAAATTAGCCACCCTCAACTTAAGTTTTTAATCTTAGTTGAGGTGCACAATATCCACAAGGGACCAGGGCCAAAACAGAGATTTCACATTTTTCTTCATTCTTAACACATCAAGCATTTTCACCCTTTTCCACTTCTACCAATTTTTTCAAATTTTCTTCTCAACATAGTGCATTAAGGATTTCTTTATGGATCAAATAGAATTATGGTATCAATAAAAAAGGATTCGGCTCAATCATGTGGTTTTTAAGAAAAATATAGGCTAAAAGGCTCAAAAGGGTTAACTAGTGATATCATATCTGAAAAAACTAAAATTTACTGGACAAATCAAAGAAAGCCTATTTTCATCTCATAAACAAGGCAACACTTTTTATTTTGCTTTAATAACATGCAGGGCAAGTTCTAGACTAAGATGCAAAACATGGAATAAACAAATTATCAACACACATGGCACAAGTATCAATCAAGATGGATTAATTCCACTTCTAAGAGAGACAGGATCATAATAAACTACAAAATAAAATAAGTTATATACAAAGTCACAACCATGAGCTTAGGTGTCAAAGAGTCTGCAATTTCCTTATCACACCACTTAATAGGGTTTTTTCTTTTCTCTCAAAAAAATATCAAAAGGAAACTTATTCCTAAAAAAGTAAAAGACACTCAGTTCAAATGGACTATCCTTAGGAAAAGAACCGAGAACAAAAGCCAAGGAACCCATCCTAAAAAAAGACTCAATAAAACAGTAAAACTAGGAATTCATTCCTCCACCCCACCTTAAAAACATGCTATGTCCCCAAAGCATTAAATAAAATTTAAAACAAGGGTTAGAAAAATTCCCGGACGCCTTTAGGCCTAGCTAGTAGCATGTTCTATTAATCTTCATCAAGGGTCATCACCCCACACTTAAGCTCAAACATGCTTATTTGCTTCAATTTTTTTATTTATTTTTGGGTACTCAGACTTCCCCTAATCTGCAAAACCAAGACCAAAGAAAAAAAAAGTGAAGCTAATAAAATAAAAATAAAATAAAATAAGAAGTTACACTACTAATTGGGTTGCCTCCCAATGAGCGCTTAATTTAACATCGTGGCATGACACCGTCAATTTTACTATTTTTTCTTTCACTTTAAAGATATGAATTGCACCCCTAATTTTACATCAATTTTTCTATTACGCTCAAGGGGTGGTGGTATAAAAATAAAGGTCTCAAGCAATCAATAATGCATTATGCACTTATTGGATCCTAAGTGAGGAATGTAATTATCCGATATTGGAATAATAAATTCAAGAATATAGACATATTTTTCCTCCTCATACACTCTTCTATAGGCTCAGATGGCTCGATTAATATTTTATCATCTAAACATAAGGTGGAAAAATGATTGGAATGAGGTTTAGTGCGCCCTAACTTATGAATTGTATTATTATTTACACCCTCATATTTACACATACTAGAGTTTTTAAAAATAATATTATCTACTTCATTACATAACTCCTAGTGTACTCTTCTCAACAATGACAACATCAATAAAAGTATGATCAAGTAATTGGCCCTCAACTTTTAGCACTTCAAGTTGACTTATAAGTATCTTTTCTTCCTCACACATATTATTACTAAATTGTTGGGTGTCATATGATTTAATCTTTGTACTCAACTCACAATCTAAATAATAGAGATCAAAACCAAAGATATCTTCAAGCATGCGCTTACATATTGATTTATAGAAAAGTATTAAAAAATTGTCCATGTCCCCGTACAACTTATCTTGTTGAGAAAAAATAATCCTATAAGAATCCATAATATATAAAGTACAAGAATTGCAAAAACATTTATCACTACATACTTTTTCAAATGACATCTCAAGAAAAGTAAAAGAAATATGAAAATAATAATAATAATAAAAAAAACTAACATAAAACTAATACTAAGAGAAAAAAAACGACTACAAGTCAAAATAAATACAAAAGACAATTTCTAAGCCACATTCCCCGACAACAACGCCATTCTTGATAACGTCCAAATATACTTCTTGAAATGAAATGTAAATGGTCATATGCAATATATTTACCCAACTACGAGTTAGGGTCGATCCCATGGAGAATATGCAAGAATATTGTCAATAGCAAATAGTTAACTTGATAGTAGTTATATAAAAATGGGGGGATTTAAATTGGAAAAAATAAAAAAATAAAAATAGCTTTGAACTAAGTATTTATTTATGTTCAACTGATTAGAAATAACTAGGAATGTGTTCCCCATAAGCTCGTAGCGCAGTAATCCTATCCTAATGTATCACATGCAAAGTGGTAAAATATGTATCCCTAAGTGCTTGGTCCGCCAAATTGGAAATTTCACCTCGCACCCTGGTCCGGCTACGTGTGTATAATTTACGAACCCTTACCTTTACCTCAGATTAGACATCACATCAATGTATAGCTAAGTTTTCACCCTCACATCAATTGACATTAGACTATTAGATAGTATCACACTAAATCTCTGTTGATAATTCTTTTCTTAATAACTACCTCCTTGGTCCGACAAGTAGCAACAAGGGGAGTTCTAATGTGTGCACTCATTAGAAAGACTTCTAAGAGAAAGAATTATCAATGCATACATCAACACTATTCAAGAATTACTTAGTTATTACTCATACTTTGTGCTCATGATTCCTACAACCCTCGTTATGAAATTTAGCTACTCATTATCTCAAAAACACAATAAATTTATTATAATAAATATGTTTGTGTTAATCATAACAATTTAAAAAAAAATAGCTAAACTATCTTTTATTAATCACGAATACAAATAAATAATAAAGGAGAAGAAAGGGGTATAACATGAATTCCAAAGGGTTTATGCCTAGGAGTCAATTTTTTCTTGTCTTAACGCTAGAAAAATGATCTCCAAAGGGTTTATTTACCATATTGTTAGGGTGAAGGATATTGAATCTGAAACCCCTTCTTTAGAGTCAGTTCTGGCAGTGAATGAGTTTTTGAAGATTTGCCAAGTATTCCTCCTAGACGGGAAATAGATTTTGGTATTGACATTATTCCGGATACTTAACCTATCTCCATTCCTCCTTATAGAATGGCTCCAGCGGAGTTAAATGAGTTGAAAGAGCAACTAAAGGATTTGCTAGACAAGGGATTTATTCAACCAAGCATCTCTTCATGAGGTGCTCCGGTATTGGTTGTTAGAAAGAAGGATGGGTCCCTTAGAATGTGTATTGACTATCGCCAACTAAAAAAGGTGACCATAAAGAATAAGTATCCTCGTCCAAGAATATATGACTTTTTTGATCAACTTCAAGGGGCTAGTTACTTCTCAAAAATTGACCTTCGTTTGGGATATCACCAACTAAGGGTGAGAGGGGATGATATATCCAAGATGACTTTTTGAACTAGGTATGGGCACTATGAATTCCTTGTGATGTCATTTGGCCTAACTAATTCCCCAGTGACATTTATGGACCTTATGAATAGGGTTTTCTGACAATATCTTGACATGTTCTTCATTGTGTTTATCGACAATATTTTGATCTACTCTATGAGTGAGATTAACCATATGGACTATTTTAGAATTGTGTTGCAAGTCTTTCAGGATTATCAATTATTCACAAAGTTTAGCAAATGCGAGTTTTTGCTAAGATCCATGGCATTCTTAGGTCATCTTGTGTCAACCAAGGGTATAGAGGTAGATCCAAAGAAGATGGACTCTGTCAAAAGTTGGCCTAGACATGTATCACCGATCGATATTAGAAGCTTTATGGGTTTGGCTAGCTACTATAGGAGGTTTCTGAGGGTCTTTCCTCTATTGCTTTTCCTTTGACAGCCTTGGCTCAAAATGAAGCTAAGTTTGTGTGGTCGGAGGCTTGTGAGAAAAGCTTTGAAGAATTGAAAGATAGGCTTACCTCAGCTTTGGTGTTGACCTTACTTGAGGGTACCGATGGTTTTGTTGTATATTGTGACGCCTCTAGAGTGGGTTTAGGATGTGTCCTCATGCAACACGAGAAAGTAATTGCCTATGCTTCAAGGCAACTCAAGGTACACGAGAAGAACTATCTAACACGTGATCTCGAATGAGCGGCGGTAGTATTTGCTTTGAAAATATGGAGACATTACTTATGTGGGGTCTATGTGGATGTTTTCACCAATCACAAGAGTGTCCAATATGTATTTAGCCAAAGGGACTTAAATCTATGACAAATAAGGTGGTTAGAACTTTTAAAGGACTATGACATGAGCGCCCTCTATCACCCCATCAAGGCTATTATGGTAGCGGATGCCCTTAGTTAGTTGTCCTTGGGGAGTGTGACTCACTTTGAGGATGGGAAGAATGAGTTGATCCGTGATACACTTGGGTTAGCCTGGTTCAGTGTCCAACTTGTAGATTCCCCTAAGGATTGTTTCACGGTTCACAATGGGTCTTAATCATCCTTTGTGATGGATGTTAAGGCAAAGCAATACCTTGATACCATAATTGTTGAATTGAAAGAGTCAATGCTCAAAAAGTCTATTGAGGCTATCTCCCAAGGGGGAGATGGAGTGCTTAGGTACCAAGGTCGATTATGTGTTTCGTATGTTGAAGGGTTGAGAGAGAAGATTTTATAAGAAGCTCATGGTTTGCGGTATTCAATTCATCCGGGAGCCACCAAGATGTACCGTGATCTCGCGAAGTTTATTGGTGGAATGGTATGAAGAAGGATATAGGGGGTTTTGTGGCCAAGTGTCTGAATTGTCAACAAGTTAAAGCTGAGCACCAAAGACCCAGAGGCTTGTCCCAAAATATAGATATCCCCACTTGGAAGTGGGAGGCTGTGATTATGGATTTTGTTGTGGGATTGCCTCGTACTCAAAAGCAACATGATTCCATTTTGGTCATTATTGACCGGATGACAAAATCATCCCATTTCATTCCCATCAAGGTTTCCTTTTCGGCGGAAGACTATGCCAAATTGTATATCAAGGAGATAGTGAAGTTGCATGGGGTTCCTTTCTCTATTATTTTGGATCGGGGTACTCAATTTATCTCACACCTTTGGAAGTCATTCCAAAAAGGGCATGGTACTAAAGTTAAGTTTAGCACACCTTTTCATCCCCAAATGATGGACAAGTAGAACGTACCATCCAAACCTTAGAAGATATGTTGAGGGAATGTGTTATAGACTTCAAAGTTAATTGTGATGACCATATACCATTCATAGAGTTGGCTTACAATAATAGTTACCACTTAAGTATTTCCATGGCTTCTTTTGAAGCTTTGTATGGTAGGAAATGTAGGTCTCTGGTTGGTTGGTTTGAAGTAGGTGAAATTGCTCTTGTTGGTCCCGAACTAGTTTATGAGGCCATTGAGAAAGTCTTACTCATTAGAGAGAGGTTGAGGACGGCCCAAAGTAGGCAAAAGTCTTATGCCGATGTTAGAAGAAGGGATCTAGAATTTGAAGTTAATGATTGGGTCTACTTGAAAATCTTACCTATGAGAGGTGTGATGAGGTTTGGTAAAAGTGGGAAGCTTAGTCCCCGATATGTGGACCCATATCAAATCTTGAAACGTGTTGGAAAAGTTGCATATGAGTTAGACTTACCGAATGAGTTGGCTCCGGCTCACCCCAGTATTTCATGTTTCCATGCTTAAAATGTGCATTGGAGATCTGGTATCCATTATCCCCTTAGATGGGTTGGGGGTTGATGAGAGTCTATCTTATGAGGAAGTTCCAATAGAAATCTTGGATCGACAAGTTAAAAGGTTAAGGGACAAGGAAATAGCTTTTGTAAAGATTTTATGGAGGAATCATTAGTTGAGCTGCTACATGGGAGGCCGAGGACAATATGAAGTCCCGTTATCCTCATCTTTTTCCTTCTACCCCTATTCAAGCTTGAGGTAATACTTCTTCTTGAATTCCTAGTTTTGGGAGTCATGTATGATATATTTGTGTTTCCATGATTTCCTTATGTTATGCATGTTTTTGAGAGAATTCATATTTAGCAATAAAATGAGTTTTCATGATTGATGTGTTCCTCATGTTGTTGTGCATTTTGGTATGATGTTGCCTATTTAACTTCATGAGATGAATTGATGAACATGCGTTATTGTGATATGGCATATTGTCTCCACAATGTTGTGTTGAGCATTCTTTTGTGTTGGATAAGGTAGTTCCTCCTAACATGAGAAATGTTGGATTTCATGCATTTTGGGTTGGTAGATGTAGTTCCTACTTCCTTATGTTGCATTGATTATGATTGTGATGGAGTTGAAGTTTCCTCCTTTGAGTTGTGCATTATTTTTTCGTTTCATGAATGATGGGCCACTAGTATTGAGTCTTTTAGTTCCGTAAGGTGTCTAAATTGTCATTCGAGGATGAATGTTCCCAAAGGAGCGATAATGTAACACTCCGGAAAACTAGTAAACTAAACTAGTGCCTAATGTGTAAACTAGTAGTCTAATTGCGGTTTAATGTAAAGGTAAGAGTCATAAAATAACCTTTGATACTAAAAATAAATGTTTTTGGGTGTAAATGTCAAGGTACGACCCCACAAGGACCAACCAAGGGTCGTTGAGGAGGACCTTGAGGCAGCCCAAAAAGCTGTCAAAAAAGACAGCCTACCCACGAAAGGGCACCCACATCCGTGGGTGGACCTATGCCCATTAGGTGGATGTCATGGGTCGAAGCTGGACCTCCCCTATTTTGTCAAACTCTGTGACCCATCTACGATCCGACTAGCATAGCTCATGGACCCACCCACAGTCCATGGGTGAGGTCTCATGAGTGAGGGTTGTGTTGGTCACTTAGTTTTTAAGTTGGGGTTTAGGGAGGCACTTAAGGTTAATTAATTAATTATGAAAGATCATTTTAAAACTAATTAAACTACCTATATATACTTAATAGATGCCTAAACTAAGTCAATTAGTTCATTCATTCAAGACCCAAAACAAACTCATTCCCTCCCAAATATTTCTCTCACAAAAATCTCCATTGAAGAAGAAGAAGAAGAAGTTGAAGTCTAGGGTTTAAGGAGATTTCATGAGGAATCTTAAATAAGGTATGGTAGCTTTTCATCTATGGGTAGCTATAACCGATAGAGTTCCTTCAAAACTTGATTCTCAATATGAAACTCCCCCAAAAATCTAAGGTTTCACTCCAAGTCATGGATTCCTTTCCAAAACTATTTCAATGATTTAGTTGTCTTATATTATGATCAAATTGATGAATTACTACTATTTTAATGATGAATTACCTATGAATCCATGAATTCCCACATTTTGTCAAATTGAATCTCAAAGTGTGGATGATGATTGATATTGGTGGATTGTGATTAAGTTATGTGTGTAGTAGTTAATCTAATTGAAATATGTGAACATCCATGTCTAGAGTAGTGATGCAAGATATGAATTATGAATTGTGATATAGGGTTCTTGAAGGGCTATGAATGAGAACCTATACATGACTATGAGAATTATGCATATGCTTTTTGAATACTTTGAAAAGTAAGGTTTCTATGTTTATGAATCAATTGTAGTATTGTTGAAAGTTTATTCTCACATATACCCTTACACATTATTATGCATGAACTATCTATGACTATGATAATCTTGTTGTGTTGAATGAAAGTCTACTCTCATGAATACACCAAGACATGATGTGAAAGGTTTACTCACACAGTATAGATTCTAAGATTGTATGGCTATTCTCACCTTACTTGAATCTATGAGCTATCATGATACCATGTTGGATTGAGTGTTAAGACATTCTTCCATGCACATGAACCTAAGTAAAGACTTAACATGAATTTAAAGGGAATTATGCTTAGCACCGAGAGGATATGAATATGAGATAAAAGCTTTTACGTCAATTAGTCCGGCTTTCCTATTGATTCCTTTTACGCCAGTTAGTCCAGGTTCCCGAACAGTTATCTCATGAGATGGAAACCTTTTAGCTCAGTTAGTTCGGATTTATAGAAGCAATCTCTTTTTCCCTTAACTATGTGCCCACATAGGTATTTAGCTAGTGGATCCACCTAGGCTATTAAACATGAGTTCTACCTTAGGCAAGTAGGATACCTATTTTCGGTGTGGGGGTATGACACCGAATTCCATGTAGCTCACATGGTCTATGTCGGTTAAGGTTATTTTTCCTACACGACAAGAACACGAACTATTATAAGAACATGAACATGAACTATGACTTATGACTTCTCAATAAGCTCTACTTAGTGTGTGTGGTGGTATGAACTTCATTCATGCATGGCACAACTGGACTTTGAGAGGTGTTGTGGTGTGGTGCCTTTATGCTATGATGACTTATGAATTATGCATGTTTAAATGGATTATTACTATGAGTGGCTTTCTTTTTTACAAGTTAATGAATGTCTCCTTGTCTATAAGTATTGACTATGATGAAGACAAAGCATGATATGTATGATGTTGATGACCTACAAGTGGTACTTAGTATTAGATATGATTATGGGATCTTGTCTATGCATTGTACAAGTATAGCTTAGGGTTTCTTATGAAATGGTTTGACTTATGTTTCTACACTAATGTGCATGATGACTCTTAAACTTGATAAAGGGCATGGTTTCAACTAAAATGTCCCTTTTTAGTATGTTTTCAAGGATTTTGTGCATGGATATCATACTTAGTACATTTTTGTACTAACCCATATGTTCTACATTTTTATATAACTGTAGGGCCCGGTTGTTGAGATGTGTCGTTCCCATTGCTCGAAGCTTAGATTGATTCTCTCCAAGCTCTTGGTGAGTCGTCATAGTTCGAGGACGAGAGTTGTTCATTTCTAGTTTCTGTCGTACTTTCTATTTTAAGACTATGTTGTAAAAAGGGTTCTGACCCTTATTGATACTCGATTGTGTTAGATGGCTTACGGAGACAATGTCTAGACTTCTATTTTTGTTTATGAAATACTTTGATTGTAAGAAGTTTTAGTTCCACATCATTTTTATTATTTATGTTTATGATATGCTAAGGGCTTGTATGAGACCCCTTCGAGGTCAAGTACGCCGTGTTACATCTAGGGGGTACCCTTAGTCGTGATTGTATTCTATTCACCCGGGAGCCACCAAGATATACCATGATCTACGGAAAGTCTATTGGTGGAATGTAATGAAAGATATTACGAGATTTGTGGCCAAGTGTCTCTCAACAAGTTAAGGCTGAGCATCAAAGGCTGGGAGGGTTATCCCAAAATATAGGTATTCCTACTTGGAAGTGGGAAGATGTAAACATGGACTTTATTGTTGGTTTGCCTCGCACCCGAAGACAACATGAATCTATTTGGGTCATTATAGATTAGATGAAAAAATCAGCTCACTTTATTCCTCTCAATGTTTTTTTTTTGGCGGAATACTATGCTAAGCTATTCATAAGAGAAATAGTGAAGTTCCATGGGGTTCCCTTATCCATTATTTTCGATTGGGTACTCAATTCACTTCTCACTTTTGGAAGTCATTCCAACAAGGTCTTGGCACTAAGGTTAAGCTTAACACGACTTTTCATCCCCAAACCGATAGGCAAGTAGAGAGTACCATCCAAACATTCAAAGATATGTTTAGGGCATGTGTAATTGACTTCAAGGGTAATTGGGATGACCACTTGCCTTTGATAGAGTTTGCCTACAATAATAGATATCACTCAAGTATTGGTATGGCTCCCTTTGAAGCCTTGTATGGTAGGAGATGTAGGTCTTCCGTTGGTTGGTTTGACGTAGGTGAAGTTGCCCTACTAGGTCCCGAATTAGTTTATGAGGACATTGAGAGAGTCTGACTTATTAGAGAGTGCTCGAGGACAGCTCAAAGTCAGAAAAAGTCTTATGCCGATGTAAGGAGAAGGGATCTAGAATTTGAGGTTGATGATTGGGTCTACTTGAAAATCTCACCCATGAAGGGTGTGATGAGGTTTGGCAAGAACGAAAACCTTAGTCCCCGATTTGTAGGCCCATACCAAATTTTGAAACGTGTTGGTAAAGTGGCCTATGAGTTAGATTTGCCAAATGAGTTGGCTTCAGTACATTCAGTATTTCATGTTTCTATGCTTTAGAAGTGTATTGCATATCCGACATCCATCTTTCCCTTAGAAGGGTTGGGAGTTGACAAATGTATTTCATAAGAAGAGGTTCCAGTAGAGATCCTAGATCGGCTAGTCAAGAGATTGAGAAATAAGGAAATAGCTTCCGTAAAGGTTTTATGGAGGAATAACTTAGTTGAGGGTGCTACTTGGGAGGCCGAGGCCGATATGAAGTCGTGATATCCTCATCTTTTTCCTTCCACTCCTATTCAAGCTTTAAGTAAGTAGTTCCTCTTGAATCTTCCTTATTTTAGGAGTCATGTGTATTATTTGAGTTTTTCCATGATTTCATTATGTTATGCATGTTCTTGAGAAATTTATGTTTAGTAAGAGAATGGGTTTTTGGGATTGATGTTCCTCATATTGTTGTGCATTGAGAATGAGTTGCTTATTGACTTCATGAGATGAATTATTGAACATGCTTTGGTATGATTTTTTAGAGTAAATTGCATAGTGGCTCCATGAGATTTTGTTGAGCAGGCTTATAGCTTGAAGAAGATAATTCCTCCTAAGAACATGAGAAATAATAAAGTTTCATGCATATTGGGTTGTTAGATAGAGTCCCTACTTCCTTCTGATGCATTACATATGTTAAGATGAAGTTTATGTTTCCTCCTTTTTTGTTTTATGCATTGTTATGATGTTGCATGCATGATGGGCTGCAAGGCTTGAGTCTTAGCTTTCGTGAGGTTTCTAAATCATCATTCGAGGACGAATGTTCCCAAGGGGGAGATAATATAACACCTAGGAAATTAGTAGGCTAAACTAGAGCTAAGCGTGAGAGTTAGAGTCGTGAAGGTGGCCTAAGGCCAAGGGTAAGGGCAAGAGCCAAGGGAAAGAAGCCAAGGCTGCACAAAGTTCCTAAGGCACTGCCCACCATGCCAAGTGAGCCTTCATAGCTCGTGGTGGTC